>JAGPOW010000261.1:49762949-49785919 GCA_030014935.1 Caiman crocodilus | reverse complement strand
AGGTACTTGGCTGGGGTCCTGTGACCCTGGCACTCGTTTCCTGCCAATTGGCGGGGGGTCAGACTAGATGGCCTGCTCTAGGCCCCTTCTGACCCTAGACACTATGATACTATGATACTCTTACTGTGTTCAAGGCTAATGAAGTTTTGTTTTTGTTTTTGCCTCCATTATAGCACCTGCTGTAATGACTTGCCATCTGGTGGACACCTGCTGTAACTTCACTGTAAATTCAAGCAAAATGAAGGTTGCTAGAAAGCTTATAGCATCTTAAAACAGTGCAGCTATCTGTGCATGCACCATTGTTTGACTGAAACATTATGTTTGCTTCCATACATAATGGGTTTTTTTTTATTACATTAACTGGTACTGTCAGAGACTTCAGACTTCCTATAGTATACAACATTTGAATGACGAGAAATGGATTTGGTGGAATACAGTTGTCAGTAGTCAGACAGCTGATCTCATGAGCAATATACTGAGTGTGGTTAGATTACTGGTGGCCTGGATAAAAAAGCTGACCATCTGAAAGAAGAGACATTTCTGTATTGTATACATGTCATAAAAACCTTCCCCCAATTTACCATTTGAGACCTCTAACAAAAGCAGTCCAAAGTACTTTATTCCAATAGTAATAGTGCAAACACTATTAAGTTACCTTAAGTAGCTAACTAATCTATTGACACTTTAAACATATATTAATAAAATTAGCCAAATGCAAATATCTGTGTGTTCTACATAAGAACATACATTCAAGTTATACTAGCTTGTGAATATTTTTCTATATATGAGAAATCCTTCTGCAGGGGGTTGTCCTTAGGAAAAGCCCCATTTGTACTTCCGAATTAGCACTGAAGCAACTTAGAGTGCTTTTAGACGTGTGTTAGAGATGAATTATAATTGAGTTATAAACTCACCTCAGAGTTAATAAGTGCTTGAACTACAATAGTGATGTTTCAGCATGTACCTTATATGTTAAATATAACCAAATAAAATATGACTAATTCCTGATGTCATTGTGAATTGGCGATACTTGCACAAAGTGATCATTCTGATTCCAGGGATTCGGAACACCTGTTTTCTGACAAACTGAACACTTAACTGCAGGTTGTAGAAAGTAAACAAAAAATGAAAATGTAGGATGGATAAATACATAGAGAAGGAAGCCTCCAAAGAAAGCCAGTCAGTATGAACTCCTCCAGCAAGTGATAATTATAACTCAATGTTGGGTGAATTTCTTTTAATGAACTGAAAAGTAAGATAATATTAATAGACAAAAATTGAAAGGAGTAATATATCCTTGAGGTAAAAGAATATTCATTAGTGTAGAACTTTTAATTAACTATTCCTATCTAAACAGACCTATTTAAATCAACATTTTTTCCTACTGTAAATTTCCTAGGAAGCTTAAAAGAACAGATTAACTATACAATGTGTTGTGTAGGATGGCATATGTTACTTATTGATGGGAAAGTGGAAACTGTATTAGGCTAAAATATCATTTATGTACACACACATATGCAGAGCAAAGAGAGGATGGAGTCAGTGGACAAGCGAATCCTAGAGTGTAATCTGATAAGCATGTTCAGAAATACGCTTCTTTGGTTAAAGGCTTTTTTATTTTTCACATGAACGAATATTATGAAAGACTTAAAATAAGTGATAAGCCAAGTCATGTCTTTGGACTAGGGTACTTTGCACCTCCCTGACCGAGGAGATGCAATGTGCTGGATATTCCCAAATCCAAATTAGAGCAGGTTATGAAATTTAATAATTAGGATGAAATTTGTGGTGTGGAGGGGTTAAATATTCCGCTAATTTTTTTTTTAAATTTTAATAAATGGCAGACACATTAAGGCCTATCTGGGTAATGTCAAAATTTTTGTGTCATTTTATCACAAACTTTAAGGCCTTGGTGAGCTATTAAAATTTCTGAAACATCATGCAAATTAGTCTTCTAATGTTCATCCTCACCACCTAAGAAGTATCCTGAAATATGATTTAATGTTATTTCAGCCCTATGCATGACTTCACATGTAGTTTAAAAATCTAGTGAAAAATGCTACTATAATTAAAAAAAAAAGACTAAAATACAAATACAAGATATCATATAACACTTGTCAAGATTTTAGAGTTCTTGTTTTATGCGCTAAGTAAGAATCTGCTTAACTTCTTCATGATAATCTTTAAAATCCGGGATCTTAATCTTATAGCTTTGTGTAATGAAACTTAATGCACCATTTAAGCATTGCATATAGTGATTTGTCTTGCTTAATGGTGTTCAGACAATTGCTTTTTGTATTTCACCCACATCAAGCATACCCCAGAATAAAAGACTATTTTATTTTCACAGTAGAATGTAACCACGCCTGCATTACACTGATTCAACATAAATTATGACACTCTATAAGGCTTGATAAAAACCTGAGTGACTGCAGAAAGTTCTGTAATTATATAATTACATCCTTTAGGCCAAAAATCATATTTTAGTGCCTAGCCATTTCTGCTGCATTTATCCTCAAGAGAAGTGCAAGTGGTATATGGGCATGGACATGTGTATATTCAGAGTGACTTTGGAAGGAAAGCTGATGCTTGGGAATCATTCTTAGCCAGGCAAATAGACTAGCTAGTGCACATTACAGTCTGCATGGAAAAGGATGCTATTCACCAGATCTGAGTGCCCACAATCAAGGTTTTAAAGAACCTTTGGGGTTCTTTGAGCCCTTCCAGTAGCTGATGGGCTCTGGAGACATAAACCTCAAAGAATCATTGAAGTTGTGCTTCACAGGAAGCCAGATCACAGAGAAAGAGTCTCTTGGGGCCCTTTTGCACAGCTTCACTCTGCTCTCTAAGGCAGACACAAGCAGTCCTGAAGAGTGGCAGCTGTGCATGCAGGAATCTGCTGGTCGTAAGTTCCCACCTAGGAGGAGCACAGCTAGTTTAAGGCTGTAGGATACAGCTTTTCAAACAGATGGTTGTTCTGCAGTCAGAAAAACAAGTTTTGAAGGAACAGAACAACAGAAAAAACAAGTTTTGTTCTTTCTAGGTTATATCAGCACAGTGACCTAAACAGATCCTCATCTGTTTAAAGGTCTAAAGATCTAAAGGTTTAAAGGTCTAAAGATTTCAGATGCAAGCCTTACAGATGGACCTTACATTTCAAAGGCTTCTTTTCATAACCACGATAAAAGTACAGCTGTTTGGAAAGAGAGCCTTAGCTGAGATACCTGTGGCCCTTTGACACATCCCAAACACATATAAGTAACAGAGGGTAATATGGAAGCCTGAAGAATTCTTGTAAAAAAGACTTTTGTGGAGCACTTCAATATTCCTGATAAAGCACTTGGCAATTGGAGAATTACAGCTCTTGAGCTTGATGACAATTGTGAAGCAGGTCAGATTTGAGGTGTAGGCCTCAAATATTGGGGCCTTATTTTCTCAGCATGCCACATAATATAAACATAGATTCTTCAAACCTTAGTACATGGGCCTTGTTGCACACTGAACATGAGGTCCAGGCTCTCCTTCCACTTATACTGACTTCAGTGGAATTACTTTTGGGTCAAAAACTAGGGAAGTATGCCTGAGACCTGAAAAACTTACTACAACCCCCCAGCTTCCTCTGCGTCTATGCACTGTAAAACCCAAAATATTTTGTCTGTATGTGACAACCTGTTTTCCAGCAGCTTGGCACACTCCTTCCAACTGCTCTCCTTCCATTGAAATGCTTCTTTTTTTTTTTTCAAGACAGAGTTTGGAAGCAAGCCTGATAAAGAAAAACGGGTAACCATTCCAGTGCCTGCCTCTGGGCTGGCTTTAGCGGTAAACAGAACAGCTGGTCATCTCTGCTGGAGAAATAGTAGGTGCAGTATAAGAGCCAGCATGCATGTAACAGGGGCTCAAGCTAACTAGGTTAGGCATGGGAGCTGGTAACTATAGAGAGAGTCTGGCATAGGTGACGGGAATGGCACACCAGGGGAAAGTTTGGGTAATTAGCTTGCTGTGGCAGGTATAAACCTGGCTGTGAGCAACCACACTCTGCCTTTGGGCTCTGGAGAACAGAGAGAGGACTGTAGAGGAAGAAGAAAGGAGGGAGGGAGGGAGATGCCCAATCTGCAGCCCAGGGGGAGTTCCAGGACTGCAGACCCATGGAAGACTTAGCCTGGCTGGTAAGAAAGTGGGTATTCTTGGGTATTCACCCAAGATCTGCAGCCAGTCTAGTGAATCTGGGAAGAACTGGGGCTCCAGGAGACCACCACGCCAGGGGAACTCTGAGGGAGAGTGCTCCAGGGCAGTGTGCAGGCGGCAGAAATGGTGCAAAGCCATCTGCCACACTGGGACGGCTAGGTACTGAGCTGGGTCTGCTATTAGGTAGGCAGGGAGCGACGGAGGCAGCTCCCAGCTCAAGACCAACAGAGGCATGGAGAATGCACCCGGCTAATGAGTTAGTTAGTGGAGAGGACCCAGCCCCATAGAAAAATAGCCTGAGGCATCTGGGGCCCTCCGGGGCTTCCAGCATTCCCTCCTCAGTTATATTGGTTTCCCTCACTAATGTAGTAATTAGAGAGTTAAACACAATTTTGTAACCCACTGCCACGAATAAATGCACTGTGTGAGTTCATCACCTAGGTGGTCTAACCCTAAACATAACACTGAACATCTTTTTTCTTTCCATCCAAGTTATGGCAGGAAAGATCAGAGGGAGACTGAGGTAGGCCCTACCCTCTTCCCCACCCCCCCATGCAAACATTAAATGTTTATTTTCTGGCAAAAATTATTTTCTCTTATATTTAGTGTGACTGTAAATGTTGCAGAACTTTCAGTGGGAGAACAGCAGGAGAGGAATTAGGAAGTTAATGCAGATGTTGGCAAAAAGGACTCCTGCCTACCATAAGCAGTAGGCTACAGTTGGCATAGCCTGCCCTCAGGTTACATATTCCTAGCCAGTGCTCTTAGTTCTTGATTTTTAAAGTCTAACATCTACATTGGTACCACCATTTAACTACTAGTTGTCTACATGGCATAGCACAAGACATCATGATTTGTTTCATAACACTTCTGTTCTACCTGAGATCCCACTGTATTTTGTGACATACTGCTAGAATAATTCCTATTGCAGCTGCACAGTACATCAAAAAGAAGAAAACAAGATTCATAAAGGTTCATCACCGAGCTGTCACTGTTTAACATTGTACTTTTGCTGATAGGCTTTTTCTTGTGCACTGGATTTCCTTTGTTTTAGTACTCTACTCTCTCTGATACTTGTTCTAGTCCTCATGAGGAATATTGCACTTTAAACACGAAACAAAGAAATTTATTACATTGAACAGTAGCAAGCAATTTAGTCCTAATGGCTCAGTTGTTTTTGAAACAGCATTTGTATTTTTGGAGTACGTTTCCTTTTTACACTGACCAAATGTAATATTTGTTTACTGGGCCCTCTTGGGAAAGGACTGCAGTGCAAGTTTTGACACCAGTTTTATTCAAGTCTGAAACAAGTCAGATTTTTGGCTTTTATTTTAGTTACGAGAGTGTTTCAAAAGGAGGGGAAATTAACTAGTATTCTATCTACTCAGTATCCGTCTATTATCAGCAGGGATCTAGGTTTTCCGTTTCCTATGAAAAAAATGGAAAAAAAACATGGATTTTATCCATTACTGGAGGAAAATGTGGATTCTTCATTTTGCCAGAGAAACCTGCAGATTTTGCAGTTTTGCAAAGAGCTCTCCTGCAGGGGACTGGGACGGAGCAAAAGGAGGGTGGTCAGGCCAGGGTGCCATGTGCATGTATATGCACATGGCCACCAGGCATCCTGGAGAGCAGCCCCCACAGGTAAGTGAGGCTCCCCACAAGGACGGAGTTTGGCAGGGCTGGGACTGCCCCCCATTTGGGAGGTACATGGGACTTGGGGCCTGGAGCTGCAATGCATGGCCATAGGGCACCTGCACAGAGTGGGACAGGGTTGCAAGCAAGGGGATGGTGGGATGGGGCCAGGCCCACACTCCTGTGCACACTCTCAGGGAGGTATAAGGCATCCGTGCTTCCCAGACTGGTGCATGGGGTGGGCTGCCTGCTGCATGCTCATGCTCCCTGCCCTGCTGCCCTCCTCCTGGAGCCTCCGCCACCTGGTGGGTGTAACCCAGCACTGCAGAGAACAGTGGAGCTGTGTGGAGATCTCTTTGCCATTGTGAGCTCCACGCTGCCCTGGCAATGGATCCCCTGCATGTGGCTGCAGCAAGGAGCAGAACTGTATGCCACCACCCCCACTGATGTGCATGCAGAGGATGCATTGCAAGAGCAGTGTGGAGCTCAAAGCAATGGGAGATCCCCGTGTGGCTCTGCTGTGCCCTGCTGCACCAGGTCACACCTGCCAGGCTAGAGAATGGGCAGCAGGGTGGGAGACTGAGCCTACAGTGGGCAGCCTGTGCCTGCCCCTGCCCTACATACAGATTTGGGAGCCACGGGTTCCCCCCTTGCCCCCTGGGAGTGCATGCAGTGGTGGGGAGCCAGCCCCCTCTCACCTGAGTCTGTAGCAGGCAAGCAGTAGTGGGGGGGGGGGCGCCATCTCCCAATACTCTGCTCCACTGAAGCAGCCCCACCTTCTGCCAGGGACAGGGGGCTGCGGACCCAGGTCCCTAGCCCCATAGCTTTGGCAACTGGGGGCCCCTTTTTAGCACAGCTGTGAGGGGTGGAGGGCTGTGGAGTGGGGAGTAAGGGACCTTTCATTTTAAACTATGGATTTTGGGGGGGGGTTTAATGGGAGAAACCAGGATCCCTGATCATCACTCCGCTTCTCCCAGGAAAAAGTGACCCGAAGTTCCAGTTAGGGCTTTATCAACACCCATTTTATAGGGGTTGCCTCAGAAATGTGCTTTCCATTCTTGTCTCTGATAGGCAGAACTGAGAATTGCTGGTTTATGTTGGCCATAGCCCAGCATTGAACATGCCCTCTTATCAGCAATTATCTCAGGAACTGCTCTCCCTTTTGTCCAAATGACCATGATGGATTACCTTTTTCATTCCTATCCTTGCTGCTGCGGTGAAGTTCCAAGCAGATACAGCACGTACCATGCTGACAGACTGAATTATACTAAATGCTCACAGGTATTTTAAATTCCATTATGACTGCTGACAAGGGAGCCTAGGCTTGGGAAAGCAATAAATCCAGGGATTCAGTGGCCCACTTGTTGGAAAAATGTAGACAAACAAAATTTAAAAGAACATTGCTACCAGGCCACTGTTCATAAATGATCATAATTATTGACAGGCCAGCCATTACTTCTTTCTACTGTGCTAATGGTTTCCTAATATGAAAGGTTAACTAATTATTTTTTCACTGTACACTATCTGGTTTCATCATTATCATCATCCTACTGCTATTACTATTACAACTACTAAATCATTTTTAGTTGTATATTGGTAGTCCATAGAAGCCCAATCATGTTTCTGGCTCCTTTGTCCTAGGTTCTGTGTAAACACATCCCTAAAAAAACCTAACAATAATAACAAAAATAATAATAATGACAAGGACACTCCTCCAGAGAGATAGCTCTTTCAAATATGCAATCTATCTGGATACTACATGAAGAACTGCTGCAGTACAGAAGAAACCCCCCCACAAATCACACACCACTGGTTATGACGTATCACCCCTCCCTTGAACCCATACGGAAAATCCTCAAACAACTGTAATCCATACTAGAAAGAGACCCTATTCTTAAAAAGATCTTCCCAGAGCCACCCATCCTAGCCTACAAACAAGCACCGAACCTCACCAACCTCATCACCAGAAGCAAACTTCCTCAGACCCAGAAAACACCAAAAGGATCCAGACCGTGCCATGACAAGACATGCAAAACTTGCCAACACATCTCCACCACCCCCGCTATTACTACACCTCACAACAGAGCCATCAGCATTCCTGGATTTTTACAGCTTCACTTCCAGAAATGTAATATATCTCATCCAATGCACCAAATGCCCCGATGGAAAATACGTAGGAGAGACCAAATAACAACCGTGCACCAGAATGAATGCACACCGAAAATCTATCAAAGACAGAAATACCCAAACACTGATGAGGGCACATTTCTCACAAGAAAACCACTCTCTCTCCAATCTCTCAGTCCTGATCCTCAAAGGAAACCTACAAAATGCTTCCCAGAGACACGCCTATGAAATCCACTTCATCAACCTTCTGGATACTAAAAATCATGGACTAAATATAGACATTGGATTTATGACACATTATAACCTGCCTGACATCTGACTCCCCAGTACTTCTCCACTATTCATCCCCCTTTTATCCCTCCACCGAGCCTGTCTCTCACCCATTGACTCCTCAATCTATATTTTCACTGACTGCCTGTCTCGTATGCATACCAGCCCAGCCGCTGGCTTCTTTACTTTTCATTCCATGCAGGAAGAGCACACACAAACTGCTGAAACTTCCTTAGCCTGACAAAGGGTTTTTGAACCCGAAAGCTTGCTTAAAAATTGTTTTCTAACTATTTAAGTTGGTTTAAAAGAGCAAGATATCAGATTCACCCAAAGAACCTTGTCTACCTGAAAAAAAGACACTTACTTATTTGATCTTTGCAATGAATTGCAAAGTGCTAAATGTCAGTGTCAATACTGGAAACCACAAAAAGTGAGTTTATTGTAAATCTCTTAACTTGTCTTGTCTGAAGCACATTGGCAGGAGTCCTTTAAGAACATAATTGTTGTTGTTTGAATAAATTAAGTGACTGCATAAAGTCATACTGCCAGCAAACACCAGTCCATTAAAAGCTTCATAGATATGTCTTAAGGTTACTATGTTCTTTTACAGCACCCTTCCCTCCCATTTCCAGAGAAAAAAAATGTTCATAACTGTACTTTGGACTGCACAGCATAGTCATATGACAAGAATGCAAGTCTTTACACTGCAGATAGGTTAATGTGTAGGGTGTGAATCTTTATTGTCATGACTTAATTATACTGCAGGGATTATTATTGGGTTTTACATATTATCGTCCAAAATAAATGTGCCTCCCCTATCTTAGAGAACAAGGAAATAATCTCTGTCACTCATTTTCTCTCAGATAAAATTGCCTTTGTTTCTTTGGAGAAAGCAACTGCTGCAGTGCAGGCTCCTCTCAGAATAGTGAAAGCCAGCATGAAGTAGTGCACCTCCAGAAGAGGATGTTCATTTGTCACCATAAGCTTCATAAACAGAATTGTCAGCTATAATGCTAATTCTGAATCCAATATATTTGTAATATTGATGATATACAAAGCTCAGGGATAATACTGTCTAATTTTTAGCTACTCGGTAAAAGCTAGCTGGAAATATCAGGCTTGTGACAGGTAGAGCCCTGGGTGCTGTTCTTCAGGGTGAAGCACAAGTACAGTGTAAGTACTGAAAGACAAAGGATATATTTTTCACTTTCTACCATGGAAGTACAACTGGTGGCTGTGATGGCTGTATATCTCTGTAGATAAAAAATGACCAACCTGTGATGAGCAAACAACATTGGCAGAAAACACCAAAGCAGACACATAATTCACAGGCCAGACAGTGAGAGATAAGACACTGAATACGAATAAGAGAATGTGGGTGTGAAAGAAAGAGCGAGAGAAGGGGATTCAACTGCTTTACTGAATGTGCAATTACATGAATAGCTCTTCTGATTGTATTTCATCTACAGTTACTAATGGGTGGCAGAAAAATGTTAAAAACCTTTATCAAAATGGGAGACTTGCTTCCAGGCAAAATAAATAATGCAATCAATTAAAAGCATTGATATATAACATCTGCCTTTTAAACTAATCAGCAGGGTTTCTGCTTCTTCCTCTGAGCATATGTTTTGACTCAAATCTGCAGATTTTATTGTGCTTTCAGTGGAACCCATGGGCACATCCCCACATGCAGGAGCCTGCATTTGCCATGGTATAAATAGCAGCAGCACAAATTTGTGCCACTGCTTTTTGACAATGCACACATCCCTGCATGTGGGGTTTACTGTGCGGCAAAATGCCCTGTGTGATTCCTCTGCTCCTCCTGGCTCCCCTCATGCTGGAGGAACCAGGGGACACCTAAAGCAGCACTGGAGATGCTCTGGCTGGCAGAAAGAGCATCTACCTGGAGGATCCAGTCTCCAGTTGCTCCAGTGCAAGCTTCTTTTTTGCGGGGGGAGCGTAAGGGGGGGAAGGCAGAGTTGATACTAGGATTTCACAGTATCAAATTTTGGCACCAACCTGCAAATTTGCCATTTGGTGAACAGTTGCACATGTGTTCCATGTGGTTTGCAGCACCTCAAACAGTTTTGAGGCACTGGAAAACCCATGATAGCAGTTGTTTGGACATGCATCATGAATCCATTTACATATATGGTTTGTGTAGCTATTAGGTAATTATGATAAGTGACTAAAAGGTAACTTAGGTGAGGGAAAAATGTTATCTCCTCTTCTGATATTGTGAATTTGCTCCATTAAAAAAAAAAAAAGACCATTGAAAACAAGTGTACTACAATGATATTGGACTTTCATGATGACAATACGAAATGGAACATGAAATTTAGTATTGTTTCCTTAGCACTAAAAAAGTGCAAACATATGTTTACCGTAAAGCATTTCAAATACAGTAGAATTGTAAAGGGGAGCAAGTGGTGTTTTTGGTAAGATTAAGAAAGAACCTATCATAAAAGGGAGCAGGTGCTGCTTCCCTCTTTGGGCAAGAAGAACTGGACAGTATGGGTGATATCCTGACTTCAGTGAAATCTCTGGTAAAACCCTATTGTCTTCAGTAGGGCTTAAATGGTAAATTTTAAATTGTAAAAAAAATCCTATTGTTTTCAAATGGGTCTAGAATTTCATTGGAAGAGCCCCAATAAGATCCTGATAAGTAATGGGGTTGTCCACACCTAACATGCAAGACCTGATATTAGATGGGAAATGGGTCAGCTATTTATTACCCTGTGTCACTGTTGCTGAGTCTGTCATCCTCCTGCAGTACAACATCCTGGATCAGCTGCACTCATACTGAGCAAAATTGTTTTCATCCAATAAAAAATTAACCAAATATACAGTTTTGCAAGGATCCAAACCATTCACAAATTTGAGTCAAAGTCAATGACTGGCTTCATCCCAGAGGACAGAAAAAAAAACCCTTGGAAGAGTCCAAATGGTTTCATATTGAAATTTTTGGAAAACACATTTATGACATCATTTTGAAAACATCATTTTGAATTTGACCTAAAATAAAAGAAGCTTAAATGGTAGTTCAAATAACTCAACCTAAAATGAAATTTGGGGGTTTTTCTAATTTTGGAGTCTTTTCTAGTTATTCTCTGGGTGTATATATATGAGATGCTTTAGTATGCAGTAGCCCAATGTACTGAGCAGTAAGTTTCACTGTCTACATGTGCAGATGCTTACTGTGCAATGAAGTAGTCTACTCCATGGTTAATTTGCTACCTGCAGAGTAGTTACTGCACAGTAAGGCACATGTAGACAGCTGACCAAGAGCAAATTTGTAAAGCCAGGCTTAGGAGCTCTCTACTGCCAGAGCAGGGAGACATTGTCCCAGCCCGGGCTTTGCCACTGGAGCCTACCCTGGCAGCTCCCAGGGGCAGGGAGCAATCTCCCAGATCCCACTCCAATCATGGAACTGGGGTCAGGAGCTACCTGCACAGGGAGACTTCCCTGCCCAGCCTGGAGCTAGCTGGGACCTGCCCCAGGCTGCATGGAGCTGACTGGGAACTGTCCCATTTCAGGCAGGTCCCAGCCAGCTTTGGGTTGCATGTGCAGATTTCCTCATGCAGCCTGGGGCTGGCTGAGAACAGGTCTTAGCCCTGCAGCTCTTTTCCCAGCCCCATGCCCCAATCAGGTGACTGAGGCACAGGGCTTGGAGAGATCAGCAGGGGAAGGACAGATCCCAGCCTCTTTTCCTGATCCACCAGTGAGGCAGCTAACAGCGAGCCCCTGGCTGGGCAGGGATTCCCCACCCAGTCGGGGACTCACTGCTAGCTGCCCTACTGCTGCCCCAGGTGGGATAGCTTCCAGCAACCCTTGACTGACTAGGGAATCCCTGCTCAGCTGGGGGCACACTGCTAGCTGCCCCACTGGCAGACTGGGGCAGGGGACTGGGACCTGCTCCTCTACTGCAGCTTTTTCCCAGCCCGTCCTCAGTCTTACTCTGGCCTGCCAGGGCCTGGCCACATCCCACCCCCACTTAGCTCAGCTTCCCTGTGGAAAGGAAGGGAGGGCTGCACTAGCACCCCTGGGCTTCTGGCCTGACCCACTGCAGGCATGTGGTTGCATTTCCAGAATGAAAAGGGAACATCTCTCTTGCCCCTACCCTTAGAGAGTAAAGCCCCTTGAAAATTAGGTTCCTAGTAACATGCCTTAAGTTTTAGATGCAAAATCTTAATTGATTTTTAAAAAAATCTTGTTTATTTTTATGCTTAGCCATAACTCTGCATTTATAACCTTTCTCATTCACCTTCTCTTTTTTGGAAATGTTGGCAAGTTGAAAATAAAAGCTTTACTTTTTAGATGTTTTTTTTCCTTTATATTGCCCCAAGAACTTCCAGGAAGGTCCCACTATAAGTAAAATATGTAAAATAAATTCATAATTTACTGCAAACCATTGAAGCTTTCGGCAACTTGTACTACTAGCTTTATGGAAGTACCCGTTTTTTTATTTGTTTTTTTTTGCTTTGTAAGGATTGTTTACATGTGCTGCTTATCTGGGTATTTAAACTGCCCCTAATGACCCACAACATACATCCTGATACAGTAGTATTAGATTACAAACCATCTAGTCTTTATGCTGGATAAAGATTCAATTACTGTGACCACTTAGCTTTAACATTATGAAATTTGGCTGAGAAATTTCTGCTGGAGCTGTCTGTCTGCAGCATCTCACTTAGGGTTTAAGAAGAAACCCTAACCTTTTCAGTGAATGCCTTTCTCCATCCTGTTGTGAAGTTCAAAATATTCCTATATAAAATATAGTTTTACTGACTTTATTCAAGTTCTTAAGAGCTACAGAAAAGAGAACAGTAAGATATGCTTTTCCAGTCTCAGTTCTAATGATATTTTCTTGGCTGCCTCAGCCTGCCAAAGGACACACACTCCCACATCCTTAAATGACCAGTTTATCCATGCAGAAGTCTCATTTCTGCTTTCTGCAGAAGTTTCAGCAGAAAGCAAGCATAATGTTGTGTTAATGCTGTACTCTAATGTTGGATTCAATGGGCTAGTTATAAACCAGCATTATGCAACTGAGGGCAGAATATGATGCAATATGTGGGCATAGTGCCCAGAGCCATGGGGCTGTGTCCTTGACTGAGACCTCAATGCACTACTACAATACTACTATTATTAATACCAATCTGTTTAGTGACTGTATGTGTGAAAAATTCACAAGTTAGTGTTTAATGAATTTCTCTTGCATCCTTCTCCCATTCCACTACCTTTTGCATGCTTTCTGTTCCCATCTTTAAAGGATGCTGAGTGCTAAGATTTTATCTGCATGTATTACAGTGAAGTGAAATAGATTTTAATATTAAAAAAAATTGGATACCATTAAAAGATCTTCATATAACATCTCCCCTAAGCTTTTTTTTTCTCTCACATCTCAGGCAGGATGTGAGAGATCTCAGATATTTCCTTCTGTATCTTGTGGGGATATCACACTACCCTGGAGAGCAAGAGTGCACCTGATATTAGCCTTGGGATTAGGGTGCTTGTTTGGAAATGGTTAGTTCTGGATGTCACTAGCTGCTTCAATAACTCTGTAAACTTTTAACATTAAAGAATCATTATATAAAATGTTCTGAAAACACAACCAGGATTGAGATCCTCAGGGGATTTAGGTATCCCTAGTTTTCTAGGATGAAGAAGGAAATAACAGATCTGTCACATTCTGCCTGAGTGTTCTTGTGTAAAGGACAAGTAACAGTTACACCAATGACTCCTTTAGACACCTTTTAAATTAAAGAAGAGAGTGATCCTCATTCAATTTCTGAGAGGAAGGAGCATAGGGACCTACATTTAGGACATGTTCCAGTCATTGTTTGGATTGATCCTAACCAACTGATGACAGAACTAGTCTCATTTGTCATGGTTTTGATGAGTAGATTTAGCCATGTATGTGGTGTAATGTCAATTTTTAAGCCTATTCCATGGCATAGGCATATAAGGCTATATATAATTGCTAATTAAAGTTAGTGTAGGGGAATATACAATTGCACTTAATAAATTTAAAGTCCATTAATAATTTATCAACATGTACAGCAAAGGTTAATTGACGGCAACATTGTTTCTCTGGATGTTGGAATTACTTACTGTGTTCTGACATGCTGATCAAGGCATTGACAGCTAGAGTTTACTTGTTTCAAGTTAACCTTAAGGGAATGAATATATGTATTATTTTAAATATATAGTGATACCATTTTATACCATCTTCATCGTTAGCACCAAGCAGCTATGCCTCTTCTACA
This sequence comes from Caiman crocodilus, assembly GCA_030014935.1. Taxonomy (NCBI): domain Eukaryota; kingdom Metazoa; phylum Chordata; order Crocodylia; family Alligatoridae; genus Caiman; species Caiman crocodilus. Next base: position 49,771,433 of record JAGPOW010000261.1, on the reverse strand, counting down.
GGGAATGTTATTTTTCCAGAGTGAATTGTGTGCAAAGGGCAATTACACATGATAACATGAAACATTAAGGAAATATACAATTTGACTTAACAAACAACAGCGTTACAAGAATTTCTCATACTGCTGGAGATCACAAGTGCCTTCCAGTAATTCTTCATGTAGAATTCTAGTGCAATGTAAGTTAATTCAGGCTGAAACCCAGTAAACTTAACTATAAATGCATGATTATGTCCTTATATCCTTAAGACCTTTGTGGTTGGGGACCATATGAAACAACAACTAGGATGCAAAACCTTGTACCAAAGATGGTAAAACATATTATCTCCATTCTGAAGACAGGGAAATCAAGGTGCAAGGGGTAAAGAAACTTGCCCTGGGTTAAACAATAAATCAGTGAAAAAGACAGAAAAGAAGAAAGCTTCGGTCTCCTGACCCCTGTGGACCAGTGGACAATGCTGCTGCTTAATACCCAGTGTGGGTATTTGTAATTGAAACTCACATACCATCAGGAATTCCCTACCATTTTAAACAACTTATAAAAATGCATTTTGAGATGCATTATCTAAATATATTTCCAGTACTTACTTTGTGTTGCAAGCATAAACAAGTATGTGAAAGTTGTATAATGCCTTGCATGAAGTTTTGCTTCTTCAGCTGTCATTAACTTTACTCATTTATAATTATGATTTCAACTAGGAATGCTTTCCTAATAACATGCCCAGTAAAATGTTGGCAATGATCATATTTAGATTGTGTAGATTCTCTCTTCTAAAATTAAAAAGTACTTGCTAATAGTTATAGATAATAACTTCTTAAATAATCTTGATCCCCTGGACTACATTTTCTTGAATTTGCACAAGAAAAAATAATGATACTTGTTCAGGAAAAAAGTGCAATTTAAAAAGCATTTAAACCATGGTATAAAAAGTGCATTAACTAATTAACTAATCCCTTCCATTCACCTTATTCAGAAAATAATATATTGGGCAGGTGGGGAACAGGAGGCACAGATAAGGTAAGTGTGGTGCCTATTCCTTGGAATAAACACATTTGACTGTAAGTAATTTATATTATAAGCAGACTAATGGGGGTTTTAGGTTCCATAAATCCCAATTCTTTAGTTAAAGAAGGCAATGTCTTCCTAGAACATGGGTGTCTTCAAGCTGAACAAGATCCCTCTAGAAGAAGGAAGAACAAGAACATTCAGTCACAACCATTCTTGTCCAGCCTGGTTATTTGAAAGCATTTGCTTAAAACATTACTCATCATTTTCCTGTTTCCTCCCTATGAACCTTCTTGCTCATATTGAATATTTGTTTGGATACGACTTCAGGACATCTGCACATATCTTTCTTCCTGCCCACAGTGCCACATTTTCTTCTCAATGAGGATGACTGACTGCACCTTGTATACCAGTGTATACAAGGTCTAAAGTATACACATAAAATCTCCATAAAGGGAAAGCCCAGCTGCTTGTCCCAGCCCCAGGACTGTGTTTTTCCTACCCCCCCCAACCCTGACCAAGCTATTTCTAGCCCTCCAACCCCTGAATGGACAACCCCCTACTTAACCCTAGTCCTCCCCCCAGACTTTCTAAGACCACCCCTCTCTAGAGACCTGCTAGCCCTGCCCCAATCCTGCCTTCCCCTCCTCCAACCCCAACTTCGATTATGTCCCTGGCATAGCTCCCGGTACTAAAGAACATGTGTACAAATGGGGAACCTATCTACAATCATGCAGCTTAAATAAGACATGTGAGCACAGATTGGGTTCTGGAAACATCTCCACATGCAGTCAATAAAGGTAAACTTACTAACAATTAGGGTAAGAGCATGTAACTCAGCTAGAAACTGTACATGTTAAATGAAATGTAGTAATACTGTTCAGAGTTACTATGGAAAAATCAATTAAACAGTTACCTTGTCTGTATAACATCAATTTAAATAAGCAAAACCTGCCAGTTTTTATTAGCAACAGAATAGAATAAAAATGATGAAGTCATAACAATAGTGGGATCAGACACCTTGAAAAATGATTATAAGTAGTAGAGTATAATCAGGGTTGTACAATATACAATTTGAGGAAAAGTGAGAGGGATTGGAATAATTTTTATTATAGGTTTTGGCACTTAGTTTTATAACAGAAGTTTAAAGAATGTATCTACAGGGTTTGTAGGAGTTCTTATTAAAATGGGAGCTTCCAAAAAAAGATAAAGGCAATTAATTAATTGGAGAGGATTTAGAGTAAATGTATGAAAGATTATTTGCCAAAAATATATGAAATACGGAGAAAATTTTCAGGTACCGACTAGGATGTTCAAAGTCACTAAAATCTAGTTGGACACCTCCCTTTCATTTAATTTTTCACTGGGACTTATGTTCCTGAATCAATTTTGAAATTTCTGTCTTCAGTTCCTAGGGACAGTGAGTAGAGGAATGGGCATTACATTTTTATTACCAAACACACATATTTGTGATTGCTTCCTTTTCCATGATTTTTTTTTTATGGGCATGCTGTTTCTTTGTATAAAAATAATGCTACCAAAAGAAGCCAGAAGAATTTTCCAACATATCTCGAACATGAATCTAAAATAAGGCATTTGTTAGTAAGCTAAAATCTCATCCAGGATAAAACTGCATTTGAAAAGCCAAGGCTTTTTATAGGCAGAAAAGGTTCTTTGGGTAAATCTGATATGTTTCATAGAACCAACTCAAATAGTTGGGAAAATTGTTCTTTGTAAGCTTTTGGGTACAAATACCCTTCATCAGGCTGAGAAAGCATCTGCAGTTGGTCTGTGCTCTTCCTGGATGGAATAGAAGCCAGAAGCCAGTATGCATGCAACAAAGCCGATCAGTGAAAATGTAAATTGAGGTAGTCAATGGGTGAGAGACCCAAGGGGAGGGAGGGGGATAGGAGGAGGAAAAGGGGAATGAATATGCTGGTAAATAGTAGACAGGTTACCTGGGGAGTCAAATGTTAGGCATAATATGTCATAAATCGAATGTCTATATTTGGTCCATGATTTTTTGTATAAAAGATATCAGATTTAGCCAAAGAACCTTGTTTACCTATGTCTTTAGACCAACACAGCTACAACCTATGCCCCGAAGGCTTTTCATATAATTTATCTAATAAAATAGTTCATAAGATCCAAGGCATTAAAAAGTTATTAAATATGGTCTGCTTCTATATAATCCTCAGACATAAATCCATAGTCACTTCTATGAATCAGAAGGAAAGGGATCTGAAGTAAAAAATACATTATCTTCTTTACAGCACTAGTTAAATGATCATAAAGACTAAGGTCATGAACAAGCTTTCATTTCTAGTGGTGGAAATGTTTGAGAAATTTCCATTGCTAGAAATTGCTCCATGAGAGGGAGTAGCACAGGTCTTCAGCCTGCATGCAGCTTTACCTTCTCCTAAATTTGTATTAAATCTATTAGTTGATACTAGTGCTGCATTAGGATTTTAAAGGCTTTTGGAGATAGCCTAGATTGTTCATGAGTGTACACCACTAAATTATCAGAGAGACATGATTTTGCTCCTATACTAATTCACTCACATCCCTGAGATTAGTTTGAGGCCTGCAGAATGAATCTTACTAGTAATTTTTCCATTCAGTCAAGTTTTACTTAGTCTTTTTGAGAGTAAAAACTTATATTCTTGGTAGTGATGTGGGAAAATCACAAGGAAAGCAGGACTTTTACAACATATTTTATATCATCAGACAGCAGCAGCACAAGGAAACTAATGACTTTATTTTGAATATCTACACATAGACAAAATGTAGATATTAACAGATAAATGTACAAATAAATATGAACCTATATTGTTAAGAAGGGTAAATGAAATGGGATGGTATAGCTAGGAATCATCCTACTTTGAGCAGGGGGATGGATTAGAAGACTACCTGAGGTTACTTCACTCCCATTTTTCTATGATTCTAACTGAATATGTAGAAAAATAAGAAATGTACATGTACAAGAATCTACTTATGCATTCTGCTTCCTGTTTTGCATATGCAATTACAAAATAATATCTGAGAAAGCATGTTTTGCATATATATTAATGTTTGAAGTTTTGATCCTGAATCTACAATTGTGATCACTGCAGACATTTAAAGTATTAGCTTTTGGAAAACCACTGCCCCCAATTTCTCTTTTAAAGTATTTATTATCACACACCTAAACCAACTAGATTATTTCCCCTGGCAAGAGAAAAAAAACCTGTCTTCATTTTAAGAAACCTAAAAATTTCTAAATAAGAGACAACAAAACTTAATCTTCTTCCTTAATATTAAAAGGAAACTTGATACGTTAGAATACATAAAACCTACACAGCTAAAAGTGTGAAGCTACTCCTGGACAGGATGAGAATTAAAATCAGTCAACCCCAAATATAAAAAATGCATTAATTACCATAATAGAAATGAGCAAATTTTACTGACTGTGCTCAGTTTAATTTTCAATTCAATAGATCCCTGAGAGGTCTCATAAACATGCTGAATATAAGAGATGTGATTAATCAGTTTTAATAAATATGATGACAACAAAGCCCCACTTTTGAACAATGAACACACCACAATGGAAGAGTCAGAAATGAAAAGGCTCCATGGTATTCATTGCAAATAAAATTCATTCTTCTCCTAAGCAGTAGTTGCCTGTTAATGAATAGGTCCCATTACACATGCAGGAGGCATGTCAACATTGCCTGAGGACTGCATTAGGACACGTCACAGTGAAGCTTTCAATGCCTGCTCTGCATACTCTGTCCCCTGAATGGGAAGTAATATAGCCATTTTGGTACACTTGCAGGTACCCTCAGGAAAACATAGTGGTGTGGGTTCAGTTCCATTACAGCCATTTTGGGGGGTAGTATGAGCAGAATGTGCATGGTGTTCTCTACTGCAACACTTCTGAATGCAGGCATAGATGTGCCTGAAGTCTGTTGCCAAGCTTCAAAAGCAGTAGTACACATGGTCTGGCATTGGTATGCTGCCACTACTCTCTGATATCTTCTAATCAGCTTCAACTCACCTTGTTGACTAAATTTGATCAAAATCATAGGTAGGAAAAGAGAACATTGGTGGCATAAAACCATCTATGAATTTTCCTATCTGTAGTGCAGATCCATGCTTCCACATAAAAGCAAATGAAGAGCTCCGTGGTCTTCTCTGCTATCCAAGACCATAGGCAAAAACATTTCAAACAGCAAACGGACTGATAAATTTGGTCTGAATAATTCTAATTTTGGACTCAAGCACTGATCAGAGATAAATTTGAGGAACACAACATAGAAGTATTTCCTTTGCAAATGTTAGTTTGTAGCTAAAAAATGACATGTCAGACTGAAATGTCTTCTGAAGCATTATCTTGTAAAATTCTGAGTCTCAATTCATTAATCAATTAATTTCAAGTACAGAATGGTAGGTTCTTAGTGACATTTCAAATTGCACTACTAGGTCATTATTGACTGTTCCATGATAAATTCTTGTAGGTCTGGATTTTGTTTTCACAAGGCAAAATAAGGCAGTTTGAAAAATAATGAAATATGATATAACTTTCAACCATAGGGATATATGTTCAGAACAGTGCACTAGTATAAAGACTATGGCTTACTGTGGGTTAAATTGTTTTTATACTTTATCTGCAGTATTTCTGAAAAGTCACACTTACTACAAAGAAATGTATCTCAATAAAAAAACCCTTTTGTTCATTGTTAGACTTCAGCTTTATACTAATAGAAAACACATCGGTAAGATATAATGAAGACTCAAAATGCTGGAACCTTGAAGGACAAAATACCATATTGTGGCAGACAGGCAATTATGGGGTTCAAGGAACAGTCAGACACAAGTGATGTTGTTTTCTTAAGGCACCCAAAATGCTTTACAACAAAAGATATTGTATCTATCAAGTGGCTGTAGCTTTTCTGACAGCTTACCCTGTAGCGTGTCAGTATAAATTAAAAGTATTGTAGGGCAAGCATTTTACTTCACAGCTGCAGACAGCTGCAAGCCAGCACCAGCAAAACAGGCTCCAAAAAGCCTTCATGCTTTATATCATTCACCTGATGAATTGGCTCTTACTGTTAGTTCTCAGTGTCCACCAGATAAAGAGAAATAAGGAAATGTAAGCCCCTGAGGCAGCAGTAATTTCCTTCTGGGGACCTCCAATTCCTTGGAGCTCAAATGACCCACAATAGTTCCCTACTTTACTCCCTTCTCTCAATCCCCTTCACTCACTGAACTTGTACAGGAACTATTTGCATTAGCATTCCTTCATACAGGAAACCCATCTGTCTTTTGCTTCTGAGGGATGTTAGCTCTTTATTATTTACAGTTTCTATTTTGGCAGCAGCTGGGCACTCTGATTAGGGCCCATGGCTCATTGTGCACTGCCTTCCACAAAGAGCTCACGAACCACACATTCAAGATGACACCAAGCAAGGAGAAAAAATTACTTGAGCAGCAGGACAAGTGATCATGCAAGACTGCTGCTGAGGTACATGCAGAAAAGCTGCAGCCCAATGAGCAAAACAAGGAAAGGAACAAGTAGGGTGCTATCTTCCTGAACAAGTAGGATGAACAGCAAAATGATCCAGATTAGTTTGATAAGTGTAAGTCTCAGCTGTCAACTGACTGACTATACCGTGAACTCCAAGGCATAAACTGTACAAACCAGAGTGCTGCTAAAGCTCAATGTTTCCCCCCAAACCATGAAAAACCTGACACCTTATAGGAAACTCACTGCTGAGCAGAGCATCTGCTACTTCAGTGTTTTGTGGTGGTACCACCTTGTTGACTCTCTATTTTCCCCCGCCTTCACAGATTCATAGATGCTAGGGTCAGAAAAGATCTCAACAGATCATCAAGTCTGATCCCCTGGTTAGGCAGAAAAGAGTGCTGGGGTCAGATGCCCCTGTCCAGATGCCTATCCCGCCTTCTCTTAAAGACCCCCTACCTGAAGTTGTGTTAGTATTCCACCAGATAACACCCTACTTGTTCCTTTCCTTGTTTTGCTCATTGGGCTGCAGCTTTTCTGCATGTACCTCAGCAGCAGTCTTGCATGATCACCGCCTAATGAGATTATTTCAGTTTGCAGAGAGTGGCCTGGCCTTGTTTCTCATGTCCAGGCATCAGACTATTGTCTGTGAATATCTTCACTGAGGACTATGCAAAATGTGAGACTTATCTGCATCTAATAGATTCTGATTTCAGTATACCGAGGAGGACAAATGAATGCTCCTTTATCTATTTTTTTCTGGGCTCTGCCTTGATAAAATGACATTACATCTCTGGTCTACTATGTAATACTTAAACAGTATTAAATCCCCAACCATTCTTGACACAGAGCATTTCAAACTAACTTAGAAACACACAACTGTGTTAATGAAGTCTTTGATTACCCATTATACTGTGATGTGTAGGAAACATCACAATAATAGTCTGGCAACTCTATTAAACACTGGTTATATTAGTACTTTTTTCATGCCTGCCACAGCACTTGTCAGAGAATACATTCTTGTTCTGCCATCTTCCTGTTTTCATTTCACTATTTTTCCTGGGAATTCAGTGTTTGAAATTTTAGTGTCCTATGAAAGGGACTGGTATACTTCTGATCCTTTCTTATATTTTATAGTTTGAAATAACACCATCATTTTCTTTTGACAGGAAGACACATGACCACCCAAGCTAAGCCATTTTCTCTCCTTTTTGTCTCTTCCTACCCTTGTTATGCTAGATATCAGACTCATGTATGAGTCTGAAGCAGGAGGAAATGTCAGACAGTGTTCCCACAATATGGGGGTCAGAGTAGTGGGGACTTGTAGAACTGTTTTACAGCTAGAATTACTACACAGGACACACTTTGCTGCATAATGGGGAGCCTTTGAATTTGAGATAGAAATGACCCGTTATGTTGTTTAGCTCATCCTCCTGCTATTTCAGGATTATCCTTACAGTATCTTCACTAACTCATTGTTCTGGGTTTCAAGAACTTGGACTTGCATCTCTGTTTGGGAAACTACTGAGTGATTTAACTGACCTTCATGTTCACACATTTTTTCTGCTATTTGTTTAAATGGAGCTTTAAAAAATTCCATCTTAATACCTCAATACGCCATTCTGCTCCCTGGGACTGCTCTATTTTTCCTTCATTCTCCTTCATATTTATGTTTTTAATATACTGTCGCACCTCCGGAGCCTTAATTCCAACAGGCCACTAGGGCGAGAACGAACGGACTCTAGCTAATTTCTTTTTCCCGCACTAGGCTTTGATTTCCCCTTTTATTGGCTACTAGACAGATCAGATATCGCGAGATTGCTGAGATAAGGTCGAATGTACTCACACGTTCGTTGTTAGTAGCAGTTTATTGGTCCATTTTACAACTGACAGAGACAGATGACCGAAGGAATGTTACAACCGTCAGAGAGAGATTGATCACCGAAGGAAGGGGGAGGATTCGGGGGTTTCCAGGTTC
>JAGPOW010000261.1:49725712-49742754 GCA_030014935.1 Caiman crocodilus | reverse complement strand
CTAAATGTTGGGCTAGATTAAATCATTTGTTTGAGTCACAATTACTCCCTTCTTGTTCTGGCTAGTGTTGATGCCTTTAGGGGGCATTTTTGTTCTTTCCAATCCTCCAGGAACACAGTGAAGGAGGGAGAGGAATGAAAGATGCACTTTCCCAGCCTCCTCTATCTCCCTTGTTCATGGAATGGGGATGGGGAGAAACATTACGTATACAACTTCTACAGCTTTGCAGGTAAGGGACCTCTCTCTCTCCTCCTTGCTCACAGTCCTATGCTAGGGCCACACTCTGACTTTGGTGACTAACATTTGGATTGTATTTTAAAATATTATAAATGCATTTCTTTCATTATAAATCATAAACCACATAACAAGCAGAGAAATTTAGTTAGTAGGCATCAGACTGATTCAGAAGACTTGTTCTTTCCTGTGGAAGTCTGAGCTAATAATTTTCCTTCTATTTCTGTTCCCATCATTTGTCTCATTAATTCTGCAAGCCCAGGGTAGCAGGCTGTTCTAAATAGCAAAACTGATGGTGGGGGAGAAGGGGAAGACAAAGAAGAAGGGGAGCAAGCAGGGCACCAGACCTGAGTACTGAATTAGAAAGGGCACCAAAATGGTGCCAGCCTTATCTGGAGTCTTTGCTATGGTAGGAACACCCCCACACCACCTGCCTATAGGAGCTGGGCAAGCACAGCCTTACACCCAGTAACATATCTGGAGGAGAAGAAGCAGGGGGGGCACCAGGGGTGAACCCTGGGAACCCTGTGCAACTGGGTTGCTGCAGCCAGTGTGCAGTAAGCCTGTCACCTACCTACAGTAGACCAAGCCCACACTATTATAACAGCAGCTACATTTGTAGCAGCTGTCATCCAAGTGCAGAGCCAGAGGAAGTAAGTTTCTACCCTCTGCAACCTACCACTATCCAGTGGTTGGCATTATCTATCCTCTGCCAATAGTACTGAAGGAGCTTGCTTTGCCTCTGGCTGATCTTATTAAGAATATTAATAATGCCAACATCCAAAGCCCTCCTGATGGTGATGACTCCAGCCAAGCACTACCCCAATACATAAAGAAAATAAACAACATGAAACCATCTGAGTAAGAAGTTCAAACACAACCCATGGCCAGATTACTGGGTATCATGGGACTTGTTAGTCTACTTCCCCCCCTCTTCTTTGTGGCTGATGCAGGTCCTCATGGTTAAGGATTCTGGAGTGAAGTTATGCATCTACCTGCCATTCAGGGATGGGGCTTCAGGCCTGTCCTCCACACTCCCTATTAGCTTAAGTATATCCCAACTCAGCATGCTAGATACTGAATCCTGGTCATAGGTGCCTAATTCTTCTCATGTATTACAATACAGTAGACTTTCCTTGTAAATGTTTTAAATAAGCAGTGGCTGCTAGCATAGACCCAATGCTGGGAATGGTATGTTGGTTCATTTACCATGCTGGGAATGGTATGTTGATTTATTTTCTCTACTCACTTCCTTATGCACAAAAAAATTACAATATGTGGGAACCCATGTTTGGGGAAATTTTCTGGTGTGTGTGATGGTTGTGGAAGTCTGTATGTGTCACCAAAACCTGGTAGAAATAATGAAAAAAGTATTAGGAGTCTGTCAAAAAATACAAGGTTTGTAAACTTTTAAAATCTTGGAAAACCTATTTGTGAATATAGCTTTGTGCTCTCTCTAAATGAATCTACAAGTACTTATTCTTCAGCTTATAACAGCCTGTTGTCCTTGGCAGCACCAGAAAAGATGTTTGAATAGAGTGATTTTTATCATTGAAAATGTGTGTGATAAAGAGAGAGGGAAGATGTTGGTGGATTATCATTATCTGGGAAAGCTTTTGAAAATAAAAAAGGCTCTAAAAAAGTATCTTCAAAAACAATGGATACACATCATCCCTAACAATGGTTGTTTTGCAATATTTGGAGATGTGTTGCTTCTTCCTTACTCCACCCCACATATATCCTTCTTGCAGTTAATGGAACCCTATATTTGCAAGAATAAATTGCTCTCTAAATTTTTCAAACTTGAGCATCTACAACGACATGTTTTTTCTTGTTCACTTTTTTATTTTCAAAGGCGTCACTATTATTATCAGTGTAGGAAAAAATATATTACTTTTCATTGATTTTCTACTCATTACCTTTTTTTTAATTAAAAATGTGACATATGAGATTATCCTCTGCATCTGTGATGTCTTTATATCTTGGGCATCTTTAAAAGTCATGTATTTTTTGGTTGTTTTCCTCTTTGTGAAAATTATTATCCCTCCCTTTTGGAGGGAGATAATGGTTTGTCAACAGCATTTTGGCAAACAAAGATCACAAATGCTTGATGCCAGGTGAAGAAAAGGATCATTGTCTCTTTTTTTTCAGTGTACATGTTGAGCCCCAGCCCAAATCTGGGTTCGCACCCGGAATGCAGACACCAATATATACACCAGGCGGTGGAAGTAAAAAGAAAAGTTTATTGCTAGCAACAAACGGTGCAAAGTAACAAGCACTCCGAATATTATTTCTGGGGTATTTTTATACAGAAGTTTACAAGGTTTTACAAGCACACTGTTCAGTAATTGGTTACAAGGGAATGACTCAAGAAGTTTCCTACTGAGTGTGTCTCTATACCTGTGTTTAAGCCATGTACCTCATTTACATACATGTATGTTTCATTAGCATACTTTCTCTCCACCTAGGGCTGTGTTTTTTAGTATCATAATGAGTTCTTTGATCTAATTAGCTGGTTTTTCTTATTCCTTTAAGTCTCTCTCTCACCCAGTTACCAATGCTGCCTCCTTATCATCACAGATGACTATTGTTTACTTAACAGTCTCTTCCCCTTGTCATGTTTGGGTGGAGGTTTTTAAGGGTATTTCTTACACTGGCAAGAGGATGTTTACGTTACTGCATCTGACAGCATAGGCAAAATGGGTTAGGAATGCAATGGGCAAGGAGAGGTTGCAAGGAGTTAGGTGAATGGGGTTGGGATAGGGAGGGTTGGGGGGTACCTGGGGATCTGCCCTCGCAGCTGATCTGCCCCCCTCTCCTTATATACAGATGAAGCCTGTTTTTTTTCTAAAGATACACTATGATTATATCAGCTTGACCTTGCATTCCTTACACAGAGCAATTTCAATGGAATTTTCATTTTCATTAATTTTTATACTAGAGCTTTATAAATCACCTAAAGAATTGGTTCTCATTAATAGTAAACAGTTGTTTATTGGTGATAAAGATGGTGCTGGAGGCAAAATAGCATGGAATAACAATTGTTAATGTTTTCAGTAAAATTTAGTCAATCAGCAGCTGCAGAGTCAATATAAGTGGGTCAAGTTGTGACACAGGGCCAGATTTTACCACCCTTACTCACAACTAGTACATTTGCATAGAACCCGCACCATTGATTAATATGATTACAAAGTGGAGGTCTGTCAGTATGAATGAGGGTTATGATTAAAACACATCAGCATTAAACTCTCTTTGTTACCCCTACCCTGTTTAAAAAAAAAAAAGAGAATAATCATTGACTATCAAAAAGCAATTACATTTCAAGATTGCTGAAAAGAGTGTTTTCAAATGATATTCTCTAAAAAACAGGTAGCTATAACTTTTGGTATGTAGCTATGTTAATTAGTAAGGCTGGCCTCACATAGCACTTGGGTTATATAGGATCAATTACTTATGTCAGGATATTAGTTACCATGTCTATCACTGGAATTACTAAACATCACCATAATAAGACTTGGAATTTTTGCTATTACTTTCCCTGTTTTAAAAGTCAATAGGGTATTTTATTCTATGCCCACTGCAATACCATGCCTGTTTAATCTATGGAACTAGATGATTTCATATGACAGGTCTGCAAATATTCCTTTATCCTACATAAGCTCTTTTCATTGCACAAATCCTTCTAAGTCACAGAGACAGGGCTAATTTGTGGATCCTTAAATGTATCTTACGAAATAATTGTTTGCCTTTAAGCAGTAAATTCAAATTAGAAAGACCTTTTAAAGAAACGCATTATTAAGATTTTGGTATTGTTATACCACTGTTACTCTGCTGGAAGTAGAATGCACAAGACCAGTGTGTATGGGCCTGATCTCACACATACTTATGCTTGTTCAATGGTGTATCAGGATGGCATTTGTGATGTGAGACAAGGGTGCCAGAATAACGCATCTCATTCTTGTGACCAACCACAATTCTGCCCCAAACATTCATTTCTAAAATTTCAGAGAAGTACAAAAGTGATAAATGAAAAGGACCTGCCAATCCTCCTTGATGGATATTTGTTCCCTACAGCATGATGTTTAGTACTTTGTCTAGTATTAAGTCTGAATATCTGATGAAGCTTTTACTGCCTCCCTCAGGACACCATACCACAGTCTAACAATCCTCTCTTCTAGGCCTTTTTTCTTCCTACAAATGGCTTAGTATTGTTTTTTATTGCACAACTATACTCCATTAGATCCCTTGCCTGCAATCTATTTGAATCAACCTAAGCACTCATTCCCTACGTACACTGCTACCTTTCAAAAATGCTGCAGAGCGAGAGAAATGAACAATTGAAATATATTGTACATAAGATAACAATACCTTATATGTAAGAATATTTTTTTCCAGAAATTTGTCATACTCTAAGCCAATAACTTATTGTTACATGGTATTTAGTTTTTTAGCACAAAAAATGTCCCATCCTCTTGCTGATGCCAGCGGTTTACACTGACTTGCCTATAAGTCTTACAATGCAGATTCTAGTTGAACAGAAATAACAAAGAAGGCAGGGCAAGATTTGCACCTTGTAGACTAAATCAAAGATGGATAAGCTTTCATAAGCAACAGCAGCTGTTTATAAGGTATAAATCCACCCTACCTTATACCTGACTAGTGCAACTACCTACCTACCCTCTACAGAAATAACAAATTGGGAATAAAATATTTCAACAGTAAAACATTTTTAGAAACTATACTAGTCAAAACTGCTAGATGCAGTTCAGATTACATTCCTGAGAAAACCTTGTTTTACTAGAGGAGCCAGTCTAGCTAGAATATATAAAAATGGCTTTGAGCAACTTTCAAAATAAGCAACATGAAGTGGCAGGAATTCCAACGGTGAAATAATCTTATGCCCTACAACTTGGGATCAGTTCCCTTATGGCTGCTGGGTTTGTAATAAAGCTAAGTGATTTCAAACCTGATTCTGTAATCAGACTTGTGCAATTTTTCACTTTTGACTTTATAACAACTTGGGAGTAGCCATTAAGATCAACCAAACTGTATGCCACCTGGGATTTTAAAACATCCATTAATAGCTACTGTGAAAGCATTCAAGGTCATAAGTAACACATTGTAAAGCTAGGAAAAAGGATATGGAAGTCAGGAAGCAAATGTGAAATAGTATACTTTTTAATTATAGGATATTGTCTGAAAAGGGGTGGAAAAAAACACAGCTAAAGCTTTTAGGAATCTCCCATTATTACTTCCAGACATTTTTTCATCTGGTCTTATCGCCATAAGAAATTCCATTTTTGTTAGTTCTGGCTCCCTACCCTCAAATGATTTATGGTGGCAATGTGACAAACATGCACCCAAAAGATTTTTCTTTATGCACTTTGGGGGGCAGCTAAAAGCTTTCTAAGTTTTTAAAAAGCAATAACTTTTAATGATATAATAATAAAAAAAGCCTTACCAGTTTTACAGGGCAGCACAATTCAGAGTAGCTGAATTCAACAGGAGCTGGGGCATAGCCATCTTTTAAGCGTATGCTGCTTAGTCTTTATGGTTATATTTTTCCATAACCTCATTACTTCACATTTGGCTACACTGTGTTGTCATCAGCAAAATTTACCTGGCTAGAAAGCATAACATCTTAAAGGTTACTTTTGACCTGATAAAAAGGCATTAAGGATCTAAAACTGGTCCCTGTGGAATCCTGCATATTTTTTCTTTCAATCCTGAACCATTGCTTCTTATGATTATATTCTATTTCCTGTACTTGAAATCATTCCTATTAGTATCTTCCTATTTTTGCCAACATGGTTGTCATATTTGGTGCTGGAGAGAAGCTTTTGGATATGTACATATATTTTAATCTTTTTTTTGTCTCGATTTCATACATATGCACAAAGAACTTTAATATTTTTTTCCAGAAATTTGTCATACTCTAAGCCTTTCTACATTTTCCACTTCTAGATGGAGAATTCTCTTTCTTACATAGATATATTCCCCTATTTTTTCCAACAAACGAGGCCAAACTAAGAGGTGGTATTCATATGCTAGTTTAAATTATTTTCTTTGACCCTTTCTTAGGTTCTGTGCAACTCTCCAGCATTACCTTGCTCTATAATGAGCTATTAAAGCCTGTATGAGATTACTCATTTGCACTGTTTGATTCTTCCTTCAAAATCCTGGTCTGCAATTAACCTGGGTCTGAAGCAACATAGTTTTGATATTTTATTTTTAATTTCTCTGCTGTTGGGACTAAGCAAATCTATGTGGTTCAAGATATAACTAAGACCTTTGTCTGTCCCTCAGGCTAGGTTGTATCTAATCCTTTCTAAAGTTCAGTAAATTATCAGGGGTGTAGGTTGTAGCCGTGTTGGTCTTTGGGTGACATAGACAGGCAAGGTTCTTTGGGTGAATCTGATATCTTTTATTAGACCAATATGATATCTTTTATTAGACCAATAAAAGATATCTGATTCACCCAAAGAACCTTGTCATGGTAGGTTGTAACCATGTTGGTCTAATAAAAGATATCAGATTCACCCAAAGAACCTTGTCTGTAAATTATCAGGCAGCTCCTAATTCTTGTTTCTTATTGATATCCAGGGATCCTGGTTTTCTCTGATTAAAAATTGCAAATGCTCTGATTAAAAATCCAAAATCTGTGATAAAAATTAAAGGCCCCCCACACCCCCACCCAGTGCTGCTGGTGCCCTGCACTCCCCACCACAGCCTCAACAGCCCTCCTGATGTCCCTCACAACAGCTCCAGCCCCACAGACAGACACAGACATGCAAATACAGACATGCAGGCACAGAGGCACATACAGACACTAATACCCACTCCCGTAGATTAGTGGGTGTGGAGGGAAGGGGCGGTACAGAGAGGAGGAAAGGGAAGGCACTGGTGGGGTAGATCAAGAAGTGGGGGAGCATGCCCCTGTACCCACTCCCAGGAGTAGGGGCAGGGGATGAAGGCAGGGGTGCTACTCTGCAGGTTACACACATACCAGTTGGCCTGACAGGAGGTTTGCACACGGAGGCCATCACCGCAACTCTGCCACTGAACCCTGTGCTACCATCCCACGGCCACTTGCATGGCTTTGTGGGCAAGTGGTACAGGGCGCAGCAGCAGTGTGGTGGCAACCACCATGTGTGTGCCACATATGTGCCACCCAGCCAGGAGGTGGAAAGGAGGGCTTGCATGCAGCAGCCACCACTGCACCGCTGCTTATGCCCTGTGACTGGCTGCATGGCTCCGCAGCGTTGTAGGGTGGTGGCAGTTGCATGCTGGCTGGGGGGCTTTGCAAGCAAGTGCTGCCACCATGGAGCCATGCCCTTCACCTCTGGAGGTAAGTGGAACTTGGGGGCTGTGGGATAGGGCTGGGGAAGATAGTTGGAGGCTGAGGGAGTGTGGGGTGCTACTGGCCCCAGGCGGCACACCGCAACCAGAAGCAGGGACAGGGGGTCAGGGCAGAGGTGCCCCTCTGTGGAAGGTTTTGTTGGAAAGCAATGTGGGACACAGTGTGGTGGTGCCTGCCATGTGTGGGCCGCATGCATGCCACCCAACCATCTTCCCAGGGGAGGGGAAGGAGGAGGCTTGCATTTGGCAGGCTGTACAGCTCTGTGGCCAGCTCCGCAGTGGTGGCAAGGAATGGTGGCTAGGGGGGCGGGGCACGCATACAGCAGCCACTGCTGCTTACCTATAGGACCATGCCAATGGTGATGGACACTGCCTACATAACCTCCCCGTGCTTCTGCAGAGCTGTGCCCAGAGCTGTTCAGCTGGCTGTGGGGCAACAGTGGCAGTGTGGTGGTGACTGTGCAGCATGTAGAAATCCCCACCACCACTCTGTACCAAATGGCATCCATGGCTGCTACCATACTGCTGATCCTGCCCAGCAGCTGGCCACACAGCTCCAAGCATGGCTGTGCAGTGGCAGCGGGAAGTTTTGTACACAGCAGCCATCACTGCTGGCATGGCACTACAGGGAAGCAGCAGTGGCCGCTGCAACCAAGCTTCCCTGCCCCCCCAGCCACCATCCCTCGCCACTGCTGTAGAGTTGGCTACAAAGCTGTGCAGACGGCCACATGCAAGCCTCCTTCTCCCCCTTCCCTGGGCAAGTGGCTGGGTTGCATGTGTGTGGCCTGCACATGGTGGGCACCACCACACTGTGCCCCACATCACTTGCCCACAAAGTCCCCCACAGAGGGGCATCCCTGCCCTCACCTCCTGGCCCCCAGCAGTGCTGTGCTACCTGAGGCTGGCAGTAACCCCAACTCCCTCAGCCCCCAACCATCTTCCTTAGCCCTACCCCACAGTCCCCAAGCCCCAATTACCTTTAGGCTCCAGGGGTGAAGGATGAGCCTGAGCCTGAGCCCAGCCTTGGCTGACTCAGAGTCTCAGGTCCCTCCCTTGCCCTTCTCCCTCTCCCTTTGGGTAGGGCTGGGGGTTTCCCGTTTCCCGCCCTTTCTGCCATCGGCTGGAGCTGTGCCAGCTGGCAAGAGCTCTTTGCAAAAGTGGAGAATTTTAGAATTTCTCTGCTAAAAAGGGAAATTCACATTTTCTCCAATAAAAACAGGGAATCCATGGTTTTCTCTGTTTTCCTGTGGGAAATGGAAAACCTGCATTCTTGCTGATATCTAACAATCACCACAATGGGATGCATCATGTCCTAAATATCTAATCCTAGGAGGCTTAAGAAATTAAGAATTTAGTACCTATAAGAAATTAGAATTTTGAGACTCCTTGGCCACATCTAGATGTGCACTTTATTTTACTGCACATTAGTGTCATGGCAAAAACTAAATATGTGCTAATATACTAAAGCTCAGTACCATTAGGCCCTTTAAGCATCACTAAAAAAGCATGCATTTTCCCTATTGCAAATTAGGGCAGCCTAATGTGCATTTAGTTAGTACATTAGAGGCACTAAATGTGCAATAGCAAAAGGGCATTAAGGAACATGTAAACTCGCCCTTTGTAGAATGAATGTAATCTTTGAGGATATGATCTGATCCATTCCAATATGATAAATTAGCATTTGAAAAGTAGTTCAGCTGAGATTCCACTTCTGTTTGATCTCCTGTAGATTACCATTCTGCTGCTTCCCTTTCCATTCTCTTTGGAGGGTTTTTAGGATGATATTTTATTTTCTCCATATAACAGGCACACTGGTTCTCAGAAATTGGTTCCTTCTTAATAACTGATATTTTTTCATTTGTTTCCTTTTAAGGTTCTTGTCATCCAGATAAGAACTGGATCTTTCATGCTTTTTGTCCACAGAGGTTCCTCTGGTGGAAATTCTTGTCTAAATGAATAAAGCTTTCACTTTAGTAATACAGCCTCTTTCTTTTGATTTCTATTGTTTTCAACACTTAGTGTGATATTGGCTCTGTACAGACACTCAGGGAGGCTAGGGGGAGATGAAATGAAATAAAAAATGGGCACCTGATCTAAGGTAAATCAGGATCGGAGGTCTTAGCAGGGGAGATGTGGGGGGGAAGGGGAGGCAAGCAGGCTTCATGGATGAGGTCAAGGCTATCAGGGGAATTATGGGACAAGCAGTATCCAGAGTGGGATTTGGGGGGAAGGCAGGGTTTGTGGGATGGATGGGGGGGGAAATGGGGTCTTCAGTGGTATGGGGGGGCAGGCAGGGCCCACAGAGTGATTGGGGAATTGCAGCGTGTTAGCAAGATCAATGAGGGAGATCAGGGGACAGGTGGAGGCCACAGGGAGTTTGGTGGGGTGCAGGAGGGGTTAGGTAGGATCAAGAAGGCTCACAGAGTCTATGGGGGGTGAAGGGAGAGAGGACCAGGGACTATTTTTAACCCCCCAACCTCTCCCACCCACAGATGAACAACCCCTTGCTGTTACTGCTTGCCCCTCTCCCCCACCCTGACTTACTTGCTTAGCTCCCAGCATCAGCAAATATCAGTAAAACCAGCACTGGCAGCAGCTTGCAGGATGGGGTTTGGTGGACTTGGGGGCAGGGACCGGCTGGTCTGTGTGAAGGAGATGTTGTCCATCTTGAGGAGAGGGAGAAGCTGGGGACCTAAAAATAACTTGGTATCAGGGAGGGAGTAGAAAAATTGCAGCCCTAGGACTAGGGTCAATAGCTGGGCTTTCCCTGCCCTTGGGCTGTACTGGAAACTGTACAGAATTTCAGGACAGATCCTGAAAATAGCCAACCCAATCTAAGTTAGACTACCTAACATGGAGAGAAAAGGGCCTCATGTGGATCTTACTATGTAATCATTTAAATACATTGTGTCAACATTCCTAGGAATCCTATACTTTACATATTGAAACCTACTCGAACTGTGGACGTGTTGTTCCCAGGTTATTCTTCAAGAATTGATATAGTATGGAAGAAGGTTTTCAGCAGAGGTCTGACATGCAGCTTATGATGTTAGGCACTGGTTGGAGGTGAATTTTTCTCAGTTCACAATTTGGGGAAGTTATTTGATTATATGACAACAGTGATGAGAGAGGTGTTTTTCAATTATATTTCAATAGAAAACTGCTATCTGCGTCTTTATCACATTGGATTTGGATCACACAATGAGCTCCACAAAGAGTTTAACATCAAGGCTATGGAGAAACATTACACATAAACCAGTTTAAGTGAT
Source organism: Caiman crocodilus (assembly GCA_030014935.1). Taxonomy (NCBI): domain Eukaryota; kingdom Metazoa; phylum Chordata; order Crocodylia; family Alligatoridae; genus Caiman; species Caiman crocodilus. Next base: position 49,731,892 of record JAGPOW010000261.1, on the reverse strand, counting down.
CAGAAACTGGTTTAAACCTGTGACAGAACACATGTTCAGTGTAATAAACCAGTTTGAAAACCCAAATCTGAAAACAGTTTGACATAAACATGGTTGAATGTAGTATCAAACTTAACTGATTTGAGTCAAACCAGTTTATGCAATGTCCATCCCAGACCCTTTGCTGGTTTAAGCTAAACCAGACACCCCTACCATCCAGGCATGCTTTTTGGTTAGATGGGGCTCTGTGCTCCACAGCAGATCTGGCATCTCCCCTTTGCTCCATGGCTGGAGCTTTGGCAGAGACTTACAGGCACAGCAGGGTCTTCTGGCTTCCCTGTGCCCCCTCCCCCTGACCCTTCCTCACCACTTGCTGCTTAAGCAGAGATCCCTTCCTCCGCTCTTCCACAATACAGACTGTAGCCAGCATGTGGTATGCTAGCTAATGCTGTGTAAAGGAGATAGGACAGTGTCCACTCAGGGCTTTTTGGAGGTAATTAACAGCTCAGATGGTAATGTCTCTGCATTTCTTCCTTTGGAGAAAGCTGTTTAAGAAGAGCTTGCTATGAGTGAGGCTTTGTTTTCTGATGGGGTGTTAAATGCTGATAACAGAGTTGATAAATGCTGTTATCAAGGAGGGGTTTCCCTAATCCCAGTGTTCTGCTGGGGCCTGGCAATGCCCCCACCCCCCCCCAGCTCAGACCTATGGAAGGGAAAGGAGGGCTGCTGTAGGACCCCTGGCTTTTAGCCTGAGCCACTATGGCAGATTGGCTATTTACCAATTCTGCTGTTTTAAAGATTTTTTTTTTTGCCACAGCATTTGTTACAGCAGAGACTGAAATTTCATTGACAACAGTGTCGGTGCATTCATTTTCTGTGTCTGTGCAAGCACACACACACACATGCACAAACATAGGCTTTGTGCATTTCAAAATGAGGAAAGTACTGTAAAGCTGTTACATGCAACACAAATAAAACAAAGTGATTACCAATAATCATTTGCAAGAACCACAGAGAAATAAAAAAAGATAGGAAGAAAGGGTCGGTGATTAATTTCAGTAGTGGAAAAGTTTTTTGTTTGAAGATATTTTGACCGTGTTCTAGCACCAAAATATGGTGCAAGATATGCAGTGACAGATGACCACTTATAGGGGAAAAACTCCCTGCTTGTGTAAAATGGCACAGCCCCATGAATTCCAAAAGTGTCCTGAAAAGAAAACTCTTCTTAAAGATAAACTATACAGAAGCTTGCAGTTCTAATTAAGGAAAAGACAGATGTGTGAGTGAATCTCAGGACTTCATAAATATCTAAAAAATCCTGGGAGCAAATGGAACTACAATAGCTCAAATTTACCCTTTCCTGCAAAACTTTTTGGCTAGTGACAATTACACACAAATGAGTATAAGACATAAGAAACTGTAACCCAACAGAAGTTCAGTGCACATAAACTGCTTTCAAACTGGCTGAACCCAGTTTAAGATATGTAGGTGAATGGATATAGTATCAGACTTAGCTGATTTAGGTTAAATTGGTTTACTGAACTTCTGTCCCAGATCCCCTTCAGATTCAAGTTAACTCATAGTCTCCCAGCATCCCAAGATGCTTTGCAACCCCATAAATCCCCCTACAAGGTGGGTGGGCTAGCCTTGGCCCAAACTGTCTGCTCCAGCCAAGCAGAGGGGCATACTTTAGCACCCTCTCCTCCCCTGGCTTCTGGGCTGGGCCAGTGCAGGCATATGGTTGCATTTGTCTGCTCACTTGCTTATCGGTTCAATCTGAGCAACTTAAACCAAACTGTGAAGACAGAATTGATTCAGACTTCGGCTTTATGATTGTCTGTATTTAGTCTTTATGTGAATAATTTTCACATGTGAGAGACATCTCTGTTCAGAACGGAATACCCCATAGAGTAACAATGCACATGGAAATATAAAGTGGCAAACTGCCTTTGATCATACAGTCCAAATGATGAGCAGAACACATTATACTGGGAACAGAAAATGATATATCAAAAGGAAAAAAATATTAAATAAACTAAAAAATTAACCACAATAAACAATCCAAATATTATCAATACTGCAACAAAAATACATTAATACTGTATTCCCTAATAAAGACAAAGGCATCAGCGTTTCCTCTGACATTAACACAGAAATGCTGTTCCACGGATTCACCTAATAGCTTTGAACTAACCCAAGAATCTGTTTCTGTTAGCAGACAATGACCTTCCTTCCAGTTGTAAAATGGCATCCTATATCCTTTGACACATACCTTATGCCCATGTTATATTTAATGCTGACAGGTTACAAAGATGTCTAAAGCAAGCAGGCTGCACTCTCTGCAAACATTAGATAAAACCAAGGCATTCATGATTGCCTTTCTTTAAAGGGATATTACTTCACTGGTGATAATATTCCCGCTGTATCTTGTTTATTGCTTGCCGTATAAGTGACTCCCAGAGTCCAGAGAGGGCAAAGAATACAAATTTACATCAAGAATAGGAAACAGACAGCAACATGGGACATTTTAAACACGCACAGCAGGGCTTATAACCTTTTAGGAGCAGCAGGCCCAAATAAAACAGGTCGGTATGAGGTGGGCTGCCACTTGCAACCCAATCCCTGATGCTGCTAGTGATCTGACCACCTGCAACCTACTTCCCTTCCTGCCAAATTGCTGCCAACACGCTGGTGACTCAGTGCTGAACTGCTGCTGATGAGACTGTTCTGAATGCCAGATGAAATCACTTGCCAGGCTGAATCCAACCTGCAGGTCATAGGTTGCAGATCCATGAAGAAGAGGGAACTTTGTCTTTGCTTCACTAGTACAGTTTTAGTGTCCCTTTAGAAAACTGCTTCTTACTTCCTTGTGGGATTTGAATATGTTGCAGAATGTTTCCAGAAAGAAAACTAAATGCGAAAACTTATAAGTGGTTTGGTACGGTGTATGTTACGTGCCCCATCCACTTCAATGACTGCCTGAGTCTCAATCTCTGAGATTGGTTCTACAAAGCAAAACATAATTCTTGCCATGTTTGATGGAAGCTGTAGTAATAAAAAGATTCTCTTTTTTATTGTTGGTCTTGGTTATTGTTGTTTCTAATGTGATAATACATAGGCGATGGAGTATACAATGAGAGCCCTTTTGTGCTAGGTACTGTACACTTAACATCTCAACTTAATTATAGCCACAGTGGAGAACAGATGGTTGATTTTTTTGAATGTTTTGTAATAAAAATTGTAGAAGTATGAACTGCTAGTCTAACTATGGGTTACAGTTCGGGTCAGTATCTAAGATCTTGTAAATGTTGTACTACAGCAACAGTTAGGCCTTTTTTTAATTTTTAGGTGTCAAAATGGCCATTGTTTAAGCCAAATCGAGAAATAACTCATAAGTATATAGCCATAAATTAAATCAACTCTTTAGATCCTTTCCCCCATGCTTACTCAATCTTTTGCTGATTCTACATATATATGAATGGAATTTAATCATCTGATATCGTGTTTCTTTCTACAGTTATCTTACAATGAATGAGTAGTAGACAGAGTTGTTTCACATCTCTTCTGGAATTTACCATCTACATTTTGAGATTTAGTAGTTTCCCCACTCCTACATACTAATTTTCATTAACTGGAGTGAATGATGAAAACAGCTTTGTTACTTAGGTCATTTCTTTTTCTTAAAAAACACATATTGTTCTCCTTTTTTCTTTACAGGTTGTATGCTGTAAAGGACTCATTTAAACTTTTACTAGTTTCATCATGTCACATTTGAAGCACTAAACTACTGTTATAAATAAGTAAGGTAAGGAATTAGGCTGGTAACGAAAGGAACTATTGTTATAAGTAAGGTAAGGAATTAGGCTTGTAAGGAAAGGAACTATTGTTATAAGTAAGTAAGGTATGGAATTAGGCTGACACCTATAGTTTTAAAACGTATATATATAGGCAAGTGCTTCAGCATAATAATATCTAGTTTGATTTTTTCTTTTAATCTTCAGTAAAGTCACTTGTTTGACAGTTTGATATTCAGAATTTAATCTGTAATATTTAACATACATGACAAATTGTCTTGTGAGGATAAATTCTGAAGGATTAAGAGAGAAAGAAAAGATGTTTTGAGATATTTCATCTTTCAGTGTCTGATTCAAGTTCTGTTTTCTTATCCTGATTCTTGTGCTTTTCTTTAAAAGTATAAATATTTGCATTAATAATTGCTTTCCACAGGAAAACACCTTACAGTATATTCACAAGATATCAATCTTATTTGATAAATAAAGATTCTAATTATACAGGGTTGGACAAACTTAACAGTATTCTACATTCAGAAGTATTTGAATTAAGCCTCCCAGGTCAGGATGACATTCTGCACTAGAAGGCACTTGCATAGCTGCAAAACATGAATTTCTTCTTCTTATCAGTAGAATTACTATGAGTTATATTTATCCTTTAATTGTACTGCATAGGTTTTTACAATACTTTTTCTATAGTCCCTATGTAGTCATCTCACAGTAAAAGATGCTTCTGGCATCTGTGCTAGTGGCATGTGGATACGCAGACCTATCAGACTGTAACATTTCCACACTGGATTAAAGCATAGAAGTGATTTAATGCTGGGATGAAATATTTAAATGTTTAAGAACTAAACGTTTCTTCGGTTGAAAAATATTTTACTGCCAACATCCCAGTTCCACTTTTCTTCTGATTGCTCAGCCCAGTTGGAAACTAAATTTCTTACACCTGATGTCCTTTTACTGGAAGTAACACAGCTGTCATCTTCTCTTGCAGCAATTACAAACATCAAGAGCATTCACCCACAAACTACACTGAACCTAAGTAGACTCTGTAATGAGTGTGATACCCATTTCATATCCGTCACAGCACAAACAGTTGACTTGTCCAAAAAGAGTTGAACAATTCAAATACTGGACCCAAATGCCGACTGCTGTAAGGAGCTCTTATCTTGCTCCCGACAAATCAGCACTCACAGGCCTTATGCTAAGTACTAAAAGTATGTCACCTACGATTCTGATTTAATAAAGGATAAGATTAATTTATAACGCTGCATATTCATTTTTATAGCCTGAAATATTTTGGATTCAAAACATATTTTAAAAGCTTTGCAAACTGCAACTACAATTGGAGACTGAAATGGGGAATTGAGTAGGTTGGATGTGGCTCAGAATCAAGGAATCTCTCTGTGTCAGACTGTTATATTGGAGATATTTGTTATCCTAGTCCAAATTTTTATTAGTTTATTTAGGGAATGAGCAACTGGTTGTATCCTCCATGCATTAGGGAACAGAGTCTGCTTTAAAGATAAAAACAGCCACATGCTAGTTTGCTTCTTTACTATTCCAGCTGCTGTTTTGCTTTCTGAATGCCTCACAGTCCTAAGAATTCAAAATATTTAAATTGTATCTCAGAAGGATTTTGCTTTTGATAACAGTGTGGCAGAAGTACTGTAAATCATTCCTCATGGAATATGTAGAGGAATGTTAAACTGTGACTAATGATGGTTTATTCTGAATAGCTATTAATAGCATAAACTTGTGCTTCATTTCCACGCCATCTCTTATGTATTAAACATAACAACTGTGTCAAAATGCAAACAAGCATTCTTTGAATTTAAAACTACTAGGTTCTTTTTGCAAATTTATTTTCATCAACATTTACAAAATATATTATAGTTTAGAAAAATAGCAGGAATGATGGCTCCACAGGTTGTTTTACACTTCTCATAAATTACTATTAGGTTGTTTTAAAAAGTTAATGCCAAAAGTCAGACTTTACTGGTTTATTTATATGCCTAAGTGACCTTTAACAACAGAATAACATGGAAGCTTCAAACTTTCCATATAGTGAAAACTCTCAAGTTAATCTCATGCATCTGTTACTTCTGAAGAGTTTTAAAGCAGTAATAGTCATTTCCAAACATTACCCTTCATAAACTGATTTCAATTACCCAGACATCTGATGGGAGGAGCAGTTGGCCAGGTCTGAGAGGTCCCAGAGGTTCCTGGTGGAGCTGCAGGACCTCCACTTGGTCCAGGAGGTGCTTGGCCCCACGAGGGGGAATGTGCTGCTGGATCTGGTCCTGGTCTTGGGGGACGATCTGGTTGCAGGGCTCAGGGTACGAGACTCCCTGGGTGACAGCGACCATCGCCTGATTGCATTTGCTGTCCGGCGCAGTGTAGCTAG
>JAGPOW010000261.1:49714259-49725612 GCA_030014935.1 Caiman crocodilus | reverse complement strand
AGTTGGCTGGGGTCCTGTGACCCTGGCACTCATTTCCTGCCATTGGCAGGGGGTCAGACTAGATGGCCTGCTCTAGGCCCCTTCTGACCCTAGGTACTACGATACTATGAACTAAAATTCCTCCAGCAGCAGATACTGAAGAATAAAACTCTTAAAAACCCAACTTCTAAAAAGGGATCCCAACTTAAACTAAGGAGGCCCTTTCCCATTGTTAGGTACATCTACATGTGTGCTTTACTGCAAAATTTACTAATTAGCTCCACAGTAAAGTGTCACAGTCTACTCGTGCCCTGGAGTAACACTCAGTAAGCTAATTAACATCGCTGTAGGCTAGTACTGCCCAATACAAGTACCATCTTATGGCAGAATACTTATATGTGCTTAAAATGCACATGTAGACTAGCCTGGCCATTGGTTCTGTTTTATACTGGACTGTCCTGTTTTTAAACCTTTGTCCCCTGTCAATTTCTAAATGATTAACAGACTGTGAATAGTCCTGTTTTTTCAGTTCACTGGTGGAAACGCATGTCAATTATTAGCTATGCCTATGGGTAGGGTAGTGCACAGCCAGGAGAAACAGGGTTCCCAGCCAAGAGGGGAGGTAGCCTTTTTGTGGTGGCCCCACCCCTTGCTGCTGATTGGCCAAGGGGCCCAGTGGCCCCACCCTCACTGCTGATTGGCCATGGAGGCCAGCCCCTCACCGAGAGGATGCCCTGTATTCTGAGGATGGGTCAGTGACCACCCTCGTGTAGACTGTGACTGGGGCTGACTAAGGCAGAAAGGTGCTACAGTGCTCTCACTTATATCGTATGCTGATGTGCTCATTGAGGTTGAAGCCACAGACTGCTTTTAGTAGACACTATTCTGTCTACTCCCTAGCCTCTCACAGCGCGTTTCTACCTGCTAACATAATTGGGACTTCCATCTTGCCTGATGTTACTCTGGCTTTCCTCCCACTGGGAATACTAATGGGGATGATATCCATTTTTAAAAATGCCAATTTTTCCTATTTCTCTGAAGAATTAATATAGCTTCTACTCTTTTTGGTTTTTTCATAAAAATCTTTGTAATCGACCATTCACCCTAAACATTTGTTTTCAGAACCCATTTATGTTGCCCAATCTACTCAGCTGAGACATCTGAAAACAAAAGAAAACCAGGGGCATATTTGAGACTGTCTGTGAAAGGAGGGAAACTTAAAAAATATTTGCCAGACAAGGTAGATTGTAAAGAAAACTGTGGTCTATGGTCCAGTTATTTTGTATCATCTTAGTCATACATGATAGTTGTAAACCCCAGAGAACTGGATAAAATTCTTGGATAGCTCTGCATCCCAGACTAGCAGACAACAATCAAGTCTGCTGATGAATATGAAAATTTAAATTCAAAATAGCACCTCAGAACTCCAAATAACTACACATTTTAAATAGTAAGATTATCTTTGGGTCTCTTATTTGCTTTTATGTACGAGTTTAACAATTAATAAAAAATATTAGAAAAAAAACTTGTAAAGTGTAATGAAGACTGAGAATGCCCATCTGTAATACAGAGTAAGCTACATTAGTGTGGTATAGTGTTCTCATGAAAAAAACCATGACAATCAGGGTTAAACTAGCTCACGCTGGGCAAACTCCAGCACTCAGTGCTCTACTCCTTCCTCAATTCCTCTCCCTTCCTGCAGACAGCACTGGAACTGAGAGGGTTGCAGGGAGGAGGGGACAGGGCTATGGGAGAGAGGCTACAGGCAGATGATTGGCTCCAAAGTGGAGCTCAGTCCTCACCTACTCAACACAGTGGGAAAACATTTGTTGGGTTGGGAAGGTGCCATGAGTTATAGTGGGGGCCTGCATGTCTGTCAGGACTCTAAATCCTTAAGCTCTAATTATATGATTATTGCTTTGGGTAACTATAGGCATAGCCTCATTGTTCAGTCTTAGACAGGGTTTCATTGGAGCTGTATCTAGAATCCTGGCAGACTGCCTTAGGATCAAGGCCCATATGCATCTGCAAGAGCTTTTGTAGCACTGGGGAAGACCTGCTACCCTGAAGCAGTCTCACTGGCAGAGCTCCAGGGACCCTGAACCTGTGGTTAGGGGTGCTATAGATTTCTACTGTGGGTCCATGAGCCTGAAAGCCTTGGATGACAACTGTAAGGGTGCATCCACACATGCAAGCATGTGCACTTGCAACAGCTCAAATAGAAGCAGTGCAAATTTGACCCGGGGATTTTCACTTCAGTGCATGTGCTCAGACATGAACTTTGTTGTGGAGCAAATTGTGCCACGTGGGTCAAAATAACCCTACCTGGCTCCTCCCAGATCTGCAGCCAGTTGGAACTAGAGCGTAGGGGAAGCACCTATCTCCAGCAGTATAAAAAGCTGCCCTGTCCTGGCCCTATCTGTACAAAAAGCTGCCCTAGCAAGCAACTCAGGGTTATTGAGTCTCAGGATCTTCTGGGGGAGGCGCCTCTGGGAAGAAGTTGGCCATGCCCCTTCCTGTCCCAGGCTGTTGCTGCTGCTGTGGCTGGTTGCTGCAAACTTGGTCTCAGGAGCTTCTGGGAAGAAGATGGTGAGGCCCTTTTCTGCCTCTAGCTATTTTTAGCTGCTGGCTTGGTCTCAGAGCTTTTGGAGTAAGTTGGCTGCACCCCTTCCTGCCTTGGGCAGCAACTGTTACCTCCCCCAGTGGGGGTCCTCTGCTGCATGCTGCTACCCCCCCTCAAGGGCTGCACTGTACCACACCCCAGCACAGCACTCAAGCTGCAGTTCGAGGACAGCCTGGGGAGGGAGCCTGTGCTGACTATGGGCCCTTCCCCCACCATCACTGTTGGAGCCTAAAGAAACCTTGTCTGCCCCAGCTGCCTTGGCAGGCCACCCGCACCTTCACCTCCACTTTCACCAGAAGCACACCCTAAATGGCTGAACTGGACAGGTCTTACCATTGCTGCTACTGTTGTTTCTGCTGCTGCTCCCTCAGGAGAGAGGAAGATTTCCTGATGCACCACCTGACACCACACCTGCACTAGATCACTAATTAACTGACTGACTGCTCCGACCCTCCCCCACAGCTACCTCACTGCATCTGATCCTGATTTGTCTTCCTGCCTACTGCTTTGCTGCTGAGTCACTGGCTGGATGCCTGAGGGGCTTCTGGACAGATCTTCCACAAACAAAGCCCCTCCACTGCTCCAGCTACTGCCATCTTATACACCTGCCTCAGCAGCCTTCCCTGTGTGTTTTTTTTTGTTCTTGTGTAGTAAGTCCTGTGGTCCATTGCCCCTGACCTGGTGTTTTATGTGAGCCTGAGTAAGCCAGCTCGAGTTTCTCCAGCCCTTGTGTGTATGTTCCCCCTCCCCCCCATTCTCAAAACATAGGCCTCATGGTTCTTTTTTTCCTTTGGGGCTGTGGTTCAGTGAGCTTCCTCCATAACCCCTTTCTGCCCCAAAACCCCAGCCTGCCCCTACTAGATTCACCAGCCTTGTGGGATATTTTTTTTTCTTTATTGTCTTCCCTGCCCTCATGTGAAACAATGTCAGGGAAGGAACCTTCAGGGGGGGCAGATACCCTCACAGAGCTTCCTGCAGCCCCCACTATGGAGGTGGATCCCAGCCAAACCCCCAAGGGGATGCATGCCCTTACAGCCTCCACCCCAGAGGCAGAGTCCAACCAACCTCCACCAGGGGTGGAAAAGCCTGTAACCCCCACTGCAGGGCCAGGTAGGACTCTGGTAGGGAGCCACAAAGCCAGGGGGTCACCCCTGGCCAGGCCCCCCCTGGAGGGGTTCCCAAGCCCCCTGTCCCATCATTGGGGACCAAGGGCAAAAGCAGTGGAAAGAGCTCCTTTTCAGCCCCCTTCACAGCTGGGGGTGGGAAGGGCAAGGACCCTGCCCTAAAGCCTAGACCACCAGCACTTGAGGGGACCAGATGCACTACACTAGCCAGCACACCCACTCAGCCTGTCCCTGTCCCTAGCTCAGGCCCCACCAACATAGCCTGTGGGGTGGAGGAGACCTGCAGTGCTTCTGGTGCCATGTCCCAGGGCACTTACATCATGAGTGCCCCATGGGCCAGATGGGGAGGGCATCTGCGGGTTTCACTGGAAAAAGGGGTTCCCCTACCACTGATGCCCCACTCCCCTCAGTCTGGCATCCCAGCCACAACTACAAGCCTACCCATGAACTCAAGGGACCCCACCTCCCAACCAAGTCTAGTGGAATCTCAGGGAGGGCACAAGTAACTGGGGGGAGAGAGTTACCCAACTGGGGCAGGGGTATGACTAGGTCCCCCTGCCCCTAGTCATACCCCTGTTGTGGCTGCCCCACCCTCCAACCCTCACCTTCTCTTGCTGGAGCCTGTCCACTGAGGACCACTCCATGGCAGTGGGGTGCAGGACCTCTCTGGGTATAAAGGCAAGAGGAAGGCCCGGTCACAGCTGGAGCCCTCTGATGTGGAGGACTCCTCTCCCCCTCCCAAAACTATCACACGGAGAAGGGGTGGGGAGGAACAGCCCAGCCTCCAGGGGTCTCCCTAGCTGTGCCTAACACTCCACCTCTGGGAAAGATCAAACAGGTGATCGACACAGAGGAGGCTTTAGGGTTGCTGGATAGTCGTGAACAGGAGTCCATGGGGAAAGCCCTACATTCTGCTAACCAAGGCCTACTTCCTGGAAAAAAAGTATATTTCTCAACTAAGGAATACATTTAAAATTTAGAAAAAACTTTAGAAGCTTGCATAGTAGTTGGTTAAATTAAGCAGCAGCAAGAGACACTCTGGGTAGCATGGAACTACATAAAACACCAGTTTCAATTTATAGTCATAAATTGGTGCAAGTGAACATGAAAATAATTATGCAGCTAGCTGGGAGAGTGTGTGTGAGTGTGTGTGTGTGTGGGTGTGTGGGTGTAAAAAATGTATGCATGACTGCAGCAATTTTGTATGAAATAGCTACAAAATTGCAATATCATACATACCCATTTTTAAAAATCAAGCCCTATGGTTTTGAATTTCAAATGTATAAAGCAATGGTATCTCTAGCTTAATTTCCCAAAAAGTCTCTACCAACATTACTTATTGAAATCTAAAGCAAGGAGGGATCAGTTTTCTGGGTTGTAATCAGACATTGATTCAATTTGGGACTGAAAGCTTATGAAAAGACTGTAGCAATAATGAATCAAAATTCATCCTGCTGATTTGACCAGGAAACCAAAACATAAACCACAGGTTTAATCTTCTCCCAATGGCTCATGTCCCCTCAGGCTGCAAAACGCATGAATAGCTATACAAGCATGACTACTGAAACTTTTTTTAACCAAGAACTCTGCATCACTCTATATTTTATCATTCAGAAAACCAGTCTTCCATGTATGCCATTGTACTTCAATACAGTATATATGTGTACTGATGTCACTTTGAAAGAATAAGACAAATAACCTAACAAAACACTCACAGGAATTTTTCAGGACCAAAACATTTAATATACTAAATCTTACATAGGCTTTACTAAGGATGGGCAGAATATATTTAAAACAAAGCATTTTTTTTAATCGGCTCCTGATATTTTTAAAATCTAGCTTAGAAAACAAGTTATTTTTTATTCTTTATTTAGTTCTGTCTCACTGAAATAATTATTATAGGGACGCTAGAAACTTAACCTCAAAGATGAATGACTATGTGGAAGTGAAAAACATTGTCCAGCATTAACTCATTGATCACATTATCAATTGAGTATAGGATCCTAAAACCCAGGAGCGACATTGGTTAACCATAATACCTAGGATGTATTGAATTACAGTTGTGTTTTTGGCTTTCAAAACCTTCAGCCATTTTTCTAGTAGCTGTTATGTTGTTATATCACTACAATATGTGGCAAAAAAGAAAAATGGCTTTGTGCGGTTTGGCTGTCACCCATTTTTTATGACAATAAAAAGTATCATAGGTGTGACAATTTTATTAATGCTTCCCTATTTAGAACACAGATCTGTTTTCTTTTCTACCCATTTTCATGTAAACCACTGAACTATTTAATATTTTAAAAATAACCTTAGTTTACCTTATAGTAAAAAGATTATAACATCGATAGCTTGCTGCTTTTTTTTTTAGTTCCAAGCAATATAGTTGTGCTATCTAACTGAACTCAAAGCCCTTGATTCAGCAATACACTTACATGCATGCTTAGATTTAAACAGGTGAATAAACAGACCTGTTCAACATAAGTAGCTAAGACCTTGCTTAAATTTGTGACCCAGTGATTTCAATGGAATTTAAGTAGTGTTTTAAAGTTAAGCATGCGCTTAATGCTGAGCTGACCTGGTGCCACAGGCCTTGATCCTGTGAACAGATAGAAATGTCAGTTTACATTTGAGTAGGTATGAGTAGTTTTACTGAATTAAAAAAAGTAATAAAGTAATATGGTTCTAATTACACTCCGATTCCCTAGAGTTTTAGACAAATGTCGCCTCATCTTCAGATGCCTCCTGAAATTACATAGAGAGAGAGGAAGCAAGTGCCAGTGGTAGATTTACCATAAATTCCCCCACAGATGTGTCACGGGGCAGGAGGCAGGGACCTGCACCTTGCTTAGATTATCCCAGGGGAGGAGTAGGGTACAAATGTAGGCATTGGTCCCCAGGTGCCAGGGGCCAATGGTACACCACTGCCCAAACGTGGAGCTGTACACATGGCCCCACTAACCATAAATCCACCACCGGCAAGCGCACAAGCTCATCACTAACATAAGAACACAGATCTATATTTTATAGACCTTGACATTCTCAAAAATAAGAACTTCCTACTGGGACTATGTTTCTTCTCACCAGGAAATAGTTACAGATGATGCTTTAGTAGTAGGGTGGGAGACAGATAACATGAAGATAATGACCCCCAAAATAACAATATCCTACTTTTTTCAAAATAGGGAGCTGGTATTGTGTAATGTGTTTTGGAGGTGTTGTAATCACTTCCATTTGTGCCAATACCATCCATGGCAGCTTTCCAAACTAAGACAGAAAATACAACTGGGAAAAGAAATATCACTGTTTTCAAGAATTTTACTTGAACACTTATTTTTATATTAAAAAAATCAAAGATCGCCACAGGAATTTCTGTTCATAAATACATGGCAGACTCTTTTTAAGATTAATCAACCTCGTGGCTTGGAGCACTCTGTTGAGAAGTTTGGTTATCCAGTAGCCAAATTCCTTATATCAACTTATATCATATCAAAAAGACCAGCTTCTTCTAACAATGCCTGGATGCCTGTCAGCTTGTGAAGAAAGTATGCTTGTAGCATGCCTTGTGCTGAGGCATCATTCCATAAAGTATTACTTCTCTGAGCCTGTTAAATTAAGTAAACATAAATTATATTGGTGAACATGATTTAATATTTCCTCATAACAGCTGTGTGATCTTTTTTGTCAAGTGCTGCTTCAGCTGTGCTGACTATATGAGTAACATTCAGGCTGAAACCAAGTGGCTTTCCCCTTTCCTCTCCCTCTACCCACTTTCTGGAGAGCAAACCTCCCTCCTTGCCTCCCTGCCCTCCTTTCCACTAACTCTTTTTTTAACTTTCTGCATAGCTGGGCAAAATATCCATGTGAAATAAGGGCCAGGCAGATTTAAAAATTTTTCTCCAAGAAGAGACACAAGATTTCTATAGGTTTTATGCAGGGCCTATTCTAAAATCCAGTGTGGTCATCTGCCAAAAAATGACTTGTACTTCAAAAAGCAATGGAGAGGAAAAGCAAAGCAGTCAAAAACTTCTGGTAATGAAACATTGTGTAGTTGAACTGATGGCTATGGACTCCTGTCCATTTTTTACTGTAGACAGACAAGGATTCTGTAAAATGCTAGTGTGCTGCATTCACTCACAGAAAAGGCTAAGGGAAGGTCTGACTCTTCAAAAAGATCCTGCTACAGACGCAGGAAGTACATTTCATAACAAAGTAGTGAGTTAGTGTAACTGACCAATAATCATATTTTTTTTTCTCATCATATGTCTACCTTATCTAGCCTTTTGATTCTTTTCCCCTTAAAAATCTTCTTTATACCCAGGAGTGCTCAATCCCTAGCATGTGGAGCCATGTCATTTGGCCTTCCAGGTTCCTCATGAGCCTGAAAAATTGGTGGTGAGGAGGTCAATGGAGTGCCAGTGTTGCTTCTCCCTTACTTCCAAATGTCTGGTCTTGTGGGGAGGCTGGTGCTCTGGGTAGCAGGGCCCTGCATGCCAGACCAGGAACATGAGTGTGGCATGGGGACTGATCTGGGCATGTGGAGCTAGGCTGAGATAACAGAGAGCCCAGTTTGAGTATGAAAGTCTGGGCTGGTGTGAGGCCTGATTCAAGCAGCACAGGGCCCAACTCCACACTCTAAACCTATGAGGGATCAAGCCCATGGATTGGCCCTGCAAAATCCATTACTCATCTGCCTACAGGGCCAAAAGTTGGATCGTGATTGTTATTTACCCAACCTTGTAGAGCTCAATCTTGGTGGCATCATAGTTGGGTGAATTGCTATTTTGGTTTATCCTTTTTGTCAAGTCCCCATTCATGCTATGTCTGCACAATAACCTTACCATCCCTGGTGAATGAGTCATCAAACATCCTGTGTTTCGCTGCACTGACTGCCTTCTAGGACAGACGTAGTACAGCTGTGTCTGCACAACTCCAGAAAGGGACTAATTAGAGCAGGGGCAGCTAAATGGCCTTTTAGAGGTTGCCTTCAACATCAGAAGTAGGGTAGCTACCTGCACCAAGCAGTATAGGGTGCTTAAAGATCTTACTGGCAGAAATAGTAAATATATCCTCTAGACATAGCTTCAACTAACACTTTGTTTTGTCACACACCATAAGTAAATTAATCTGAAAAAAGCTGCTGCTGAAACACTCATATTAATTCTTTCTTTGACTTACAAATGGAACTAAAGCTGAGGCATCTTATCAGGTCCCTAAACAAACCTTTTCTTCTTCAAGGGTCCATATAAAAAAATCCCAAATGAACTGGCAGAAGTTTCACAGTTTAGTTTAAGCCATTAGAAACCCTACAGGTAGACTCCTGCACAAGCATTCAAGGGCCTGGATGTATGCTCTGCAGACATTCTCCACCTCTGGCAGCACCCAGCCAGGATGCCCCAGAGTGCATCTCCAACATGCTTTGCAGGCTCCCCTGTCTGCCTGGAGATGAGTGACAGTAGCCCAGGGCACAGCTTACAGCTGACTGGCTGGTCACTCCAGTGGACCATGACCCCCTCTTCACCTCCCAGAGTGCGTCTGTTGTTTTTTCAAGTCTATTAATTTCCCCTCCAGCAGCCAAACATATCTTTACCCTTAAGTACCAGTTGTCAGATCCACCTCTTCAGCAAGGTTTAGATGAGTGGGGAAGGGTGTGATGGGGGCTTCAGGACTGTCAGGGATGGTAGCAGCTCAGTTCATCTCTGCATGTGTGTGCAGGGGAGAGGGGGCAGTCAGGAACATCAATGTTAGGATGTTAGGAGTAGGGCAGACAGTGTCCATGGGGGGGGGGGGGAAGAGGGGGAAAGGTCTGGCTCTCTGGTCCCAGCAAGGATGAGAGAGGTGGCAGGCTTGTTGGTGTCCATGCAGGAAGGGCGGGCCAGGAGGCTCCAGGAATGGCACAGGTGGGGTCTGAGTTGGGGAGAAAAGGGGAATGGTTCCATTGCAGGTCCCTTTCTTTCTCCTGCCTGTTCAGATGGCTTTATAGACTGAGGGATGAGCTTAACTGGACCCTCAGCTGTCAGGGAGAGATGTTTGCCATGTTTTGTGCTGCAGTATTCAAGTACAGCCAGAGTCATGGACTGGCTCTGGAAGTGGGAGGTGGGGGGAAAAGGGGGAGGTTGAGAGTAGTAAGGTACACTGGGATGCCTGGGGACACTGTGGGAGTTTCTACTGATCAGCTGAATGCCAGACAAGGTAGAAGTTTCAAGCAAATCCATAATCTTTTATCTGGTAGAAACCACTTGCATGTTTGTACATTTTGGATTTTTACCAGTGGAACTGTGATATTTTATGTTTGTATGTCCCCTAAATGTAAATCTCATATCAATACTAACCTCTCACTCCCTAAGTTCATTACTCCAATTTTTTGCTCTCTTTTGAACATTGCATGTAAAATGATTCCAGCTAGTTTCATAGTAGCTAGGGTCCGGAGGGACTTGAACAGATCATCTAGCCTGACCCCTGCCACAGGCAGGAATGAATGCTGGGTTCACAAGACCCCAGACAGGTGATCATCCAAACTCCTCTTGAATTTGCCCAAGGTAGGGGTGAGGGCCACTTCCCTGGGAAGTTGGTTCCAGATTTTGGCCACCCTAACTGTAAAATATTGCCTTCTGATCATCAATTTACTGTTGATCCCCCCTGATGAGTTTGTAGGCAGCCACCAGGTCCCCCCTCAGGCTCCTCTTGCTGAGGCTGAACAGGTTCAGGTCCCTCAGTCTCTCCTCCTGCCCTCTCACCAAGTGGGTGGCCCTCCTCTGAACCCTCTCCAGGCTGGCCACATCCCTTTTGAAGTGCAGCACCCAGTACTGGATGCAATACTTCAACTGTGGCCTGACCAAAGTTGCATAGATGGGGAATATCACTTCTCTGGACTGGCTTGAGATGCACCTTTGGATGCATGACAAGGTATGGCTGGCCTTGCTGTCTGTGGTCTGGCATTGGCGGCTCAGGTTCATCTTGGAGTCCTCCAAGATCCTGTTCTACCTCTGTGCTTTCAAGAAGGGAACTCCTCAGCCCGTATGTATGCTGTAGATTCCTTCTCCCAAGATGCGGCACCCTGCATTTATCTACATTGAACCCCATCCTAGTCTCATCTGCCCACTTTTGTAGTCTGTCTAAATCTAGTTGCAGCTTTTCTCTCCCTTCAATTGCGCCCACCTTGCCCCACATCTTAGTGTCAAACTTGGAAAGTGTGCTTTCCACCCCCTCGTCCAAATCGTTGGTGAAGATGTTAAATAGTGCGGGCCTGAGGACTGAGCCCTGGGGTACCTCACTGCTCACATCTCGCCAGGTTGAGTACAACCCATCCACCACTACTCTCTTGGTGCACTGCATCATCCAATTTTTTTACCCATCCAACTGTGTAGGCATCAATGCCACGGGTGCTTAATTTATTGATGACGATGGGGTGAGTTCAGTGCAGTTACACCCGAGTTATAGTAGTAGGAGAGGAAAATCAAAACTTGAATATTAGAAAGCAGTCCATATCATTAAGTTAACTTAGCTTTGCAATGCCACTTCATTTAAAAATGAATAAGGTCTCCCACAGTATTGTGAATAGATTGTGTTGTTCAATTATTTTAAGGCAGTAACGTCATTACTTTTTATTCAGGGGAATGTTGGTTGAAAA
>JAGPOW010000261.1:49684893-49711276 GCA_030014935.1 Caiman crocodilus | reverse complement strand
AAAAAAAAAAAAATCAATCATATGCATCTTGCCAATAACTAGTTATAAAAAATAGTAAAAAGATGATTATTAAAACAAGAACAAACATACTAAACCAGTACCCATATGTTGGAATATAGACAGAGAGTTAAGAACAATCAAGCAAAAGTATAGCAGGCTCACCTTTCAGAGCTTGGGTTGAGTCCCAGGCTCGAGATTTTTCTGTTTTGATTGGTGGAGCCCATCCACCAATCAGGAGGCAGCAAGAGAAATAAAGTCACGCTCCTTTCTTGAGGGGAAGGGGAGAAGAGTTCCCCTGGACCTGATTGAAGACTGTAAACTGTTAGGTCCAGAAAACTTTAGGGACTGAGCCCTGGAGCGTCTAAAAGGAGCTGTGCACCCAGCATGAGGGGCAGATGCAATGAGGGACTCAAGAAGAGCAGAGCCAAGAAAATCTGGGGAGCTCTCCCCCAGGAGCAATAGGCCCAAGGCTCCTGAAGCTGCCTCTGGAGGAACAGCTTTGGGAGTGGTGCAAGATTGCTTGGGCTGTTGACAGTGCAGAGGGATGGTGTGCAGAGACCCAGCCCTAGGAGTGGTGTGAGACTGCTTAGGCCCATCAGTGTGTGATTTTGTGCAGAGCCCAGGCTTTGGGAGCCACAAGCAATGGCTCGAGCCTGCAACCCTGGCAGGGCCAGCAGGCCCCACAGTGCATAGGGCAGCGCACAGGGCAAGAGCCTAGGGCCTGAGCCGTCTTGCTGCAGCCCCAATCTCCCAGCAAGCATGTAGGTCCCATGGCATGCAGGGCAGTACAGGGGCCTGAGCCTTGGGATCCAGGGAGCAGTGGAGGCTGCTTGAGTTATTCAACCAGTGTGAAGATGGACAGCTAGAGCCTGAAGGTCCTAGCCTGAGCTAAAAAGAGCCTTCAGTGCTGAGCTAGGGCATGGTGAAATAGTAGTGCTGCAGTGAGGCCCAGCACCCAGGAACCAGCAGTGGTGATGCAACTGCTGAGAGAAACAGAGCCCTCATTGCACAGAGCAGGACATGGGATGGGGAGCAGCCCAGTGGTGTAGAAGCCTGGAGAGGTGCTCCAGAGGAGACTGCACCCTGACCACCAGCATGTGAAGGAGTGCAAATCATTGGGCCCTTGACTTCCACAGGAAAAAGATGAGATTTGGGGCAGGTAAAACCAGAGAAGTGGTTGGGTGAGCAGCCCCCTGCCTAGTCAAGGCCCTAAGGGGAGGGGCCTCTGATGCTTCCTGGATACCCCCCAAGGGACCCCATTGGAAGGAAGATTTCAATTATAAAATATATTGTGTTGATGCTGCTGACATTGTTTTATTGTAAGGGGTAAGTAGTATTATTTAGGGTTTGACCTTGGTTAGTAGTTAATGTTCACTATGTAAATATGATATAATATATATAAAACCAAATAACTCAGTAAATTGTATATAGTTAATAATTTTGGGCTTGGGTTAACTCTGTAGAGGAAAGAGCTTGAAATTCTGGCATCCCTCTCACAGCACCCCCTCCTGCCTACCTATCCCATTCAGTTGAGAATGGCACACCATTAGGTATACCCAGATAAGAGGAAATATCAGAATAATAACCTGTTCTTACCTTGCAACTTAAATCTGAGAATAGAGTTTCTATTTAGCCCATTGGCTAAGGAATTCCAATGTAGTCCTACGCCCAGAAAAAAAACAAAACTAAAGACAATGACTTGCTCTCAAGGAAAAGTTTAGACATTTAGTTATGGTTTTGCATGTTTACCAGACAAAGTCTTTTCTGATCCAATTTAGACTAGGAAGATACTTGCATCCTTTCAGACATGAAGATTACTAATCTAAGATCCTTAAAATATCAATTAATTTCACCAGCATGAGACAAGTCCTTTCCCAATGGATACCATCATTAAAAGTGTAAAGTCCTCATTTTCTGAAGGGCCTGGAATACCGATGCTCAATGGATTACCTCTCCAGCCATTTAGGCCTTGAGCCCCACCCTGGTGAAAAACACAAAAAAAAAAAAAAAAAAAAAAAAGCCAAACACACTCATTCTTTATCAATTGACAGTCATTTCCATATTATACTATCCTGTCCCTACTTACAAAAATACATTTTATATCAAATACCACAGTGCATAGAAACATAAGGATAAGGCTGGACACAGCTTGATGCTTCTTAGAGGTAGAGACTACACACACCAGGTCAATAGAACAAACACAAAAATCATGGAAAACATCCCTGAAACATTGTAGGTTCATGACAGCAACTAAGATAGCTCACCTTATAGCTCCTGATCATGTCCTGCCTTAGTGGCTGAACAGTAGTGCTGGGTGGGAAATCATTTTTTAGTCCAACAAAAATATTTCAAGTTTTAAGAAGTGTTTCTAGTTCTGAATTAGGGGGGGGGGGGAAAAGAGGGGGAAAAATCTAAAAAAATAAAATAAAAAAAATAAAAAAAAATAAAAACACATAAACCCCCAAAACTGTTGTGAACTTAAAATCTGAGAAGCAAAACAAACAAAACAAAAACAAAAAAGTCAACTAGAACACTTTCTATATTTTTCAATTTGACCAAGTTAAAAAAAAAACAAAACTAGTACACATTTTTAAATAAAGTGTTGTTTCCTACTAGAATAAACAGAATTTTTCAGCTTGAAAATGCTGAAAGAAGCTATGTTGACATTTTCAAGCATTTTTCTTTGAAAAGTATTTGGTAAAAAAAAAAAAAAAAAAGGAAACAAACAAAAAAGATGAAGGCCAACTCTTTCCCTAAAAGTCTGTTTTTCACAAATTATCATTTTCTAAAGGAAGTTTTCTTACTTCAAAAATCCCAACAAGCTCTACTGGACAGACCACAACAGCCTCTCCAAATTCTGCTAGTCTTCCTACAAAGCCCCATGTGCACTTAGATAGAATCTACTCAGTCCTGCATACTAGGACTCTTTTTTAGGGTTCAGGGTTTTGCTTAGCTCAAGTAGCCTTTTGTTTCCCAGGCACACTTGCCCTGCAGGAGACCTCCTACTTCAGTCAGTGCTCAACAACACATGTAACATAGTCCATATAGGGGGGGACTCACAATCCTGGGTTCTCCCTAGCCCCTGAGAAGGTACTGCTGGCTTCATGCTACACCCTCACTGCTGCAGTACAGTCCTCTTTCTCTCCCTTGAGCAAGTTCCTCCTCATAGCCTCACCAAGCTGCTACCTCCAGCCTTGTCTCCCTAATTCTCGTCTCAGACCCTGGTAGAGTTCTTAACTTAGGTCTGCTACTACACTCACTTTCCCTGTCTCAGTCTCTCTTTTAACTCCCTTCCCCAGGAGCCTTTAACTTCCTGTGGCCAGCTAATAATTGTCTGTAGCTGGTACAGTTCATCAAGGCAGCCTGCAATCTCTCTTGACTGTCTGCAGCTGGCTGTAGTCCGTGCAAGCCTGCAGACCCCTCCAACCTGGAGCTTGCAGTCTGCTGCCAGCCTTTTCCAGCTAGGCTGCTACAGCATGTCTACACTGAGGCAGCAAAATGCTCAGTCATTGGTAAGGCAACAAACTCTGCCTACCTGCTTGCACTCCACATGAATCAAGTATGGAAATGAGGTGGTGACTTTGTCTTGAGGGTGTCCCAAGCTGTTGTTTCTGTGCATTCCAGAAAGACCATTTTTTGGCTGAACATTTTTCAGCCAGGAACCTTTAAAGGTTGTCCTTAAAACTTCATGTGGACAAGATTTCTTGCCTTGGCACAGAAACCGAACTCTGTGCTATCATCTCTAGCCATAGTCTGTAAGGCCCCTCTGAGAGGTCTACAATGTGGTCGCAAGAATGCAGGCTTAAGGTTGTTTTCTGTTGTACCTGTTCTAGGAAAATCCTTACAAGCAAGGCTTTTAGGCCCTCTTTAAGCCACTCTAGTTCACCCAAAGTAAAAGGGCTGGAGCATGGTGAGAATCTCACAATAAGATTTCAGTTGTAGGGGTTTGCACTCATGCCTAAGGATCTAATTTTTTTTTGTCTTTTTTATCACAACTCATTTAGTACAATTACTAAAATACCATGTGATTGAAAGGAAAGGAAAGAAATTGCCTGATATATTTGAAACATGAGTTTAAAAGTTGCTTCATCCATGAAGCCTTTGAAATTTATGCCTAAAAGAGCAAATATGGACTCTTCATTTCACACCACATTTTCTGCAGCCTTGTGAAGTTGTTCACTTGAGACACAAAATCTGCTTACCTTCCTTCCCACTTTACCTTGCTATAAGGGGGAATTATAAGGGAAAATGCTATTATGCTCACTCCCATTAGATATTTTAGAAGGCTGTTATGCTGTCATTGCATTTAACCTGGAACCTGGAGTAAAGACTTTCTATTAGTTTTTTTGTTTTGTTTTATTTTGTTAATTTGTTTTGTTTCTCAGTCTAGGAAACAAAGCACATATTTAATGGACAGGAATTTCCAAGTTAGAAATAGTAAACTCCAAAGAGTCTATTAAATCTTACTTTCTCCTTCCCTACTCTCAACATCACACTACCATTTTTCTGCAAGCCTGTCCTTCAAAATAACAATAAAAAAAATCAATAACATGTAAGGTGTACTACTGTATCTCACTTCCTACAGAGATCAAACAGAAAGTCACCTTATAAAGCACTAGCTGCTGGCAGTGAGCTGAAATGATTAGATTTGTTCATCTGAAATAAGAAAGCTGTAAAATACACATAAAACATAATGCACTATACAGCCATTTATTTTATTGAGCATCCTTCATAGATGGCATCTTAAAATGCTACAGAGTCAGAGGTAAGCAAAAAAGAAACTTATGCTTTTAACTCAAATTTAAAAATTCAGTATAGAGTTAAAAAGAAAATTTTAGAGAGACAAGGTACCTTTTTTGTACTTTCAATTCTAACAGCACTAATTTGAGCAGGGCCAAGTAGCCATAAGGACAACTGAAAGAACAAGCCTGAGCCAATTCTTGGCTGCTACTGGAGTCCTAAGAATCAAGAAGCCTTTGTACCCTTAATATGTTTGGAAGAAAGTGGGTACAAGATATGCTGGGCAAGAGGTGAACACTGCTTATATTGACAGAGCATATCCTCCCGTTTTATTCATACATCATCATGGGCTGTTAGATTTCTGAACCAAACAAAGTAACTTGATTGGTAAATGATTCAAGATGCCTCCAGTAACTGAGGTAAAAATTAGGCATTTCTTCTAGATTCTAGGTGTCAAACAGCTAAATAAAAAGAAGCCTCTTTTTCCCCGTTTTCCCATTTTAGCATTCTATTTAAGTTCCATTTAAATGTAGCTTATAATTATAGGTTAAATCCAAACGAGTAATTTATTCTATATGATGCATGTTATATTAATAGAATCATAAAAAAATAGGGCTGGAAGGGCCTTTCAGAGGCCATTCCTATTCAAACCAATATATATATAAATCCATTGTCCAACCTATTAATAAACCTACACAGTCAATCAGGACACAACCACAAGCCATACCACCCTGAAGTGGGGGACAGTGGTGGCCAATTGTCCTGCCATAGGTAAAGTGGGGGACAATGGTAGCCAATGCCCTGCTATTGCAAGGGTTGTTAAAATGTGCTTGAGAAATTGAACAAAGAGGGCCATGCCCCCGTGGCAGGACTGAGGCCCTAGGGATGGCCATAGTGCCCCCTGTGGCCAAGTGCTTCCTGACTCACCCCAGTTTCCTGCAAACCCTACTTCCCTCTCATCTCCCACATCCCAGAGGCAACCTGGGTGCTTGCCAAGCTGTTTGTTTCAGCACCTCCCTCCCTGGAGCTCTATTCCCTGCCACATGCTTCTGGTGCAGGGTTTATATGCTCTGGAGCACTGACTGTCCCTTCAATCCAAGTGACCCCAGTCAAGCATAGGGGTTTTCCTTTGGGTTTAATGGTCCCTTCTTGCTCCAGCTTAACCCATCTGATTGCAGCCTTTACTCTCAGGCTACCTGGAATGTGCCCCACACAGACAACTTTTTGCAGTGCAGTTGCCTGCCTACACAGCAAGCACTGTTTGTCCTGCAGCACTTTCCCTTTTAAGTAACAGGGAACCTCTAGCTCCCTTCTACAAAAGGACAGCAACAACACTCAGGCTACACCAGTCTGACCATGGGCTAAAATTTCTTCCTGATCTAAATATGGCAACAATCTGACCTGAGCAGAAGGAAAAGACCCTTCAGCCAGGAACCTCTAGGTGTAAGTCCCAGCAGGAGCAGTGCAATCCAGGCAAAATCCCCAGGCTTCTGCCCCCTTCCTGCCCCCCATCCAACCCATGTAGGAACAGAAGGGGGGGAAATTTCCTTCTTTGCCCCATGTAGCAAATAGTGAAGCCCAGAAGCATGGGAAATACCCACAGTAAAACATAGGCATAGCTACTCCTAGATCATACCTGGCCAATACTGTCCAACCTCTTCTTGAATGCTTCCAATTATGGAGATTCCACAACTTTCCCAGTCTATTCCACTGTCTCACTGTTCGAACAGCAAAGAAGCTTTTCCTGATATCCAAACGAAATCTACTTTATTGCAACTTCAAGCCACTGGTATTTTCCCACTTCTTTATGATAATCCTTCAGCTATTTGAAGACTGCTATCTTATCTCTTCTTAAGTGCCTTTTCCACAAGCGGAACATGATTATTTCCTTCAACCTTTTCTCATATGACTTGCTTTCTAAGTCCTTTATCATTTTTGTCATCCATCTCTGAACCCTCTCTCACTTTTCCATACCCTTTTTAAAATTTGGAGCCCAAAACTGCAAACAATTCTCTAGACGAGGCCTAACCAGTGCTGAGTAAAGAAGCACTATCACCTTCTGTTTCTTGTACCTAATGCTTCTGTCGATGCTGCCTAAAACCACATTAATCTTTTTTGTGGTTTTATTGCATTTTTCTAGACTAAACACCATACCTTTTAGGGCTGTGTGAATCTTCAGTAGCTGATTCAATTCAGAGGGAATTTGGCCTGATTCAGCGTCCAAATCTCTGAATCTAAATTGAATTGGGACACCCATTTAAAGGTCTGAATAGAATTGGAAGCATCTGAATCAGTTCAGAAAAGATTCAGAAGATTCAGAGATTTGGAAGGCAGGCTTGCAGGGAAGACAGACTGAGAAGAAGGAGGGGGAAGAGGGAGGGAAAAAATGCTCTGGTATTGCCATCTGTAGCTGGCCATTGACTGTGATCTTTCCTTGAGTTCCCTTCCAATCACAGTGCTTTGTGGGAAGGATATACAAACAAAATACAAGGCTGCATGAAAAGTAATCTCTTCCTTTTGTGAGCTGTGTTTCTCTTGGACCAGCAGCGTCTGAAATGCTCTGGCTTCCTATCTAGTCTCCTGGTAGTTAGTCTCTCTTTTGTGTTTTCCCTGACAGTGCGTCATCTCTGTGCAGGAAAGCACAACATATATTACAGACACACAAACATTTTGCAGCACAGCAAACATTATGAAGCTTTCTGAAAAGGCAGGTGCCAGGTCTTCTGGCATGGGAGGGAGAGGGGGCAGAGGGAGAGCTGCAAGTTCCCCCTGCCTCAAACATAGACACACCCTCTTTCCTAGCAGTAATGAGTCTTCTCTTGCTAGTGGGAGCAAGGAGGTTAGAGTAGTGTCTGCACCTGCGGCATCTCCACTAACACCAGTAATAACCACCAGCACCAGCACAACAGTCTTCACCCCAATTTCAGTTCCCAATGTGAGCCTTCCAGTGCCACAGGAGAAGCTGGATCTGGAAGCAGAAGAGCTGATTGCCATAGCTAAGGAAATTCTGGGGAAGGAGGGGTAATCTGAGTTTGTGCTCCACACCCCTCAAAGTTCACCTGGAGGCAGGTTGTAGGGGCAGGTGGCTCAGCTCCTCCTGTTGTTGTGCCTCTGCCTGGTGAGGAGGGGGATAAGGCAGAATCCCCACTCTCAACCCAGAAGGAAGTGGGTAGTGTAGTGTGGGATCATTCTGAGACAGTGGATGATCCCAGGTATGCTACCTGATAGCACTGCTGAAAGCAAATCAGCCAGGGCAAGGAGGTGAAGCATTTCACCATCATGGCAATGCTGCTGCATCTCAGGAGGCAGCACCCCCTTGCCCTTGTTCCTCCTCAGCCTGGAACTAGTGGAAGCATTGCCAAAAAGAAGTCTCCCTCTTGCTCCAAAGCTTCCATCCCCAAGAAGCAGAGGCAGGCCACCCTGGACCAGTGGGGGAAAGGTGGAGACAAAGGTGGGGCATGTTCTTGAGGCAAGCAAGGTCACCCAGAGCACTGGGGAGATGCTTGCTCTGGATGGTGGGTCCTTCTCCTTTGTTGATGGGCCAGCGTTCAGGTGGTTCATGGCACTTGTAGCCCCATCCTACCCAGTGCCCGCATGCACCACCTTTAGCGGGATGGTGGTGCCCTCCCTGTATAAGGCATGCAGGGAGTACTTGAGGGAGGAGCTGCACAAGGCAGGCCCACAGGTAGCCTTGCACTTTACTTCAGACATCTGGAGCATCCAGGGTGGAGATCATGCCTCCCTCTCCCTCACAGGGCACTGGTGTGATCAGTCAAGGTATTGATGAGTTCTCCTTCAAGTGGAGGTGATGGATGAGTCCCACACAGTAAGGGAGATCATGGTAGCCATGAACTATATGGTGCAGGGGTGAATTGTTGGGCAGAGCAAGCTTAGCTGTATGTTCACGGTCACTGACAATGGGACCAATATGGTCAAGGCAGTGCATAATGCCAACCTTGTTGGCATGCGCTGTGTGGCACAAAAGTTCCACCTCATAATCAGGGATGCCTTGGAGGAGGACAAGTCTCCTGGTGACAGCGCCATGACTACCACTGCCACCCAGCTGATTTCAAAATGCAGGAAGGTGGTGGGCTACTTCCACCACAGCATCAAGGGGGATAAATAGGCAGAGCTGAGCATCCCACAGCTCAAAATCATGCAGGATGTGAAGTGGAACTCCACATACCTGATGCTCAAAAGGCTGGTCAAGCAACAGAAGACCATACAAGAGATGGCTTTGGGGAGATTGGGATCAGTGGCCCCTTTAACAAAATGGAGTGGGATAACATCTCCCATTGGTGACGCATAGCAGGTGCATGTGGGTGCACATGCACCCCCTGTGAACAGGATTACTGGCACTTTCTCCTCTTGTGTGTGAACCTACAACCAAATTCTGCACTACATAGTAAGACAAAAACCATTGTCAAACCACTGAAAATCCAGCTCTCTGGAATAAGATCTAGCTTCAGAAATCTACTCGAGAGATGGATTTTAAGTTGGATAATCTATGCCATTCAAAACAATATAGGGGATTACTTCATTTGTTTATCAATTATACATGGCTGCGCACACTGAGATTTCAAGAAAATCATGGTGATTACTGTCATTTTCTGTATCCCAGAGTCTCTCCCATAGAAGAAAGCAAATTTAATCCACTCTCATGAGTCCTGTAGTGCCACAACATCTTTTCACAGCTGGGCCTATGAACTTCACTTCATCAGCCTCCTAGGTACAGAATCTCATGGACTCAATATAGACATTGGAATTCTGACACACTACAACCTGCTGGACATCTGACTCCCCAGGTACCTCTCCACTTTTACCTGTGCTGCTACATCTCCTCCACCCCCCAGCCTGTCCCTCACCCTCTGGCACTTCCATTACCATTTTAACTGAAAGGCTTTCTTGCCTATATTGAATATCAGCCTCTGGCTTCTTTACTATTCCTTCCATCCAGGAACAGCAAACACACACACACACCAACTGCAGGTGCTTCCTCAACATGACAAAGTGTTTTTCAACTCAAAAGCTAGCATCCAAGTCAGCTAAGATGAGCTCACCTGGGGCCTAACAATTCCACTACAACCAGCAAGCCTCAGGCCTGTCGAAGATGTGAGGGGTCTGGACTTTCCCCAGCCAGGACTGTATGCATGCGTGTAGTAGCTGGAGGTTATGGCACCTCCTACCCACCTTTCACCAGGGGGATCCTTGGCCCTGGCATTTCCTGGGACTGCCACACAACCAGTAGTCCCACCAGGCCTCCCCAAACCTGGCAGAGTACAGTTTCAGTGGTCATGCCCAGGATCTGGGGCCTTCTCCTTCCCCATAGCCCCAATTCATACCTCCAAGTTTGTCCTGGCGTGGAAGCTCAAAAGGGGCATGTTCTTTCCCTGCTGGCTGGTGATTCAGTGAGTGCCCCCTCCAGCTCTGACAGCAGGGCATTAACTGTTTTAAAAAGATAACATGAAAATAGATACAGACAGATTGAAGAGGGTGACATTTTCTCCATCTTCACGTGGAACTTGGGGAACCCCAGCAGTGGGAGGTTCACCTTGAGGAACAGGAGCTGCTCCTCCAAACCAGGATCCAAGCAGATGCAGTGTGGTTTCATAACATCCCCAGCAATACTGAACACACTCTTACTAGGGGAAATGCCTTGTTGGACCTGGCCCTGACCACGGGTGATGACTAGTGAGTGGACTGTGGGTTCTTGACCACCTGGGCAATAGCAATCATTGCTTACTGGAATTCACCATCCAGTTCAGGGTGTCAAAGACCTGCAGCAAGGCAACAGCCCTACACTCCAGGAGAGTGGATTTCAATGAGGTAAGGAGACTAGTTGGGGAGGCACTGAGGTCCCGGAGGGGAAGAGGGTTGGGAGTCCAGGAGTGGTCATTCCTTAAGAAGACGATCCTCCAAGCCCAAACGGTGACAATCCCCATAAATATCAAAGGGGACAGGACTACTCAAAAGCCCCCCTGGCTCACCAAAAGAATCTACAAACGTCTCAAAGCTAAAAAGGAGGCGTAAGCCCAATGGAAGGGAGGAACCATCACCAAGGAGGATTATACCTCCATTGCCTAAGATTGTAGGGGACCTCTTAGGAAGGCTAAGGAAGAGATGGAACTGGGACTAGCAAATTGGATGAAGGATAACAAGCAGTCCTTTTTTAAATACATAGGGGGTAAAAAGAAGGTACCAGGTAACATAGGGCCTCTGCAGGATACGCTAGGAAATCTGGAGGTCACACCAGACAACAAAACTAACTCTTTAACAATTACTTTGCCTCCGTCTTTTTTTAGCAGGGACCGGGGCATCCCCCACACTGGGATCCCAAATGGACCCAGGGGAGGCGCTGCCAGGCCCAGGGTCAGTGAGGACCTAGTCAGGGAATTTCTGGTGGGTCTAGACATGTTCAAGTCAGTAGGTCCTGATGATCTCCACTCCAGAGTGCTGAGGGAATTAGCAGAGGTCATTGTGGGACCCCCGGCATAGCTTTATGAGCACACATGGTGCTCTGGCGAGGTGCCAGAGGACTGAAAAAGGGCCAATGTGGTCCCTATTTTCAAAAAAAGGGAGGAAGGAGGACCCATTAGTCGTCTCTTGGTCCTGGGGAAGCTTTTTTGAGAAAATTGTCCAAGAGTATATCTGAGAGGGACCAGCAGGGGAGATCATGCTTAGGGGCAACAAGCATGGGTTCATTCAAGGAAGGTCTTGTCAGACTGACCTGGTGGCCTTCTATGACCAGGTTACAAAATCCTTGGACACAGGTGTCGTGGTGGACGTAATCTTTCTGGACTTTACAAAGGCCTTTGACACTGTCTCTCACCCCATTGTCATTAAGAAATTAGGCAACTGTAGTGTCAATGCCTACACAGTCAGATGGGTCACAAATTGGCTGGAGGGATGCACCCAGAGAGTGGTGGCGAATGGGTCGTTTTGCTCTGGAGAGATGTTGGCAGTGGGGTCCCCCAGGGCTTGGTCCTTGGGCCTGCACTGTTCAACATCTTCACCAGCGACTTTGACGAGGGGGTGAAAAGCACCTTGTTCAAATTCATGGATAACACTAAGATGTGGGGAGAAGTGGGCACGCTGGAGGAGAGTGACAGGCTGCAACTAGATCTAGACAGGTTACAGGGGTGGGCAGATGGGATGGGATTCAATATGGACAAGTGCAAGATACTGCACCTGGGGAGGAGGAACCAGTAGCATACCTACAAGCTGGGGAACTCCCTCCTAGTCAACACAGAGGCAGAAAAGGTTCTTAGTGTCATTATTGATTCCAAAATGAACATAGGCTGCTAATGTGGGGACGTGGTCAGGAAGGCTAACTGCACCTCGTTATGCATCCACAGATGCATCACGAGCAGGTCCAAGGAGGTGATCCCCTTCCTCTATGCAATGCTGGTAAGGCTGCAGTTGGACTACTGCATCCTGTACTGGGCACTGCACTTCAGGAGGGATGTGAACAACATGGAGAGAGTCCAGAGGAGGGCCACCCACATGATCAGGGGGCAGCAAGGCAGGCCCTATGAGTAGAGGCTATGGGACCTGAACCTCTTCAGCCTCCACAACAGAAGGCTGAGAGGGGATCTGCAAACTGGCCAAGGGAGACCAGCAGGCAATGGGAGAGTCCCTGTTCCCCCAAGCATTACCAGGAGTAACAAGGAATAATGGCCATAAGTTGACCGAGAGTAGATTCCGGCTAGATATCAGGAGGCACTACTTCACAGTCAGGGCAGCTAGGATCTGGAACTAACTTCCAGGGGAAGTGGTGCTCGCTCCTACCCTGGGAGTCTTCAGAAGAAGGCTAGATTATCACCTAACCAGGGTCGTTTGACCCCAGCATTCTTTCCTGCCCATGGCAGGGAGTTGAACTCGATGATCTGCTCAGGTCCCTTCCGACCCTACCAACTATGAAACACCGGTTGGTGGACAGAATGGGTATTCCTGTGCAACCATGGCCAGATCCAGCTGCAGCTTGCCCACTAGGCCAAGGGATCGCACAGCAGTGGTTCCATGTCCTTGGTGAGATAGATAGCCACCAGTGTCTGAATGCCACCTGCTGGATTGTGGGGTCTGCTGCCTCTGGACCACACCATGGAATCCATGCCGTTGGCCCACATTGGCAGCCCCTGTAGTGGAGGAGGAGACTGGCTGGTGGATGGCATGCTAGCATGAGACAGTGGATCTCCCTCTTCCATATCCCCCTGCCTCCTCCATTCTGCCTCCCTGTCTTCACCAGCAACTCCATCCACTGATCCAGGGTATGGCTGTTGCATATACTGCCCTTCATTCTCAGATCACATATGGTGGCCAGCACATGGACTGTACTGGATCTCAAGGGTTCAAGCCATTTCCTGATGCCCTGTTTCAGCTGCCTCACCAGTGCTTAGATGTCTGCTGACAGGGACTTGCCCAGCCACAAACAGTGATCCCCTGGAAGGTCTCCATTTGGCTGTGATGTTCCTTCACTACAGGGATCACCTGGCTAAGGAGGGCATTGCTGAGAGTCTTCATGGCCTCAAGGAAGGGCTTGAGGACCACCAAGATCTGGCAGATGGTATCCCACTCAGCTGTGATAAGGGGACTGCTGATCCCAATCTCCCTGAGCAAGGCCATCTCATGGATGGCCTTCTGTTGCTCCACCAGCCTCTCAAGCCTCAAGTATGTGAAGTTCCACTAAGTCTCCACATCCTGCATGATTTTGTGCTACAGGATGTTCGGCCCTGCTTGTTTGTCCTGCAGCATCTTGCCCTGCTTGATGTTCCAGTGGAAATAGCCTGCCACCTTCTTGCATTTTGAAATGAGCTTGCTGATGGTGCTGGCTCCATCACCAGCAGCCCTGTCCCACTCCAAGGCATCCCCGACTATGAGGTGCAGCTTGTGTGCCATGCAGCGGATGTCAACAAAGTTGGCATCATGGACCGTCTTGACCATATTGGCCCCATTGTTGGTAACCATGAACCCATGGGTGAGCTCACCCTGCCCAATGAGCCCCCCCACTGCACCAAGCGGTTCATGGCCACCATTATCTCTGTTGCCGTGTAGGACTCATCCATTACCTCGGCTTGAAGCAGAGCCCACCAATAGCCTGACTGGTCACATCAGTGCCCTGTGAAGGAGAGGTAGAGGTGATCTCCACCCTGGCTGCTCCAGATGTCCGAGGTGAAGTGTAAGGTCACCTGTGGGCCTGCCTTGTGCAGCTTCTCCCTCAAGTACTCTCTGCGTGCCTTATACAGGGAGGGCACCACCATCCCGCTAAAGATGGTGCATGTGGGCACTTGGTAGGATGAGGCCACTAGTGCCATGAGCCACCTGAACCCTGGCCACTCAACTAAGGAGAAGGGCTGTCCATTGACAGGAAGCATCTCCCCAGTGCTCTGGGTGATCTCACTCGCCCCATTCTGTCTGCCTATCCCCCACTGTTCCAGGGTGGCCTGCCTCTGCTTTGTGGGGTTGGGGACTTGGAGTGAGTGAGGGACTTCCCTTTGGGCATGTTGTTGCTGGTGCCAGGCTGAGAGGAGCAATGGCAATTTCCCCCTCCTCAGCAGACAGAGGAGGAGTGGACTAAGCTGAGCCACTTGCCTCCTCAACCTCTATCTCAGCCTCCTCTGAAGTGCCTTCTTAGGAAGGAGACCTGACTCTAGGGGAAACTTCAGGGGTGTAGAGCACAAACTCAGCTGATTCCCCCCCTCCTTCCCCAAAATTTCCCTTGCTAGGGCACTCAGATCCAGATCCAGATCCAGCTCTTCCTCTGACACTGGAAGGCTTAGCATGGGAAGTGAGATGGGGGTGGAGGATACTGTGATTCTGGTGCTGGTGCTTGTTGTCATGGCAGTGGTGGGTGGGGATGTTATGGCTATTGCTCATGGAAGGGGTCCAGTCTCAGACACAGGCAATGGCACTGGCACTGCTCCCCTCTCCTTTCTGCTTCTGGAAGCCTCATCCTTGCTAGTTGTAGGAAAAAGTCTGTGTCTCAGTTTGGTGAGGAGAGGGGGGACTTATACCTCTCCCTCTACCCACTTCCACCCCTCCCTGAAGGCTTGCCAGCTGCCTTTCCACCATGCCTCATGGTGTGTTTCATAGTGTCTTGGTTTATAAAAATATATAAATGCATCTGCATTCCTATATAAATGCTATAATTTATGTAATATGCCACAAGATGTAAATATATGGAAATAAAATATAAATGTATCTGTATTCCTATATAAATTCTATAACATGTATATAATATTCTGCAAGGTATAAATGTATAGAAATAAAATATAACCTATCTCCCTTCCTAAATAAATTCAATAGTGTAATATCTAATATACAGTAAAAGCAGCTTTATCTGGTACTTCATTAACTGGCATGCTCCATTAACCAGCATGCCAATCAACGCAGCAAAAGTGAAACCAGAAGTTCCACTTACAGTTTCACCAAGTCCCACTTTGGCCAACTTTGGACCATGGCCCAGGGCAAAGCAGCCTGTGTGGGGCCCCCTTCCCTGTCTCCCAGCACACTGATGCCAAGGAAAGGCAGAGGCCCAAACAGGCAAAGACACCTGTTCGCACCTCTCAGGTAACCAGCATATTTCGTTATCCAGCATCCCCATTCTCCATGGCCAGCTACAGCCAATGGCCAAACTCAATGGCCAGCTACACAGTCAGTACGAGAGCAGTCCTTGCCCCCTCACCCCTCTCCCTCGCCTTATTTTCTGTTTCCCTGCAGGGAAGCCCAGCTTGAGCTTTGAAACTTGAAATGTTTTGAAACTTTCAAAATGTTTTGACTGCCCTCGTTTTGTTTCAAGGATGTTTCAAAGCTCTTCATTTAATTTTGATTTTGCTCTTTAGAGCTCAAAACAAGTTGAAACAGGGTCATCACTTCCAGATGACCTTGCCATCCCAGCCTGAACAACCTGGTACCCATTTACAGTTAGACTATACTATAAATCTAGTCAGAGGCTAGAATTCATATTTCTGGAGCTGTTGCATGCCCCCACACCTCAATAAAGAGCTGCACAGTTGGCCTGTTTTGTTAATCATGCTTCTCAGAAATTCATGGGTTATATTCTGATCTTGTTTACATCAATGAGATTCTGTAATTACTCTTAAAAGCATGGGAGTTACTCTGGATTACTTTGCAAAGCTGTAGTCAGAACTTGGACCCTATTTTTAAGTTAAAGACACTCTTATTTAGTTTTACAACCAGAAAATTCAACATATTGAAAAGGTTCTTGGCAAGAAGCCCTGCTCCAATATTTGTAGGATTTTAAAAGTATATTTTGGGTTTATATTTTGGGGGTTGTTAGCTGTGTGCCAGTAGGTGTAACGCAGGATCAGAAATAAAGGGCAACACTTATCTCCATATGTCATTGCCCAGCTAAATGACTTTGGTTTGGTGTGCACCAGATTATGGCAATGGCTGGTAAAAAACAAATTGTTTGTTTTCTCCAGCATCTTTTTCACTGCTCTACAATGAGTCCTTGGGGCTGGAATGTTCTTTGTGATGGTGATTTATGGGGTGATATACTTGTATTATTAAATGTGTTTCTGATGCCTGCCTTGGCTAGTCCCTTTGCACCATGATATATAAATGCATGCATTTATGCTACTTTCTTTTCTGAGCTGCTTCCTGTGTTTTCATTTACAGTATTTTTCCATGCACTTGCATCTGGCTCTGCTTACATATAATTATTATTATTATTATTATTTGCATTTTACATTTTCTTATTTCTTCAATAAAACTTTTTCGCTTTTTTCCACCCACAGAAATCACTAGAGAGCCAAACCATGGGAACTCAACAAACAAAAAATGTCTCACTGTCTTCATGGTTTTATATTATTTAAATCCAAAGTTACAGAATCTAGCAATGGAAATAGAGCAATGTGATGCTTCTATTTGTAAATGCAAGATTACTCAATGTAATGTATAGTAAAGCTTTGCATAGAAATGTTTTAAACAAAAATGCCTCTGTCACTTCAAGAAACTATCCCATCATTTAAATAGACTCCCAACCTTCAATCCCACTTAAACCTCAAAATCAGGTTTGGGTGGGACTTCACTGAGGTCCACGTTATTACCTGTGTGAGTTTCATCCATTATCAGGAGTTTTGTCCTAAAAGTCTAACCCTGTGTCCTTTTTTAAAAAAAAAAAAATCTTTCTTTCCTTTGGTTTGTCCCTGTGAAAAGATGACAGTGAGGAGTACTCCAGTAATCTCATTGTACATATATTTTTTTTCAGTACTTTTTATCTCAAAAAATGAAGACTCTGGAAAAGTTATCTGTCTTACTATCTGTATTCTTCTACACAAGGCAACCTAGGTTCCACTATCTACAACCTACAGGTATTGCATACAGTTGAACTGCAGCAGTAAATAAGTATACTGAATATGTAAACAGGCACCTATGTATATTGTGAGAAAATCTTTTAGGGAGCATCCACTTTGCAAACATACTGGCTCTGAGTTCAATTCTACTCTTCAGGTTTTCTTTTTTTTTTTTAATGCTGCTCAGTATTACACACTTTCATGCAATACCCATCACGCTATATTAAGTGCTGTAGGGTAAATCATCATTTTCTGCAGCTGCTTAGATGGAAAGCCACAAATACTCTGTATTCAGATTTCTTGGCCTGCTGGCTTTTGTAGGCAGCTGTGCTCCCTTATAAGCATCTTAGCCAGCTCTCATAAGCCAAATAGCCCTTAGGTAAGAGGCATAAATCAACAAAATACAAACCTTCTTCCCTGTCCCAGGCTCTTAAAAAGGGACCCTCTGGCTCTGGCTCCCAGCATCATAGACTAGCTTCTCCATGTAGCACAGAGTTGCAGTCACTGCCTGCTTCCTCTTAAACTTCCCCTTCATAGTCTTTTCTCTTACCCCTCTCTTCTCAGGTGTTTAATCTCCCAGGAGGGCACTCTCTCATTATTAGAAGATCCACAGATGAAAACCCTTAACAGGGCTGACTGCCACTTCTGAAGGGGACAGACCGCCCTGCCACACATGCATATAAACAAATGGAGTTTCTTATGTTCAGGGTACAAATTTTAAAATTTCTATAATTAATGTGCAAGTGTAGCAGCAAAAACTGCACCTCTCTTGAATGAAGCTCTCATTTGTCATTCTTTGACACAATGACTAAAGATCTGATCTTTACTTACACTAAAATATCTTTACAAAAAAGTGGCCTTAAATACAGGGTGTTTATAGTCTTTAATGACTTTGGATGTACACGATAGAAGCAAACTATAAACAGTGATTGAAAGCATAATTCATTAAGTTTTAACACAACACAGCTCAAATTTCTAGACTTCAACATAACCTCCATCTTTCGTGATATATTGTTCAATCTGCTCTTCCAACTCATAGAAAACATTTTCCAGTTGCTGCTTATTTCATGAATTGCATTCGTGATCCTTACCCTATGCATAGCTTACATTGTGTTAAAAAACTTAATGAATTATCTTTCAATTGCCATTTACAGTTTGTTTCTATCATGTGTATATCCAAAGTTATTAAAGTTTAAAGTTGCACACGGACTTCATAAAAACCCTGTATATTTAAAAAATACATTTTCCACTTTAAGGCCCCTTTGTGTTCTAGAGTGGTGGAAAGGGATATAATGTAAATGAAAATTAGGCCCTGAAGGGATCTGTAAGTAGGTACAGCTCCTTTGAAGTTAACTGTGTGGCATCAGTTTATGTCAGGTCTATTATTAGATTGACATTAATTTTGTGCCAAATGTATAGTTTTACACACTGCAAACACATTGTGCTGATGAAGAGAATATAAATTCATATCAAAGCAGCTCAAGGGAAGGCAATTAAAAAACAGCTTCTTTTTAAACGTTTGCTTTCTCTACAATATTATTTATAGGCTTCTCCAGTTTTTTCCTCCTTCTTACATGTCTGAAGGATATGGCACTACATATTGTAATAATTTGTTATCTATTTTTTTTCTCAGTGTTTCCTCATGGGCTGCCTCCAGGGTCTCATGTAAACGAGAGATCGCATTTCACATTTCCATTCCCTGAAAAATCCTATTTAATACATTCATCTATCAGCACAATTCTGTTTTTGAAGATAAATAGGGTTTAATAATAACAGAACATCATTTGTTAAAATATATATGTAAAAGATATTGTCACAAAATAAATAAGGTAGGAAATTCTGCTCCCAGAGACAGATTACAGGTGAAGAAAATGCATTGGATGGAGTACAGCACTGGCAAATTGGCTTGTTTCTCTCACAGTTGCATAACCTAATAAAGTTTAGGGGTGCAGATAGCGTGGTGTATCACCTCATATAAAACAAAACCTATTTCTCCCCAGGTAAAAAGAAATCAGAAGCTTTACTAATATTCTATGGGCCTAGGGTCTAAGACTAAAGCTAAAACAAGTAAAACTTTATTGGAATGAGTTAAAAATAGTCTGTAAGGTTGTGAAATAGGAGATACATTGGCAGAAGCAACTAATGGACAGAATTGCAGAAGAAAGGCTAGCTTGATTAGTGGAACATTAAAACCATTAAAAAGGAGAGAGGATCATTACCATCTGTGGAACAAAGAGTTTAAAAGAATCAGGTAGATTTTAATGAGCCATGAAGTCAACTGAATCCCTCACTGCTGCCTGAATAGAAATGTTGCTGCTACTGCCAGACATTTGTTTTTAAACTTCCCGTGCAGCAGGAATCAGACGGTGCAATACCACTACTGCCTCCTTCCTCCCCCTGGCAGATCTACACCTGAGTTGCACTCAGAGTTCAGGAGATCATAGAGAGTGCAGTTACCTAGCAACTTAAAAACACTGCCCAAGGGGATAAACAAGATAAGAGAGAAGTTTAGGGTATTCCTATCCTTCATCCGCATCAATCAGTTTAGTATGATGGTACTAATATTCACGGTGCTGGATGCCCATTTCCCTCTTGACCCAGACAGCGTTCAAGCGGGATTATATCACCTGGTCTCTGACCCAAAGGAAACTGAGCCAATAACATGTATTTCTTCTGACACAGCTAGAGAATAGTTTATTTGTGAAAAGATAACTTCTTAATCATCTCCTAATAAAAAAATGATGTTACTTCACAATAAAACCGCCAAACACCACAATTTAGATAAGCTGGTGTCACAGCTTCTGGGGCAATAAAGCAGTATTTTTCATAAGAAATTTATAGCTGTATTTCAAGAAGGAAAATCTCTGTATGACTTTTGCATTATTATATTTGGCTCTTTATAAATGTAGTGTGACCTTGAGACCTGAGCAAGGGATAGATGAGGTCAGATCCTTATTCTTCCATTAACTATTTTGTATTGCCTCAAGCAAATCACAGCTCTATGCCTCAGGTTTCACTGTCATTTGTTGAATAGGCATAATAATATTTATCTACCTCATAGGGCTACCATGGGAATGAATGAAAAAATAAAGATTTCCAAACAGCTTTGATAGCATAAATGTGGAATGACTCCTCCTGGCAGCGTGGTTAATCCTTGCATGCTGGTAACCAAGCTCCCTAATGGAAACATCATGCTGACACACGACAGAATGTTTCTGGTGAGAGGCCTGGCCTTCTTGGAACTGGCAGGACAAATCTCTGAAGGACTGCTAAAGGAGTCCAAATTGTCATTATCCATGAGGGCACAGATTTTTGCTGTATAACAAACTCCATTTATTTGTTATTTATTCCACATTACTGGTTCTAGTTCTGAGCTATGTCCCCTGATAGGCAAAGATGGACAGGAAAACTGATAGATCTTACCATTTCCAGGAGAATAAGCATACCATAGAGTGATCAATCCCTACAGAGAATTTAGTGATGGGACTAAGGGATGGAGCTCAAGCATACAGCTCTCTAGATGTCTTGTACTACACGATGGCTTCATAGATAGCCATTGCAGGCAACATAAGATGAGCTAGCTCCACCAAATGCCTTTTGAGGAACATCCAGATGAGTGTGCACATGTGTTTCCCCAGGGATAAATAGCAGCAGCACATAGCTGTGTCACTGCTATTTATCTCCACGGAATACCCCTACATGCACGCTCTGACATGCAGCAAGTTGCCAATAATAGGGTAAGGGAGGCGGGGGCCAGCACCTGGGTTGGCCCCAGCAGCCTTATGTGAGGCCTTGGGGACCTCCTAAGGCTCCAGCAGTGGCAATCTGGGTGCACGGAGCCTGACCAGCCGCCAGAGTGTGGCTACAGTTCATCAGGCTCTGATTTCAGGCAGGTTGTTCTGCTTCTGTGTGCACTACCCTGCTTTTTATGGTGCAGGATTTTTTGAAACTGGGATTTGGTATCAAAAAACCCTACCACACTAGAAATTAGCAGTGTGGCAAACACCTGCATGTGCAGTATTTGTGGTTTGAGGTACTGCAGATATATCTACAGTTCTACAAGCTGCACAAGTGGCTAGTCAGGATGTGCTCTAACTGGATCGTTTTAGTGCCCTGCTTCCCAGAACCATAAGAGGGGAGCTTCCTACCTTAGGCAGTGGTAACTCCTAGCCGTTGGCATAGCTATTCAGTCAGCCAGCAGCGTCTGTTATTTTTCCACTTCCCCTCACCACAAGCTGGTGTCCAGGAATGCTGTCCCAGTTGTCCCACCTTAGTTACACTACTGCCAGTGTTACCTCCAAAGGAACAAAGTGGCTGTGCTGTCTACGCTGAGCTCAGTTCAATCAAGAAACTATGCTTATTGGAATATATTTTTGTTCAAATATAATTTTCAGGGGTGTGTGAAGCTTCAGTCTGTGATTCAATTCAGAGAAGATTTGGCTCAATTTGGAGACCAAATCACTGATTCTGAATCAAATTAGGAGAAGAAAAAGATCTCCAAATCAATTTGGAGGTTTCAATTCGATTC
This sequence comes from Caiman crocodilus, assembly GCA_030014935.1. Classification (NCBI taxonomy): domain Eukaryota; kingdom Metazoa; phylum Chordata; order Crocodylia; family Alligatoridae; genus Caiman; species Caiman crocodilus. The sequence goes on along the minus strand of JAGPOW010000261.1, from coordinate 49,689,694 downwards.
GGAAAAGATTTGAAAAAGATTCAGAGATTTGGAGATTCGGAAGGCAGTCTTCAGGGGAACAGAAACTGAGAAAAGGGAAGGGGAGCTTGGGAGGAAAGACTAAAATCTCTAGCTGGCCAGTGATTGTGTTGTTTCCTTAAGTCCCATTCCAATCACAGTGCTCTGGGGGAGGGATGTAGAAAGATCATATAAACCTCTGTCTGCAGTCTTTTTCTGCCTTTTGTGAGCTGTTTCTGCCTGAGCAATGGCATCGGAAATGTACTGGACTGGCTTGGCTTCCTATCTAGTCAGTCTCCTGCTACTTTCTGTTCTTGGAAAGGATTGGATATAGCTTACTATAACTAGACTCCCTCTATCCAATCTATTTCTTTCAAGTTATATTTGTTCTTGTTTGTTTTTTTTCTAACACTTTTTAAAAAGAAAGCTGTGTTTTCCCTGTCAGCGTAATCCATCACCATGCAGGAAAGCACATACATTACACAAACTCACACACACACATCATAGAAGAAGTCAGATATTATTACACAGAAGAAGTCAGACAGTCATAGAAGAAGACAGTATATATAACTATTATTAGATATTGCTACATATAGACTAAAGACAACACAGTAGAAGTTAGATAGAGATTCAGATTAACACAACACAGAAGTCAGAGAGTCATAGAAGAAGATATATTATTTTAGTTACACACACAACAGTAAACACAACAGACACAACACAAGTCAGACAAAATTATACAACAGAAAAGAAGAAGAAGACATATATAATTATTTAGTTACAACACAGGCACATTTTCTAGCACAGGAAAGATTAACATGAAGTGTGCTGGAAAGGGAGGTGCCAGGTCTTCTGGCAGAAGAGGGAGAGGGGCTACGGAGGGGGGGATGCAGCTAGAACTGCAAGCCCCCCCACCTCCCCAAACATAGATGCATCCTCTTTCCTGGCAGCCATGAGTCTTCTACTGTCTGTGGAAGCAAGGAGGGCGTACCTGTCTCTGCACCTGCACCACCTCCCCTAACTCCAGAAATAGGCCCCAGCAGCAGAATGACAGTCTCCTCCATGCCAAATTCATCTCCCAGTGTGAACCTCCCACTTCCAGAGGAGGAGCTAGAGCTGGATCTGGAACCAGGGGACCAGAGCTCCCTAGCTAAAGCAATTCTGGGGGCCAAGGAGGAATCTCAGTTTGTGCTCCACACCCCTCAAAGTTTCCCTAGATCCAGGTCTCCTTGTCAGGAAGGCAACTCAGAGGAGGTTGTGGAGGCAAGTGGCTCAGCTGAGTCAGCTTCTCCTGTTGTTGTGCCTCTGTCTGCTGAGGAGGGGGATAAGGCAGGATCCCCACCCTGAACCCACAAGTGGAAGAATAGTGTAGAGTGGGAGCATTTTGAGCTGGCAGATGATCCCAAGTATGCTATCTGTCAGCACTGCCAAAGGCAGATCAGCCAGGGCAAGGAAGTGAAACACTTCACCACCATGACGATGTTGCTGCATCTGAGGAGGTAGCATTCCCTTGCCCTTCTTCCTTCTTACCTTGGCACCAGTGGAAGCATGCCCAAAGGGAAATCCCCCACTCACTACAAATCCCCATCCCCCCAAAGCAGAGGCAGGCCATCCTGGAGCCCTGTGGGAAAGCTGCAGACAAATAAGGCACATTGGAAAGGTGAGCAAGATCACCCAGGGCACTGGGGAGGTGCTTGCTCTGGATGGCCAGCCCTTCTCCTTAGGTGAGCAGCCAGAGATCAGGCAGCTCATGGCATTCATGGCCCGATTCTACCAAGTTCCCACATGCACCACCTTTAACCAGATGGAGGTGCCCTCCTTGTATGAGGCAAGCAAGTTCTTGAGGGAGGAGCTGTGCAAGGTAGGTCCAGAGTTGGCCTTACACTTCATCTCTGAAATCTGGAGCAGCTGGCATGGATATAACACTTACCCCTCCCTCACAAGACACTAGTGCAATCAGTCAAGCTGTTGGTGGGCTCTCCTTGAAGCCAAGGTGTTGGATGAGTCCCACATGGCAAGGGAGATCATGGTGGCCATGAACTGCATGGTGCAGAGGTAGCTCACTGGGCAGGGTGAGCTCACCTGTGAGTTCATAGTCACTGACAACAGGTCCAATATGGTCAAGGTGGTCCATGATGCCAACTTTGTTGGGATCTGCTGTGAGGCACATTGTAGGCACCTCATAGTCAGGGATGCCTTGAAGGGGGAAAGGGTGCTGGTGATGACATTGTCACTACCACCTAGCTCATTTCCAAATGCAGGAAGGTGTGAGACTACTACTACTGGAGCATCAAGGGGGGCAAGATGCTGTGGACAAACAAGCAAAGCTGAGTATCCCACATCACAAAATCATACAAGATGTGGAGACTCAGTGGAACTCCACATACCTGAAGCTCAAAAGGCTGATGAAACAACAGAAGGCCATCCATGAGCCATGGGCTTAGTGGCCTCAAACCCTTCCTTGAGGCCACTAAGAACCTCAGCGCTGGTGATGCCCTCCTTAGCCAGGTGATCCCTGTAGTGAGGGAACTTCAGAGCCAAATGGAGAGCTTCCAGGAGATCAATGTTCCTGGCTGTGCAAGCCACTGTCACCAGATGTCCAAGCACTGGTGAGGTGGTTAAAGGAGGGCATCAGGAACTGGCTAGATCTCTTGTTGTATAGTATGGTCCACATGCTGGTGGGCACGTGTGACACAAGGGTGAAGGGGAACATATGCACTGGTATCACCAAAACCCTCAATCACTGTATGGAGGTGCTGGTGAACAGAGTCAGAGAGGCAGAGGTAAGGGGGTGTGGAAGAGGGGATCCACTTTCCATGCCAGCACCATTACCAGATAGTCTCCTCCATGCCAGCCACTGCCAATGTGGGCTAAAAGCATGGTTTCAATGTTGGGGTTCAGACACACCAGACCCCAGCCTTGGGCTGGTAGTGCCAAGGCGTCAGTAGCTACCTATTTTGCCAAGGATGTGGAGCCACTGAACTGTGACCCCTTGGCCTATGGGGCAACCTGCATCTAGATGTGGCAGGATCTGGTCATGGTTGCCCAGGAAACACCTGTCCTGTCCACTGACCAGTGTTCTGAGTCAGAGTGTGTTCAGCACTGCTGGGGATGTAGTGACACCCCACCACACCTGCTTGGATCCTGTTTTGGTGGACTAGCTGGTGCTCCTTAATGTGAAACTGCATCTGCTGGGGTTTCCCAAGCTCTACCTGCAGATGGAGTGAGAGCCACCCTCCTCACTCCATCTGCACCTATTTCTGTTTAATTTTTTTAAACTAGTTAATGCCCTGCTCTCAGAGTTGGAGGGGGAACTCACTGCATCACGAGTCAGAGGGGAAGAATATGTTCCTGCTGAGCTGACATGCCAGGATTAACTTGGAGGTATGGGCTTGGGCTATGGGGAAGAAGGAGGCCCCAGGTCCTGGGTATGACCACTAAAATGCACTCTGCCAGGGTTGGAGAGGACTGGTGGGACTGCTGTTGGCACAGCAGCCTCAGGAAATGCCAGGACTGAGGATCCCCCTGGTGAAAGGTGGGTAGAAAGTACCATAACCTCCAGCCACCACATGCAAGCACACAGTCCTGGGTGGGGAAAGCCTAGATCCACAAAAGTGGTTTGTAAATTCAAATAAGCACTGAACCTTGCTAACCTAACCTCATCACCAGAAGCCAACTTCCTACAGTTCAAAACAAAAAACCTGCAAACATATCTCCATAATCCCCAAAAACTGAACACCAGGATCTATTAAAGACAAGAATATCCAACCACTAGTGTAGGCACATTTCTCACAAAAAAAACATTTTGTCTCCAGACTCTCAGGCCTGATCCTGAAAGGGAATTTACAAACCACTATTCACAGCCAGGTCTATGAACTTCATTCCATCAGCCTCCTACATACAGAAACTCATGGTCTCAATTTAAACTTTGGATTTATGACACACTACAACCTGCCAGACATCTGACTCCCCAGGTACCTCTCTACGCTTACCTGCTACATCCCCATTCCCCCCTACTCCAGCCTGTCTCTCTCACCCTCTGATGCCTCCATTTCTACTTTTACTGAATGACTTTCTTTCCTGTATTGCATGAAACGCCTCTGGCTTCTTTACTTTTCCTTCCATCCAGGAACAGCACGCACACACACACACACCAACTGCAGATGCTTCCTCAGCCTGATGAAGGGTTTTTCAACCCAAAAGCTTGCTAAAATATATTTCTCTAACTGTTCAGCTGGTCTATTAAAAGATACCAGATTGACCCAAAGGACCTTTTCTGCCAGTGCCATGTCCTTAAACCAACAACCCTAGCACCTGTCCCCAGTCAGCTGACTGGAAAGACACAGGGCCCTGGGCACATCTAAGCCCCAGGACTGGGGCTGGCAAGGTGAGTTCTCTGGCAGCTGCTGAAGAAGAAGCTCCTGCAGGAAAGGAAAGAAAGTCTCTAGTCTGTGAGAGTTTGGCTGTCTGAGATGCTACTGGTCCTACTGTGCTGCAGTGCATTGCTTACCTGTTGTTATTTAGTGTTGGACTGGACTGAGACTCTAGGGGAGGAGGAGTCCTCATTGGGGCACACTACTGTGCCATGTAGAGGCCTCAGTGCCAATGAGGGGATGCCTTTACACATAAACACAGTCACACAGGGAGGGTATGCCTTAATACACATGCTGGAGAAGAAGCTCCTTCAGGAAAGGAAAAAAAGGGTCTGTCACAGTTTGGCTACCTTGGATACTGCTGCTGCTACTGTGCTAGTGATCACTAAGTTATTTTATTATGTGTTGTCAATTAAAGTGGTGGACCGGAC
>JAGPOW010000261.1:49646065-49684793 GCA_030014935.1 Caiman crocodilus | reverse complement strand
CCAGTGAGGGTGTGTCTTAACACACACACAATGTTAGCCATGTCACAAGTTTTGCTTGTCAGCAGCCTGAGGTACGGTTTCACAGAAACCCCCAAACCTATCTCCTTGAAGCTTGGCAGGCCTCATGACCTCAGAAGGGGCTACCATCCCTACATTTTTCATCTTAATCAGCCAAAAAAATGACAAAGCTATAGGTATTTCAGTGATTCATCATTATAGTCTACAGCCGAATCTCCAAATCTCTCCTAATCGGCACTGAATCTTCCAAAGCTGATTTGGTCAAAACTGATTCAGAACAGTGATCCAAATCTCTGAGTCAAATCACTGTCCTGTGAATCAACTGAATCCAAATCTGTATTGAATACTTCCCTATTCACACAGGTATATTAATTTTGCTCAGCTCATCTGCAATTCAGAAACAGAGCCAATAGTTCTAGATGTATTTGGGAATTTTTGAATGAGAGAAACTCCCATACAAATAGTCTTTAAATTTAAACTAAAAAGCCACATCTCTTGCAAAGACAAATTTCAAGAGATTTCTCAAGTTAAAAAAAACCATGACAAACATTTTTAAATGGATCTGTATTGCTTGTCATTTTTTGAATCTTTAGTTTCTGAGTTTAAAACAATTTTTCATTTAGAAATTTAGATGAGGTATAATTAACATATATACATACAGGTATACATATATACTGACAGACAGATATATAACAACATTAAAATATAAATCAAAACATAACATTTCTATTTCAAAACATATTCATTTGTGATTTTTTTTTTTTAGGTTGACTTATCATCCTTGTTCAGGAATGAAATTTTAAAAATATCTTAAATATTTTCCCTGGATAGGAAAGGCATTCCTCACCTACTTTTAATTCTTTGTTCCAAAATATACCTTCCCATGCATTAAAAATTTAGTCATAAACAAGGAAAAAAAGTGAGACAACAGTCACCCTGAATTCATGCACCTCTGAGGCTGAGAGACTGCAGCAGCAGTGTCTCCCAACCATGAGGGTGCACAGGGTGCCCTTGTGCCTAGAAGTGCCTCAGCTGAGGGGGCTCCCTGCCATAGGATCCTGCTTCTTGATGGTGCAGGGGGAGAACCTGAGATCAGGCTCTGCCTGCTCTGGGAGGAAATCATGAACCCAAAATTACATCCACTGCAATGTACATATGGCATGGCAAAAGACGTGATTGTGTGGCTCATGTATTAGATCCCATTGCACCTTTACCTGCATATGTAGAGGGGCCCTGAGAAAATAAAAACAATCAAAAACAGACAATATGCATCTGGCTTGCCTATGTTTATGCACGTATCTGACTGCTTATGTACTTATGCACAAATATATTCAATATTTAAACATACAGACAGTAAAATACATACCCTTCCTTTACAAGTTGGTATACTTTTCCTTTCTACTTTTAAGTCATTTTATGTTTCTATCATACCTTTTCTATAATATCTTGTCTTTTCAAATAGGCACCAGATTATTTTTGTTTGATGTAATCCATCCCCGTTCTTTGGTCCCTAATTCATAATATTTAGTGTAATGAGCTTTCTTGAAATTCTGCTATTCATAGAATCATAGAATCATAGAAGTAGGGTCGGAAGCGACCTTGTAGATCTTCAAGTCCAACTCCCCGCCTGGGCAGGAGGGAAACTGGGCTCAAGTGACTCCAGCCAGGTAGGTATCGAGCCGCTTCTTAAAGACCCCCAGGGTAGGAGCCAGCACCACTTCCCTTGGAAGTTGGTTCCAGATCCTAGCTGCCTAAACTTACTTTCCAACAGCTTGCGGCCATTATTCCTTGTTATCCCAGGGGGTGCTAGGGGAAACAAGGTCTCCCCCAAACCCTTCTGGTCCATGCTACCTACCTATTGGTAGGTACTTACTAGCAGTGTTTTCGTCTCTTATTGTATATGCATTTTTTGGACTCCATTTGGCTCATTAAAATTAAGCACTATTTGTGCACATAGGTCAATTTCCTCAGAAACACCCCTTGGCATTTTAATTTTTCTTAGGTCTTGAAGACGGCAAATATGGCCTAAGGCCAAGATTTGCTTTGTAGGTACCCACAAAGTGTTGGGTATCTGTCTGTAATTCTTATATTCAATAATGTGAATAGTGGATGCCACACTGATCTCTACAAGGCTCTGGTCAAGACATTATACTCCCTTTGTATCAGTGTAAGAGTAAGGTTTTTGCCTTGCTTATTGAAGAACAGATTTGCCCAGTGCATGCCAAACAATCTGTCATGTACATGTCTGATCATAGAACTTGAGTTGAATTTTCTTGTAGAGTCTGTGCTTGAATCTAGAATGGTTATTTTCATAAGACTGACATGGAAGTCAAATTAACCACAAAGGGAGCCTATACACATGAATCGAGTCTGCTCTGACATGCTGTAATTACAGTACATTGGAGCAGACTCAATTAATCGAGTCCACTGGAGCATGATATTTACCGTGCTCTGGCAGATTACAGAATCATGTGTAACAGCATCTCCACAGTAAAAAATGGCAGAGGGGGTTCTTTTAACTAAAACTTGCTCAATGAGCAATGAGCTTTATTTAAAGTGACACCACCACCATTTTTCAATGCAGGGACGATGATACATGTGACACTCCAAGTGCTTTAATAGAGAGGCTCTTGGAGCCTCTCTAATTAAAGTGTTTCCCTCCCACACACTTCATGGAGCATGTGTATAAATGCCCAAAATCACCCCCATTTTTTATTACTTGCTGTGCTTATTTTTATTTTGTTTTTGCACCCACTGAAAAATGAAATGTTGACAAGTTCTTCAATAGGATTTTCTATTGGTTGTGTTTTGGCTGTTCAAATTCCTATTATATCGCTTAAAACTTAGGTGGGGGAGGGAGGGAATGTTGATAAAATCTTTTAATAAATACAGCCATAGAGATCAGAGTTGAGATTCAGATAACTTTAAGGGCTTTAATTTCTCTAAAGTTGTGAAGAGTAAAGAAGTGTGAAAAGCTAGAATGTCAATCTGTGAAACTTATGATCCACTCTGAAAAACCCTTCTGCTCAAGACATATTGCTCAATTATATTTATTAATTCAACCATATATTCCAAAATGTATTAACTAATTGCCATATTTCACCTGACAGGAGTCCTTAAGCTTCATTGCATTTACAGTGTCAAATACATTGAAACCATCTTTTCATAAGATGAAATATGTTGTTTTCAGTGTTAAACAATCTTTCAATTTCATGGAATGGTTTTAGCTTGCTCTTTACAAAATAACAGTATTTTTCTGTAATTTTTAAGAAGTAGATGGGATTCTTAAAGCAGTGCTTCTTTCATTTGTCTTTAGCAAACCAGACAGAAATATAATTTATTCTAAAATTGTGCGTGCATGTATCCTTCTAGCAATATAGTCTTTGCCATGCTATGTAATTTGTTTTGAATTGCATTGTTCAGAAAGTATTATTATCAAACGCATTGTGAAAGCTTCTTGTCTACAAAATGCTTCCCAGTGCAGTTACAGCATTTCAAGAAACAGCATTTGACATATGTGGATAAAGCACTTTTTTGTGCATCTAAAATAAGTGTCAGAAATATAAAGGGGCAAGTGCAGATGTTGAATCTGGAAGATAAAGGTCCAAGATTCATGGAGGATTGTCAAGACTCAGATGAAGATAGTACAATAAGATGAGCTTTGAAGAGCAGTGAGAAAAGAGATGTTGTTTGCCTTCCTCTGATTTGGCAGCTGGAATAAATGTTCATAATATTTCACTTTGCCAATACCTCTCCCAATCTTTGAGCCTTTTTCATCCTTTTAAATAAGGATACACAATTTATTTTTCAGAGTACTAATAGATTGTTGCATCCTAACAGTTTCTCACAGCATCCATTTCCTCTGAGAGATCCTTTCAGGCAGGGGAAATGGAATAAACCCAGGGCACCTGACTGCAGAGACTGTTCAAGGCAACAAATCCCTATGAGAGGGCAGCACCTCACTGCAGCCTAAAGTGAGGTACCTGGGTCCCTAAGAGGGATGGTGTTTAATACATACCTCTCTCCTTGATGTCTCTTGTTAATTACTTTAGGTGGCTCTCTTATTACAGTGTGCTCAGCACACTAACTACTAGCAATCCCACTCTGAGGTGCCTAGTTTTCTCCATGTAATGTTCACCATTATGATATCTACATTCATATTATGCCTGGACTATTCCTGGGAGAGACACAAACCATATCCCTGCCCAGTAGTTCCCATTATGTATGCATCAGATCCTGAAAATGAGACTTGAACCTCAGTCCACCAACCCAGCACTCTAGTAGTGAACAGAGAGAAGGAGCAGCAAACAAGGAAAAGCAAATAGGACAGTCTGCGAACAATTTGCTGGGAGCAAGAGGAGGAAGAAGAAGAGGAACCAGGCACTAGATCCTGCTCTGGGAAGATATCTGAGCCAGGGTTGCTTGTGTGTTTGGCTTGCTGAGGGCTGTTTGGTGGGATTTGTGTGCTTCGGTGTGTACTCTGAGCAGCTGAGTGGACTGAAGATTGATTGATTTCTGGCTGGGTGTGACAAAAAGCCCTAACAAAGGGACTTACCTAGTACAGGCCCCAAAGAGGTATATGGGGATGGGATAAATCTGGGCCCATCAGCATTATGGATCTAGTTCTAGTTATAATATTGTCCTTTTGTAACTGGATCTTCAAGATTAGACATTTGGAAGATAAATTCAATAGGATCTTTGTTTCCTTCTCTAACTACTAGAAAAATCTCCAGTAAATCCTTCTTCATTTAGTTTCATAACTATTTCCCTCCATTTTTTTTACCCAGCCCTTGCCACAATTCTAATCCAGATCTCCCTGGTTCACTCCTGCATTCCCTCTGGCTTTGCTGGTGTTTCTCTCTCTCACTCTGTCTTCTGATTGCTGTATGCCTTTCTCTGACACAATACATTGTGTGCATTTCCTAACATGTCAGCATTGTCATTCAGCATGCATTTTAATCTGCCCTTTTGAAAAAAAGTCCAACCCTGCAGGCCTCAGTTGTTTGTTTCTTTGCATTACTCATTTATTTTCCAATCCCTCTCAACTTTACTTCTTTTTTTTTGTTGCTGTTATTTTTATTGTTCTAGTTTTCCAAATAACTAACCAGTGCATTTTAAAAAAACATTGTATCCCTCAGATCCAGTGCCTGTTACATATCTTCCAGTCTGTTACCACTGATCTTTGATATTTCTCTTCATCAAATTTTCACTAGAAAAAGATAGGCAATACCCCCTTATTTTCTCCTTTGCTCTGAATCTGAGTTGGCCTTAAATATATTTGTAGCTGTTTAACACTGTCTGATGAATTTATCTGTTGCTGCCTCAATCTTGCTTTCATTCCAAATCAGCCAGTTTTTTGCTTTGTGACTCCTCCTTTCTCTTCATAGGAGGAAATCATAGAATCATAGAAGTAGGGTCAGAAGGGACCTTGTAGATCTTCAAGGCCAACCCCCTGCCTGGGCAGGAGGAAAACTGGGCTCAAGTGACCCCATCTGGATTGGCATAGAGCCGCTTCTTAAAGTCTCCCAGGGAAGAAGCCATCACCACTTCCCTTGGAAGGTGGTTCCAGATCCTAGCCGCCCTAACTGTGCAGTAGTCCTTACGGATGTCTAATCTAAACCTACACTCCAACAACTAGTGGCCATTATTCCTTGTTATCCCTGCGCTGGATGATGAATTCCAGCAAGCAACGATCACTATCACCCAGGCGGTCAAGGACCTGGAACCCCCTTACCAGATCATCGCCTGTGGCTGGACCAGCTCCAACAGAGCATTTCCTCTGGTGGGACTGTGCACTTCCTGGATTAAGTGGCAGTCTTGTATCTTGGCCAGTAACCTCCTGGAACGGTCCGACCTGACTGACTGCTCCTCCCAGCAGATATCTGGGTAATTTAGATCACCCACGACAACTACGTCCCTTGCCTTAAGTGCCTCTGCAAGTTGGCCTGAAAATTCCTGGTCCAGTTACTCCCCTTGGTTGGGGGGATAATTTGGAATAACATCACTATGAGGGTAGACAAGATTCTTTGAGCAGGTGTGATATTTTTTATTAGACCAACTAAATAGTTGAAAAAATTAAGGTAAGAATTCTTGTAGAATAAAGTCTACAAGTATTTGTGAACCTGCCTGTATTCTCCTATTGCCTCCCATTCATGTATCTGTCCTGTGTTCCTTCTACTCTCCTGTCCTTGAGTTCATTTATTGACTCTTTGCATTAGCAATGATACTTAGATGAGCTTTCTGAATCCCTTCATTGAAACAATTTTACTGTTTCCCACTATCAAAGTCCTTATATAGAAGTTTCTTCTTAATGGCTTTAGTTTTCCAATTTGGCTTTTCATGTTTTGCCCCAGATATTTTTGCAACAAAAATGGCCTTGTTTCTTGATCAGTTTTTATAAACATTTTGATGGAAAAGGAAAGTTTAATTTAATCTATTACCAAAATTAATTTCTCATGTGCTGTGTACCTAAGTGGAAAAAAACATATGAATTACCTTAGTGCTATCTTTTAGTTTAGGTATAGTATTAAAAAAAACCCAGAGCCCAAATGGTGTGCTGGGCACTTTACAGAACAAACACATGGTCTCTTCTTAAAACAATAATCAGTGAAATAGTTAACAAGTTGCCTTGTTAACTATTAACCTGCAGTGGGTGAATGGGGACATGAAAGATAGAAACTTATTTCATCTCTAAATGTTTTGCATGACTTACACAAAAAATTCTCATACTACTTTGGAGAGCAAATCTCCCCCTGGGGAAACACAGTTCTCCAACTTTCTCATTGGATATCCTAGTGCACTCCCAGAGACCAATCTTGATCTGCTGTGCATAGAAACATAGCTCTCCTACTCTGATAATAGATGGGCCATATATAACTATGCCATAGAAATGGGAGAATTTTCCCATAGGAAATTCCCCAATTTTGCCATAGGAAATTTTTTTTTAAATCACGGTAAAAATAGATATTAAAAAAAAAAAAAGTATCATGGGAGAATGGAGAAATTGTACTACTTGTCTCCTCATTCTGGGCAATACTGCACAATAGGGCTGTGTGAATCTTTGGTAGCTGATTTGATTCGGAGGGGATTCGGCCTGATTTGGTGGTCGAATCTCCGAATCCGAGTTGAATTGGGAGACCCATTAATCCCTCTAAATTGAATTGGAAGCCTCTGAATTGATTCTGAGAGATTTGGCCATAGACTGTACAGGTAGGCACTGCAATGCTGGTGGGAGCAGCTGGGGGAACAGCCAGACACACCCCATCTTAAGTCAGCAGCCCCGGGAGAAGTTGCGACTCATCTGGCTGCTCCCTTGGATGCACCGCAGCTGGGGCAAGGCAGCCAGTGCTGTCAGCCTGGGAAGAAGCTGCAGGGGCTGGGGGCAAATGATCAGGGCCTTCCCCCATTCCTGGTTTGATTCCCCAGCTCCCTCCAGCCTCCACGGCTTCTCCTAGGACTGCTAGCACTGCCTGCCTTGCACCAGTGGGGTTGCAGCTGGGTGAGCAGCCGGACAAGTTGTGGCTTGAGCTGGCAGCCATGGAAGAAACTGTGGTGGCTGGGGGGAATGACTAGGAGCTGGGGGATCGAACCAAAAAACTGGGGAATCAAACCAGGAGCTGGGGGAATGAACAGGGGCTTCCCCCCAGCTCCCAGTTTGATTCCCCAGTTGCCAGTTCAATGCCCCAGCTCCCAATCATGCCTCCAGCCCCTACAGCTTCTCCCACTGCTGCCTGCACTGCCTGCCTTGCCCCAGAGGGAAGGGGCAGCTGGGGGAGCAGCCAGATGAACCACGGGTTCTCCCAGTACTGCTGGCTCAAACTGGGGCCCATCTAGCTGCTCCCACTGGCACTGTATGCCTGTATAGTCTTTGGCTGAATAAGATTTGGCACTGAATATCTTTGGATTTGGCTGAATTGAATTGAGACAGTGATTCCAATCAAATCGAATCACTGTCCCTCCAAATTGCTGAATTTGAATCTGAAGCAAATACTTTGCACAGGCCTACTGCACAATATTTGGCTTTGACATGGGGCAGTGGAAGGCATGCATCCCCCAAAGAACCACAGTAAGTGAACTATCCATTCACTTACGTCAAGGATGAGAATCATCCAAGGATGAAGAATCATCATTTGATATACCGCAGAAATAGCAATGAGGGCCAGAGGAAGGCCAAACACCAGGCCCAGGCCCTTCTTACTTTCTAGTTTACACTCCCTCTCACACCTTATCCTTCTGGCTCCATTGGCTACCCTCAACATGAAGTGTGGAAGGGGTTAAAAAGTTGGTGGACTCTCATGCCCAAGTTCCTACCTGTAGTTTTACTGAGACTAACTATTAAGGGATTTACATAGAATCTGAACACTTTATAGGTTGGATTAAGATAGCAACAGAGCATAAAACAAAGTAGATGTCTTGATAGAGGCCTTCTGAGCATATTTAGAAGTCCAACATGGAGGCATATAAGGAATCCACAACAGGCAGGGTAAATTAGGATTGCATCTAGTGATGGAGATGCCTGAAAACTTCATCACTGCTTCTTAGAGTGGATTAGATTGGTCCTGATCTGCATGTGCAAGCTATATCCATCAGAAGCCACAGTGCAAGGGAAGGTCAATCACCAGGGTTCTGCAATGCTGTGTGCCTTGCACATGGGCAGGTAAGTGAAGCCTTCAGTTAGCCCTCCTCCACTTAACTGGTTGACATGATTCATTGTAGATGAGGAAGCAGCAGTGACCCCTGAACTGCCTTTGGCTCTCATTTCACTACTGCTTTTACAAGAAATTCTCCCATTGACTGCAATACAAGAATTTTCTTATGCTTAGACATGCTGCATTGGTTTTACTCTTCAAGAATTCCTGGATTGGGAGGAAATGATCAAGGATCTTTTGCAATGTTTTTGATAAGCAAATTTGCTGAATTAATGAATAGTAAAGAGAGGGGCAGAATATTCCAAAAGGTGAAATGTCATTGATCTAAATATTGAATACTGAAATATCTAAATACTGAATCTAAATGTTGAATAATTATTCATATGTGTCATATCTTATATTCTACATAGACTAATATATTAAATGCATTATGTCTATGCAGAACAGCAGGTAACAGACCTGGTAGATACTCATTGAAATCTGAATCTCTTTGAATGTGAGACAAAGACAATTTATCAGTAAAGCAATTATATTAGGAATAGTGCTCAGTGATTGAGGTGTTAGTTTAGTTTGCGGCTCGGCTTTTATGTGACCTTCAGCAGGCAACTCATGCATCTCTGTGCCTTAGTTCCTATATGTGAAATAGGGGAAAGAGAACTTTCCTGGCTTCACAAGATAATAAGAGAACAAACATAGTCAAGTTTAGAGGTACCCAAATACACGGGTAACAGGGGCATTTATATGCTTCAGACAGTGCTATTAAAACAGAATTTACTTGATCAAAATAATTAGTGAAACACTTTCCAAAAAGAATGCCCTGGATCTAAAGTTGTAAAAAAAATAATTTTTCAGAGCCAAACTATACCACATATTGTTAGTCGAGATGTCATTTCTCCATTGTATCTACCCAGGATTACTGTTGGAAACAGTCTCCCGATAAATTGCACCATCAGCTACATTTCCTACTGGCATTTTCTCATTTTAAAAAATATCAGAGCACCAAAAGGCTGTTTAAACTGATATGCTCTGACTTGTATATTGATGGTGATTTTTTTCTATATTGCCTGCAAACAAAATCAGAACTATGTTGTTTCCATGGGAACTGCATTTTAATAAGGTGAAATTTCCAGTTTGATAGAGCTGAACAACTAATAATGTCAGCTTCCAATGTTACGAAAGCTAGGGTGTCAGGAAGGGTCAGCGTAAAACACAGAGCTAAGACTGATCCTTTGTTGCATTCATCTTTATTGCCCATATACTCTTTTGGAAAGCCAATAAAAGAAATGATTAAAATAGTAATCTTATTTTCACACAGTCCAGATATCATACAGCATTAACAGCAAAAATACACCAATTTAAAGCTTATTCTAATGCCTCCAACAGGACACTATTATACTCAAAGTAGAAATATACTTTTTCACTCTGAATTTTTTAGTGTATAATATCTCTAAAGGGTGTATTGGGATTACTGCTTCCTGTCTAAGTTAACTCTGGTGAATGCTTACTAACAGTTAATGTGAAACTCCACTTGTCACTTAAATGAACAAAACTTTGGGTTTAACAAATTAGCAACTTTCCAAATAAAAGTGGATTTTATTCTATCTCTAGAAACTGAAAAGCAAATTAGGTTTATTTTAAGTAATCTAAAAGCAATTAAAGGAGCAGGATCTGACCCTCTACATCATTGGGAGCTCCTCTAGAACGCGTCATGGGAAGGTAGACAAATTGACAGAACATTGGTAAACTGTTTCTTACTTCATTTTTCCCTACCTCTAGCCTTGTGATATCTTTCTGTGGGTTTTTACATTATGATACATAATAAATAGAGCAGGGAAGAAGTAGGGCTTGGGGGAATGGCTGGTCTTCATGATATAAAATAAATTCATGATAAATGATGATGGGGTTACTATAGAATCTTTTTGAATGAGCTGACATTGCTCAACTTCTCTGGGATAATGCCTACACAAAAAGAGTGACTTGGTATTACAAGGCAAGATGGCTTTTTGCTGATGGCTTTAATCTTTTTAAGTTTGGGGGATCAACCCATTTTATCAATACATGAAGATGGCTGTGAGAAAATGGTGAGCCCTCAAGATAATAATGTCAAGGAAACTATAAATGAAACTTCAGTGTTGCCAACCCCAAACATTTAAACCTAGCACATCCAGATGAACACACATGTGCCTCTTGCTCTGTCTCAAATCCCTTTGAGGTGGGGCAAGAAGCACGTGCAGGAATGAAAAAATGTTCCCCGTGCTGCAAACTTGCAGTGCAGAAAGAAAATTAGACCCCCAGGGGTCAAACGAAAACCCAGGGGAAAAAACTGGGTCAATCCCTGTCCATGCCCTGAGGCAGTCCTGCTGCCAGTCCCTGACCATACCCTGAGGCAACTGGAGCCTCAGTCCCCCAGAGACACTCTGGCAGAGTGCCAGAGCATCTCTATGATTCCTGGCCCTTTCCCTGCTTCTGAAGCACACTGCCTGCCTGTGCTGGGCAGGCAGTGGTGCAAGCTGCAGGGACCCGGACCCAGCTTTTGCCAGGTAAGCAGGAGGATTGGGGGGGCTGGAGGGGGCAGGGGACCTTAGGAGGCTGGAGACAGCAGGGGAACGAGCAAGGGGATGGAGACATCCCTGAAGGCATTCCCCTGCTGTCCCCTAAGGCTCTCCTAAGGCTGGAGTCAGCAGGGAAATGCCTCTGTGGCTGTCTCCAGCCCCCTGCTCCTTCCCCTGCTTTTTTCCAGCCTCAGGAGGGAGCAGGAGGTTGGAGGCAGCCCCAGAAGCATTCTCCTGCTGTGCCCTGCTCTCCTGAGGCTGGAGACAAGCAGAGGAAGGAGCAGGGGGCTGGAGACAGCACCAGAGGCATTCCCCTGCTGTCTCCAGCCCTCTGTTCCTTCTGCTCCCCTGAGGCTGGAGACAAGCAGGGGAATGAGCAATGGGGGCTGGAGACACTCCCTGAGCATGGCAGTGCACCTCCTCAAAAAAGGTGCTGCCAACACTGTCAGTGGTGCCTATAGGTAGTTGTCGCTTGCCACCCCCTGTGGTTGCCACCTGCCACCCTCTGTGGTGTCTGTGGGCAGTCAGCGATCACCACTGACCACTGCTGTCACTGCCAGTGGTGTCTGTGGGTGGTCACTGCTTATCACCCCTCCCCCTGCTGCCAACAGTGCCTGTGGCATCTGTGGGAGCTCCCTGCTTACCACTGCCACCATGATCCCACTGCCACCAATGCTACCATGCCCCACCAGCCACCAGGGGCAGGTGGCATTTATGCCCCTCCTAAGCAGCCCCCACACCCACAGTCCCCCCATACCTACCCACATAGTGACTCTCATCCTCCCACATCCCCCCACCCTCCTTCTCACCCCCTCCTGCAAACCCCACATCTCCCCATCACACAACCATCATGTGATAAAGGAAACCCAAAGCAAACATTAAAGCATATAGATATTTAGGATTTATTTTATTATGATGCTAGAGACACTGATAGGCTTCCAAATTTCTTTATCATTGTAAATATAACAATAAAACATTGCCCATCTGATCAATTCCCATTTCTCTCTCTCTTTTGTTCTAATTGTGGAAGAATGTGGATTTTGGGGTATTTTAAAAAGTGAATTTGGGATGCTGCTTTAGCAGTCTAGCTGGCACAAGGGGCTACTGTCCCCAGATACCAAATGCCTGTGCTCCAGAAGCTCCTGAGGTCAAGTTACCCTGAGCTGCTGGCCAGGGCAGCTTTTTATACTGCTGGGGACAGCACAGGTGCTGGCCCCAGGCTCTAGCTCCCCCTAGCTGCAGATCCAGGAGGAGCCAGGCAGGGTGATTTTGCCCCAAGTGGCACAATTTGCTGCACAGCAAAGTGCACATCCAGGCACATGAGCTGAGGCAAAAATTTCCTAAGGAACTTGTTCCACTGTTTTCCTATAGAATGAATTTTTTTTTAATAGAATATCTAACATAAATCTTCTCTGCTAAAATTAAATCAATTACTTGATCACTGTTCTCTTTTTTACCACCTTTCACATATTGGAAGAAATATGTTCCTTCTGTCAGTCTTCTATTTTCTAGAAAGCACAAATCCAATTACTTCAGACTTTTTTCATAGTTCATATTTTCAAAAGCTCTTATCTTTGTTGCTGCTCTTGCTCTACTCTGGATTCTCTCCAGCTTGTTTATGTCTTTCTTAAAGTGTCCAACTGTGAAACTGAAAATAAAATATTGGTGTCTCTTTTTTTGTCATCACATTTCTGACCCAGTAGAATAAACTTAGGTCACATTTTCAAGCTGTTGTCTACAGCCATCAAGGAAAGACTCAAGCTTCTTAAATGAAAGCTGATACTGTTGTATAATTGCTCGTTTTCACAAGATTAGCTTTTGGGTAAATATTGAGCTCATGACAAAACTTTGACAAAACTTTGAGCATTGGTACCATTAGAACCTCTGGGATTTCCAGTGTGCTCTGCAGATAATTTGTATATATAAGATTGATTTTACCTATGTATAATTTTACCTGCATATGTATAAGATAAATTTTATCTTTCCAGTCCAGACTATTCTGTGATCAAGATGGAGCCAAATAGTCTCTCACCATTTTTCAAACATGATTTGAATTTTTATGGAACACAAAAAATTCTGATTTTAAGATGATCCTTTCCCAGTTCATGCCACTTGGAAAGAAGAGGCCTGAATGTGGGGGACAGGAATACAAGCCAAGACACCTATTTGTTAGTGACTTAGTGTTGCAATCTTAAGCTTATTCAACTGTCTTTCTAAACTGTGAACGAAATGAGATAAATTCTAACAGTTATTATAATATGTACTGAGAATCAAAATAGAAATTGGGTGTGGTATTTTCACAAGCTTACCTCAGCTTTCATTGAATTGGTGGCTGAAATTCCTTGTCACTACAGAAGAAGTAGATTTAGGCTAGTGTTCAATACTTTTGAAAATTCCAGCCTCTTAAGTTGTTTATTCTTTTCCTCCTATTCTTCAAAATTGTTTAAAGTGTATATCATACTTCATTTAAAAAAAAATCTGTATAGCTTGGTTTTGTTGGATAAACCTTAAAGTGTCCTATATTCAAGTCTCTTAATGTAAATTAAATAATCTTCCATAGAATTGGATGGTTCATGGACATTAAAATATATTGCTTATTAATTTTGATCAATGATTTTACTTATATCCTTTACTGAATCTTACTGGGCATACTAGTTGTTACTGCATATTAATTGTGTTATATACTGTTTATATGAACATTCCGTGCTGTACTGTATATACAGAAAATTATACATACACAAACTTATAAAACATTAAAAAATAAACATTGATATTAACATTATTAAAATCCAAAATATGTTTTATAAAAGATGTTTGGCTTATGATGGATTTTGAAAAATTTAGAATGTTTAGAATGCTTTGGGCCAGGTGCAAATAATTCAGTGGAATTGCACAGAGCATTAATCACCACAATTTAATGGAAAAGGATGTTTAATGCTTTCTTTATCCAATCTCATCTGGCAATCCCTGTCCATGCTGAACATCCTTAGAAGAATGCAGAGAATCAGGTCTTTTATTCATTTTTTTATTAAGCTTTTTGTTTAAATTTAGTGCTCATGAAAATTTGGCAGACTGACTGAAGCCTTGGAGACAGGAGCCTTGTGTTTACGTGAACAATAGCATGGGCAACAATAGTAGCAACATTATCTAAAAGTACCATAAACTCATGCTCAAGGGGTGGACAGACTGCATCCTGACGTAGGAGGGTAGTTTAATCTAGTCTATATGCAAGTAGTCCGTGGCTTCTGCTGAAGCTCCTAGCAAAGATGCCAGTTATCACCAATTGTATTGGCATTTGTGTGATATGGATGGGTTCCAGTCCCTTCCAAGAACTATTGACTGTTTTCTTTTTATTAAAACTAAGGATTGTTTAATGCAAAATGCATAAACATTTCCTAAAGAAGGGGCAGAATATAGGCTAGTCCACCTCGTAGCTGAGTTCCCTAATGACTAGGACTACTCTCCTTTTGGTCTCATGAATCCTGCTTTCTCTGCTGCTTGGTAGCTGAGGTTAGATAGGAAGAGTGGATGGTGTCCTCACCCAGACTATTTTATATTCCTGGTAGTTAAGTTACTTTCCTGGAAGGTACGAGACATTGTTTTGAATTTCCACAGGCTAAGAAAACGTACTGGGTCTCCCACTCCCAAGAAAGTGCTCTAACCATTATAATGATTATGTAAAAAGGCACCATGCCCCACTCTGCAAGTCTTACTGAGTTCATCGAAAGAAAAGTTGTAGGTACCTACTCTCAGGGAAGGTCTCAGATCTGGCCCTGAGTGAAAGCCATTTCACAGGGCACAGCAGCCCCCTTGGCTCTGCAGGGAACTAGCAGACCTCCTGCAGGTAAAAAGAAAGATCTAGAAAGAATGGAGAATGGGATCCACCTCCAAGGAAAAATATTCTGCAATAGTCCAGACCTGCAGGGAGCAAACAAGGAAAGCCAAGGCTGAGACTGAACTCCTACTAGCTACAAGTATCAAAGATAATAAAAAGTCCCTCTTTAGACACATGGGGAGCTGGAGGAAAAACACAGGCAACATTGGACTCCTGCTAAACCAGAAGGGACAACTGACAACCGACATCCAGGAAAAAGCAAACCTACTAAATGGGTACTTTGCATCAGTCTTTCATCAGTCCCACAGGTTGCCCCCGCCCTTTACAGGACAGTGAGGCCCAGGTGAGGGAGATCCCTTGCCCTCCATCAATGCTGACCTCTTGAAGAACACCTTGAGAAGCTGGACACTTTCAAGTTAGCCGGCCCTGCCGGTTTACACCCTAGGGTACTTAAGGAGCTGGTGAGCATCATAGCTCAGCTCTTGGCATGGATCTTTGAGAACTCCTGGTGCTCTGGTGAAGTGCCCAAAGATTGGAAAAAGGCCAATGTGGTGCCTATCTTCAAGGGAGGAAAGTGGATCTGGCAAACTAAAGGCCCATCAGCCTGGCCTCTATCCCAAGGAAGGTCTTAGAAAAAATCATCAAAGAGGCCATCCTCAATGGACTGGCCTATGGCAACATCCTGGGGAATTGGTTCCTTTACGATACTGTATTCAGCTGCATGCTGCAGCTGGTAAGTCTTTTTGGGCAGAAGGGGAAGGGGGTGGGCAGGGGTGTGTGCGGGGAGGACGATCAATGCTCCCATGATAACAGAGTGAGGGAGGCTGGGGCTGGGACAGGCTGGGGCACATGCTGCCCAGCTGAGGCAGGGCAGGCATGGGATGGAGCTGCAGCTCATCCAGGGGGTGTGGGAATTGGGTAGTGGGGGCGGCTGGTCCAGGGGCTGCTCATACGGTGGCCCCTTCTTCTGTGCCCCGCTCCTCCAGAAGCAGTGCAGTGGCTCTGTCCCACACCTGCCCTGCCCCAGCTGGGTGAGCAGCAGGAGGCCATAGCCTCCATTCCCAGCACCACTGCCACCCACCCATAGCACAGTCTGGTACCACCCTGGCCCCATCTGCCCCATCCAATGCAGGTCCAGGGGCACATGTCCCCCCATGCCCTCCTGGACAAGCAGTGGGAGCAGCAGCAGGAACCACTGAACAAGCAGCTCCTGGACCAGCAAGGTGGTGGGAGCCATGGTCCCTTCCCTGCATCCCCCAGATGAGCCACAGCTCCATCCCATGCCTGCCTTCGCTGGCAACACTTACTGCAGCCTCTGTCCCAGCCTCAGTCTCACTCCTTCCCTCACCACAGGGGGCATTGATCTGCTCCCCCCCCATGCCCATTCCCTTCCACCTCCCCTTCCACCACAACAGACTTACCAGCTGGATGCAGCTGTCTTGAGCATTGTAAAGTCAAAACCCATCTCTGAGCATTGAAAAAGGGTGTCAATTTATAAACATTGTAAATGCTGTTCATCGTAACTTGAAAACTCATAAGTCGAGGACTGCCTGTTTATGAGAAGAGTTAACAGATGATATGGCAAACGGAGAATATCGAACATAGGTAGACAAGGTTCTTTGGATAAATGTGATATCTTTAATTAGACCAACTAATGAAAAGTAACACATTTGCCCAAAGAACCTTGTCTTCCAATTTACTGTGACACACTCCTATGGTGTTTGTGAATATGAATTGCCAGCAGTGTGACTTTTTGATCTTTTCATTCCCTGCTCTATGAGGTCTGATAACTGAGCTAAATGGACTGTATTATAATGTTTAAAACTGTTTAATGCTGAGCACAATGTCTAATTTTAAATCAGCTCATGATATTAAAATAACTATCAGTATATCATATTTATTAAAATCCTTGACAATTGAAACATTTGCATAACAAATAATAAGCAAGTACATGTATAATACTTGCCTATAGTAAGTTACATCTGCTGACTGCCGAGCCTTATAGGGATCAGTTATATAGATCAGGAAACTGAGGCACAACAAAGATGCTGCTTGCCAATGATACCCCATATAACTGTTGTCAAGTGTGGATGAGAAGTGATAAGTTTTTAGCTTTCAGCTTTTAGCTTTCCATTCTCAACCTTGTACACCAAGTTACAATTAAGTACCCAAACCCTGCTCCATTTTAGTATGATTTGGGTAACTTAGCCAGATTTTGAAAAGATAGGTGCCTACCGATACAGTAAGGTGCCTAGTGCGATTCTCAAACATCTCTAGGCACCCAGCTGCATCTTCATAAATTTCATAGACAGTAGGGTTGGAAGGGACCTTGGAAGATCATTGAGTCCCGCCCTCTAACCCATCTTCAGGTGCTTAAAAATACATTTAAAAATCTGGCCATAATTCCACTGAATCCTGGCCATAATTCCTTACAAAATCTCAAGCAATTTAGTTAACATGCACTATGTTGTTATGGGTTTCTATTTCCATAGCAATATGTTGACAAGGGCCCAGTTTTACCACTCTTGTACTGAGCAATGCCTTCCCCTATTAGTCCCTGTCACAGAGCACTGGGGTGCTCTGTGCCTGAAGAGGAGAAGAATTGCCAGAGAGGGAGACCTAGCAGTGATGAGGCGGCACAGCTGCAGGTCGCCAGGGCAATCAATGAAGATCAGCTGACCCCCAGGGGCAGGGCCTGGCTCTTATAAAGCCCAGAGCCAAGGCCAGGCTCCCTGCTAGCAGCTGGAGAGGCAGGAGCTCCCTAAGCTAAGAGATGGGAAGAAGCTTGTCTGCAGGTACAGCTTATAGCAGCTCTTGAGGCTTGAGCACTGTTGTTATAGCCAGACAGCTTATGTTTATGTTATAGCCAGAGGCTTGTGATTTTGTTGTTGTGGTTATAAGACCAGTGGTTTGGGTGAGGCTGTAGGGGTTGGAGGAGGCCTCATAAGGGCCCACACTCCTGTGGGGCCCTAGCACCTGGGAGGGTGCGATTCAGTGCCAGTGGGGGCACAGCTTGTGGGGTACATGGACCCCAGTTAAGAAAAGGGCATTTGGAGTCCCAGCACAGTGAGCCCCAAGAAGGGGGCTGCATTGCAGAGCCCCAGCAAGGGGCAATACTGAGAAGCCCGAGGGAGGGCAGCACTTAGAGAAGGCTGAGAGAGGACGGCATTACAGGATCCCCGAGAGAGGGTGGCATTAGAGGAGCCCGCAGAGGGGGAGCAATACATTGAGAGGCCCAAGAGGGGCAACAGTTGTGAAGCCTGAGAGGGGCAACACTGGGAAGCCTGAGAGAGCAACATTTGAGTTGGAGAAGCCCAAGTTCAGGCATTGTGAGCCCCTGAAAGGGGGGGGGCGGTGCAGTATTAGGATTAAGGAGCTCAAGTTGGGCACAGTCTGGTGTGGGCACAGAGAAAACCCCAAGAGGGCGCACTAGCATAGAGACAACAGCAAGTCCATCCACGAGGCTTGGGCTGCAGTATTGGGGAGGAAGGAGCTGCAGACAGTGCCCCTAGTGGAGGGGGCAGTAGAAGGGCAGCCTCCCACTAATTAATCAATTAACATCAAAGACGTGGCAGACGAGACAAGGCAGGCGGTTGCCCAGAGACAGGTGCAGGGGCCATGTTAAGGGCGGCCCTGAGCGGCGCCCTGTCACAATGGTGCAGGGCCGGGAACATTTTGTACGGCAGTTTGCACCGTGGAACGCTGGCTTGTCCGTATGAGAGAGCGAATCCTTGGGTCTAGAGAAAGCGAGTG
The DNA here is from genome assembly GCA_030014935.1 of Caiman crocodilus. Taxonomy (NCBI): domain Eukaryota; kingdom Metazoa; phylum Chordata; order Crocodylia; family Alligatoridae; genus Caiman; species Caiman crocodilus. Next base: position 49,665,987 of record JAGPOW010000261.1, on the reverse strand, counting down.
GATGCTTAGCCAGGGTCCCGAGTCACAACCACGGGGTGCAGGTCAGCTACAGCAAGTAATACAAGGCCTGAGGGACCTAGTCGCTAGACAACGGGCTCTGTTAGCCAATGCAAGAGAAACCAGGCACATTAGGCCAATGAGCCTTGTGGGGTTGTGCGGCTATGGAGCTAGGGGTGACCTGGAGGCGGGGTACGAGCCACCGGAGGTTACTGTAGAAGCAATAATAGAGGGAAGGAAGGTTTGAGCGATGTTGGACTCTGGCTTACTACAGATGATGGCACGGAGTAACGTGCTGTCAGCAAAGGAAAGGCAGACAGTAGATTATGTAGGCCTACAGTGTTGGTGTGGGGACTCCCTAACAGTCAAGAGAGTAAGGGTCAAACTGCAGGTAGGCGATAATACCCAGTAGATGCTAGTTGGGGTCACGGAGCAGTTACCCTACCCAGTGGTACTGGGTTGTGACTGGCCAGAGCTACTGAGGGAAATATCCATAGCAAGGCCGAGAGGGAAGCTCGAGGGATTTGTGGCAGAGACTGATCAAGGGCCCCCTGACAAAGAAGCTATGTCAGAGGTGGATGTCACCGCCTTGTGGGAGGATGGACACTTTCAGTTGGAGCAGAGCCAGAAGACAGACTTCCACTATGCCTTGCAAGAACATCTAGCCCAACGAGACGGTGAGGTCTTATGCCCAGAACTGATGGAGATGACCCCAAGGTTCGAGGTACGGAATGGTCTTCTATACCAAATCGAGTGAGGGAAGCTAGGAACGGAGGAGGTCGTGCTGCTGCTAGTACCTCGTCGGTATCGAAGAGCCATCTTAAAGGTAGCTCATGAAATCCCTATGGGGGGATATTTGGGCAGAGGCAAAACAGAAACCCATTTTAGGGCAAGATTCTTTTGGCCCGGGCTGTTGCGAGAGGTGGCAAGATATTGTGCTTCCTGTCCCATGTGCCAGAAAGCCGACCCGAGGCACACCTCAAAGGACCTTTAATTCTGATGCCAGTGATAGAGGTTCCATTTGAGCAAGTAATGGTGGACCTCATGGGGCCTCTGCCCCGTAGCAGTGTGGGAAACCAATATATCCTGGTCCTATTGGATTATGCCACCCGGTACCCGGAGGCCATGCTGATGCGAACCATATCAGCTACAAAGGTGGCGAATGAGCTGCTGAAAATATTCTCTCAAGTAGGACTTCCTAAGGAATTGTTGACAGACCAAGGGACGAATTTACCTTGCGTGTCTTCGAGGGAGTGAGTAAAGCTCTCGGGATTAAACACCTGAAGATGACAGTCTACCACTCCCAAATGGACGGACTCGTTGAGCATTTTAATCAGACCCTCAAGCAAATCTTAAAGAAATTTGTTGCTGAGAGCCCTCAGAATTGGGATAAAATGTTACCCCTGTTGCTGTTTGCAATAAGAGAGGCACCTCAGGCCTCGACCGGGTTTTCACCTTTTGAGCTGTTATATGGCCAGCAGCCCAGGGGAATACTCGATCTGATTGAGGAGGGCTGGGAAGAACAGCAAGGTAGAGATCAGAACCTGGTCCATTATGTGATGCAGCTGTGGGAGCGCCTGGCGGCAGCTCGGAACAAGGTTGCAGAGAATCTTAGAGGAGCCCAGCAACGCCAAATGAGATATTATAACCGGGGCGCCAGGGAAAGAAAGTTTGATGTGGGGGACCGTGTGTCGGTTCTTTTGCCGGATCAGGCGAGTAAGCTGCTCGCCTGGTGGCAGGGACCCTACGAAGTGATATGCCAAGTGGGGCCCCTGGATTATGAGATGTACTAGGCAGACAAGCAGAAGAAGAAGCAGGTATATCACGTCAATAAGCTGAAGAAAAGGACAGATCGAGAATGTGGGTACCTGGCCTCCCACCCTGACGAACCAGAACTAGGACCTTCACTGGTGGGGGGGGTGGCAAGCTCCAGAAGGAGGGGTGCCAATATTGAGAGGCGAGCCCCAGAGAGGGGCGGTACGTGTAAGGAGTCCAAGTTGGGCACGGTGAGTTCCAGGAAGGGGGAGCCAAGATTGGTAAGATGGGTGAGAGCCTGACTGATAGGAACTGCGACTGACCAAGGTTGGCTACTGTGGGGTGACTGCCTGCAGCAGGGCAACTCCCATAAAATCCCACATAGTGTGCCTTGGGTAAAAGGCAAGTAGGAGGTGCCTAAAAACCTCCGCCTCTACTCCTGCGAAATGTTGGTGGGCCCATCCCAGAGCACAGGAGAATAAGAAGGGGGAATGCAACCCAGCGAGAAGGAAGATCCATCTCAGTGAGTTGGGATCTTAAAGGGGAGGGTGCCACAGAGCACTGGGGTGCTCCGTGCCTGAAGAGGAGAAGAATTGCCAGAGAGGGAGACCTAGCAGTGATGAGGCGGCACAGCTGCGGGTTGCCGGGGCAACCAATGAAGATCAGCTGACCCCCAGGGGCAGGGCCTGGCTCTTATAAAGCCCAGAGCCAAGGCCAGGCTGGCAGTTCCCTGCTAGCAGCTAGAGAGGCAGGAGCTCCCTAAGCTAAGAGATGGGAAGAAGCCTGTCTGCAGGTACAGCTTATAGCAGCTCTTGAGGCTTGAGCACTGTTGTTATAGCCAGACAGCTTATGTTTATGTTATAGCCAGAGGCTTGTGATTCTGTTGTTGTGATTATAAGACCAGTGGTTTGAGTGAGGCTGTAGGGGTTGGAGGAGGCCTCATAACACACTCCTGTGGGGCCCTAGCACCCGGGAGGGCACAATTCAGCGCCAGTGGGGGCACAGCTTGTGGGGTACATGGACCCCAGTTAAGAAAAGGGCATTTGGAGTCCCAGCACAGCGAGCCCCAAGAAGGGGGCTGCATTGCAGAGCCCCAGCAAGGGGCAACACTAAGGAGCCCAGAGAGGGGCAATACTGAGAAGCCTGAGGGAGGGCAGCACTTAGAGAAGCCCGAGAAAGGGTGGCATTAGAGGAGCCCGTGGGGGGGGGGCAACGCATTGAGAGGCCTGGGAGGGGCAACAGTTGAGAAGCCCGAGAGGGGAAACACTGGGAAGCCCAAGAGGGCAATGTTTGAGTTGGAGAAGCCCAAGTTCAGGCATTGGGAGCCCCTGAAAGGGGGGACGGTGCAGTATTAGGATTAAGGAGCTCAAGTTGGGCACAACCCAGTGTGGGCACGGAGAGAACCCCAAAAGGGCGCATTAGCATATAGACAACAGCAATTCCATCCGTGAGGCTTGGGCTGCAGTATTGGGGAGGAAGGAGCTGCAGACAGTGCCCCTAGTGGAGGGGGCAGTAGAAGGGCAGCCTCCTGCTAATTGACCAAATAACATCAAAGATGTGGCAGGCGAGACAAGGCGGGCGGTGGCCCAGAGACAGGTGTGGGAATCATATTAAGGGCAGCCCTGAGCGACGCCCTGTCACAGTCCCCTATCTCACAATCAGCTTTAACAGAAAAAACAGTTTCAGTGGGGCTACTTGTGGAGCAAAGCAGTACTCCAATAGAGTACAGATGGCAGAGTTTGGCCATAAGAGGATTTAACTGCTGTATTGAGCAGTCACAGGTATCCACTTCAAAGCACTGGGAAGAGTGTATAATGGATATGCATTCCACATTTATTTTAAAATAGGAACAATTTATTGTGGCTTTTTCAGAACACAGTTAACTTATTCAAGGAGTGACACATACCCGCAATTAACATTTCAAACACACAACTTGAGCTAAATTTTCAAAAGATCCATTTTAGTAATTAAAGACAGGGTTGTGAATAGATACTTTATATCCTGTTGGTTATGTCTAACAGGCAGTTCAGTTAGCGGGCTTGTTCTGAGCAGAGCTTACTTTTCAATGTTTATTGTGATAAATAGTGCCCAAGGGGACAAGACATCTGTGCATAGGTGGAGTTTAATTTGGGAGATTAACACAGTTGGAGAATTATAATCAAAGGATTTTCTGTCTCTCAGAGATTTTACATACAGGTTATTGATCAAGCAAGGTACAAACATTAAGCTGTCTTCCCTGGTTTTTCCTTCTTGATTGAGAATAAAAAATGGCTGAAATGTCGATTATGGCAAGTTTAAGTCATTCTTTTTCCACTTGGTTTAGTATTTAATTACCATTAAAATATTTTTTCTGATAACAATATTGAACTTGATTTTCAAGAAAAGGCTTCTGGGAATATAGAGACCCTAATCACAAATCACAGTAAATCACAGAACTCATTTCAATTGTCTGGAGTGTCAAAAAGAGAACTAATGTCTTAGGTCTGTGATTTTGAAGGAAAATATTAGATCCATTTGTTGTGAAAATCAAAATTTTCTAACTGCAGATGCTTCCTCAGCCTGACAAAGGGTATTTGTACCCAAAAGCTTGCAAAGAAGAATTTTTCTAACTATCTGAGTTCATCTAATAAAAGATATCGGACTTACCCAAGGAACCTTTTTTACCTATGTCCTTAGACCAACACAGCTACAACCTACACCTATAAAGACATGTAATTCTAACTTCCTCCAAGTTTTGCTTATTGTGCATGCTCTGAAAAGAACCTGAGAGAGGCCTGTTCTTAGGGTGGTTTTATAGGTTACCTTTAAACCATTCCAAAGGCACTTAAAATGGGAACATCCACATGCTAAAGGGTGTTAAACTGTTCTAAGAATCTCTAAAGTATTTTTAAATTACACCACTTTAGACAAAGGTTATCTTTGAGCTGTTTTACCCAGCTCAATCTAGGGTATTGTTAATATGTTTTGCAGTGATAAAGTAACCAATTTTCCCACATCTAGCATCCCAGGATGCATGGCTTTCATCCCCTCTACCCTTGACAGACTTTCCACCCTTGCAAGATATATTGCCCAGGGGTGTTATTGGCTCCAAGACAACACCCCCACCTACTCCCAGTGGGTTCTGCCACAGCCTATATGGCACCATGTTACAAGCTCCAAGGACCCCACCTGATCTGGGCCTCTGGGTAAGGGGCCACGCATATTGCCCTCCTGTCACAGGGCTAAACTTTGCCCACATCTGGGCAACAGTTCCCTAGCCAGGAGAATCTGGGAGTGGGTGGTGGTAGGGGGGCAGGGGTGGAAGGACTGTGGCTTCCCTCCCCAGCTTCCCACATTCCTGGGGAGAAACACAGGGGATCAGACTGCCTACCACCACACATGGTGAGAGCGTGGATCCTAGGGAGGCATTTTTCTTTCGGCTTCATGTTGTTGCTGCAGTTAACCCTTGGCTGCTCCACTCCCAGAGGAGGGATAGAGACCCTGCTGCCCAGGACCTCTCGTGTCAAGTTATGGTAGTGCAAGTCAGAGACGGCATTTAACCTTAACATGCAATGGCTGTGAAACTTTAATACCGCCTAACATTCCACAGATTGAGAATGGTTTAAAGGTAACCTGTAACAGCACCCAGTTAGGGAAACTGCAGTAAAGCACTGCCTTTTCCACTGCATCTCCATTCCCCCTCTTGAAACTGAACTGTATTTTGAAGCCATCGTTACTCAGGGCATTTATAAATGTGCTCCTGGGAGGGAGGCGGTGGGCACTTTAATTAGTAAGTCACTGTAATTAAAAGCAACCAAGCATTATGTGTATCAGCATCCCCCTGCTGAGAAATGGTGGTGGGGCACTTTGCACTAAAGCTTATTGAACAAGCTTTAGTGCAAAGTGCCTTGCTACCATTTCTCAGCACGGGGCCCACTGATACACGTGATGCTGGAGGTTGCCGAAGCATTTTAATTTCCACGCTCCAGCAGACTTGGTTAATCAAGTCTGCTCCGACGTGCTGGATTTACAACACATTGGAGCAGCATCACTGCGCATCTATAGGAACCCTTAGTTTCTGTCCTGACTCAGCAGTGCCATTTCTGACCCCTGCTATCCTAGGGCCTGGAAAAAAAACCAGCTTCTCTAGCTGATCTCCTACCTATTTTCTTGAAAGACTTTGAAAGCCACTGTAAATTAAAGTAAGTAAATGAAATTAAAGCCACAAGCGGGGAAGCACATTAGGCTCCTCATTTGCACCACTCACAGGATTATACTTCTTACAATTCATTCTCAAATTTCACAGAATTACTTTCTTTCTATTAGAAAGCCACTAAAAACAGAGATTTAAGAGGGCCACTGGTGAATATTTCCCCTCATCTGTATAATATACTAGACACAGTGGGTATAACTACTGATTTGTTAAAGCTTAGTTGTTCTCACCAATTTAATTTAAATATTTGTATTAAACAATGTTAGATTGACAAGATGCAAAAAATTACGCGTGTTCCCTGACCAGAGAAAGATCACTGAATCAGATTTCCAATATGAGCATTGAATATTAGGTTCACTATTTGCTTTCTATATTTTCTAGTATATATTTAATATTTGCTAGCTCAATAAACATTTTTACTCATGACAGTCTCTAAATTGTCAGTGGAAGCAAATAAAAAAGGCCTGTAAACACTGGTATAACATATTTGCCTTTTTTCTCTTAGTGCAGATCTAGTTTTTCAGTGTGTAGCACTTAGACTTGGTGCATCAGAGCGGCATTTTGAATATTATCCAACAGAAATTTGTTTGCAATTTGCACACACAATTGGGCAACCAGTTTTTATGGACAACTGTTATGACTGAAAACAACTGGACAACAGTTGGCCTTACTCCATCTGTCATTAATTCTTTACTGCACATTAGTATTCTCAGAGCCAGTACAAAGCTAATCTTCCTGGCATCTAAGAGTTGCTTCTGTGAGCATCCATTCCATCAGGGGACAAAAGGCATTCAATAAAGAGGGGTGAGCATAAGCTCTACACATATGGATGAATAATAAAAACAGTATAACAATTATATTTGAAATTGGCATTATAGGCAGATGCCACTCCAATTGCCAAACAAAGATGCAGCGAAATATAAAAACTGCATGCCTGAGTCAGAAATGCAGTTACCATAACTGGTTAATTTGTCATAGTTTAATACAGGCCTGTCCAGTTGATGGCCTGCAAGCTGCTTGTGGCCTGTGACGGATTAAGTTGTGGCTTACAGGCTCCTGTGCAGCAACTAGTCCTACTATTGATCTTACTGCAATAGCAGCCAGGGTCTCCAGACTCCCCCTCCCTCCTTTGGTTGTCATTGTCTTCCCCTGCCCAGGGTGGTGAAGCAGTGAAGTACAGCATGGCCAAGGGTGTTAAGTGTGATCTTGGGGCCATCTGGGTATACAGTGCATCACTGATTTGGGGAAGATGTGGGAGTATGGTTCAGTACACATGTGTGGAGGGGGAGGGGCTGCATAATGTGTGGCCTGTAGGGTCCATGTCACCCTGGAGCAGTCTGCAGGTATGCAGCCCCCACTGCTGTGGCCTGTGGACCACTTGGCCCCCAGCTACTTAAAAATTGGACATCCCTGGTCTGGTACTTTCCTCCCATACCTTGACCCTGACTCCATATTTGGAACCTGTTTGCTGGAGAGGCAGAGCATGTTCTTCTGACCACCAATTCTACCTGTGTGGGGTACACAGAAAGGAGCACTGACAGAAGACCTCTAGAGCGGGAGATTTCATCTATAAAATGTATTAGGTGATTTAAACTCCAGCAACCATATTTGGATACAACAAAGCATACAACACATGACACTGTAATGCACACAAATCTCCACATTAAATGAAACTACTACTCATCTTTACTAGCTATTGGCAAAAGCAATCTTACAGGTGGAAATTAGACTGCCTGAGTTAAAACTGCATCAAATTTGGCCCAGTGCTTTGTAGGAAAACAAAGTAATTCACACAAAAATAATAGGAAACAGAGATGGGCAGTGCAGTACAGATTCAAAGCTTTTTGAAACCCTCTGGAATAGAGATCCTAAACAGATCTCAAAGCAGGGACAATGCATAGGGAGTGCACACAGGTGCATGTGTACCTCTTGAGCATGGCAATGGACCCTCTTCAAAAATCAATCCCTGCTAGCTACCGCTGATGGTTGCCGACCCCTGGTTGGTGCTCATCACTTCCCACTGCCACTGACAGTGATGATAGCATCTGCAGGACCTCCCTGCTCACCACCGCTATGCTCCCACCACCACCAGTGAAGCCATGCCCTTCCAGCCACCAGAGGCATGTGCTGTTCATGTCTCAAAGTAAAGGTCAGAAGAGAAAATCCATGAGGCATGGGTTCTCAGTTACAAGGTAACTTTTTAAAAAGTAAATCACAACTGGAGTGGTTCCAGTCACTAAATAAATTCTCAATTATTGTAGATTTTCTCTTGCAATATGGGAAAGATGTAGATTAGGAATGATTAGGAGAGCAGCAATGCCTAAAGTAGTGATAATGTATTTTTGAACGCCAGGGTGTTAGATCTCTTCTTAGGGAAGGTAGTTGCATAAAAATACCTTTTATGCAAGAAAAACCATTGATATTTAAAAGTAGTGTAACCCAGCCAGTACTCCAATTGGAGAGGGGGTACCTTTTGAAGGGATCAGAGCAGGTGCACAAGCACTGTGGGAGGTGTAGGGATTCTCCTTCCCCTATAGAGCAGAGGCAGACCACCACTGGGGACTTAACCATGTACCTTTTAACAAGGGAACATAACAGGCATAATCAGGGGGGTATAGTGGACACCACAATGCCCCAAGGGGCAGGATTCAACAAAGGTTAGACACTTAAAATCATTGGCAAAAGACAGGGTTAACAAAATATAAACAAACAACAACACATAATATAAACAAAATATAAACAGCACAAACAACAGAGCAAACAATACTGGTTAGGGAAATATAAAAAGGCATAAAATACAAAATGTCAAAGGACAAAGAAATATAGGGCCTGGGTCACTGGAAGGGGAGAAAACACAATGGCTCCTGCAAGAGGAATTTTTCCTTGTTAGCCCACTCACCCCAAGTCACCAAAGCTGGAACTTGAACTCAGATCTCACACATAGTGGGCAAGAACACTGCTACACAGCCACCAGTGCTGGTACTATGGCAAGCTGCTAGGGATTTTTAATTTCCTGGAGTCCCAGCCTCATGTCAAGCTGCCTGGCCTCTGATTGGAGGGGCTGGAAGCCAAGCTAGGACCCCTCAGGTCTCTGCTCAGATCCTCCTTCTAGGCACAGCCTCTTGTAGGGGATCCTGGAGCCCAGCAGGATGCCTCTCTTGCCAGCCACACACCATGCTGCTGAGGGTTCCACTGCTGCCTGCAAGTTCTGCTCCTTCAGGCTCTCCTGGGGCAACTGCTCCTACCCCCTGGCTCAGCTCTTCAAAGCTCCTTCCTCATAATCCCTCACTGGTCTCCTCTTGAGTCAGCCGCTGCCCCTTTTATCCCCCTCCAGGTGACCCAAGGGGCTAATCAGGGGACATGAGGGGTGAATCTCTGGCCTGATTGGTGAGGAATCCCAAGTCCTCCAATCATCTTTTGCCCTTTCAAAACCCCTGGGCTAGGTCACTGTCAGCTAGCCCATCACAGTAGAAACTGAAAATAGTGACATTTACTAAATTCCTCTCTATGGCCAACATTAAAGAAAACATTTTCTTAATAATACTCAGATCATTATAGTGGAGTCCTGGGGATATGATATGGTACAGCAACTTCAGGCACTGCAGTGCTAGCCATTAGGTGAACTGGGTGAGAAACAAACATTTTCATGAATGTGAAAAATTAAATTTTCTGTTTTATTGTTTTGCACTAGCAAGATCCCAAGAGCTTTCAAACTGTCTGCAAAAGAAACCCCCAGACAAATAGAGAATCTACCCACCTACTCCAGAACAGTCAGTGATCCAGTACCTGGGACATGTGATCAGTCTGGTTCAGCAGGGAGTTAAAGTGGATCTAATGCTAACTACATATTTTAGGGTGGTTCTCTTTGTATTAATATTAATTAGAAGAGAAGACTACTGGACCAGAAACAAAGAGAATTGTGTGGTTATGACACTCATTAGGATATATGAAATCCAGATTCAATTCCCTGCTAAATCTGGCAAAATAAGGACTTAAATCCAAATCTTCTACATTTCAGACACGTGCTGTAACAATGAGTTTCTCTCTGGTGGGTCAGTCTGTTCAACAATTTGACCTTTTTTGCATTTATGATGAACTGGTATTCTCCAATGAAAGAACTGCTACATGAAAAAAAATCAATTAGTTTAATTTATTAGAAGACATGTTTATTTTAACCATTTCAGACTCATGGTCTTGTTACACATCATACTTTGAGCTGCTCAAATGCTGATCAGTGCTAGTGCTAGCTTGAGTCTGGAGCAGGCACACCTTAAGGCTAAAAACCTTCTCTAATTGTCCCCCATCTGCACAGCTGTGACTTGCCACTTGGTAAGCAAACCTTACTAGAAGCTACAGCTGTGAGTTGCTGCTACAGGGCTGGGGAGCCAGGACAAGCTTCTATTCCTGCTCCAGGTGGGGTGTGTAAAAGATGGCTGGGGGATGGAAACATGAAGTTGGGAGTTGGGGAATTAATGGGAGGGGGTGGGTAATGAAATGCAAAGTGCAAAGGAAAAGGGGGTGCGGGGAAGGGTGGGGAAATGAAGCAAGTCAGCCATTGAAGGATAATTTTTTTAAAAAAGGAAAAAAAACAATTTAAAAGAAATAAATAGGAACTAAATTAAAGAAGGTCTCATGTTTTTATAAATTAGAGGTTGGAATTAGGGTGTAGGAAATGATGGGCACATTTCCTGAGGTGGCTGGGTTGTGGGACTGGTGAGGAAAGGCACTTTTGGGAGAGTTACTCCCTCTGCCCCAGGAAGGAAGCCCCAGCTCATAAGGACCCAATCAGTCCCCTTACCTTGTGACCCCCCATTCCCATTCCACTAGATCCCAATCCTGGACCCACTTATGTCCTGTAACCTGGAGAGTTGACATGTGCCCTGCAGACTGTTTGTATGGGGTCGCACCTCTGGAGTTGGGGAAGTCACAGCCCTGGGAGCGGGAGGGGGAGTTGGCTTAGTGCCAGAGCCACCTCCTAGGCAGTAGAGGTCAGGACAGGGGGAGGGGACACCACACCTGGGGTTTCTAAAAGCCCACAACTTGGGCAGTTCATTAGTGTTGGGGAGTGGCTACACATTAAGGAACATGACCTGGGTAACACAGTTCAGAGATAAGCCTCCCTTGGAGTGGCATAACTTTAAGCTGCCTCATGTGTGCTTAAAACTAGTTTCTAGTGTTAATGTGTGGACAGTCCAGAGGTTAAGAGCTGCAGGAGCTTCCTAAAACTGTTCCCTCTTATGGGAATTTAAGCCAAAGTCGGTTGTCTAGAGTAAGGTATTTAAACCAAAATTCAAAGGGATAGCCACAAATTGTATTTTTGATTAAGCAAATCATCATTAAAAAAAAACTGCTGCCACATAAATTGATTTTTTTAATCAAAACAGTTATTTTTTATTTGTTTAAAGAAAAAAAACCCAAAACTTTAACTGAAATCTAAAATACTTCAGCTAAAAGCTGTTGAGTTAACATTTCATGAACTATAAAAAATTATTTTCATTTGTCTGAACCACATGTTCCAGAAAGGCATCCTCTTGACCCAGAGGAAATGAAGAGATAAAGAATCTACTACAATCTTTGGAAATTGTTCCAAGTTAAATTACTTTCAGTGTTAAAAATGTGCCTGATTTCTAATCTGAATTTGTCTGGCTTCAGCTTCTAGTTACTGGCTCTTTTTATCCTATTTTCTTGTAGAATCTTTTTAGTACCTTGTATGTTTGTAACGGTACTTGTGTAATTAATCAGGTCGCCTATCAATTTAATTTTTTTTTAGGCTAAACAGATTGAGTCTATTACCATAAGGCATTTTCAGCCTTCAAAATCACTTGTGACTGTTTTGTATTCTTTCCAAACTTTCAACATAATTTTTCAAATGTTGCCAAAATTAGACACAAGATTCTGCCTTGTTATCAACAGTGTTAGTCTCATCAATACCACATACAGAAATGATGTTACTTTCCTGTTGTCTCTCTCACTTTCTTGTTATATAAAGGATAACATTTACCCTTTTGCCACAGGATCATACAGGGAGCTCATGTTGAGTTATACCTCCACCATGACCTTTGGATCTTTTTCTCAGTCACAGCTGTTCAAGTTATAGTAACGTGTTCTGTAGACATGTACTACATTCCATGTTCCTACATGCATAGGTTTGCATTTGCCTGGATTAAAATACCTTTGTTTGAAAAACCTACTTTACCAATTGATCTAGATAACTATCATAAGATCATTTGCCACCATTATTTACCTCAATGCCAATTTTTACATCTTGGACATATTTTTGCAATTTTATATGACGGGGTTTTTTTGTTTAATTTTTTATAATTGATTCAACTTCTGAATAACATCTCTTCTAATATTACCTCTACAAAAACACCCCTTTTGGGAATAGTTTTCCATTTACAGCTGCTTAAGGGTCTGTCCATTAAAAAGTTCTTATTCCATTTAATGTATACCACATTGATGTTATACAGTACTATCATATTTACCTGATTCCTAGATTACTCCGAATTTAAGATGATCCCCAATAATTAGATTCTATATATGAACAATTTATACATTTGTTATAATTTTTCATGTCTAGAATCTAATTATTGCAGGCTCATCTTACATTTGTCCCTCCCCTGCTGCTACAGTGGGAAACGCAGTGACAGGGGGACAGGTAGTAGTGGCAGAGGCAGTGGGGAAGAAGCAGTAGTGGGGCAGGTGGTATGGGGCAGGTAATGGTGGGGCAGTCAAGCAGCCTGACACATGTCCTTTGACCCTCCACACCTTGTCCCCTGCCGCCTGCCCCCCTACCATTTGCCCCCCCGCTACTTGAACCTTTGTGCCTTCAGCCCCTGGTATCTGCCCTCTCCTTGGTACCTGCCCCTCTGCCTGATCCCTCCTGCTGTTTCCCACCTCCCCACTGGCTCTGCTCCCACCCCTTTTCCCTCCTTCCGTCTCCCCCATCCCTGCAGCCTCTGCCTCCCACTCTGAAGAATGGTGATATACGCTTATTTGATAAATGAAACTCTAGTCATGGTTTAGAGATAGCTTTCTCATGGAGGCAATGTTGTAAGATGGCTACCAGCTTCTTTCTGGGACAGCAAGCAGGAATGATGAAATCTACTGTTAATTCTTTCATAGCTGTTCTCAAATTGGTTTGGGCTCATTTGACTAGTCAGCCAAAACCTGCTGCCATTTTGAGAGTGGCTATGAAAGGGTTCCTCGTGGGCTCTACTTCTCCTTTTTACTGCCTTAGACAGAAGCCATCCTGTAGCACCGCATCTCCATGCTTTTATGCTTCCACACTTTTATTCCACCAAATTAAAATTAGCTTTCCCATTAAAACACACACCCTGGTTTTAGAGGACTAATTTTTGGGGGAAAGGTGTGTCTAGTATGCAAATAATAAGGCATGTTAAATACCTTATACTAATTTAAGCATATCACCATTCTGCAGTTTCATTTATCAATTAAACATCTAATCTCAAAAAATGAAATAACAGATGTCAAACCCTATTTTCATATAATTGTGTTGATTGGCAATTCCTATCCTTTACTTTTTATTATTTATCAGTGGTTAGGTTGCTTGTGTGCCATGACTACTGACCATCATTTTGGCCAGCACTTTTTCATTATTGTACTTCCTCACTTGGCTGTATCTGTTGACCCCCAAAACACAATTTTTATTTCTACACAGTATAAATAAGTGTTTAAAAAGTAACTTATCCAGTTCTCTGGTTTGATATGGTGTGCTTTAATAGATCCTGCAAGCACACTGAGTCACATGCATTTTAAATTCTGTTATTCTGAGTTATCTTCAGGTAGTTGCTTTAAGTTGCTATGAGCTTTAAGTTGCTTTTAAGATCATTGGTGATTGATTTTCTAAAGACACTGATGAGTGTGTATTTTTGACTGAGGTACCTCAGTATGCCTTCAGTTTTGAGCAAATATAAAAAAATTAACTTCTCCAGATATTTACCTTTTCCAATTGTAATTACATTCATATTTGTTTAAAAGCACTTTTTAATCACCTACACTCCAGTGATCCCCATACAAAATTTGTTTCAGTGACAGAGCTAGCTAGTTGGTTGAAAACTTTACATAAAACTAAAGGTTTCCTTAAAAAGAAACTTAAATCCCACAACTAAGCACCAAACATCAAAGCAGAAGATAGTAATTTTTAATTTTAAGAGAAGATGCACAGAGACATAAGTCAAAGTGAGATGAACAGTTTTCCAACCTATGCAGAAAAGTCCCTCCCAGACCTCATAAAAATACCAACCTTGTAAAAGTTTGGTTGCTACTCAACAGGGTGCTTTCTGTTCAATTCAATCAATGGCTAATTAGTTAAAATAAAATATATGTCCCAAAAGAACAGGAATCTTCAACTGTTTACATGAAATACTATTATCCCAGTATGATAATGATGAAAAGAAAACAGTCTTACTTATTTTGTCAAACAAGTGGTATTAGGAGACGTTTACTAGGGCTAGGGACAGAAGTTATACATTAGTTGGTTTAAGTAATCAGAAACTGGTTTAAACCTGTAACAGAACAGAAGTTCAGTGCAAATAAACCAGTTTCAAAATGGCTGAAACTGGTTTAAGATGAAACTGGTTGAATATCTTAACTCATGTGGGTCAAACCGGTCTGTGAAACTTCTGTCCCAGACCCCTTCCTGGTTTAAGTTAAATCAGAGTCTCCCAGCATCCCAGCATGCTTTCTAGCTCTGGGCTGGGCTGTCTGCTTCAGCAGAGAAGGGTTGGGTGGGGAGCAGACAGGAACTGCTGCCCCAGGCAAACCCTTGCTGGGGTCCTGGGCCAGGGAGGGGGTTAAACCCTTCTTCCCCTGCTTCCCCCACTCCCTGAATATAGAGCTGCTAAACTTACTGAAAGTTACTGCTGACTGTGACTGTAGACTAAAAATCCTAGAGGCAGCTGCAAGCAGGGAGAGGAGGTGATGAGCAACCCTGCAGAGTCCTGCTTCTGTGATCCTTTACTGCAAATCCCAGAGACTTTGTGGGCAGCAGGAAGAAGTAGTAAAGACACAGTCTATAGTGGCCATGCCAGACAGGCATGCTCTAGTGTCCCGCAACTTCTGGCCTGAGCCACTGCAGGTACATGGCTGCATTTCCTGAATCAAAAGTGAATGTGTGCCCAGTTGTTTCTCAGTTTAATCTCTGCATCTTAGACTAACCTGCAAAGACTGATTTGATTCAGCTTCGGGCTTTTTGATTGTCTGTACTTAGCCTAGGAGACCTTTTTCTGCCTTTAGTTCATCTAGAAAGCTAGTGGAATGTCTACATAGCACTTAGTGTAATTCCTAGGGCTGTGTACCAGTCCCAGAGGACATGCTATAGTAGCTATTTATCATTATTATTGGTTAAGTGCTGATAATGTATTTGGTGCCATAAATGGCTGCCTGGAAATATGACTGAAACACTAACAGAAACCTGAAAATCTACCAGAATCACTCTTTGCTTTTTAGAAACAAATTCTATTCCACACAGAACTGCTACTTATATCCACTCCCCATAAACTCATAAGGAAAGAAGAGTAGTTATTCTTTCCACACCCATCACATATTCTGAAACAGACTATCCCACTGACTTTTTAGATTAGGCAAATGAAGCAGATATTTGCTCATTCTTAGTCACAGAAAAAAAAACTTCAAAAGACTAGAAGGGATCTCTTGACCCACAAATTCAGTCCCTACTAGAATAGGCAAAACTATCATATAATCCCACTTATAAATTTATCAAGATTCATCTTAAAATCCATTAGGTTGCTTGCCTCATCTCTACTGAGTTCTTATTGGAAGATTACTCCTAAGGATTAAAAACATTCTTCTAATTTCTATCCCAAATTTAATCACAGCCAGTTTACCTGATTTGTTTAGTGTCAACACTTTTAATAGTATCCTGTTTACTGGACATAAACTTTCAAAATAAGATATAGGTTGCAATGACTTAATTTTCAAAGTTACCAAACTGAGATATGAGCACATTGCAGTGGAACTTGTTCTGCTAACTCCCTTGTGTACCTTGCAAGTCCCTCTCCAAATCTACTCCTACATGAGATCAGAATGAGAATGAACTATTCAGTTATTCTAATTACACTCATGTAAAAGTGATACAAGAAGAGAAGGTCTATTGCTTGAAAAAAAAGCACTTAAAGCACATGCCGTGATAGAAATATGGTGTTATATGGAACAAGCTAACAAGGCTATCTCTGTGCACGTAGGTAGAAGTTACCCTGATGCAAATATTGGTACTTACTCATCCTTCCAGTTTTAGGTAACTTCTTGGGATCTTAAAGATGAAGGTAGAGTTGGCAGAAAAAAACCAGCAGAGCTACAAAAGAAAATTTAACTTGTTGTAAAAAAAAATTATATAAAATGCTGCAAATGAATATAATATCAAATATTCCCCTATAAGAGTATGATGTTTTGCATGTGGCTTCAGAGTTGTAATGAATCAAATTCAGAAGGACTTGCAGTACCCTTACTGTATGCACAATGTCCTTTAGGAAATCCCTGATCCACCCATGATCATAACATGATCTTAGCATATTATAACACTTGAATCTTGATGTAATCTTTTTGAATATAGGATCATAGGAAAGTAGGGATGAAAGGGCCCTCACAAAGTCAGCTAGTCCAAACCCGTGATGAAGGCAGGATCAATTCTGACTAAATGATCCCAACCAAGTATCTGTCTACTACGGCTGTGTGAAGCTTCAGGTGCTAATTCAATTCAGAAGAGATTAGGCCTGATTCCATGGCCAAATCTCCAAATCTGAATCAAATTAGGGACCAATTAAAAGGTCTGAATTGATTTGGGGAGCTTCAGCAATTTGGGCAGTCCCTGCCAACTGCAGCAGGGCCTGGACTCCAAGCTGGTAAGTAGGGGGTGGAGTGGCTGGAGAAGTGGGGAAGGGACCATGGGGGACCCCTTCCAGGCCCCATCCCCTGCCTGTTCCCCCAGCCCCTGCTAAGTGCCCCCTGGCCTCTGTCTCTTTCCCAGCCTTCCCCCATTGCTGCTCCACCTACCCCAGCTCCTGGCTCTTTAAAAAAAAGCCCCCACTCACTGGCTGCTGCCTGGTAGAGGGGATAATCCCTGCTGCTCCCCACTTCCCAATGATGCATGGGGAGCTCTTTCACAAGCTCCCCGACCTCCACCTGCTCTCCTAGCCCCCTCATGGCCACCCCCCCCAGTTCCTGGCCCTTTAAGAAAACAAACAAACAAACAAAAACCCAGAACTCACTGGCTGCTGCAGTGGCCTTGGGGTTTCTGGGGGCTTGTGCAAAGCCCCCACACAACATGGGGAAGTGGGAATCACCCCCCCCCCACTGCTGAGCAGCAGCTGGTGAGTTGGGTTTTTTTTTGTTTTTTGTTTCAGTAAAATGTGTTTTTAAAGGGCCAGAGCTGAAGTGGGTGGACAGCCATGGGGGGAGGGCTGGAGGAGTGGGCAGGGGTCAGGGGGGATCATGACAGAGCCCCCCACATAGCAAGGGGTGGGGGGGGCAGCAGAGATCGCCCCCCTGCCCAGCAGCAGCAGTGAGTGGGTGCTCTTTTTTCAAAGAGCTGGAAGCTGGGATGGGTGGGGCAGACATTGAGAGCAGGCAGGAGATGGAGCCTGTGTGATTCAGAGAGTCAGCTGATTTGGCAGCAGGCAAATCTCCAAATCAGATTCAACAGAATCGATCTGGGACAGATTCACATCACTGAATCAAATCACTGTCCCCTGAATTGGCTCAATCAAATCTGAAGTGAATACTAGCCATTTCAGACAGGTGTAGTGTTTAACCCACTCTTGAAAATTTCCAGGGATGTAAATTAGTTGGGTTCCTTTGATGGGGAGGACCCATCAAAGTCCCACTGTGGCTTTTCCTAGGTGCATGTGGCTGGGCTCTCCCCAGGGAACCTGTGCCACAGGGCTGCTGCAGACAGTGTGCTCTAGCCTGTGCTCTGGCCACAGCAGCCTCAGTGGGTGCAGCAACCACAGGAGTGTAGGGAGACTGGGGACCTGGCAGGTAAAACACTGTGTTCCTTCCATTCTCCTCCAGTGGGTGCAATATCTTCCTACTGCCCCTACTCCATACCCTGCTCTGTCCTGGGTGCTGAAGGAGTGTTTTATGCCTCTGCTTTCCTACCCATTCCCTCATTGCAACTCCCTTTCCAAAATCCTACATCCACCCAGGTTTGGTGGTTAATATTATTTGCTGGTTTTGTTGATATACATATTTTACTGAAACTTCACTAGGATCCCAGGATTTTTTCAAGATGTTTACATTAGAGTTTGTGACTGCAACAGGAAGAATAGTAACTGTGAATTCAAGGAAGGAGTGCAAGATAATAATACACTGAGTACCAGCTCTCAGACAGTGAAACAATGTAAAAAGTCTGAAGATAGTTCAGAAATTTCACAAGGTTCATGCAAACACAACTATTTCCATGGGATGAAAAATGAAGCGGGCAGTGGTTTTCCTAGCAGTATTACATGAGATCAAATGCTGGAATAATCATACCCTGTACATGGCTTCGTTACTCACCTGTTTTGGACAGTGCATGCTGCAAGCCATGTTTTTTGCTGACTGTTCTTCCACATATTAGGCATGGGTGAAAGGTGTTAGAAACTGGCATTATTTAACTGAACAGACAATCACACAACTTGACATTACTATTTAAGCATTTAAATGTTATTTCAACAGTGCCACTATGTCAGTGGCATTATTGACAAAGGTCACAAAAAGAAATCAAGAAAGCAAAGCACTTCTGGTTGCAAGTACTTGAGCATTTCTCATCAATGCAACTTTAACAATGATATCTAACCTCACTTGCAGGGGGCACAGGGAGTTTTAGATTAAAACAAAATGGAAATTTTCTCTCAATTATTGAACTCTTGGCTAAATATGACCCAATGATATGGATATAGCAATTGATGTAAAATCAACAAGTCTTTTCTGAAATTTCACAAAATATTGGATTAAAAAAGTTCTGGTCTTGAGCAGGAAATTATGAACTTTATCAAAGGGAAAGATTTGGACATATTACAGTGTTGTGGTCAAGTGTATGATAGGGCTGCAAATATTAGCAGAATTAATTCTGGAGTGTAGGTAAGAGTATCTATGACAGAATACATACATCTTGCTGCCCATGATTTAAACCTTACACTTAATGACTGTGTTCAGGGAATACCAGAAATAAATCATGTTTATGAGGTAACTGGAAGAGTCTATGCTTTCTTTAACAAAGAGTATAGTAATGGCCCATGTTATCTGATTTAGCTTCTGTCTCAGAGTTTGTCAGTAACCTTACTTTGAAGAGAGTATGTCCAACATGCTGGTCATCCAGACACAAATCACTTACAGCACTGAGGTTTCACTACAGTGATATAGTGAAGGCACTTTCCAGAATAATTCTCCTGAACAAATCAAACTGTCAGAAAAGGGGTGCATAGAGGTAAGTTTGAATTGAAATGTCAAAAGAAAGTGAAAAATATTTTGATGAATGAAAGACAGAATGATGCCAAGAAATATTTCACAGTCAATGTATTCTAAGGCAAGTTGGGTATAATTTTGGTCCAGCTGTCAAAGAGTTTTCATAATTTGCATGTAATAGTAACAACATTTAATTCAATTTTACTGAAGACACCCGTGAGAGCAACAGATGAAGAGCTGTGTAAAGAAGTTGAAAACTTAATGAAACAATACAAGAGATTTTTCTGTCACTTTGTCTGAATAATTACTTGCATTTAGTGATCAGAAATTTCAAAGTTACTTACAGTAGATTTGCTAAATTATTTGTTATTGATAACTGTGCTTTGTAATCAAGGTTTTCTGAAGTACATATGGTGATTGTGTTGTTTTTAACCATTCCTATAACAAAATCGAGTTCATAGTATCTAGGGTCAGAAGGGGCCTAGAGCAGGCCATCTAGTCTGACCCCCCGCCAATGGCAGGAATGAGTGCTGGGGTCACAGGACCCCAGCCA
>JAGPOW010000261.1:49624255-49645086 GCA_030014935.1 Caiman crocodilus | reverse complement strand
TGATGATGATGATTCTTATTGATTCAAGTGCGGAGTGATAGGTGACTGCCAGGGGTACGTCGTCACAAGGGTGTTTCTTTTTGTACTGTGGCAGGTTACTGCAGGTTATTTGGGTGGCTTTTTCAAAGTTATGGTCTATTTCTCCACTGGAGCATCCTTGCTATATGAGGGAAGAGTTCAGTTTGGAAAAATTGGTTTTGAAAGTAATCTCCTCAGAGAAGAGGTAATGGTATGTAAAGGCCTGACTATATTGCACCTTTTTCGGTACGTTTGGGATGATTGCTGGTTTTGTGGATGTAAGTAATAGTAGTCTGCAGGGTTTTTATTTCTTTATTTTTGTAGCTAGTGGTTTTTAATGGTTTCCTGGACCCTAACTCCTACAACATCGCTCTAACACTACCTCTTAGATAAGTAGTTTAAACTACACAGCAAACAATTCTGCATAAACAAAACTGAATCCACCTTGACATTTACCAGTGCAGTTCATAGGCTCAGCTTTGAAAAGTGGTTTGTACATTCAAACAAGCACCTAACCTCATCACCAGAACTGAAGCCAACTTCCTACAGCTCAAAACACAAAACTTGTCAGCTGTCTCCTGTACCCCACGAACAGCACACCAGAATCTATCAAAGACAACAAAACCCAACTACCTATGGGGGCACATTCCTCACCAAAAAATACTCTGCTTCCAGTCTCTCAGGCCTGATCTTGAGATGGAACAAATTACAATGCAAACCACTTTTCAGAGCCTATGAACTACACTTCATCAGCCTCCTAGGTAGTAGGCACAGAAACTCATGGACTCAATATACACAGTGGAGTTCTGGCACACTGCAACCTCTGCCAGACATCTGACACCCCAGGCACCTCTGCACTTCTACCTGAGCTGCTACATCCCCCTTTCCTCCTACCCCCCCACCCCCACCCCAGCCTGTCCCTCACCCCCTGATGCCTCCATTTCCATTTTCAGTGACTGGATTTCTTGCCTGCCTTGCGGGCCAGGCCAGCTTCTGGCTCCTTTACTATTCCTTCCATTCAGGACCAACTGCAGGTACTTCCTCAGCCTGACAAAGGGGTTTTCAACCCTAAAGCTGGCATCCCGGGCAACTAAGCTGAGGTCACTGGGAGCCTCTCACAACTGCACCGCAACCAGCAAACTTCAGGCCTGCCAAAGACGTGATAGGTCTGGGAGTTCCCCAGCCAGGACTTTGTGCATGCATGCATTAGCTGGAGCTTATGGCACCTCCTCCACACCTTTCAGCAGGGGATCACTGGACCTGGCATTTATGGGGTGCCATACCACCAGCAGTCCCACTAGGATTCCTTACCCTAACAGGGTGCAGTGTCATAGATTTCATAGACATTACGGCTGGAAGGGATCTCGAAAGACTGAGTCCAGCCCCCCACCCAAAGGCAGGAAGTCATAGGATCCCAGCAAGATAAGCATCCAATTTACTCTTGAAGGTGTTCAATGTAGGCGCTTGAACCATGTCCGATGGCAGGCTGTTTCAGACCTTGAGGACTTGGACAGTAAAGAAATGCTTCCTTATGTCCAGCCTGAAATGGTCTTGCAGTAGTTTATAACCATTCAGACTCGTCATCCTTTGGGGTGTTCTGGTGAGCAAACATTCCCCCAGATACTGGTGGTCACCCCTGATTAAACTTATAGGTGGCCATCAGATCACCCCTGAGCCTGCGTTTTTTCTGGCTAAAGAGCCCCATGACTCTCAGCCTGTCATCGTAAGGTCTGTTTTCCTGACCTCTGATCATGCGCATGGCTCTTCTCTGGACTTTCTTAAGCTTCTCCACATCCTTTTTGAATTGCGGAGTCCAAAACTGGATACAGTACTCCAGCTATGGCCTGCCTCACCAAGGCCGAGTACAAGAGGATGATGTCCCAGGATTTGCTTAAGAAGCATCTATGGATGCAAGCCAGCGTTTTGGTCGCTTTACTAGCAGCAGCATTGCATTGCAGGTTCATGTTCATCCTGTGGTTCATCCCCAAGTCTCTTTCTTCTGTAGTGCTAGCCAGTGTAGCACTGCTGAGCCTATAGGGATGCAGCAGGTTTTTCCTCCCAAGGTGGAGAACCTTGCATTTTTCAGTGTTAAACACCATCAGGTTCTCATACACACATTTGTTGAGCCTGTCCAGGTCAGCTTGGATCACCCCCCTGTCTTCTGGTGTGGATGCTTTGTGCCAAAGTTTGGTGTCATTGGCGAACTTAGCCAGTCCATTTCTGACTCCAATGTCCACATCATTAATGAAGATGTTGAACAATATGGGTCCAAGGAAAGAGCCTTGGGGGACCCCACTGGTCATAGGGCACCACAATGATTGACTTTGGTCAATTACTACCCTCTGGGTCCAACCATGGAGCCAATTTCTTAGCCAGCAGATTGTGGTGGACCCAAGGTCACAATTGGCCAGTTTTGCCAAGCGGTGATCGTGGGATACCAGATCAAAGCCTTTTTTGAAGTCAAGATATATGACATCAATCTCTTCTTCCTTGTCCAGGTGATAGGTCACCTGGTCATAGAATAAAATGAAATTGATCAAGCAAGACCTGCCTGCAACAAACCCATGCTGGCTATCTCTCAGGATGTTGCCATCGGCCAGTCCATTAAAGATGGCCTCTTTAATAAACTCTTCTAAGATCTTCCCTGAGATAGAAGTCAGGCTGATGGACCTGTGGTTTGCCAGATCCACTTTTCTCCCTTTCTTGAAGATAGGCACCACATTGGCCTTCTTCCAGTCTTTGGGCACTACACCAGAGCACCAGGAGTTTTCTAAGATCCGAGCCAGAGGCTGGGTTATGCTGCTCACCAGCTCCTTGATTAGTCTGAGGTGTAGATTGTCACGGCCTGGTGACTTGAAGGTATCCAGCCTCTCAAGATGTTCCTTCATGAGGTCGGCGTTGATGGAGGGCAGGGGATCTCCCACACCCAGACCTCCCTGTCCTGTAGTGGGCATGGGCGTCCCATGGGACTGATGAAAAACCAACACAAAGTACCCATTTAATAGGTTGGCTTTTTCCTGTGCGTCAGTTGTCAGTTTCCTTGGCAGCTGGTTCACTTTTAGTGGTCATGCCTAGGACCTGGGTCCTCCTTCCCCAAAGCCCCAAACCCATACTTCCAAGTTTGTCATGGCAGGGAAATGAGCTCAGAAGGGACATGTTCTTCCCCTGCTGCCTAGCGATGCAGTTAGTGTCCCCTTCAGCTGACAGTGGGGTATTGCTTGGCTTTTAAGAAACTCAGAAAAGGAAATTGGTGCAGACGGAGTGAGGAGAGTGTCACTCAGTCTGTCTGCAGGTAGAGCTTGGGGAACCCCAGCAGCTGGAGGTTCACTTGTAGGAACACCAGCTGCTCCACCAACGTAGGATCCAAGCAGGTGCAGCAGGGATCACAACATTCCCAACAATGCTGAATACCCTCTCGCTTGAAACACTAGTCAGTGGATGGGACAGGTGTTGCCGGGCAACTGTGGCCAGATCTTGCCACATCTGGCTGCAGCTTGCCCCGTAAGCCAAGGGTTCACATTCCAGTTGCTCCATGTCCTCAGTGAGAGAGGTAGCCACCGAAGCCTCAGTGCTACCTGCCCGAGGCTGGGGTCTGGTGTGTTTGAACCTCAGCATTGAAGCCATGCTCATGGCCCACATTGGCAGTGCCTGGCATGGAGGAGACTGGCTAGTGCTAGTGCTGGCATCAGTGTTGGTGCTGGGAGTGCTGGCATGGGGAAGTGGACCCCCCCTCTTCCACATCCCCTTGCTTCTGCACTTCGGCTTCCATGACTTTGTTCACCAGCATTAGCTATTCAATTCAATTATCTGAAGCGGGTCTGAAGAACTTCAGATGCCCCCAACCCATTCTGGACACCATTGCTTATATCCCACTTTGACCTGAAAATGCCACTTCGGATACTGGATTATCTGAAGCGGGACCAGATCCGAATCAGGATCTGAAGCCTCGCACAGCCCTAGTACACATCTGACAGAGTCCTGGATCCCTCCTTGAGCTCAGTTTAGCCAGCCACAAAGCTGAATCAAGCAACTAAAAGACTGGTAACATCTTGGCAGAATGGTGTTTGTGTGTATGTGTGAATGTGATGTTTGAACGTATTTGTATCATCAATAAATGTGGCTTGTTGCCTTGCCCATCATAAAGAGTCCACTTGTTTTCAACATACTGCATGCACAGTCTCCAAGAAACTATAATAATGGTATGTGAAAGGGGTTAGAAGTGGGAGGTTGCTATTTCTAATTCATTTGGCTTCAGTGGTATATGCCTTTTAAAAAATATATTAGAAACAAGTAATAAACAATGAACTTTTTTCTTTTTCCAGGTTCCATTACTGGAGGTGCTGAAAGGTTGCTTTAATTGGGCCTGTAACATGTGACAGGATAAGTTTTGTTTTAATTAGGATGCTTGAACAGCAACTGCAATTGCCGTGATTGCAGAATATAGGTGGACCTTTAAGAAAGTAATAAAGGCATTTCAGAAGAGCAATAAGTCAATACCACACTGGGATGCTGTCTTGAGATGACCCACTTTTAGGGGCTCTGCATTCTGATGACAGTCATAAGGAATCTGGTCTTTTTTACAATGCGGTCTCAATAAGTAGGTGAGGAAAGGAAGAGATTGATTGTTGTGCTGTAGGACCCAAGACAACTAATTGGTCTTTGTAAAAATCCTAAAGTAAGCTGAGCAGCATAGTTTCAACTCCCTTCATAAAACATGGTAAATGAATGGGATATTTTTACTTATCAGTTTACTGGGTTTATACTGACCTGTTTAATGTCCAGTATCTTTAACAAAGTCCCAAACTGAAAATAGAACATCTAATGTTATTATTAGACATTTTTTGTACCATTTCATAGGGCTTCTGTAGTCTGTGCTCTTTGTTATTTTGTCGGGTGGATCGTGGAGAATAAATATATAGTGTGCGTGATTTAATTCAATTTAATTAATTCTGTAGTATAAATACATCACGGGTAAACTTTCAGTGATTGAATATTGGCATCTCTGTATGAAATGGGATTGAGTTTTGACTTGTGAGAATGGTGTTACTTTCTCTTAAAACTGATTTCTCAGCAATATTATACAATTCAGAAGATGACAATTAAGTGGTAGCAGAGTATCAGCAGTTATCAACAATTTTGGGTGAAAGGATATAGAATTGAGTCACAGTATCTATCAGCTGCTACTTCAAAAGGTAATACTTATTTAGCTTTGGTAACATTACTTCAAGCCAATTCAGTTTAAACATTAAATATATGGTTCTTTCAGGGCACCTTGAAAAAACAAATCCTGCTCTCTCTGCACAATGCAACTCACAAAACAACCTGGATTGTAACAGATGTGCCATTTTGTTGAGTATATGAATTTGTATCAGGAGCAAATCTGATTCCAGCTGCCTACCTTACAAAATTTCTCTTTGCAAAATTGGATTGCAAAGGGACCCTAAAGATTTGGGCAAGGGAACACATTAGACCTTTTTATGAATTCCTTTATCCATCACAGTTTTCCTGTAACTATGGATGTCACTGGAGCATTGCAGGAAGTATACAAACTACTAAATGAATCATGGTAAAATGAGAATAGCTACACCCTAAGACGCTACATGATTAAACAGAGATAATGAAGACCTCCAAGAATTTCTGGAAAGTAAAGATATCTCTTCCCAAATCTGAAGAATCAGCAGACTATCTTCAACACTGCACTAGAAATATTGAAGTAATATGATTACAAGCCCTGCTAAACTTCATTTAGACATCTGATAGAGAGTTAGACTCACAACCACTGTTATAGAAAAACAGCCACATTAGAAAAGCAAAATGTATTACCATGAAGCATAAAATAAAGCTGCTACAGTCTCTTGTCATCAACATCTTGTTATATACATGTAAAACATGGATGTTAAGAAAACAAAGCACTAAGTAGCTTTCTGATTCCTAATTGAAATGCTACAGAAGACTGCTCCATGGTCTCACACAAAACAAGGATGTGACTGAGCAAATTTGCGGCATGGTTGAAGTGGAACTCAGTGTCATGAAAATAATCACATGGAGAAATTTCAGGTTTGTGAGATATGTGAGTGTGATGAGCAGAGAGAAATTACTAAAGTAAGTTTTGCAGGGACTGGTGCCAAAAACTTGGGTCTAGAGTGGTTCTGCAATATAACTGAATGTATGGGATAAAGCATGGAGCATTTAAAGTTGCATGAAGACCACAAAACACATAGGAAGATTGCTGGCCTATAGCTTGCTCGTATTGTGCTTACTGTCTCATAGTGATGGGTTCTTATGTTAGAAATAGCTACTGGTCACAGGCTTTTGGGAAAAGTTTTTTGCAGGTGCCCAATGTAGGTAGCTGGGTTTGCAACATTAACATGGGTAGAAGGGAGTTGCAACCCAAAAGGCCACTCACAGGTGCATCTACATATGCAATTAGTCTGAAGAAATAAACTCCAGCACAGGTCTCACTGAAGTCTATTTCTCCTGGCTGCCACGTTTACATGTGCATGTGGGACTTCATTGAGACAGGGTGAAGCTGACAGAAGGTCCAGGGGGTCAACCTGCAAGCTTGGGGCTGCTCTACTTTGGCTCAATGTGCTGCAGAGGGGCTGGCCGGGGCTTGAGTGTGTCATAATGCCAGGCTAGCCACCAGATAGCCCCAGCACTGAAGCACCATTATGCCTCAGCCAGCCCTAGTCACCATTTACACATGCATTGTGGCACACTAAGCAACTCTACGATAGGATGACATAGGTCGTAGCTGTGCTGGTATAAGGATATAGACAGACAAGTTTCCTTGAGTAAATCTGATATCTTAGGCCAACTCAAATAGTTGGGGAAAAAATTATTTGAAAGATTTCAGGCACAAACACCCTTCATCAGACTGAGGAAGTATCTGCAGTTGGCTCTGTGCTCTTCCTGGATGGCACAAATAGTAAAGAAGCCAGAGACTGGTATGCATGCAAAAAAGCCAGTCAGTGACAATGTAAATTAAAGAGTCAGTGGGTGAGAGACAGCTTGGAAGGTGGTCAGGGGAGTGAATGTAGCTGATAAATAGTGGAGAAGTACTTAGGGAGCCAGATGTTAGGCAGGTTATAATGTGTCATAAATCTAATGTCTATATTTAGTCTATGATTTAATGTGGTGCCTATCTTCAGGAAAGGGAGAAAGGTAGATCCAGGGAACTACAGACCAATCAGCTTGACCTCAATCCCTGGAAAGATTCTGGAAAAAATTATCAGAGCCCATACTAGACAAGCTGGCTGATGGTAACATCCTGTGGGAGATCCAGCATGGGTTTTTTGCAGGTAGGTCTTGCCTAACCAACCTTATCTCCTTATATGAATAGTTCACATATCACCTGGACAAAGGAGAAGAGATTGACGTCATATATCTGGACTTTAAAAAAGCTTTTGATCTGGTGTCCCATGATCTCCTCGTGGAAAAGTTGGCCAACTGCGGCCTCAGCTATATCACAGGTTGACGGCTGGGGAATTGGCTCTGAGGTCGGACCCAGAGAGTGGTAGTCAATAGAAGTGAATCATCAAGGTGCTCTGTGACCAGTGATGTCCCCTAAGGGCCCATCTTTGGACCTGTTCTCTTTAATGTCTTTATTAGCAACGTGGACACTGGCGTAAGAAGTGGAGTGGCCAAGTTCACTGATGACACTAAACTTTGGGGTAGAGCTTCCACACCTGAGGACAGGTTGGCAAACCAGGCTGACCTGGATAGGCTTAGTAAGTGGGTGAATATAAACCTGATATCATTCAACATGGAAAAATGCAAGGTACTCCACCTCAGGGGAAACTCCTCCCTACAGCACACTTACAGGCTCGACAGTGCCATGCATGCTAGCACCATGGTCAAAAGGGACTTGGGAGTCATGACTGACCACAAGATGAACATAAGCCATGAATGAGATGTTGCAGCTGGTAAAACAAACAAAACTCTGGCTTGCATCCATAGATGTTTCTCAAGTAAATCTCAGGATGCCATCCTCCTGCTGTACTCAGCCTTGGTGAGGCTGCAGCTAGAGTATTGCATCCAATTCTGGGCTCCACAATTCAAGAAGGCTGTGGAGAAGCTTAAGAGAGTCCAGAGAAGAGCCATGTGCATGATGAGAGAACAAGAGAACAGGCCTTATGAAGAGAGGCTGAGATCCATGGGACTCTTCAACCTGGAAAAGCACAGGCTCATAGGGGGCCTGGTGGCAGCCTATTAGTATATAAAGGGTGTGCATCAGGATCTGGGGGAATGCTTGTTCACCAGAGCACCCCAAGGGATGACAAGGTCCAACAGTCACAAACTCCTCCAAGACCATTTTTGACTGGACATAATGAAAAAATTATTTATGGTCCAAGCCCCCAAGGCCTAGAATAGACTCCCTCCAAATGTGGTACAAGCACCTACTCTGGACTCTTTTAAGAACTGTTTGGACACTTATCTTGCTGGGACTCTTTGACTCTAGCTGACTTTCTGCCGTTGGGGCAAGGGGCTGGACTCAATGATCTTCTGATGTCCCTTTCAACCCTAATATCTATGAAATCTATGTATGCAGTAGGTTGATGAAGTAAAGTTCTTAGGCTTATCTGTGAACTGTGTTTTGTAAATTCCCTGACAGTTTATAGTTCTCTTGTGGGGTGTAGTAATTATGGGGGTGGTGCAGATATGTTGACAGGTTTTACATTTCTTGTCATGGCATGGTCTGAATCCTTTTGGTGTGTTTTGGGTGCTAGGAAGTTTGCTTCTGGTGGTGAGGTTAGTGAGGTTTGGTGCTCATTTAAAGGCTACGATGGGTGGCTCTTGGAAGATATCTTTAAACTTCCTATGGCCCAAAACACACTGAATGGATCCAGACCATGCCATGACAGGAAATGTAAAACCTGCCAACATATCTCCACCAGCCCCACAATTACTACACCCCACAACAAAACAATCAGCATTCCTGGATCATACAGCTGCACCTACAGAAATATTATATATCTCATTCAATGTACCAAATACCATGATGGAAAAATATAGGAGACCAAAAAACAACTGCATACCACAATGAACACACATGGGAAATCTATCACAGAGAAGAATACCCAATTACCTGTGGTAAAAGACAATCACTCCCTCTCTGACCTCTCAGTTCTAATCCTCGAAGGGAATTTACAAAACACCTTTCCCAGATGAGCCCATGAACTTCACTTCATCAACCTACTGAATACAAAAAATCATGGACTAAATATAGACATTGAATCTATGACGCATTATAACCTGCCTAACATCTGATTCCCCAAGTACCTCTTCACTATCAGCTACATTCATTCCCCTCCTCCCACCACAACCTGTGTCTCACCCATTGACTCCTATTTATATTGTCACTGACTAGCTTTTTTGTATGCATGCCAGCCTCAGAATAAATTTATTCTGTCCCGGAAGAACACAGACCAATTGCAGATGATTCCTCAGGTTGATGGAGGGCGTTTGTGGCTGAAAACTTGCAAAGAAGATTTTTTTCCAACTATTTGAGTTGATCTAATAAAAGATGTCCAATTTACGCAAAGAACCTTGTCCACTGTAGGGCAGCACTTGTGCCAGACAATACTATCCTACAGTGGAGTTAAATAATGTACTGCTTCCTAATACAGGCATTTGTGTGGACAGTGATACTTTTCTGCAGAGCTAATTAGGCAGTTTCACAGTAAAGCACACATATAGATGAGTCCGCAGAGTGACTGACCCACAGGGTACGCTTTGAGAGAAAACTCCATATCTGAAGGGTACTCAAGAGGGCATACAAAGGGCTCTGGAGAAGTTTGCCCTGAACTCATGACACAGAGAAGATGAAGTAGGGCACTTTAACAGATAGCAGAGATAGCAGGTCATAATTAGGGATGTAGCACATAGCCTTTCTCTGCACCCCTGTATGCTTCAAAAAGGACTGTTTTCTTGAATAATCATAGAAGCCGATCTTCCAGTCAGTCTTATAAAGTATATGGAGATGTGGTAATAGAATGTGTAGGCTTACAGATTTGAATCTAAAAACTGCAGATCTAGGGATTCATTGTCAGAAAGTAACAACAGGAAAAATGAAAAATAAATGGCATAAAAAGCATCTGTTTTCTTCTCTCACCTACCCACACAGTCATCTCACTTGTAAAAAGAGGATAGTTCTTTAGAAAAAGCTTTTTTTTCGTATTGCACTGAGGAAACTATTTATAAAATGCTTTGTATTTTATTTAATAAATCAAATTTCTCACTTGTAATTTTCTGATATAAATTGACAGATCACATTCAATTGTATTGCATTTTAAGAAATGTAAGGTATTTCCTTTGCTTTCTCAGGAACTATAATATAGAAGGACCTGATGTGAGGCTTATGTACAATCAGTATCTTAATGAAGGGGGGCTAACCAGGGCACCAGCCCCAGATGCTAACCCTGGAGGTGGGGGATGGAAGTCAGAAACATAGCAGTAGCTGTGCTGCTGTCTCAGCCACAATATGTTTTGATCAAAACCACTGACTAAATTCAGTACAAATTAATGAGTAGTTTTAGTCAACACAGAATTTTGGGAGAATAAACTATTCATGTGGGGAAAAAAAGTATTAATGTCTACATTACATAGATGCCTAAATATATTTTACAACATTAAGATAAAATAAATTAATGTAAAGGATGAAGATCATTACCGAAGTTAAAACCAACACAGAAAACAAAACCATCTGGCCAACGATACAAAGCCATTTTGCTGCATCACTTGTAGGAAAGCCAATACTGAGAGACAGTGTCAGAGAAGCCTGGTTTGTACAGGAGTGTTAACACTAGGGCAGAGAGGCATGCCTACTTCACTTGTTCCATCCAAATCAGAAAATGCTGAACTAAGCCTTACAGTTTTTTATGGACTTACAGCTTGTTTGCCTCCTTGGCCCTAACAGGAGTTTAGATATCAGTGCTGAAAACACCTTGTTGCACTCACCTAGTGTGACGAGGCAAATGTAAAGGCAAGAGTTATTGGAAGACATCATATTTGATGTTCTGGTTTGAAGAGACTGAGTGAGTGTGTGTATGTATGTCACATGTAAGGGGGAAATTAATTAATTATTCCTAGCTTCCAGTTTTCTTGCCTCCTGCTCCTAATCAAAGGGCCCCCCACTTCCTCTAGATTTCTCCAGTAAAGAGAAATTAGTCACACTTGCAAGCCCTTCCTCCCCTTCTTAATCACAGATATTGCCTTCAAAGAAAGTTTTTAAATGACACCTACTCTGCTAGCTTATTCAGGGTCTCTCAACAACTGTCTGCTGCTTCTTCTTCCCATTCCTCAAACACTACCAGTCCAATTCCCACCTTCTCTCCTCCCCACCAAAATGTCCTGCATACCCTTACCTGTCCTGACTGATAGGAACTGTATTTTATAAACTAAAACACATAATCTGTAAGTGGTAAGAGAATGAGGATCATGGATAATTACAATGGAGTGGGCTTCAGGTATTAAAACTGTGCTGCTTGGTAGCAGAATGTTTGAAAACATGGCCAGACAAACATTTTTGATCCATTTCAAATTATCAGCAGCTTTCGTTTGCTGTCAAGGTATGTTTTGAGAGACCATTCTAGCAGTTATCCTACTAATAGAATATAAAAGTTGGTAGTTGCCCCCCTGCTCAAGGTCTGATTGATCACCATATCTGGGGTCAGGAAAGAATTTTACCCCATGGTCAGATTAGTACAGACTGTGGAGCTTTTTGTCTTCCTCTGTAGTAAGGAGTATAGCATATATTAATAGGGACCTATGAAAATCAGGGAGACAGGCAGGATAGCCCCAGCATGGGGCTAGCCACCATTTTTGTGGGCTTATTGAGGTGGTTCCTCTAGCACTGCTGATTGACTGAGGGGCTTTGGTGGCCCTACACTTTGTGAATTGGCTGAAAGGGCCGTCCATCATGCACCCTGCCCCTTGCCACTGATTGGCAAAGGGGGTGGGGCTGAATTATGGGCAGTCCTCTCAGCCAATCAGTGGTGACTGTCATCTTGGCTGCTCCCCTTTGCAATGGTGGCTTCCCTTCACTCTGTCCCCCACAAAGGATTTGAGGCCCAGCTGCAACTGCCATGAGGACTGTTGGCTTCCACTGCAGATCCAGCATCTTATTTTTAGTATCGTTTTTTTTTATTTTGAAGATTTCATAGATATTGCCCAATTTCATGGACAATGCCTGATTTTATGGTTTCCATGAACTCTGCAAAATCACGAGTTTAGTAGTTTCCTATATATTAACAACTTTTTATAGAAGCAGGACATTGGCTACTGTCATTCCCCTGCTTTAGGGTGTTGTGTTAGGTTTGATTATAGTCTTATGAAGAGTTTAGATTATGGATTGTATAGGATGGTTTGGATAATGATCCTGCTGTAGCACTGCACTGGTTGTGCCTGCCACTTTAAGACCATTAGGCAGACTGTGGAGTAGCTGGCATGCAGGTTCAGGCCCAATTAGGTAGTCATCTGAATGCAGAGGGATGCCTGATTGGAGGAGGGCTGTGCAGACAGAGTACAAACCCAGCCCCAAAGAGCAGGGCTGGCAGTTACATCTGGGGAGCTGGAGAAGTAATGTTGCACAGCCTGCTGGCTGCAGCTCCCCTAATACCCTGAGGCCAGGGTAGGAACTACGGGGGTGGAGAGGGTTCCTTTTGGTCCTGGGTGAGACCTGAAACTGCACCCTGCTGGAGTTAGTTGGTATACTGGGACTGCCTGTGGTGGGGCACTCCCCAGTGGAAGGTGAGAACGGGGTACTGGAAAGCTTCAGTCCCTGTTGCCTTGTGAGTCAACCTGTAGAAGAAAAAGACTAGGGGCCAGGGTCCACTGGGAGGGATGCAAGTCCCAAGGGGCAAATGGCCCAGAGAGGGGCCAAGGCTCACCAGGAGGGACCTGAGGCCTACAGAAAGTAAAGTACGGCCCAAATGAGGCTTCAGAGTGAGTGTGTGCAGCCTAAATGACCAGATGGAGTGAGTGAGTGTGGCCCAAGTGAGGGACCAAGCAGTCAAGGCCCACTGAGTGGAGTCTGAGGCCTGTGTGGGCCAGAGGCTGAGTGCCTGGGATACAGTGTAGGGACAGTTCAGAGTCCTGTGTTTGGCTCAGTACACCAGAGCCAAAAATGGGGCTGCTTCCCACATTACATCTATTCATTTTACATCAAAGGTGCTGCAGGCAAGTGCAGGGCAGACTGCCCTAAACAGGGGGGCATCGACATTTTTGGGTACCTGAGAGCCCCTCCTTCCCCTCGGTTACACCTGCCTCAGGCAGGGGGTGGACTACGTGATTTCTATAGTTCCTTTCTAGCTCTGCTTCTCTATGATTAGTTGAATAAACTAAACAAAATATTGTAAGTTTCACAAGTACAAGTTTAGATAGTGGATATCTAACTTACCAACATGAATCCTTCTGAGCAGAGAAGGGAGTTGAAGGAAGCTATTATATCGGTCTACTTATATGAGCATAATTATTTATCTCCCTGATTAATCTGATGGTATCATAAGGTGTGTAGTTCAGTCAGTTGATTTAATAGAAAAATATATTTGTTGGCTGTTGGTGAAAAACTGGTTCATGGTTTTACATTACTGAACTATGAAATGGTAGTATAGATTGTACTCATGACTACGTTGATTTTTAACACAACCATAACAACCAAACAATGTTTTTTTACATTATCAAGATGAAAGAACAAATCTAATGTGGTACCTATTAGTATTACTTGTTGGTTTCAGGTCTTTCTTTATAGGTGGTTGTATCTGATAATCTTAACCAAGGACAGACAGAAAATTAAAGAAACAAACATTAGCCAAATTACCTCTGACCATGAGAAATAAGTCTTCTACTGGTAAAATTCATTTCTCTGTCAGGGTAATAACAGGAAATGTTTGCTGCAGCAGAGCACAATACTCACCAAGTAGACAATAAAAAAGTCCTCAGTTTACTGTTTTCCCTTTATTCTCACTGACATATTCACTTTAATTTAAAAGAGTATTTGACTTTGAATCTCAGCAACATAAATGGAGTTCAGATATTCTCAAAGAATAGAATAGTATAATAACTCTCTTGTGTTCAATGTCATACTGCTATTTAAAGAGTATTATCATTCTACAGTTTCTATAATAGTTTCCCAGTATTGACTGGTATCAGTACTAAGATACTCTTCCAAAGCTTGTGTTCTGTTCCTGCAGAACACAATGGTTCCTACTTTTTGCCAACTGCTGCTAGCATTCATTCTTGTGGCAGGAACATGATCAAATGCTGTTTCTTTCCATGGCATGCTGTATTTTGTACTTTTCACTGAGTTTGGATTCCTATCCTCAATGAAAGAGAAGAAGAAACTGAAAAATGGAAAAATCTCCTTCCCCTTTCCATAGTATTAGTAGCAATACCAGTCCACCATTTCTTCTGTGCATGAAAAAAAAAAAAGAGGCTGGGAGCCAAGGCAAAGCCAGCATGGTACAGACATCCCAATGGATAAATGAACCCCAGGGCCTTTGTCTGATTATTTTAAATGACTGCAAGCTGAAAACATCCCATTGTAGATATTTTACACTAGATGAGTTCAAGTTCATCCTTCATGGTATGCATTCATGTGTTTTAATATAATACAAGCACAGAGCCATGGAGAAGTAGGGGTAGAAGGGACCTCCAGAGGTCATGTAGTCCAACCCCCTGCCTGAGGCAGGATCACCCCTATCTAAACCATCCCATACAAACCATAATCAAACTCTGCATAAGACTACTGTTAACCCTGACACAATGCAGCAGCAACATTCTAACCTGCCACAGGTAAAGCAGGGGAGCCACAGCATCCAAAGTACTGCTTCTATGAAATGTTGTCCATATATGCTCAAGAAAGCCTGGGTAAGGGACTACCCCTGCTGCAGAGGAAGGCAAAAAAATGCACGGTCTGTACCAATCTGCTCATAGGGTAAAATTCCTTCCTGATCTCAAATATGGCAATCAATCTGACCCTAAGAAAAGGGGAAAGGGCCTCACCAGGAATCTCTGGCATTGGTCCCAGCAGGAACATTGGAACACCCCAGTCAAAGTCCCCAACCTAGGCTGTAACCAACACTTAATGCTTCTGTGGGTGACTTAAAAACATCCTAACACATGTAGCAGAAAGGGGAGGGAGCCATCCAATAAAGCCCAGAAGCATCAGAAAGACCCTTAGTAGAATGTAAGCATAGCTATTTCTAGATCATCCCCAGCTAGTGACTGTTCAACCTCTTCTTGAACACCTCCAGTGATGGAGATCCACAACTTCCCTAGGCAGTCTATTCCACTACCTCACTGCTCTAACAGTAAGATGTTTTTCTGGATAGCCAATCTAAATATTGGATCTCTTGGGCGTATATTAACAACATTTTACAGAACCAGGACTACTGTGATTTCCCTGCTTTACCTGTGGCAGGTTAGGGTGTAAGGACTATATTGTGTCAGAGTTGAGAGTAGTCTTATGCAGATTTGGATTATGGTTGTATGGGGTGGTTTGAATAGGGATGATCCTGCCTCAGGCAGGAGATTGGACTAGAAGACTTCTGGAGGTCCTTTCCATTCCTACTTCTTTATGACTTTATGACTCAATGGGTGCGTCTACACATTCATTAATGTGCTTTTGGTGATTCACATTAAATCTAGTACCTCCATTGTGAAGTATTAGAAAAATGCTCATTAGTCTATTTTAATGTGAATTAGCTAAAGAACATGGGGGGGGGGCTTGTGACACTTCAATGTGCATTAAAATAGACTAAAATGCACTAAAGTACATGTGTAGATGCACCCTATGAAGCTTACTTTGCTCCAGATTCAAGCCATTGTTGCATGTCCTTCTGTCTGCAGCAAGAGAAAAAAGGTGCTATCCATCTTCTTTATGGAAGCCTTCCAAGTATATGAAGACTGCTATCATGTCCTCTCGTAAACACCTTTTTCTCAAGTTGAACGTACCTAGCTCCTTTAGCTTCTGCTCATAGGACTTCCTTCCAAGCTCTTTATCATCTTTGTTGCCTACCTCTGGACCATCTCTAACTTCTCCACATCCTTTTTAAAATCATTATACTAGTTGTTTTCATGCCTTTCTTGTGGATCTAGTTTCTATGAAACCGTTTCTCCAGCATAATCACCATCACTGGCTTTATGTGATGCCACAAAAGACTTTTCTCCAGTTTCCTGTTCCCTGCTCAGCACTGAGCATTAATGGTGTTGGATGGTTCCACTTGAAACATGGATATTGATTTACGAAACAATTTGGTGTGCCTATTGGACTTACTTTTGGAATAAGAAAAACCCGGCAGCCACACCACCATATATTATTTTAAATCAAAGAAAGATGGGGGCAGATGAATAGGCACTACTAGATCAGGTGAAGCAAATTCTGGGCAGCTATTTAATACTAAAAATGGGTGTGGTGTAGTTTCCTATTAGTACTTGCAAAATCTAAATGAACATGCAACAAAACTGTAAAAGCAGCAAACTCAGTTTTGTCTTTAAAAAAAATGGATCTTTACCTGAATACACAAGAATTTCATACAAAATACTTAGATATAATTCTGCCAACGTCCATATTTTGTAAATTATTCCCTTTTTTAATCAAATGGGCCATTACTATCTTTTATTTTATACTTTTGTTAACAAGTTCTTTGCTGCCATTCCATTACTATTTGTTCCTTTGTTCTGAATGTGCAAAACAGAAAACCAAAGATGAATCACTTCTAAGATTACACAGTCAGCTAACAGCATAGCAGCCCTGAAGAAATAAATGGCTATGAGCACAAATGCAAAATTTTATAGCATATGCTTTATGCTTTATGCCCTGGCTGTGAAGTAAAGGTCACAATCTGGTCAACACACAGGTCTGAAGTAACTAGAATGACTGACTCAATCTCCAGTTTGGTTCTCCAAAACATTGACATTTCATTATCTTACATAAGGAAAACAGCTAAAAATAATCAACCTTGTCCACATCTATTTTGAAGGTGTTTCCAATAAAGAATTATTAAAATCACAGTGCAGTTGCACCTAGTTGCAAGCACTTGATTAGATTACTCACAACTGAATCAGTGCTAGAGAAAGAGAGATGCTGAGCTATGGTGACTGCCAATCCTCAAGAGGCACCAATTACTAGTTAGAGTTGTTTGGTCCCTTAGGCTCCCTATATACAGATAACACACAATTAACTGTTTAATTTTAAACAATTACCTTCAGACCAGCTACACATGCGAAGTAGCTATCATACAGCAAAACGCTGCAAACAGCTATGAAATTAGACCTTGAAAATGTGTACTACCTTTATAGCTGGTTGCTGTCAATCTTTAAACATGTAACAAGGTCTTCCTTGGTCTCAGCTGACAGAGCTCCTAGCTGCAAGGGTGCAACCCCTAAACTCTGGGGATCACGGCTGCCATGAACCCCAAGGCTGGGGAGTATGAAACCACCCAGGCCCACACCAGAGTCTTGGTTCATGCTGCACCTCATCTGCAACGGGGAACAAAAGTCCTGCAGCTGATGGGTCTCTGGGTCCCAGCTGCAGCTCAGCAAAGAGGCTTACCTCCCGTGGATGCCTGCTTCTTGTCAATGCAGGGGGAGCCCAGGTTTGGCTTTTCCTACACTGGCAATAAGGTCCAATTAGATCTAATGTGCAATTGTGTAAGTTATGCATTAGAGCCAATTGCACCTTTATCTGCACTTGTATAAGGGGTGTAAGCTTGATCTCCTCAACAATCCTATGTGTCTTGAACCTGGTCTGTGTCCTTGCAAGATCTGAGATCCAAATTGTACGAATGTTGTTAAAGCTAACTGAGGTCAAGGACCATCAGTGGAGTTGCTATTTATTTCAGAACATTAGACCCTTAGGTAATTACATGAAAAAAGAGATAAAGAAATTCACGCAAAGAAAAGTCCCAGTATGCCTACTCCTCTTTATCTCTACAAAGCACTGGGAATGAGGATCCCTGAAGTCTAGACTCTAGTCCCTGGTCCCAAGACTCAGTATGCATGCTACATCAGACAGTCATTATTTACAAGAGCAGAACAGCTCTGGCAGCAGGGACTAGAAACAAGTCTCCTCCCTTTTTTTGTGGAGGGCCCTAATGATTATGTTCACTGTTCTCTTTATAACACCACAACTCTTGCATTATCTTGCACTCCCTTGACCCAGTTTCAAAAGAAGGGGTGGATAGGGATGCACTGAGCCTAACATATAGCTTGATGGTTAGGGTACAGTTCTGGATGTGAGATGAGCTGACCCCCCTCCATCTTAAAATAAGGGCTAAACCCACTTTCCTGGGTGGGAGCTCTAATCACTAAGCCATTAATATTAAATGATAGGCAATATTTTCACACCCCAACTTGATCTCAGTTTGGCACTTGTACTCAAAGTGGTACAAGACATTCTGCCTTCAAAAAAAAACAGCGGGACATAGTCTGTATCCTGATTCAGACATTTAAGTTCATAAGAGCAATGGGAATTCAGGTACACTTTTGTGCTTGGTGTTTCCTATGGCTTCCCTCCAGCTCTCTGAATCAGGAGAGCTGATTTAGGAGGCTCCTGACTTTCCCCTTTCTTTTTCTAGGGACCTCAGGCACTTAGGGCATGTCTACACATTACATTACAGCAGAGGCGGGCAATTATTTTGGGAGGAGGGCTGCTTACTGAGTTTTAGCAAGCCATTGAGGGCCACATGACAGGCAGCTATGGGTGGATAAAGATTAATTTTCTAAAATTTTTAGGGGCCCCGCGGGCTGGATAGAATGGCCTGGTGAGCCGCATCTGGCCTACGGGCTGCATCTTGCCTACCCCTGCCTTACAGCAACGAAGCAATGTACTACATCACTGGCTGGGGTGATATGATCTCGGCACCCATTCCTGCCTGGTGCAAGGGGTTGGACCTGATGATCTGTTTAGGTCCCTTCTGACCCTAAGTACTATGATAGTATGATTGTATGACTTGCTACAGCGATGTGGTGATCATGTGCATATCCCCGGGTATAGTGCACCACTATGGTGACATAGTAGCGAAATCTACTCATGCACCATACACACAGTGCAGTAATCTACCATACTGTACCATGATTTAGTACTTCCAAAAGGAAGTACTAAAGCATGGTGACGTGTAGACGCACCCTCTTTGTATTTACATTGTCCTCTTGGGGCCAAACACCTAATTTTCTGGGGTTACAATGCCTAAATGGAAGCATCTAGCTGACCAATCTGGATCTAGCCTGAAGTCCTCTAGGAAACTCAAGCCCTAGTCAGAAAGTTTACAGCTATGTAAAGACTATTCACACGCGTGAAGTTAACCATGTGTTTAAAGCTTAGCTAGATTGGAACCTTGCTGGAGGAAATTCAAACCAAGCAACTGTTTGCCTACACACTCTCTAGTAAGCATAGGAGAAATATGCTCAGAGAAAAATTTTCAAGGAGAAAAATGATACAATTAGTAAAATTGAAGGACAACAAAATGTTAAAGACCAAGGAAATGATCAAAGAAGTAAGAATAGGCATTGATTTAAAGATGTGCTGCACCATCTCCCTCAAACTTCTGAAGCGACTGTGTCAACTGTATGACCAATTTCCAATTGTGATTTTCAGGTGTATTTCCAAGAAGAAACTCCAGAAAGCTCATCCTCAGTTCTGTTAAGTACTGGGCCTACCTGCTCTTATTTATTTCTGAGAATGACACCTTTACAGACCAAAACTGTTCTGCAGTTTGTTTTAAATATGTAGGTGTAAAATTACTATCCTCCATGTTATAGTCCCAGTTTTATTGGAAGCTCTTGTTCTCATCAGCTGACCAAGGCAGTGCTTCCAATTGACTGTCCCTTTTCCCTGTATCCCAGTGTCACTTTACAATGAAGCAAAAACAAAAAACAATGAAAAATGAGTAACATATTAAACTATAGTGATATTGAGGTCAGATGTAGTTTCATGCCAGGACATGCTAAGGAACAGAGTGCATTGCTGCTGTACATAAAAGATCCCTAGGAATAAAAACTAGACATTAACTATTTTTTATTATATGATGTTTTAAAAGTTCTATAGGGATGATACAAGCCCAAACCCTATTTATACGTTCAAACAGCACAACAGCAGAAGTATGCAGCCTTAAAATACCACATGCTGGTAATTCAAAAGATGAAATCTTATAACAATTAATGATAAGCAAAGAATAGGGTGCTATATATCAAGAGTTGCATTATTACAAACAAGAAAAAAAACAAACCTCTGCTTCCTGGATGTGGAAAAAATCAGAAAATAAACAGACAAGAAACATTACATCATTAGAGCCATTTATACTTATATACCATCTTAGTTTCAAAGCATCAGTGGAGTTCATGGATGTTATTCCAGCAGTATCACGTTAATTATTGTTTATTTTAACATATATCATACTATTTTAGTAGTCATCATGAAATAATAACTAAAATGAAATAATAATCGATTACAACTCAATCTCTTGTCCACTAATTGAAGAAGGCTTTTAGGACCAGGATATCATGTAATTCAAGACTAAATATGAAATATTGCAATGATGATGATTTTTCTCTCTCCCTGATAAGCAGAGAGTTTGATATAAGAAATTAAATTACAAAAGATGAAAGAATTCCATAGAGATAAAATATAAAATGCTCTCCTATCCCACTTGTTTCATAGTTTTCATAGTTTTCATAGTGTCTAGAGTCGGAAGGGACCTGGGCAGATCATCTAGTCCTGCCTTGGCAGGAAAGAGCACCGGGGTCAGATGACCCCAGCAAGGTGCTCATCTAACTTCCTCTTAAAAATCCCCAGGCTAGGAGCCTGTACCACT
>JAGPOW010000261.1:49604157-49624155 GCA_030014935.1 Caiman crocodilus | reverse complement strand
TCCACTCACTGGCAGGATGGATGAGAAGACCGCCTGGGCGCCCATCTCCCTCAGCACGTCCCCCAGAGCACGGTAATCCTCCATCAGGCGATCAGAGGCTCTCCTGGCCGCATCATTAGTACCCACATGGACAAGGACCATGGGGTAATAATCGGCGGGCCAGATGATGGACTGGAGCACCCCCTTCACATCCTGAATCTTCGCTTTGTTCTGTCCCTTAAAAATCATCCATGTGCAAATAAAACCTGAATCCATAGGAATGCATCACAATTTACCTGAATCCATACAGCGAAAAGAAATATTTAAGACATGGACCCATAATTCTAAATATAGAAGGACTATGATTTAGAGAAGCACATTGCTGTAATACCACTCATAGGAATGACATGAATGATTATACCTACTATATGTTACTGTTTACACTAGCCATTCACTAAACACTGTAATGCTGGTTCAGTACTCTAGGACAAGAGAAAACTGTAACATAAACAACACTGTGGATATACTCAAGAGCATTAAGATTCATATACAAGGCAGTGTTGTCTGCATATCTGCTCATGGAGCAGTTCTGTAGTCTTGAAGTCACTGATGAGTAAAATATTATTGTAATAATTATGTAAGACCTCTTTGTCAGAACATCATGTACTGCTACTTTAAAAGGGGAGAGGATTTTGCCTGCAGGCACTGCCTCCAATTTATACTGAGATGCATCCTGCTACTAAACAGACCTCCATAAAATATGATCTTCCAGTTATACCTTTCTTTCTCAGTCTGTTCTTTATTAAATGTAAACTTACAAGTCTTTCACACTGAATGCATAGAAAAACGTGATTTCTTTTTCTTCTCAGTACATTTTTCTTTAGGCTTTGGACATTATGTATTGCCTTCAGAGACAGAACCTAGATTGCAACCACAGCCTATCAGACTTTGATAGATTTGTAGTAAAGATAAGCAAATGATTTTCAGAAAAAAAACCATGCCCAAGCCAGTCTTCATATTCTTCTCCAAGCAGCAATGTAACACAAACTAATATGATCTTGTAATCAATCAGAAAAATCAATGTAGGCACTTGCATATCAGCAGAGCAAAATAACCGCAGTCTAATAATCCCTGTGGCAAATGCTGAGTACACATTTGGAAATAGCTCAAAATGTTCTGCTTGCTCCACATTTAAGAATATATTGACCTACTAAACCCCACAGAGTTTACTAAAGATATTTGAGTAATGTTTTCTCAATACTGCAAGTTGTGCTGCA
Source organism: Caiman crocodilus (assembly GCA_030014935.1). Lineage (NCBI taxonomy): Eukaryota > Metazoa > Chordata > Crocodylia > Alligatoridae > Caiman > Caiman crocodilus. Next base: position 49,622,899 of record JAGPOW010000261.1, on the reverse strand, counting down.
GCCTTTCTCCCTTTTTAATAGATAACAAATAGTTTGCCACAGTAATTGCACTCAGTTTTAAATCAAGCACATAAGTATTAGGAGTCATGGTATCTGTCTTTACAAACTAGGAGTCTTGCTCTCTCTCATTTAACTTTTTCTGGCTGGGCTAGAAGCATTACCTACTTTTAAGGTTGCCTGAAACATCATTTTAAGACACCATTTTCATTTGGGTACAACAAAAAGATTCTACACAGAGGACAGCAAGCTACTATTGCTACTAGGTGCTCCTTTAACTCAAGTGGTAGAGTCTTTATGGTAGATCTGAGGAAATAGTTCTCAAACTTTTTAGACTCAAGGCACCTTAGACTTGAGGCACCCCAAAGAAAAGCCAGCTCTTAGTTTTCTCTCATGTATTGACTATGAAAAAATAATACAGCAGTTTTTCTGTTGCAAAGAACTCAGCAAATCTACAACAGGTTATATTGTTTTTAACACTGTGGATTCTTATTTCAAATCATTGAGTTTATCTTGTGAATCATGTTTGGGATGATTCTTAACCATCATGGTTAAGAATGAGTGATTTAAGGACTTCGACCTGCAGATGGACCACATACATGTTAATAGGGAGAAAGAACAGTACTGCATTATGAAGTCAAATCAGCATTTTTCAGTTTGCTTTAAAGCCTATGAACTTCCATAGAAAAAGAGAATTTAAATATTTTAAGGCTGCAAATGTAAACACTCAAAAATTAAGGCATAAATTAAGGTAGCCAGAGCAATATGGCAGGAATCTTTTGATTAGGGATTCTTTTAACAATTAATAAGTACCATTAACTAGAGTCTACCCCCAAAACTGGAAAAAAACCAAATACTTTCCCTTTCTCCCTTCCCTCAGTATCCTTAATAGACAGTTCTTCTCCACTCAGTAACATTTTTGTCTACATATACAACAATATTTTCTTAGTGGATGGTCTCACAACTAACTTAGAGAACAGCAATAATAAAGCAATGTTATTTTATTTATATAGTATTATATAAGTATATCCACATAGATATACATATACATGTATGTGTATACACATGCACACATGCACACACACACACACTTCTACCTCCCCACAACAGATCAGTTGTTGACAATCCTCAGTCCTTTGCTCACAATATAAGCATTAAACCAGGGCTGTCCAGTTGACAACTTCCAGGTTCCGTATAGCCTGTGAAGGGTTAATATGTGGCCCCTGGCTACTATTGGGGCCTATGGTGACCAGCTGGTAAGCTCAGAGGTCACAGCATCTGTGGATTTCCTGCAGACTGAGAGCTCACTGGCAAGTGGCAACCCCGATCATGGTGAGGGGGTGTGGCCACACCTCTGGAACTGTGACCTATGCAAGGCTGCATCCCCTTTGCTGGGATCTTGAATAGACCCTTACCTAATTCCTTGCTTTTATCAACTCCACAACACACTGATGGGAAAATGAGGCTTTGGTTAGGAGATGTGTCACATGTGCTTTCAGAACTTTAATTAAAACTGAGTGTCAGCATGAACAAAATGAAAAAAGAGGCATTAGCTGTGATGCATGTATGGAAAAAGTTCCATGTCTTTCTATATAGGAGACCAGTTTTAGCTGAAACAGATGACAAATCATGGGTGCAATAGCAGAAAGGGGCTCATTGACACACCTCTGAGATTACAGAGACCGTTCTTTCAATTACAGTTATATGGTTTAAGATTACACTATAAACCAGGGAAAGAGTTAGTGGTGGTAGATACTCTGTCTAGAGCTTTTAGCAGGACAGCACCAGAACCAAACTCAGACATTGTGCATGTCAGTTTGTTAAAGAAAATGTGTTAATTTCAAATAAAATGTGGACTGTGCTTGCAGATGCTCTGCACTGAATTGGATTTTTACAAACAATAATACAAAGCATTTATGTAGGATGACCTGCAAGGTACATAACCAGTCTGTCCCAAGGAAATAAAAATGGAGGCACCAGATCGGCCTCTCACTGCAGGACCCAGGACAGGGGCGACCTGCCCAAGAAAAGAAAGAAAGAGCCCTGAAAAGAGGGCATACTTACCTCCCGTAGGGAAGAGAGAGCCGCACTGAGAAGGGCTGCCGGCACAATTCATCAGCTGCCTTTATTGCCAGATGGCAGCAGTCCAGCAGATGATGTCATAAAAAACCGCCACCCAGTGGATTCAAAAGCTGGTGGCAGAGAAATGGTGGGGGAGATGGCAGGGATATCAGAGGGTGAACTTGCTACCCAGCCGACATCCCAGGAAGGTCTGCAGCCCTGGTAGGAGTGAGACAGATCCTCTGAAGTGGTCTCACCCACATTAAAGAGAACCCAGCACCCTGATCAGTGGAACAGCTGAGATAAAGAGGGACAATGTCGAGCGATTGGAGAAGAGCATGGAAGTTGGACCCATGAGTGGGGTGGGCAGAAACCCACACCTAGATTGTTTTGTTATTTTCTTTTCTTTTCTTCATTCCACTTTAATTTTGGAGGGCACCTGGAGTTGTGACCAAAGAAAGACATTCCACGGGTCCAGGGTCACAAAGGAAGATCAAGGCAAGATTGGCAGGAGCCTCGGAGGAAGGTCAGGTCCAAAGGCAAGGACAATTGTATGCCTCACAGCTATCTGGGATAGGCGAGTTGGGGTACAGGCTGAAGATCCACCATCTGGGGGTCCTGAGGGCTGGGGGGTAGGGAAGGTGGAGCCTCAAGAATGTCTTTGGTGGGTAGTACCCAGAACAGCGAGAAACCCCAGGAATGAGCCTCACCACAGAACAAGAGAAGACCAAGTCGTGGCAGTGAGTGTCAGGGCTTCCCTCAGGGTGGAGCGCAATCTAACACCTATGTTACAGGGACATACCCCTCCTCCGGAGTTGAGTGAATGCTCAAAGGCTGCCCAAGAGCGCCTATACAAGGTCAGATGGGGGCACAGTCCTTATTTTTAGTCTGAAGCAGAGCTGTCAGTAATAGGTGGGGTCTTGTTTAGAAATGACAGACTTGTTATTCCCAAAGTATCAGGATATGTTACAGAGGCTACATGAAGGACACTTAGGTATAAAAAATACAAAAGGAAATAGACTAGGAAAAGCTCTGTACTGACCAAAAATGAATACAGATAAAGAAAAATATATTAAAGCACTTTTAACCTGTCAAAAATTCAAGTTAGTCAAGCAAAACAACCAACAGTAGTGACTGAAGAATTGGCCCCATGGTCCAAAGTAGCCATTGATCTGTTCACTCATGCTGTAAAAAGCTGCCAATTGTCTGTAGATTATTACTCTCTATCCAGAAATGGCAAAGCATGAGAGATGTAATAGCACATAAAATCTATCTTTGCCAAATGTGGCATACCAGTTTGAGGTCTGACAATGGACCAGAATTTCATGGGTATGAGTTAAAGCACTTTGCAAAGGAATATGGGTTACATACATTGCCTCTAGTCCAAGATCTGTACTGGCTAATGGACTTGTAGACAATGGTGACAAAAACAATAGTGAGACTACTAAAGAAGGCAGAAGAATCTTGCACAGATCCTTATCTGGCACTACTACATTACAGAGCATCTCCTTTGAAACATGGGCTTTTACCAGCTGAGCTCTTATCTAACAGCAAACTCAGAACAAGAATAACTAATTTGATAACTACTGATAGGAAAAAAAAAATAACACAAATACTTACAAGTTCCATGATAACCACAAACAAAAGCTTTATTATAGAAAAGGGTCAAGAACCTTTGCTACCCCAAGAAAGAGAACACATGCACAATGGTAAAACATGGATGCAGGAAGTAGTTGTCACTTATGAAGTGGTTCCTGCATCTTATCACATTGAGACCAGTGAAGGAAACATCTCCAGATGGAACAGGAAACACCTGCAGCACATGTAGAAATGGCAGGAGAATAAAAGCACAATGTCACAATTGGAGAAGGACATAAAAGAGACTAGATCACGGACCAAGTGAGACAATGCAGAGATTACAGCAGATTGATGAAGACAATGCAGAGTCTAATGTGATACATTTCAGATGTGCAAAACTGCAAAAAGCAAGACAAAATGTTAGTTTATTAAAAATTTGAATTATAATTTTAGATAATAATATTGGTTGAAATAAGTTCTGTTTTCTGCTCAGAAAGGGAAGATGTGAGGATTGCTCACAGAGAAAGATAACTTTCAGAGATAGGTGGTCACTCAGTTCCCTTCCAGGATATCACTATTATACATAACAAGAGATTAATTTAGTTTGAGAAAGAGCTGAAAATGGTGTTTCTTGGGTGTTTGAGATGAAGCCTGAAAGCAGAACCAGAGAAACTGATTATCAGGATATTATTGAGAATATATGCATCTGTACATACACAGATGCATCTCAAGTATGTCCAAGGAGGTGATCCTCCCCCTATATGCAACACTGGTCAGGCCGCAGCTGGAGTACTGTGTCCAGTTCTGGGCTCTGCACTTCAAGAGGGATGTGGACAACATTGAGAGGGTCCAGAGGAGGGCCACCAGCATGATCCGGGGACAGCAGGGCAGACTCCACAATGAGAGGCTACGGGACCTGAACCTGTTCAGCCTTCACAAGAGAAGGCTGAGGGGGGACCTTGTGATTGTCTATAGACTCACTAGGGGGGACCAGAAGGGTTTGGGGGAGACCTTGTTTCTCCTAGCGCCCCCTGGGATAACAAGGAATAACAGCCACAAGTTGTTGGAGAGTAGGTTTAGATTAGGCATCCGTACAAACTACTTCACAGGGCAGCTAGGATCTGGAACCACCTTCCAAGGGAAGTGGTGCTGGCTCCTACCTTGGGGGTCTTTAAGAAGCGGCTCAATGCCAACCTGGCTGGGGTCATTTGAGGCCAGTTTTCCTCCTGCCCAGGCAGGGGGTTGGACCTGAAGATCTACAAGGTCCCTTCTGACCCTACTTCTATGATTCTATGAGAAAGTAGAGGAATCAGAGTGGGTTCATTCTTTGGTAACAGTTTAAAAAAAAAAAAGGATGGGATTCTTCACATTTGCCTAGACTTAAAAGATGTTGTGGATTGTATTGGCATGAATAAATAAACCCCTTGTTAAAGTGGCTATTGACACAGTGATTTGAGCCCACAACATGACCTAAAACCCTGATCTTTTTTTTCCCAGCAGTAGAAAAAGCCTTATGAGGTAACTTCATAATTTTGTTTCTGGAGCAGGGTTTGAATGGCAGGCAATGAATAAAGCATGAGGTCACACTTATCAGTAAAGAAATAAAATGCTGCTCATTCAGCAACTGTGCACTGAGTTTTCTTCTGTGAAATGAGTTTGGCAGGGGTCCTGCAGGAAAAATAATATGGGATCACTTAATCAAAGGCTGTTATTGTACATACATGATGTGGGTGGGAGTTGAATTAATAGCAGAATAGACAGTATTAATTGTAACATTTCTTAACTTTTTGGTACTAGAGAATCTGAATGGCTTCCTTTGAATATATTTTTGAGTAATACAGAAAAATATTGTGTTTATGTATTTTTGCGTTCCATGATGAAAAATGTAGCTGTTGACTGTATGGTTGAAGCCAATGGCATTATTCTACTGCAAGTGGTATAGCAGAGATCAGAATTTGGCTCATACTGTATATGAGTATATATACATTCAAAACAGAAATGGAAAGGTACACTTGATGGATACTTAAATTGCAAATTTACAGAATTTTGATTAGTCATTGCATTAAGAAGAAAGGTTGTCTCCTCATTCTTTAAACTACTTCTGTACAGAGCCTATAGAAACTGACACAAAATTGGCACTGTCATATTTAAGCCTTATATGAAATCTGCAATTTCTCAAGAATATATTTAAAATATGAAGTATTAAGATGATTTGACAAATCAAGTTTATTTTTATGAAAAAGGGTCCTTGTTTTCTTCTGTTAGTAGCCAGTCCTTCAGTATTTCATATAGACTTGAAAACTTCATATGCAGACACATGCAATATGTTCATAAATTTTAATGATACTATATGTTGTCCCCAAAAGCCTTGTATTTATCTTTATATGATCATCAATAGATAATGTCAAGTAACCCAGGAGAAAAGTAGAGGCAATTATTAAAATTATTCTATAGTATTAACCCATTCCTCATCTCCCTTCTCCCATATAAACTTACTGCTTTATTTATCTCAATTATTGTCCCTTGTTTTTTTAATGAATCTTGTTTTTTTTAAAGACTGTTAATTCATTCTTATTTCTTGCCATCAATTAAAAACAAACCATTTCCTAATAGACATCATATCTATGGGGTTTCCCTATAAAGTATTATTGTGTATATAAAGGAAGGAGAAGGTTTTTTTATGTTTATATGGTCTAATCATATATAAAAGGATGCTTGGCTCCAGAGAGTTCACTTGGGAATGTTGGCTACTAAATTTCATGTTTCCCCTAATCTGGTTCGATTTAAAATCATCTCTGCCTGTAGACCTGCCATCTCAGGCTGTTTATCAGCTCACAGAAGCTCGGCAAGTTCAGATGAGATCAATCGATGAGAAATGGTCAAAGAAAACAGTTCATGATGAAATGGAATTTAATAATGGATGCCCTAGGAAGGTAGTAGGAGTACTGATTTTAAAATATGTGGGCATGTCTACACAAGATGCTTAACAGCAAATTAGCATAGTTTACTGTGAAGTAAGCAGATGCGTCTACAAGTGCACATGCTTACCTCACAGTAAATCTCCCTAATCCCAAGTAAATTTGCTACCTACAAATGCAAGTAGCAAATTTACTTGGCATTAGTAACAGCTCAGTAACACTCATGTAGACACCTGGCTGGGAGTCAAATCTGCTACCGATCAGCCATCCACCAGGTCGCAGGAAATAGCTCCTTACCCCTGGGAGCTGTCTGCTGCTGGGTCAGGGTCCTCCACAGATGCCCAGGCAGGGACTAGGTCCCCCTGCCCTAGCAGCAGGGAGCTCTAAGCCCCTGCTCCCAGATCACAATTGCAATCCCACTCTGCCATTGCAATCAGGGAGCGGGGGGCTGACAGATCCTTATCCTCCAGCTTGAGCTCCACAGTCATGGGGCTATGGATGAGAGACCATTATCTCTCTGAAGTGGCTCTGTGACCACTGGGACTTGGATGGGAGACCATTATCTCCCACCAGTGGCTCTGCAACTGCAAGGCCACAGCTTGGAGATGCTTCTCTCTCATCCTGAGCCTTATGGTCATGGTGCTTGGGCAAAGAGACCCTTAGCTCCCAGATAAGCATCTCTCAGCATGCCTGTGGTCATGGTGCCACTGCTGGGGGATAAGCATCTTGCAGTCTGAGCCCTGTGACCACAGAGTTCAGACTGGGAGATAAACAACTCCCGACAGCAGCCCTTGGGTCACAGAGCCAGCACTGGGAACACACTGCTGGCAGAGGCTGTGGAGTTTGTTACCCACTGAGCTCCACAAGCATGGAGCCAAGGGGGGGAATAGGCTGGGGAGCTTGTTCCCCTAAACTCTGCAAGCATGGAGCTGGATGGGGAACAAGCTCCCCAGCCTATTCCTCCTTCCTCTCAATTCCACACCTATGAAGCCAGATGGGGAACAAACTCCCCAGCTTCCACTCCACGATTACAATTGTGATTGTGGAGCTGGGGCTGGGAGTTCCCTGCATGAGGACAGTTCTCTGCCTAGCCTGAAACTGTCTGGGACTATCCCTGACTGAGACAGTTCCCAGCCAGCCCCAGGCTGTGCAATAAAGCACATGAAGCCTGGAGGTGGCTGGGGATTATCCTACAGACTTCATGGCACAGCCTGGGGCTAGCCAGGAACTGTCCTAGTTAGAGCCAGGGCCCAACCCCATACCCCAATTGGAAAGAGCTGCAGGGGTGGGACAGGTCCCAGCCCCCTGTCCTGATCCATAGGTGAGGCAGCTAACAGTGAACTACCTGCTAGCTGCCCCACTGGCAGATCAGGGCAGGGGGCTGGGACCACCCACTGTGCAGTAGTTTACTGTACAGTAATTCTAGGCTGAAAAAAGTGCATGTGTAGACACACCCTAAAACAGACATCCTGAGATCCAATAACACTCAGTGGTGGGTATATGGGTAATTACATATTTTCTATGTAGACTCCTCTTCAATTTCAACTGTAAAATATTAGGCAGATGTCACATTCTGCAGAAGGCAGCTGCATTTCATCACTGAGTCAAGCACTTCATTCTGGATGCATGCTAGTAGTCTGTAAATGCCCCTCCTTGTATCAGTGGAGGGGAGTTTTGATTGGACTAATAGCAATGGCCCTTCATTCCAAAAAACTTGAAAGGGAAAACTTTGTAGGGCTGCCTACAAACTCATCAGGGGAGATCAACAGCAAATAGGTAGAGCCTTTTTCTTCCCAGCACCACCTGGGGTGACGAGGAACAATGGTAATAAGCTGATGAAAAATAGGTTTAGGTCACAGATCAGAAGGCAATATTTTACAGCTAGAGTGGCCAAAATATGGATCCAACTTCCCAGGGAAGTGATCCTCGCCTTTACCTTAGGCAAATTCAAGAGAAGGTTGGATGATCACCTGTCTGGGGTCTTGTGAACCTAGCATTCATTCCTGCCTGTGGCAGGGGGTCAGGCTAGATGATCTGTTCAGGTCTCTCCGGACCCTAGCTACTACGAAACTATAAAACTATAAAAAGGAGAAAGGGATGGAGACTGCAGAGCCATACTCTTTTGCATACATGAGTGGGTAAAGTATGTTCCATTGACACATGCCATTGACTAAGCAGGAGGGGAATTGGTGAACTAAGTGGCCCCTCTCTAATTTAAAGCATTTCAAAGAGATTTCAGGGACTGCCTCACTTTATATTTGCCCTGTTCTATTTTTCTACTGCTTAGGTATAACTATACTTTGGGTATAATTATATAGTTGATGTGTAATTGTAACAGTTAGAATAGTCACTTGAGAGACCTGTTTTAAAATCCCCATTCTGCTGATTTAAAACAAGGTCTTGAACGCAGCTCTTTAATTTCCTACCCAAGTACTCGGTGTACTATGCCAGCGAGTATCCTAAGGTGAATCTCACTCAACCTCTCCTGCTGATGCTGTTTCCACTTCAGATAAGATAATTATTTACTAAATCATGGATTTGCAACTTGACACTCTCATGACCCAGGTGAATAGCATATAGGTTATAAAGTCAGTCTCTGAGTTTTTCTCTTTCAGTTTTAAGGATAATTAAACTTACAGAAAATGGAAGAGTTTCATCCTAATGGAGCCATACCTCTAAATACCCACTGGTTACAGGCCTCTTCTGAGAGATGAAAGACCTAGAGTCAAGTTCCTGCTCCAAATCAGGTAGAGTAGAGCTTCACACTTGGTTCTCTCACATTTAAAACTCATTGTTAGCTGTCTTTTATTTGATTTGCAATCACCTGCTAGTTTGGAATGCTCAGCAATAGCACCAAGCAGCTCAAGAGTTGTCAGGTTTTAGGCAATACTGAACAATCTCCTTTAGAAACTTACAGTAGTGTAAGAGTGATGCTGTAGCCATGATGATCCAAAAATTACGCAAGAGGTGAGGACTTTCTGGGGTGATATCTTTAAGTAGACCAGCTATGTAGCTGGAATAGATACTCCTTGTTTTTAGAAACTTAGGGAAGAACAGTGCTGAAAGGCAGCTGAGCAGGGACCTGAAGATCTCAGTGGCACTAAAAAGTTCCGCACCATCTCCTATGACTTGTTGTATAGGAAACCTTCAGTAACATAATAGCATTTGTTCTAATAATTGCTTGAGTAACACATGTAGAATGAAACTCCTGCTTGAAAAATTTAGTAGAAATTTTTGCAAAAGCTGTGTCAGGTACTTCTTGAACTTTGGGCGTAAGTATAGACAGTCAAAAAATCCAAGGGAGAAAGTATTCAATCTTCTCGGGTTAGTCTAAACTGCATAGGCTGAACCCAGAAACAAGTAAACAGACATTCACTTTTGATTCTAGAAATTCAGCTATATGCCTGCAGTGGCTGGGGAGTGCTAGAGCATACTTCCCTGCTTAGCTCAAGCAGACAGCTTGGGCCAAAGTTAGCCCGCCCACCTGCAGGTCGGGGGGCACGTGGGAGGGAGGGAGCTTGAAAGTGAGGTGCAAAGCTTCCTGGGATGTTGGGGGACTGTGAGTTAACTTGAATCTGAAGGGGATCTGAGACAGAAATTCAATGAACTGATTTAACCTAAATCAGTTAAGTCTGATACTATATCCATCCAGGTTTATTTTAAACCAATGTGGCCATTTTGAAAGCAATTTATATGCAGTTTCTGAACTTTTATACTGGTTTGTGTGTAATATCTGTTCTTTCTGTTCAAAGAACATCACTATGCTAAATCTATTTTGCATTACCAAGCTCCATGTGAACCTGCATCTTAGACATAATTTTAAATATCAGCAACAAAATGGCATAACAGAGACAAGAACTAAATACGCTTACCTATTTCTGTACATGGAAACAGATTTTACTCACTTGTAAACATCACATATCTCTGCTTATTTAAGTCATTATCTTTCTGGTTTAACTCTGTAAAGTCTCTGGGTGATCTTAGTGGAAGAGTAATTCCATGCAGTTGAGTAACATGAAGAAAGAGACTTTTGCTTGAAAAAGTCTATCTTTGAAAATGTGGTCCTCAAAGTTTCAGGCTAATGGGATCAACAGCTGAAGGCTGGAAGTAAATAGATAAAGATTGATAACCATTTGGTTTAGAGGAAGGATAGCATGGCAGGAAATAGAAAATCATTCACTCTGTTGAGAAGCTTAAAGTAAAATATTAGTAAAGATAAACAGACTTGCAATAACTCCCTCCTGAAGGAGCTATATTTTTGTATCAATCGCAATTTTACAGAATTTACTACTCATCACTAAACTGGGAGGGTAGGCCCTCCTTTAATTTTTCTTGTGCAGTTTGTTGTTAGTCTAAAATGGTCTATAACTTTTTCTTATGACTTACAAATATAAAAGAACATCTTTACATGTGCTCCCGGGGGCAGGGGGTAGGGGGTGCGATATTTTACTTATAGAGGCTCGTGGGAGCTGCCCTAATTAAAGCACCTTCAGTAGCTCATGTACTCAGCATCCCATGCTTTAAAATGGTGGCAGGGGTGCTTTAACTAAAGGTTATCAAGATATCATGCTAGTTAGTACACTCCAGCAGACTCCATTGATTAAGTCTGCTCTGATGCACAATTACAATGTATCAAAGATGTCCCACCCATCTACAGGCACCCAACAAGAGCAAAGAATATGCCAGGGAATCAAGCATTGAAAATGAGATCTTGGGGGATTTATTGAACGTTATGATATCCATATCCAAACCACTCTACAAATCAGGGGTGGGCAATTATTTCAGGCAGCTTATTGAGTTTTAGTAATCTGTCAAGGGCTACATGGGTAGCCCTGCCCTTTGACAAGTATCCCACCATCTAACCTCTGACCTTTGCCACCAGAAGCCCCTCTCCTTGCCCTCAGAAGTATTTCTTTTAGCAAGGAGGTTTGCCATCTCAGAGCCAGAAAAATACTAAATTATATTCTAAAAAGCAAACATCTAAAACATTCATTAATTTGATTTCAAAATATTTTTGTCCTAGTTTGCTTGTGTTTGTGTAGTGTATGTAGAGGTGATTGTATATAATAGCTTAAAATGAAGTCTTACTCTTGTATATTGTAGTGGGGGGGTATGTTGGGTGTGGGGGAGGGTGTAAGTGTGCCTGTGGGGAGTGGATAGATGTGGGGGGTGGGGGGTGAGGGAGCATGTGGGGGGGGATATGTGGGGTGTGGGTAGATATGAGATTTGTGGGAGAAATGGAGGGAGGGTGGCTGGGGGATGTGAGGAGGTGTGGGTGTGGGTGTCTGCATGTATGGCAAAGTGAGGGGGCTGCATGTGCATGATGGGGGGGTGTGGGGCTCACACACACATACACACAGCCCCTCATTCCCTACACACATACACACAGTCCCTCCCTACACACACACACACACACACAAACAGTCCCTCCCCTACCTCCATTCACACACACCAGTGTACCGGTGCAGGCCTGTGCTCCCACGGTCCAGTGATGCAGCCAGGAGCCACATGGTGCTGGAGCAGTGCAGAGGCAAGAAGTCAGGGAAATGGCTGGGGGTGGGGCAGGGCTGGGCTGTGCATCCTGCTGAGACCTCCCCTGGGTCCTAGTGCCCCTTCCTCCATCATCTTTGAGAGGCATCCCAGAGCAAATAAATATTTTCAAAATCTTTTACAAGCCCCGTGGGCTGGATAAAATGGCCTGGCAGGCTGGATCCTGCAGGCCGTATTTTGCCCACCCCTGCTATAAGGCAAGTCTATATTGAAAGGCCATGAGTAAAGTAAAGTCTCAGATGCATTCCAGTTATCGAAATGAAACTTCAGAGCTAATTCAAAGATACCTTTTCCAGAAACTGTCTTGGTAACTGGCACAGATTTTGAAAGAACCTATTCACAAAGGACCTATGCAAGGGCTGTCTTAATAGCTTCTGTCCTATGATGTTGTTCTGATATCCTATATCTGCCAGCACTTGCTCACCACTAAGGACACTAATAAAGATAAATCACATTTGAAAATATTTGATGATGGTTGATTTGTGATACTTATAATATCAATATATTGACTGATTTTAACTGGCTTTTTGTTCTGTATATCCTTCTGTGTCTTGCAAGGCATATCTTAGACATTTGATAACAAAGCAGGGCTGTATCCATTAGTGAAAAGATGAAACTCTCATGGATCCTATGGAATGCATCTTCTTTATTCATGTTTTGAACAATTTCTCAAGTATCATCACTGTCAGCAGTTATCTAAAGATATATCTGCACTCCTCCATTTAATACAAAATTATTAAACATCCTTTCTAGGGGAAAAAAAAGAATTGGTGCAGATGTGCTACATCTGGAAAAAGAATGATCATTATGATGATTCTTATTCTACAAGAATTAAAATGTAGGATGAAATTAGTCCTTACTGATGATAGTCTGAATGGAATAAGAAATATTACATCAATTCTGATAGAATCAAATGAACATAATACAGTAACAATAATATAGCCATATTTCCCCATATACCTCAAGCTTTTTTCTGGTATGTACTTTTTTTACCAGCTGCTGGAAATTGTAGTGTTTGTTATATGCAAGAAATATCGTAAGAACTGTTTCTGTTAGTTACTTGGCAAAAGTGAAAGTAAAAATTGCACATGGCTCACAGGGAGCAGAATAATCAGCAGGCTTGGTTCCCTGGCTGCTGCTACTCAGTTACTTACTACAAGGAGGGTGCATCTATAGGTGTCATTAATGCAATGTGATAAACTCCAGAGCAGTTCATGCCAGAGTCAATGCTCTCAGGTGCAATATCTGCATGCACATCTAGGACAGCAGCAATTTGAGCTGGGGTAAAACAGACCCTGGCTGGCAGGGAGCAGGGGTCAGAGAGGAGGGCAGTCAGCCCTGGGCTCCAGGTGGTGGTGACAGGCAGTGGAGGGGATAGCAGGAGCTAGGGGTCTGGTCATTTGCACCCAGTGGTCACAATCTACATGTGTGTTTGATCACAGTTAATGACTCCACTGTAAGATAGACACCAACAGTGTGGTGGAGTTAATTAATTTCTTCACCCTAATACCAGCACCCATGTAGACCATGATGCTTTACTGCACACCTCATTAGTCAACTTCGCAGGAAAGCATGTGTGTAGATACACACAACAAGATCTTTTTTCTTCATTCTGCCTTTCAAAAAGGATCTGCATATTGTTTTCTGGGCATGGTATATGTGAGCACATATGGTAATATATATCATCCCATGCTGATTTTAGAGAAACACTGAAAATCTCCTGAAATTATTTTTCAAAATACTTAAAAAACAGCAATTATAATTGTACTACCAAATAATGGATCATCCAGACTCAAATTCTTAAATACAATTTCAGTAACAGCATCTTCCTACCTCATTGTTTTCCACCGATAAAAACACAGTGGTGTGAGAAATCACTAATACATAGAAAAAAACCTGAAAACCATGGAATACCCCCATTCTTTAGAAGACCAAAGATAACTAATGAGTGCTATTACTATGCCTAATGTAATTTATTACCATTAAAAGCAGTAAATGGATAAAGCTTAGGTAGAAATAGTCTTATCTTCCAAATGTAAAATTTAAAAGTAGAATTCGTCTTTCTAATCAGATCCCACTCTGATTAAAAAAAATGCTAGCCAGAATTCTAAATTGGCTCTTGGTAAATGCGATAGACTATGTTCATATGGCATAGCAAAAAATGCTGCTTTCATACTGCAGCTTTCAAATGTGAAATGACAGTGAGATACTGAAAAAAGAACAAAAAAGATTAAATAAGGATAATGTGAATGAATATGAGATAAGAAGTGTTGCACTTGAACCTTCACATTTAGTTAATTAAATTTCGTTCTGCTAATTGGATGCTTTCACAATATGGCTTGATAGGTGGCCTTGCTTTGTGTCAGATAATACTAGCAACACTTTTTAAAATAACACCTATAATCATAATGCAAAAGTATCAGACTGCCCCTTTTCTGGTTTTATTTCATTGGAAACTGAAAAAATAAAATATGAATTGTTCTCATCATAAACAAGGTGAAAGAGATAAGTATTCAGCCAGTTCTAAAATGCATTTAATTGCTTGCTCCTAGCTAATGGCTTTGAAGTATAGGCATTATGTGGTATTTATTTACTGGTATAGGCTGCCATTTTATTGGCATGAGCAGTAAGGTTATATGTGCATATACAGAGTCAAATCTTCTTACTGTATCTAGAATAAGGAAAGCCAAAGTGAAATAGTAACAAGGGTGCAGAATCTAGAAAAGAATTAGGAATAGCAAAACACTTTAATAGACTAGTGACATGGAAAGAACATTTCCTTAGTTTGTGTTATTTTCTCTCTCTCTCTCTTCACTATCACTGCCAGAAATTTCTTTTTTTGGATTAGCGGTGGTATAAATGATGAACTTTTGGTGCTGCTGAGAGTTGCTAGGGGATTTTCACTTGATGCTACAATAAAGCATGAAAAGTATATTGATTCATCTACCTGAAAAAGGCTAGGTAGGACTTTTGCTGAAGCCTGAGCTAACTTAATTCAGCAAGGAAGAATTCAGTCCTTACCGTGATTTAGGTCAGTTAAAGATAAATATATCAAATAAAAACAGTCTTCTGCTATTTGTGCTGACTTGTAGTTTTTGTCTCATTTTATAGCTCAAAACCATAGAAGAATTTAGTACAATTGGTTTCAATCATTTGGAAACCAATGTAAGAAGACAAGGAATTAATTTATGTCCCTACCATCTATGGTTAATAAAGCAATTTAAAAAATTTAAAACAATTTACCCACTGATTATTAAAATGATTTAAACTGTTTTTTCACTAGAAGAGAATGATAAATAACTATTATGACCAATCTTGCTTGGTTATAAGAGGAACATATTTAGAAGATATACCCTGAGCAAAACCATTAATGTAGGTAATGATAATACTTTGTTTCTTCTGCCAATTCCTGCCTTATTTAATTATATCCTAACCTTATAGTGAGCAAACCTCACTGAGTTATCAGAATGTAAGATACAGGGAGCAGACCTGTCTCCTGCTCTGTGTATGTGCAACGTCTAGCACAATGAAACTCCTAGCTAGATTAGAGCCTGTCTATGCCAAGGAAATACAATGATAATAATATGTGTTTCAGGGTTGGACCATCTCTAGGTCAGAGCAGGATGTATGAACCAGAAATGGATTCATTACTAAGAAATGTGGGGAGAAATTCATGTGTCTTTCTTAGAGAAAACATATAACTGAAGAGAAACCATTAGATTTGGTGCTAACTCACACAATTTATCATCACACTGGGCATGTCTACACAAGTTGCTTAATGCTCAGAAGACTAATTCTACTGAGCATTAGTATGGCTGTCAAAAACCCATGTGAATGCACTAATGCACAGTAGACTTAGTCTAATGCACATTAATGTCACTTAAAAATTGTTCATCTGTGCTAATACACAGTAGCACTAATTATGGCACATTAAGTTAGTACCTGCTATTACAGGTACTAAACTTAATTTGCCATAATTACAGCACATTAATGAACATATGGACACACCCACTGAAGTGCCATGGAATCTGAATCCCACAGATAACTTGAACTTATGGCATACATGAGCACAGAGGCAACTATAGATAAATGTATCTATGATGTAATAAAAGTATCCTCTGACTCTAAATGGTAAAGCAGAGAAAAGGAAAGTATAAGGACAGGAAGATATTTTTTATTTAAATTAGAAACTAATGTTGCATATAATTTGTAACAATAAGATATATCTATATCTATATCAAAACATACAAGTTAGTCTTTGGCTTGAAGATGACTTCTTCCATCAATGACTCCTAAAAGTGAAGCTCTGGAGTCAATTTTGGAGAAAATGCTCAGTGAGGACAGTGATAATGATGAATGGAAACATGTGGTTCCCTGGGGACAAACAGCAGTGGCCTTAGACAGAGGGAGAAAAAAAATTTTGGGGGGGACGGCTGAGTGTGTGTGAGGATGCATGTGAGCACCATCCACCTGGCAAGAAAGTCTGGGGGGAAAGGGTTAGGGGGAAAGGGCTGTGGGGAAGAGTGGGGCTGGGCTGGGCTGGGACTGGGCAGGGATCAAGAGGAAGTGGAGCTGAGCAGGGCCCAGGATCGGGATCAGTGCTGGGACCCACTCTGCCCATCCTTTTCCATACACCCAGGGTCATTGCCTGGTGACCCCCACAAATCCACAGCCCCCTAGCCTTGCACTGGCCCTGGCCCTGCACTGCCAAAGAGGCCCAGAGCCAGGGGCTGGACTACTGAGCTGGGACCCCTGTGCCCGTTCCATCCCTGGGAAGATCCCAGCACAACCCCGGCCTATGTCCCAGCCTGCAGCGGCAGCACACCCTGCCCCATACAGATCTGGGAGCACACCCCACCATGCCACCCAGGGTGCACATAGCAGCAGGAGCTGGACCCCCCAGATGAGCCATTCATGGCTCAGTCCCATGCTTCACTGGCTGTGCTGTGCCTTCCCCTTCCCTAGCTCTATCCCCAGTCCCACTCTCTCCCCATCCCTGCTGTAGCTGCCAGAAGACCTTGGCTGAGCTGCCTTGAGGCCCTATTAGTGCCCTATGTTTGGGGAGGCCAAGCCTTTTCCACTGCCAATGGTAGTGGCATAATATGTGCTGCTGCTGCTGCTTGTCCCTGGGAAATGCCTGCACATGTGCACAGCATGTTTCCCCAGGTGGAGTAGGGGAGGCTGAGGCCAGCACTTGGGCTGGCCCCAACAGCTTTACCTGGGGTCCTGAGGATCTCTGGGGGCTGCAGCCATGGTAATCTGGCAGTACAGAGCCTCACTGGCAGCCAAAGCATGGCTCTGGCCTGCCAGGCTTTGGCTTCCAATGATGCATGCTGCAGGCATGTGTGCCACCCGACTTTTTTAAGGTGCAGGTTCTTTTGACACCAGGATCTCCCACTGTCAACCTCCCCTCTCTCCCTGCCCCCCAGCTGCAAATTAGCAGCACGGGGAATGCCTGCATGTGCAGTGTGTGCAGTGTGTGGCACTGTAGATGGATCTACAGCACTGCATACTTCATGTCTGCACTCATCTGGACACTCCTGACTTGTCAATAAAAATCCTGGCATCAGAATCTGCATATTTTTATTCCTTTACAACAAAGTGGAAACTCTCAAGTGCCTTATTTCTCAAAAGACATTTGCAGCACTGATTCTTGCATTTAATCACAACTATCCTTTAAAAATCTTCCTTTTCTTTCCCAGACTTTACTAGTAAAGTGAGATAGTGTATTCATCTGATGCTTTCTTAGCTTAGTGTAGTGACCTTTTATTATGATCTTTCATCCCATAAGTGCAAGCCACATGTAGAAGTTCAAGCTCAGAAAAAAAAAACACCTTATCATATTCTGTATCATAAAAGCCAAGGAGAAAATCCTATCTCTGATCCATTAAACAATTGTTTTTTGTTAAACACAGAGATAGATACCATACTAGTCCATGCAGGTATTACTATGCTCTTGCCAATACAGTATTATTGTAACTAGCAACCATTTACATTAGATGAAAGAAAACTAGAGACTGAAAGGAAAATGATGACAAATGGAAAAGATGATTGATAAAAGTAAAAATGACCTTAATGCCTGCATATGTTTTTTGAGGTTTTCAAATCATGGAAATAAGATGAAGTTACTGTGATTTCAACTTCTAATAAACATGTAATCAGTAATAAAGTTTTAGTATGATAAGACTGATATTAGTTAACCCATTGCCTCAAATGAATCTGGAATAGAGAAAGAAAACTAAATCAATGTAGAGTTAAAATAAATAAGGTGAATAAATACAGCAAACTATAAATAGATAAGTCCACAAAGGTTGGAATTAACAATACAAATATTAATATGTTGTTAACATCAAGGTAAATTAGAAAATTTCAATTAATTTAATTATTATTGATGTTATTGGTTGAAAAATTCTAAATATAATCTACTCTGTCTGATATAGGATCCTACTGAGAATGTTCATTTAAATAATTTCCTGCCAGGGTACTCAGAATTAGGCACCAAAATCTGTGTTTTTGCACTTAAATGTTACTATTAGATACCTGTCACAGGCCAGCTGGGCACTGTGAGTCTGTTCATTTGGATCAAGGAGGCAAGTAGGGAGTGGAATAAAGGCAAATTTACTATAGCTTACACACAT
>JAGPOW010000261.1:49573170-49602874 GCA_030014935.1 Caiman crocodilus | reverse complement strand
AATTTTCCATTTGCAAAAGTGGTATATTTGACACATACGCACCATTTATAATTTTACTACTACACTGTATAGACACATCAGGATCTGCACTGTTCCTGCTTACTGGCCAGGCAGGTACATATCTACATATGCTTTTACCCTGGGTGTGTACAAATCACAGAATTCTACACAGCTAAAACCCTTGACTCCTGGGCTTTAGGGACTGAAGAAGAAGGAGGACCTTCCTATGTTTTAGCCCTAATAACTAGGTGGTTAGAGCACTCACCCAGGAATTGTAAGTACTATGCCACCCTCAGTCAGAGTAGTTTGAACCTCTATCTCTCCAACTTCTCAGAACAGTGGGGCCACATCCAGACATGCATGGATGTTTCATTCTCCAGGAACAACTAGCAGCATCGCATCTTATGCTACTGCTAGTTGTCCCCAGGGAACACCTGTGGTGCATGTGCTCTGGAGCACAGCATGTTATCCTGGATGGGGTAAGGAAGGCTAGAGCCTGCACTGAGCTGGTCCCAGCAGCCTTACCTGGGATCCTAGTGGCCTCCTGGGGCTGCAGCAGTGACAATCCTGCTGCGTGGAGCCTAGCCAGCAGTGGAGTGTGGCTCCAGCTGGCCAGGCTCTGGTTTCAGGTGGCACCTGCTGCCACCATGAGCATCATTCCCCTTTTTTTCCATGGATATCCATGGGTCAAAAAGCCCTGCACTCTGCTTCCCTGAAGTGCAGAGAACACCTGAACATGCAGTATGTGACACCACAGACGTGTCTGCGGTGTCTCGTATCACACAGCCAAACTTGTCAGGATGAGGTCTGGGTGAACTTCAAGAGTTTTTGAGAAGGGCTTGGGTAATGCCTAAGCTGTGACCTGATCATTAGAATACTGTACTGGGAAATAAAAGAAACACCGGTTTAAATCACCCCCCTGGGTGAGGCGTGGTCTAGAATCTGGCTCTTCTCCTGTTCAATGCCTTAACCACTTAGTTATGGAGCTAAACCATGGGAGGGCCCTCTTCCTTCTCTTTTCAGGGTGCATGCTCTAGTATACAAATATGTAGCTAGGAATTTGTCTGGACACTGGTTAGCCTGTTGCTCATGCTTCATAGCTAACTGCATGCCAAAAATGCCATGCATGCAGCTAGAAAACTGCCAGCTGTGCACATAATGTGACATAGACTTGTAATAAGGATGCTTCTGTCTGTTAGAAAAGCTAGACAAAATAAAATAGGACATTCTCCTTAACTAGATGGGGGAAAAGAAGCAGAGCAACCATTTAATGCATGCAACACTATAGAGAGGGCTGAAAACTGAATTGCTAATGGAAGCATAGCCTGCAGTCACTGGTTTTCTTCCTCAGTCTTTAAAATCTCAGATGTGGACACATACTATATAACCTCAATCTTTATCCCATACAGTCCTGAGCACCACTATTATTAATTTTTAAAGTCAGATTGCATAGGGTAATAAACCCTTAGAACAAATCAATGCAAATAAACATCAGTTTCTAGAAAATGATGATCTGCAAAATATCACTGGAACTGGAACATTACCACAGTCAGAGCATTTCTTCACAAGTTGATTCCCAGCCAGAAATTTCTATTTCTTTACTGGAAAAAATGCCTTAGTCTTATTGGAACTGAAATGTATCAAGTTATTTTACTCCAAAATTGATGTTTTACTTAAAAAGAAAAAACTTTATTTGCAAAAATAAATATATACACAGCTCAATATCTTTTTCAAAGAAAATAATACCTTTTTTCTTAGAGTTACTAATCACCCACAAAGCTCCATTAGCTGAGTTACTTTTAAAAGAGTACAGGACCACTGAAACTAAGGTTATAATGGACCAAATGTTGCATAACTATGTCCATCTAACCTTATTACATTCTTTATTTGAATTACAGAGGTTTAACTGAAAGTAGCATTTCCCTCATGCAAAGTGTTTCTAGCCTTTCTCAACTATGCATGAGATTTCAAAGCACCTGAATATTTGTCCTTGTAAGGAAAGCATTCAGCTCTTGTTCACTTTAATGGAGAGTGAGGCCCTGTAACGGGAAGCCTGGGGCTCCTGTTACTTTAAGGGAGAGACTGCACAGAAGGAGCCTGGGGTAGTTGAACAGGGGTTAGCTGTAGAAGGGAAAACCTTAACTGGGTCAGAGTCTTCAGGGAGGGCTGAGCTGAATCAAGAGCAGCCTGGTCCTGGGCCAGGGACACCAGCAGGGGCTCAGCTGAATGTAGAGCAGCCTTGCTCTGGGTCAGGGATGCTAGGTGGCTGAGACAAGGCATAAGACAGGGCCAAGGGGCCAGAAGACCAGATACCCAGAGAAGGCTGAGGCCAAGAGAGCTGGGCTCAAATTAGTGGGCCAGGGCTGGAAGCCTTCAGCCTACATTTTTCTATGTATTAGTGATTTCTCTTACCACTGTGTTCTTATCAGTGGAAAGTAATGAGGTAGGAAGATGCTGTTACAGAAATTATGTTTAAGAATTTAAATCTGGAAGATCCACAATTTGGTATACAATTATAATTGCTGTTTCATAAGTATTTTGAAAACTAATTTCAGAAGATTATCAGTGTATCTTTAAAATGAGAATGGGATGATAGATATTACCATAGTTTCATAGTTTCTAGGGTCAGAAGGGACCTGAGCAGATCACCAAGTCCGACCCCCTGCCCTGGGCAGGAATGAGTGCTGGGATCATAATACCCCAGCCAGATATCTATCTGTATTTGTTCACATGCAACATGCCCAGAAAAAAAAAGTTTTGGATTGGCAACCATGGTTCAGTAGCAGCCATGGATTGACTGCTGTCTGATTTTTTATCCAGCTTCAGGAAGTCTGTACCATACAAGCCCCAGGGAATTCTTCCACATAAAGCCCATTGGTCTTGACAAATATTTTATTTATATCGTCTACATAACTTAGTACTTATATGGTATTAGAGTCTGAGTGAGACAATAAGTCTTGCAAAGTTTTGCAAGGCTTTGTAAGTTACTTTAATAGAATAACTTTTCCCATTAAGAGAAATAAAACAGATAAAAGATACTAAAATATGACATGATGACATTTTGAAATAACACATTTTCTTGCATACAGTATACCCCTGAAAAAGACACGTACCTGGTTTTTGAAAGTCAGAATGAAGAAAAAAAGTTCTTTCCTTAAAAATACTGATAAGTAGTAGCAAGTAACCGAGGCTAGAAACGATCTTTGTATTTGTCCTGGAACTAGCTGTGTCTGTGTTTGTTTTAGAAAAGAAAAGCTGCAGGATCCATGTGTATATACATCATCCTTCCAATCAGGCTTTGAGGAGCGGCTGAAAGTCTTGCCAATTTTTGGCCATTGATTCAGTGATACAATCTCAGGACAACTGTACAGATGCATTTCATGATATCTTAGGGCAAACTCCTAGCATTTCTTTTCCTGTAAACCTTGTCCTAAGACAACAGACATGGACATCTGAATGACTTCACTTTGTCCCAGGAGAATGTAGTTTCTAACATCTGTTCATTGCCTGACTACCAGCAGCCAAGACACCTGGTATGCTCATTAGGGCTGTGTGAAATTTCACTGTCTGTTTCATTTCAACGCTGTTTCAACTCATTTCAATCTTGAAACAGCAAAATCAAAATGAAGGGCTTTGAAACAGCTTCAAAATGAAATGAGGGCAGTCAAAATGTTTCAAAAGTTTTGAAATGTTTTGAGTTTTGAAGCTGAAGACAGGCTTGCTTGCAGGGAAACAAAAAGTAAGGAGAGGGAGGGGCAAGAGGGGGGAAGGACACAGTGAGGGCACACCTTAGCCACACACTCTGGAGAAGAAGCTCCTGCAGGAGAGAAAAAAAGGGCTCTGTCACAGTTTGGCTGCTTGAGATGCTGCTGATGCTACTATGCTTCTCCTCACTGAGTTATTATTTACCTGTTGTCATTTAAAGTGGTCTGAGGCTGTAGGGCAGGGGGAGACCTCATTGCGGCCCACTGCCATGTCATGTAGAGGCCCCAGCGTCAGTGAGAGTGCACCTTAACACACACACAGCCACACGTCACCAGTTTTGCTTGTCAGCAACTTGAGATGAAGTTTCCCAGAATCTCCTGTACCTATCTCCTTGAAAGCTGGCAGGCTTCATGGCTTCAGCAGGGGCTACTATACCTGCTGTTTTCACCCCCCTGTGCCTTCACACTTACAAGTGACATGAGTTTTGCTTTCAAGACTTTGAGATACAGTTTCCCAGAAACCCCTGCACCTCTCTTCTTGAAACTTGGCAGGCTTCATGCCCTTGGAAGAAGATACCATCCCTGCTATTTTAATCCAAATCTGGCAAAAAATGACAGAGTTATAGGTAGTTTGGTGCTTCCCCATTATAGCCTATGGGAGAAACGTTGAAACAACGTTGAAACAGTGAAACAGTTTCAATAAAACAAAATGGAACAGTGGTTTCAAAATTAAATGAAACTCAAAATGAAACACTATTCTGTCAAAAGGGTGAAACAAAAGTAAAAATGAAACAATACTGTTTCGCACAGCCCTAGTGCTCATCATCATACTACTCCTGGTAGAATATATGCAGTGTTACTTGCATCTTACTGCCGTTTACCTCTTTTAGAGCTGAGCATGTACAGTAAGTAACGAAACAGAGATAAGTTACAGCATATAATTGCCAACTTTACCAGGATGAATTCAAATGAAATTACAGGCTGGATAGTGTGTTTGCAAGAACTTCCGTTGCTTAAGCATGAAGAGCCCCTAATACTTTGTTTGGCTTTGTAGAGTGCATGTCATCCTCAAACTAGCACTTGGCATGACTGTTAGTAGCACCAGGAAGTGTCTCCCATCCCTTCATAACACCAAATACAAATCGACAGTAGTTGCCAGAGCTGTATTTTGCTAGGCTATTCAGCTTCCCATGAAAAAGGGATAATCAAATAAGGTCCTGTGGCTATACCAGGTATTACAAAGAATACTGATTAATGAGCAGCCTACTTAAAAAATAGACTCTTCTCAAGACTCTGTCAAGCCCTGAGGGATAGCACTAGAACTCTGTAGCTATACCTTACACATCAGTAAGTTCAAATTGTTCAATTATTTCTTGCAGCTTCTTGTGGTCATGGGAGAGGTTTTTGTTCTGTAGTGGATCTGTCAAGCTGTTTGTCTGCCAAACAAATAGACTTCCTCCCCTATCCCTGAAACTAATATTTTTCAATTAGAAATGTGCCGTGGACATTTCTCAAAAGGGTATTATCTTGTGGGTCATAGCTGTTGAGAGTACATGTTAAGGAGCCTTCTTTCAGTACCACTTAATGACTCTGCATATCCAGAATAGCATTTGAATTGAAAAGTCACAAAGAACCCCACTGCAAACACGATTCTCCAGACAGGTAAACAGAAAGAGCTGGGGGTTTTGTTTTAAATATAAAAGGGCCTGATACCTGGTTCTGGCTGAATCTATGTGATACAGTTCCCTGGGGAAGGCAAAGGTATTATGGGGAATAGGCTGTAGCTATTGGTCTAAGGACCTAGACAGGCAAGGTTCTTTGGATAAAGCTGGTATCTTTTATTAGACCAACTCAGAAAAAATTTTCTTTGCAAGTTTTCAGGTCCAAATACCCTAACTGAGGAAGCATCTGCAGTTGGCATATGCTCTTCCTGGCTGGAAAGAATAGTAAAGAAACCAGAGGTAGTCTGCATGCAAGGAAGCCAGCCAGTAAAAATATAAATTGAGGAGTCAGTGGGTGAGAGACATGTTGGAGCAGGGAGAGGGAGTGAATGTAGGTATTAAATAGTAGAGGTACCTGGGGAGTCTTATGCCGCTTTTCCAATTCTATAATCCTGGGCACATTTTAGAACAGACATGGCCAACCCATGGCAGAGATGTCACAAGTAACACAGGCAGCTGCTGTGTGAGGAACATGAGCCCCCATCTTCCATTCTTAATATAGAAAGGGGCAAGAATGGAGGTGGGTAGCTTCATACTCTGGCTGGAGTTGAGTAGAGTAGGGATAGTCTGCTACTGAAAGACAAGGTGTCAGGTGTCACCACCAAGACCCAGCTTAACCCTTTCTTGGTCTTGCAGCTGTGGATTTTGGATCCCTACTTGCCGTATAAAATTGCAGGCCCAGGAAAAATGTTGCAGAACCAGAGAAAGGTGAACCTTGCTCTTGGTAACGACACTTACCTTGAAGCAACAACTTGCCCCCACTCTGCTCCCAGTGGCCAGAGGTTCAAATCCCTCTGCTTTCATTCCAGTGCCCCAGGACGCAAATGCTCTAGTAGGCCTCAGCGGGAAAAGGATCAGAGTGGGACTCTGGTAGTGGGTGGGGCTAATCCATGGCACTCCACCAAAAGGTTGGTCACTGCTGCTTTAGCAGATCCCCGGGGTGCTTGACTTTAATCTGGTTTGTAATATTTCCCAAGGGCTGTTTAGCAACCAGGGACAGTTAGCGCATAGAATCCTCTGGCCATGTTTGTTGCTCCTAGGATGTCCTCAAGCCAAAGAGGGCTCCAAAGAGCCAGCTAATGCCAGGCATTTGCCCAAGCCAGAGAAATCCTCTACAGACCATTTATAAGGCATTCTTATGATTGTATTATAATACCAAAATAGCACAAATGAACAATAAGATCTTCTAGAAACAGGACCAAAATTTAGGGGACTGTATTTAGATTCTTATTCAGGGTAAGAAATATGTAACCATTATGCAATGTAAAACTGTTCATGGTCTTATTCCACATAAAAAAAATGTCATTCACAGAACATATTTGAGATCGTATCTGAAGGACAGGGAGTTGCATCTAACCCCCCAACAATGCCAACCTATGCTTATAATCTAACTTGTAATGTCACATTCTGCCTTTCCCATGTCTCTCTTCCCCAGTGGAAGCTCACATAGGCAGAATTTCAGTCACTGGGCTTAAGGGAGTTCAGTTTCACTGGGTGTGCATAGGACCCCATGTAGAACATGGAGATGCTAATAGGTATGTCCCCAAAAAAGCTACAAAATACATTGGTAAAGATCCCCTCATGCCATTCAGACTGCCTAATGCCACTTACTCAGGTCTATGCCTAAATGCCACAAACTAGACCTTAACGGGCAAGAAAAATATGTTTCCTTCCCTTTTCAATAGTCTCTCATTTTTTGCATCTTACAGTCCCTTGAGCTTCTAGCCTTTTTAAAATTTTGTTCATTCCTTCTAATTCTCTGTGAGCATGACTTTTAATTACTGAATGACTATGTGAGTACAGAAATGAGCCAAAAATAGGAAAGGAGTTACATTACTCCTGGCCTTTATCTCTCTCAAAAAGGCTTAGCTGCCTGCTAAGGCTGAAAAACAATGTTAAACAATACTACATTCCTAATACACACAGATCCCTGAGTAAATAAAGATTATGCATGTTAACTGTTGATATAAATCATAACTCTTAATGTGAAGGTCTGAATAATGCATGGTAATATAAGAAAAGCCAGTAAGGAAGATATGTCAGAATTCAACACGCAGCTGATTTTGTCTTTATCTGAACTACTGTTCCTCTCACTCAGCAGTATTGGCCCAGCCCTGCTCCTTCTGTAATCTGTGGGGTTAGCCATGGACTTTCTTTTTTGTGACTGGAGAAAAAAAAATGTATTCAGTTATACCTGTGCGATTCTATGAATACAGGGATAATCAGGAGAAAAATGTAGCCCTAGCTCAGCAGCCTCCATTCATTTAAAGCTAAAAACCAAGTCTGCAAATTATTTTTGCACAGGTAAAAAAACCCACATTGTTTAGGCCTCACCCATGTAAACACTATCTACCTATTTCGAAGCATGGCAGTACTCTCTGAATGTATTGTGTCTCTGAATCCAGGGTAAGCAATAGATTTTTCAATCTTGTCTGTCTCAGAGTTTTGGACTCCTTCCAATATGCAGGAAAAAAGGTGCATATGACAAGCATAACTCTGAAGTAGCAGTTCCTTTAGGTACTATACTAGCAATAAGGTATGGTTTTCATAAACACTAAAAATAATAAATTATTGATTATGTTTTCCTGAACTTTTAGTGTAATGAGAGCCAGAAGAGTGATTAAATAAATGTATCTTTTCATAGGACTTCTCCCATTGTTTAGCTGGCCATTATATCATATTGTCAGGGTGTATCGGTGTTATAAAGTTCCCTATTTCACTGCAATTGTCATAACTCTACAGTCCTTTGTTTAATGGTGAGGCTTCAGATGCTGAAGCAGTTTCCATTTCAGCAATTGTAACCCAAGTTACAACCCCTGGCTTTCAGTTGTCTGCTTATCTTCCTGCAAAATATTTTGATTAAATAGTATGAGTGTTGTATCCAGCACAAACAAAAACAGCAATTAGTCTTTCAGAGCCTCTGCAAATATAGAAGAAACAGACTTTCATGGATTCAGGGTTTTCTACTGGAAAATGAAAGAGCTCTACTAGAGCATACTCTTTTGCATAAGCCTGTAACATGTGATAAAATGATTTTTAAGCTGAACTCTATGATTAAATGATAAAGTTCAAGGTTATATTAAAAGCATAACAACTAATGACAAAAAAATGTAAGTTTTTCAAAAGGTCATATTTTCTATCAGGCTATAATAATTGTGTAGCCATGTGAACATTGTTAAATTAACCTCTGCTTTAACAATTGTGCTATGGCCACAGACTGAATAAATCTAATGTTGATGTTAGAAAGCAACAGCAGCAGTGATTTTTCCCTCCAGTCCCTTTAAAATGGAAAAACAAGAAAATAACAAGAAAATCATCAGCTTTTTAAGGGCATAATTTAATTAGCTTTCCACCCCCCTCCAAGTTATCCTTCACTTATCCATAGATTTAGTTGATAAACATGAAACACTTTCCTAGCCTAAATGTTTGCTCCGAGTTAGCACTATGGAAATACAAAAGGAAATGCTGCCTTGATTTACTGGGTCAGGTCAAGGAAGGAATGGCCCCTGTAGATGTAGGAACCCCTGGCACACAGGTCTGTTGCTAGGAAACCATATTGATCCTTTCCAGCATCTTCACAGCTGCCCTCCCTGGCTTCTCTGTGAGTGAACACCTTCTTTTAGAGCAGTGGGGAAGCAAAGAGCTTTGCCTTTGCTTTAATATTTATGAAGTAAACATTTTTAACAGTGAAGCCTTAAATGTCTAATGTTGTTTTCTTTTTCCACAACAGTAGCCTGCCTTTGGGACTATCTCTACCTCTTTAGTATAGCCAGTCACTTTACAGGGGAGTTAAGCTGAGTGTTTTGCCTGTGCTAAATGCAACAGTGGGAGGTCTAAAAATCATTTAAAAAGCATATTTTCCCTCAACTTTTAGACAATTCTGTCTCTAATTCTGTGTATCTCAAGAAAGTTCATGTTTGAAATGCACTACAGTGCATGGGCGACTGGTGCCACCTTAGTCGGGGGGGCACATCCCCCCCCCCAGGAACCGATCAGCAACTACAAGATTCCTGCCATGGCCAGTCTCACTGACTGGGGTGGGGAGGGAGTCCCTGCACCAATTGCACTGACTGGGAAGTAGCCATGCTGCTTCATCCAGCACTCCCACTCCCTCGCTGGCACTCATGGAGGAGCACTGGTGCTCCTGCCTGCTCCCCCTGCTCATCATGGAAGCAGGGACAGCAACCTGTCAGGGGGTGCACCAGCACTCTCAGGAGCTGCACATGTACCCCCATGAACCCCCTATGCATTGCCACTGCTACAGTGGAACAATTTTTAGGTCATTCATAATCAAAAAGGTTTTAATCCGGTTTGGAAAGTAGAGAGGGATGTTTGACACTCTCCTTTATCTGTTAATAATGATATTAATAAAGTATATGTATAAAAATATCAGGACAGGAGAACAGGAAAAGAAATTACTGCAAGATAAGTGTGGGTGAAGATATACAGCATATTAGCTGCCCCTTCATAACTTCCTGTATGTACACTCTTACCCCACTAAGAACTTTCCTTTCTTTCATAGAGGGGTAACTACTGTAGATGAACTTTCATTTACCACTAAATTCATGCCTACAGACAATTACCATGGAATAACTGACACACTTTACAACTCCACCCAGCTTTGCCTTGTGTGCAACATATTATTTTTCTCTGCTTTCAGTGCATAGAATTAAGCATGCAAATAAGATGCCATCTATACTGAAATCCTTAAAAGTTAATGTAGCTCATGGGGACATACCCAAGGTAGCTGTAAAGAAATCAGCTTGGGAATTAATAGTAATGGAGCTGCAGAGATATGGGTTTTAGCAACTACATACTTATCCAGGATTCAGGGTATCCTTCTAACTGCTGAAGTCCACACTACAATGACTAGAGTGCTAGTGGTACCCAAGCTAGCCAGTGTAAAACTGACTCAAGGATGTCTAGATGCAGTTACAACTTTGCTTTTTGCTGTAAACAGAGCCTAAGTCTCTGACATACATGTAAAACTTTTGGGGCAGAAACAGTCTGTTAAGCATTGGTTTGCATAACCCTTTGGAAGATGTAGCCTCAGTTTTTATTGGGGTGTTTAATACTATAAAATTATTGTCATTCTTACTAGTATGACTATTACAGCTAATAATGATCTAATTAGAAAAGTTGAAATTAACAATATTGGCAGTAATTCACAGGCTTATCGATTTTCTGTTTGGATCTGCACTTTCCTTCATAATTGTAAATAGATCATCACAAGTAAAAAATAAATAAATAGAGTTCTGTTGAATTCTTGGGAAAAGATTACATCTATCTAAAACTGAGGGTTTACAATGTATATATTGAAATGATTAAATGCCTGGGATCAGTGCTATAAATTCAGTGTAGGTGGAGAATGTGTAGTTGATAGCCTTAAAAAGTGTAGTAATTTTTTCATTCACATACCAGATACCTGATGAGCAGTGGCAAAAAAAAACACTACCCCTGCAGAGATCTGCTGGTAATTCTTTAAAGAGGAGAAGACACCTCCATCAGTAAGGACATAACATTTCAAAGAGATCTTGACTTCTTTGGCATGACTGCCAAGAATTCAATCAAAAAGCATAACTTTTCTGTATTGCGGGTATCTACCTGCTAGGAACTTGCCTGATATCATTAGTTCATTTTTACTTAAAGCTTTATATGGTAACAACTTTGGTTACTACAAAATGCAAGCATATGATAGAGAATGCTTCCAAACCAAAGATTCTATATTCCTTTATCAAGGTCGTATTATGTAGCAACTCATAAGCAACTGACTGAAATATGTCATGAAAAAGCAAGCAAGCAACTATTTTGGGGGTTTTTCAAAGAGAATCGAATTCAGCACTAATGACTGTAAATGACTTTAAATTGTTGCAACTCCCATGGGGGTTTCCATTTGCTTCTCCTCTTCATCTAAATTAAATTCATGCTCTTTCCACCAACATCCAAAGTCAATGTTCTACTTATTTTAACTTTTAAGAGATCATCTTTATTACAATACCTATTTTAAAAGTTCTTGATTTTCCTTACTCACTTTTAAGTAAGTGTTACCATAGCATTTCTGTAACACAGAATAATGTCCTTTGCAGAAACTATTTTAACTAAATTGCTGCTAGCATTCTCATTATTAAACTGTAATGACACGATAATAGAATAATACCTTAGGCAATTAAGTCTATTGAAAGTAAATTATTACCATCGGCCATGATAAAACTTACTTAAATACATTAATGACACTGAATTCTCTCCTACCCCCACTAGTACAATACTGATGCTTGCTTACTTCCGTGATACAAATTATTTGTTATCTATTTCTCTTTAATGATGTAAGGCAACACCCTTACTTCAATCACCATTCATAAAATGTTTCATTAAAGCAGACATATTTAATATGCATTGCCTTAAGCTGAGCTGAAGTCCACTAAACTCAATAGCAGTCTTGCCATAGTGCTTTAGATCAGGCCATCAACATTTATGCTGGATCATGTAACTAATTTAGATATAGCCAAATGTTTGTTTTTCCTCAGAAGCTGGTACAAGTCACTATGGGTAACAAAGGATCATAGATGCCCTTGTAGAAACTACTAAAAACAAATGAAAAATATTTTTGAAATACAAATCATTTAGTCCAATCACAGGCAAAACTCTACCTATATCAGCCACAGACAAAATTATGTTGACGTATTAATAAGTTTTTTCTCAAGCAACACCACAAATAACAGAGATTCAGATTCAAGGGTAAGGTTTTGAAAAACGTGTATATGAGGCAGGTACCAAGTTCAAAAGATTTTCAGAAGAAATTGGATCACTACATTGGTTACACTCTTGTAAAAATTTCACCTTGTCCTTTTAAAGGTAGACTAA
The DNA here is from genome assembly GCA_030014935.1 of Caiman crocodilus. NCBI lineage: Eukaryota > Metazoa > Chordata > Crocodylia > Alligatoridae > Caiman > Caiman crocodilus. The sequence continues at coordinate 49,590,588 of JAGPOW010000261.1, read as the reverse complement.
ACTAATCTCTGAGGTTGCATCTACTGGCGGTTGCAGCACAAATGCTAGCATTTAGAAATCTAACTTATTGATCTAAATGTGCAGCTAGGAAGTTAAACGTCTAACTCTAATGTCATTTGCTTCCAGAAATACAAGAAGCCTTTTTCTTTTCTAAATGTAGGGATTAAAACCAAAATAATGTAATCTATTTCTCTAAGTAGTTCAATCTAGATATCACTGAACACAAGATGAATACATCCATCAAACAATTTAGACTACTTTTAAAAATTAAATAATGTTATTACTAAATCATTTCTGTTTCTATTATTCTGATACATGTGTATACAAGATAAGTTAACTGCACTGCATAAGCAGTTACTCAAAAGTATAGCTGATGACTAGAATTACAACTAGTTGAATAGTTTGCTATGAGTCCATCTTTTAATTTTTACTAGACATTCCAAAAATGTTATAGATCACTTAGTCATAGAGCCCTGATGTTCTGTTCCTTTGGTTCATATTCATGGAAAGGCATTAACCTAGCTCTGTGGTCCTGTTGGGCATTCATATCTGTTTGTGTTAGTAAATGGATTCTCTTCTAAATCAGTTGAGCAGTCCTCCCCCATTTCTATCCCTCATTTCTTATATTTATTCCAAGATACATAGTTCTACTGGGGATGTTATTGCCATGCATACAGTAGTGATAATACTCAATTCATAGCATTTAGCTTTTGAACCCTTTTAGAGCAAAGCTAAGAAGTTATCCAGCTGCCTATCAAGTATGGCATGCTGGATGAAGCGTAGCTGTTTGAAGCTGCACATTAATAAGATTGAAACCATTTCAGTTGGTTCACAGAATATAGGCAGGCATACTCTCTTGTAGTCATTAAATCTGACAACTTGTAGCCTTCACCTGATCCCTGTGGTTTTAAAAAGGTTTGGCTTATTTCTTGTCAGTGAATTTAAATGACATGACTGTGTTAATTTATTTTATTTAAGGAAGACTCTTTTTATTTTGTCTTTCCTGGTAACGGCCCCATTTTTTCCATGTTCATTTAGCATATGAGAAGCTAATGTCAGAGGCATAACACCATCTCATGTATTTGGTGTTTCTGGCTGGATAACTATAATGTTCTGTTTCTTTCATGATAAATATTGTACAGGGCTTTATATAAATGGAAAATATATAGACATGGTCATACACTAAATCATAAGCCAGCTTCTTTCCATTCCATTCATTTGTAGAAAATATCACTTATGGACTTTTTAGATTGCAAAGTATAATGGCATCATTAAGATAATTTTCCCAATTTAATGGTGCTTCATATTTTCATTAGTTCTTTTGAGCAGCTCATGCACTTGATATCCTTGATTATAAAAGATTCTCATCAGAAAGTCTTTCAGTGTCTGATAGACCTTTGAGTAGTAGTTAAAGTATTCCTTTATCCCTTCTCATGATTGACTGAGTGCATTGGTGGTTGGTAGTAGCATCCTCCAAGCATGTCATGTCTATGACAAGATTGCCATGAAATTATTTTTCTTTTTCCCCAGCCAGGTAAGTTGAAGTAAGAATGATCAGTTGCCTCTTAATCTGGCCACTTTTAACAAACTGGAAGCACTACATATAATGAAGTGAGTGAGAGAAAGAAAACTAGCTGACATGTAAACATTGTAGTGATGTAAATGGATATGTCTATGAGATGTAGGAAGTACCTAAAAGTTTTTTAAAAAAGAAGTCTGTTATCCAAAAAATTAATTTTAAAAGAGTATTCAAGGTAAGAGCTACAGCATTGTTAATGTTGTCTGTGCATAATGGTTAAGAGATGCCTCGGCACAGCTTGTGCTTGAGCACATTATGAGCACGGGAGCAGGGAGTTACCCCTGTAGCGCAGGAAAAGTTATGGTGCACCGTCAGAGCCCGCCAAAACCTTTCAGCTGCACCAGCTAGTGCATGCTTGCGATTGGCTTACGGTAATTCATGCATACGTATCGGTCGGCAATTGGCCCGCTGACCGAATAAGAGGCTTGGGCGATGCCCGCCCAAACCGGAGAAGAGCTGGGACACTCATGAGGAAAGATCCATGTGCGTTTCCAAGCCATGAAGGAGGCCTGATCAACTGACAACGACTCCCCACCGGATTCATCCAACGCCCCATACCCTGCGTGAGTGTGAGCTTCTGTGTGCCTGAGTTCCTGCTTAAGTTTGTAATTTCAAGGAATGTGCCTACAGCCTAAGGACTGTAAGTCAAAGGGTTTTTTTGCTTCCAACAACCTGCGACTCTAGTGCTCTAATTCCACACTTCAGCAGCAGCCCCATTCCGCCAGCGTTTCTTGGCCCCCACAAATGTGATATCTGATTTTGGTAACACAAAGTGCATTACTGGGCAACATTTCATGTAAATCATCCTCTTGTTAATTCCAATCCTCTACTGAACAATTCCTATGGAAGTGATTCTGACACCCTCATGAATACCAACAAATTTATTGTACTTGGTATTATTGCAAGGAATCCCCAATGAATTCATTGCAATTAGATACATGGAATAAAATTTGAACGTCAGCACACTAAAGAGACCTGTAATCTCTGCTTGTGTATGGACAGCAAAGCATCAAGGTGACATCAGAGACCTGTAAAATGGCAGCTATCTCAAGGCTGAAACAAGCATGGAATATATTCTGTCCCAATACGAGCAGCCCTGCATGTATGCTTAAATGTTGTGCTGAATCAGGCCTAACCTTCCACCTGATTGCCCCAAGCTGAATTTGAACTGAATAATTTAGCCATCAATGGCTGCATCTACACAAAACACTGACTGCAAAATCATTTCTGCAGAGTTACTGAGCAGTAGCATTGCCAAACAGCTTTCTTGTGATGCTGACTGCTCAGTAGCCCAGAACTACTGCACAGAAGCATCACATCACTTACTCTGCCACATGATGCTACTGCGCAGTAGTCATGGGATACTACACAGTCAGCATCTTGTGTAGTTGTGGCCAGTATAATGTACTCACTAGGGCTAGAAAGCTAAGCTAGGGGTAGGATTTAGGCAACTGATACTAGGATCACATTGGAAGGTATCATTCCCAGTGGGTCTAGAAAGAAAGAAATCTACATTTATAACCTTTTTAAACAATTCCTAATTTGCTAATGAGAAAGTGAGTTAAATACAAAATGATCTGATCTTGTGGCCCTCAATAAATAAAAACTGAATTGATCACAAAGTATGAAATATTAGTGGGAAATAAAATGCGTAGTATTTAAGTACTGATGAATGTGTTTACATGCGTTGCCTTAAAGAGAACTGTGAATAAACATATCAATAAAATTGATTCTGTCCCTCTGAATCTAGTGTCTGCATTACTCTAAATGGAATAACAAACAACAGAAGAATAAATAACAGAAAAAGTTAAATTGATTCAAATCTATACCTAATATCACAAGAAAAATATTGTATAAAGGTTTACCTCAAAAAATAATAGTGGGCAGTTGTATCACTGCAGATCTCACCCACTCAGGAATGAAAGATAGAGTTAAGGTAAATATTTAATCATAACAGTTGTATTTCCTAGCACTACTGTTTGGCTAACTATGCAACCTTAATATGTATTAATGCAGTATTTGTATGGAGTTCAGTTATACACATTGACATTGTAACAACATCTCAAAGTTACAGCTAGAAGCTTAAATTACTTCTACAGATGTGCATGCAATATGTCACAGTCTAAGTTCTGTGTCTACCAGGGACTCACTGAACCATTAAAATGCTGATCATAGTCTGAATGGGGATGTAGAGTAGCCCTCCGTCACAGAAACTAGTCATAGGATATTGTCAGTAAAGCAGGGTGCTGAAACACCAACTTCCACTGCAGTAGTTCCTGCATCCCTCACTCCCAACCCCCTGTCTCCTCAGCAGTCAGACTGTATCATGGAAGCAGCATCTATTAATTGTTTTTTGGTCCCTCAAGCAGGTAACATCTTCCCTCCTCTCCCATTCCCCCCCTCTGCTGCTGCAGTCCCCAACTGATCTGGAGTGGGAGTGGGTGGGAGGGAACACATGGAGCCAGGCTCAGATGGAGACAGCAGCAGTTGCAGTAGGTGCATTCCCTTACCCCACACCTGTTCCTGATCTCTTAGGGACTGATGGGGGGACCAGGCAAGAAGGAAGGACCTGCTTCTGCTGCCTTTGTCCCTGGTGGAACCCAGTTCCACATGGAGCCCTGCAGAAAGGGGCAGAAGTGGCTCTGAAGCTCTTATCCTTACCCCCAGGGCAGCTGGACAGTGGCAGTGGCAGGTGGAGGAGGGGAAGAAGCAGGAATGAAAGGATAGGGGAAGGGAAGTGCTGTTAAGAAAGGCAGGGAAGGAAGAGCAGAGGGTTATTTTTGTTGGGGGCTCCAACATAGTCCCTAGCTGCTCCTCCCACTGTGTGGTCATCGGAAAGGGAAACTGCATCCTCCCTGGATCCACCCCTGGTCATAGTAATATCTGTATTAAGATATGTTTTAAAATATCACTTAAGTGCATATTGTATTTTACAATTTAACTAATAGTGGCAGGTTAGAGCATTAGGTCTGTGTTGTGTCAGGGCTGATGGTAGTCTTATGTAGACTTTAGATTATAATTTGCATGGGATGGTTTGGATATAGGGATGGTCCTGCCTCAGGCATGGGGTTGCAGATGACTTGGAGGTTCCTTCTAATCCTACTTCTCTATGATTTTCTATGTTTATGGCAGCTTGAGAATTTTATGAGAAAAGTTTTCGTTGGAAAACATCCTTTTGGAAATGGAAATGTTTCAAAGGAACAGACTGGTTTCGATTCAACTTTTGCTCAGAATGTTTTTCAATGCAGAGAAAACAAGAGAGAGAGACAGAGAGACAAAGAGCATGCAAATAACAGCTTTTGCTTGGGATGTCAGATGCTCTGATTTAAATCTCTACTTTGTCCAGATAAGGCAATCAGTCCCTTGCAGTTTTCAAATGGAAGAGAAGTATGTCTATGGGCAAGGAAAAAGTGGCCAAAGAGGCAGAAAGAAAGTAAATACATGGAAACAGAGAAACTAGATGACAAGACAGGAGGCGTGTGTCGTAATATGCCAAAGAAAGGAATTAGTAAAGAACACCAACATGAAAATAGCAAATACAAAATATCAAAAACAAAAAAACAGAACAGGACATGCAGAAGGGGAAAATTAAATTAAGAGGAAATGGAGGCCTTTTTTCCCCCAAAGACAAAATATCACATCATGTACATTAAAACACATAAGTACTTACTACATTTCCCACAGACTGCAGTTGTGAGTTTGCAGGCCAATCTACCACTCTTGCAAAAAGACTTAAGTTTTCTCTGTCTTGTGTGAATAAAAATTAAATAATAAAATATTTTGCTCTCTTAGGGCCTTGCTCCGCATTCCTATAAAAGCTAGACAGGAGGCAGCTCTAGAGTTTTTAACATTTTCAAGCACTGCCTTCATAGATGGTTGGCTCTTTTTAGAGTTGGATAGTCATTTTTTTTGTGTGATAATTAATTTGCACATGTGGCTCGTGTACATTTATTGTGCAATTAACCAGTTAATTGTATAATATATGTGTCAGGTAGCAGGGGCCTAAGTCTTCAGTTTTATCTCTAATGGAGCTATGCTTAATAAAAATAGAGGAAGAAGTTTTTGGTTGGTTAGAGGCTGACTGTCAATTAGTCAGTTATAATAAAATCTTCACTATTCAGAATTCTGTTCTTATTAGACCTGTGATTTGGAATGTCTTTGCTTATTAATTTACCTTCAAATACACTTAATAAATTATCATGGGCATCAAGGTGTGATTTTAAATCACAAATTAATTTCTTGATTGCTGTTAATTTGTTAAGCAGAAAAATATTTCTTTCTTCATTTCCTTTTATCATAGCAACATTGCAGAACATAAGATATATTTGGGGTTTTTGATAATCTGTGGGGATTTGATAATTGGAGGCGTCCTTATCACCTTCATTTTCCCATTCTAGAGCTGTTTTGTATATCTATGTCTTGTGTTCTGAGATGATAAAGCCAGGCAGTAAATTAAAACTCTCATTCAAATTAAAACAAAAATAGGGGATAGTTGTAGATTTGATAAATTTACATTAAATTTCCTTTGCTCATAGTACCTATGTTTAGTGATGTAGTAAAAAGTAAGTTTTCTTTTCCTCTGATCTTTTTTTCCTAATTCTTATATTGTCTAAATTGTATCATTGAACTATTCATGAACTGGTTACTGGGTTGGAAGGAAAAGGTTCCTTTCAGGCCTTTCCTAATGATACATTTTGTAATTTGCACCCGTGCAGAAAGATTTCTACATACTGGCAGGAAAGGTGTAGAAACAGGGAAAGCTTTGATTATGGGCTGACTGACTATATTTACAGTGGTCGGGGTTCTCAGTTATAAAACTGTTACCCAGACCTAGGAATTCATTCCCTAAATACACTGGATCTTAACAGAACAACCAGTGAATAGGTATTGTTGAAAGCACCAGCTGCTGCATTAAAAAATGCACAATACTGTAACTAAAGTTTACATAAATCATATAAAGACAGACCAAATCAAACAGCGTTAAGAAGCTCAGGCTTAATGAGTGCCCAGTACCTTTTGGGCTGCCACCTAATGCCTAGGGCAGCAGCAGTTAATAAAGGAGGAAGTACACTCAGGTACAGATGACTCCAGTAACAGTCTCTACAGAGCTCCTACCCTCTGCTCCACAGTTCTCAGCACTCTGTCAAAGTATAATCTATAACATGAAAAAGTTTGAAACCCCCTGGGTTAGACTGCTGACCTCAGGTATCATGATCACCTAATCTGGGTTGTGCTTAGAGAAAAGCTAAGGTATTGTTAGACCTAACTAATACTAGCAGCATCAAATCTGTACATGGTCCAGATATGAACAGGGGAGACAGCAAGATTGTATAAGAAAGGGTTAGAGAATATACACCAGGAGATAGAAAAGTGAGTGTAGAAATGTGGAGTATAAAACAGATATATGACAAAACTATTCACCTTATGTGGGCAAACAATCCCAATGACATTTTGTGAGTCAGACCTTCACAAAGAGATGTGTGGAGAAGGAGTGGCTAGTATTCCATAAAATGAAAAAGTAGCCATGAAGATACAATACAACTCCTTTTCTCCTCTGGTTTACTGGACATGAGGTGAATCCAATATTCTCCATCCCACAAAGTTCAAAATCCAATTATTCAGACTTTTCAATGGTTTCAGAGGTGGATAGATTAAGTTGACATGAATAAAACATTTTCAAAGGTTAACTATTGACCTGCAAAAACAAGGTACTGTAGTGATCAAACTTTAAGAGGCAAATAATTTTTTATCTGAAAAAAAATAATTGTGGATTATGGAGAAAACTCCCATGGTTCCTTGATCCCCTTCCTTGACCAACACAGGCCAGAATTTTTTATTTGTCCATCATTAAGAGAGTTCACAGTTATGAAAAGAATCAAAAAGCTTCATACTTGTAACATGAAGGTATTTGAATGTCACTTGAAAAAGGGGAAATAAAATTGCACAAAGAATTTTTAGACAGTCCTAGATAATGTAAACCACATACTAGTAGCATAATGAGCTGTGAGCAACCCAGCCTCAGGTGCCCTCTTAGAAGGGGCACATGAATGCCAGCCATCTCTGCTGACAGCCTGGCAGCCACAGTCACCACAGGTGGCCCAGCCCCTGCCTCTGCCCTTGCCACCACCACCCACCACTCAGGGTCCAACGGTCCAGATCCTGGTTGTTAACATGTCTGGTACATACATTCCCTAAAGGAATGGATATCGTGAGGTTTTGTGGTTCAGCTCACAAAACTAGCAATTGCTTCTCCTGAGGATCAGTTCCAAGTGTTGTCACATTCCAGTAGCAGGACTATATTGGGAGCAGGGATTGCCTTCTTTGCCCATAAAGAGCTACTAGTCCTATTAACATGTCCCATCCAAGGTCAGAATTATTTTCTGTGAAACAGACATTTCACTTCTATAGCCTTTTCCACAGAGATATGGATCGAAATCTAAAATCTGAATAATGAGCCTGAACCACCCCCACCCATCTACAATAAATATCTCACTAGTTCTCAGGAGAAACCACAAGTGCTGTATGCCATGCTGTATATCCTTACAAAGTATTTCTCCTGCTCCTAACTCACAGCAATTGCTGTCTGATCTCTCCTGCTCAAAAGCTGAAGTTTGAAATAGGCTACATGCAGAAGAGCACTTAAAGTACATAAAAGTACAAGAACATAAATAAGACATTGCTTCCTAAGGGCACAAGACCACAACAAAGCTCCCTTCACTTTAGGAGTGGATGCAAACCAAAATTCCAGAACCAAAAACCTGTGAAGTTTGGGAAGGTTTAGATCTGAATATGGGTCTTATGTGCTTTACATCTATTTCATATAATCTTCTGAGCAGGCTTGATGATGAACCAGCTATTCCCATATCATCCTCACTTGCTGGTGTGTAGTTCAACTTTCTATGAGTACCTGTCTTTTTCAAAGGAGTTTCCATGACACTTATAACCCTATTCATTAGTACCATAAATCCTGCTTGAGAGTACAACATGTAATTTGGGAATTGGGAATTACTGTAATATTGATTTGCTATAACATTGTTTTCCAAAAAGTATCAATCAGCCCCAGATAGTCTGACTGAGAGTTGCATTTGTCCATCACATGTAACACATAGCAACACCTATGTCACAACTCAACTGCCCACTTCTGGAAGTGACCAACTTTCCATAAAATTCCCACTGTTCCTTCAACAATTCTCCTGAAATTCTGGAGGATCAAAGGGAATAAAGGGAGGGAAAGGAATCATAAAATCCATAGCAGCAAACCACTAAATCCTGACTCTTTCTTAAGAAGACGCAGGCTGAGGATTGTTTAGCTTCTAGTTGAATTACATGATAGTATAATGCTATTCTTGCCATAACAAAGAAATGAAAGTTTGAGCAGAGTTCACAGTTATTCACCACAGAATTGTTTTCCAAGTAACAGCACATCATAACCATAAGAGGACCAAACTACTAACCTACATGTCTAAGATTGTCTCTTTTGAAAGTAATAAGTACCACCTAATCAGAGCATGGAGCACAGATTAATGTTTTAACTGTCATCCCAAAGGAAATGGGAAAAGTCAGCTCTGTACTTGAATGTTCTTTCTTAATGTAAAGTTTATTTTCACACGCCTCTAAACCATAACTAAAATATTGCTAGGAGTTTCATTTTGAAAAGCTATTTTTCTTTTTTTTTTTTTTGAAGGGCCTGAGAAATTGTTCTCTGAAGCCATGGTGTCCTTATGTTGAGAAAAGATACTTGAAGCCATTTTAGAAAATTGCATAGTTCCATCTAAACCCATTTGTTGGAATGACAGGCATAATCTCTATGTACCAGTCACCTGAACTGTTGGGTTAAGATATCTACCAAATGAACTCTCCCCATCTCTATCTTATTTCACAGCCACAGGACATAGGTCTTCCTTTTAAAGTGGAAACCTTCTAAGAATCAATTTGCCCCACTACCTGTCTCTTCTTCTACAGTCGGCTCTAATCAGTGGTGTGACAAGCAGTTGCTACCCTGGCCCAACAGTGTGGGAGAGTATGGAGGGAGTATGCAGTTCTGAGGGCAACGAGGGACACAGGTTCAGAGAGCAGAGCAGGGCATGTAGGGAAGTGGGCAGGGCTCATACCTATGCCAGGAACTCCACAGTCCTAGCTGAGCTGCTGCTGATGATGGTGTGCAAGCTCTGCCCATCCTGGCTATTGGTCTTAAAGTGGCAACCACTGAGGACTGTTTTGGAGTACCTAGGATGGGAGTGCTGCTATGCCATGGACTCTGTGGGGATGGGGCAGTTCTGGCACCCATCCTAACTTGGTGCCCAGGAACTATTCCTTGTTATACCAGTGGCTCTAATTATAGGCAACAGGGAATGGAATTAGAGTGCAGAATGTCACAAGTCAAGGACATGAAGCTGTGAGATTATTGTCAGTGGGCTCCCTGTGCTTGTAGCCAGCAGCACCCAGGTAACTTTTGTACATGGTGCAGAGATAGATGGATGAAAAGTAAGCTTGATCTTAGGCCCTGACATTAAGTAAAGTTTCTAGGGTTGGACTGGACTTCTAACAGAGGTCAAGCTTAGTGGTTTTCCATTGTAGGTGATCAGTGCATATGGTCCTGAGAATGGCCCTGAAGTTAATCCTAAATAGCAGTGATATACCAAGAAGCCAGTGAACAGGGACTGCCAACAGGAGCAGTTTCCAGGTAGTTCACCAGCCAGTTTGTGGGCAGGAATACACAGCCTCTATAAGGGCCGGTGCGCAGGAGCCAGGTCGGAGATGTTACTGGGGAGAAAGGAGGACACTATGCTTTACAATAATGGTGAGTACATGGTGGACTGTCAGGGCCCTGGCCCAGGTGATGCTGCCTGCCCAGAGCTCCTCTGCAGCCTCCACCCAGACGGAGCCTGTGTGGAGGCTAGAGTCATCCTCCCCCCGCTTTCTGTGGGGGCTGCCTGGTGGGGCCTCAACAGCCTGGGTGGAGGAGAGGGCAGCAGGAGTTCCCTCGCCTGTCCCACATGTGCCTACCTTTGAGCCTTGGAGGAGCAAGTGAAGGAGCTCCAGGATTAGGGTGGCTGAGGAAAAAATTGATGGATACTTTTGTTCTCTGCAGGGTCAGAAACCTAGAGGTGAAGCCACCCAGGAGGGACCCACTACAGAGGTATGACAGATGGTCACCTCCAGAGCCAGAGCTACTTGTACTACCTCGGTGTCAGCTCCCCAGGCACAGCTGGGGAACAGGTATGAGGCCTTGGCAGCCATGGAGAAGGAGGTAGCAAAGGATGCCTTAAAAGGAACTGATGCCAAGCACACCACAGGCCAAGAACTATTGGAACACCAAGAGGAAGAAATGCTGGGTCCTCATCCATGGGTGATTCCATCCTGAGAGGAATGGAGGGGCCCATCTGTCGTTCTGACCCCATGGCATGTAAAGTTTGTTTCCTGCCTAGAACTTGGATTCAGGACATCCTGGACCCTCTGATCCTGGACCCTCATCTGACCCTCTGATCATTACCCCATGGTACTCGTTCACCTGGAAATGAATGACATGGCCAGGGGCAACCCAAACCACATCATGATGTATAGTGCTACACCTTCAAGGCTCTAAGGGCAAAGCTCAAGGAGACAGGGGCACAGGTGGTTTTTTTTCTTTTATCCTTCCAGTGAGCAGACATGGATAGCACCATGAGACGTGTCAGTGAAATCAATTGGTAGCTTCAGAGCTGGTGTTACTAGGTGGGCCTTGGGTTCTTGGACCATGACCCACATTTCCGCATAGAAGACATGCTCAGGCAGGATGGGCTTCATCTCTCCCCAAAAGGTAAGCATGTTTTTTCTTCCAGGTTGGCTGATCTTCTATGGCAAGCTTTAAACTAGGTTCACCGTGGGATGGGGACACAGAGGAACACAAGGACACCTTGCTGTCAAGCCAGGTGATGTGCACAGGTAGTACCCAGGTAAGTGACAGGAGCCTGAGCAGGCTTCGGAACAAGGGGGTGGCATGGGTAGTACCCAGGTAAGTGACAGGAGGCCTCAAATGCCTCTACACACATGCTTAAAGCATGGGGAATAAGCAGGAAGAACTCACCCTCCTGCTAGCTAGCAAAAACACAGACCTAGTAGGGCTCATGGAAACCTGGTGGAATTCTGCCCATGGCTGGGCAGTGGACATAAATGGATACAGGCTATACAGGCAAGACAAAGCAGGGAAAAGAGTAGGGTGTAGCACTATACATCAAAAAGCAATACACATCCTCAGTGATCAGGATGGAATCAGAGAAGGGGCAAAATGAGGCACTTTGGGTAAGAATGCAAGAGGGGTATGGGGAAAGGGACTTGATAGTGGGTGTCTACTACAGACTGCCTCATCAGGGGAATGAACTAGATCTGGAATTCTCAGGTCGACTCATGGAGCCTGTAAAGTCTAGGGATGTGATTGTCATGGGTGACCTAAACTACCCAGACATCTGCTGGGTAAAGTCAGCCAGACTGCTGGCAGCAGTCAGCCAGGTACAACTGCTTACGCAGGTTCCTAGCCAGCATAAAGGACCTCCACTTAACCCAGGAGGTGCATAGTCCCACAAGGGAAATGCCTTGCTGAACTTGGTCCTTGCCACTGGTGATGACCTGGTGAGGGGTCTGCGGGTACTTGACCACCTGGATAACAGTGATCATCACCTGTTGGAATTTACTATCCAGCACAGGGTGGTGAAGCAAGCAACAAAGCAGAGATCCTTGATTTCAGGAGGGCCAACTTCTATAAGCTAAGAAGATTAGTAGGAGAGGCATTGGGGTCTCAGAGTTTCAATGAGATGGAAGAACAAGATGGGTGGTTGTTCCTCAAGGAGATGATCCTCCAAGCTCAAAGACAGTCAGTACCAATGTGCACCAAGGGGGGCAGGAGTGCTAAGAAGCCCCCATGGCTCAGCAAAGGCATCCAGAGATGCCTGAGGGCAAAAAACGAGGTGTACAAACAGTGGAAGCAAGGGGCTATCACCAAGGAGGATCACATCTCTGTTGTTTGTAAGTGTAGGGAGGCCTGTTAGGAAGGCAAAGGCAGAGATGGAGCTAGGGCTAGTGACAAAAATTAAGAAGAATAAAAATTCCTTTTTTCAAATACATAGGAAGTAAGAAGGCACCAGGTAACATGGGGCCCCTGCAGGATAGGCTTGGCAGTCTTGGCAAATGTAAAAGCTGACCTCTTTAATGAATTCTTTGCCTCCATATTCCTGAACAGGGCCTGGGACATCTCCCCCATTAGAATTGTGGGTGGACCCAGGGGAGGCACTGCATGCCTAGGTCAGAGACAACTTAGTTAGGGAACTTTTGGAGGGGCTGGATACGTTTAAATCAGTAGGTCCAGATGCTCTTCACCTGAGGGTGCTGAGATAATTCACTGGGGTCATAGTGAGACCCCTGGAATGGCTCTATGAGCACTTGTGGGGCACTGGTCAGGTACCAGAGGATTGAAAAATGGCCAATGTGGTCCCCATTTACAAGGGGAGAAAAGAGGACCCCAGCAATTATAGGCCAGTCAGTTTTACCTTGGTCCTTGGGAAGACCTTTGAGAAAATTGTCAAGGAGCACATCTGCAAGGGGCCAGCAGGGGAGGTAATGCTCAGGGGCAAGCAACATGGGTTCATTGAGGGCAGATCCTGCCTGACTAACCTGGTTTCCTAGGTGACTGTGGTATTGACGCCTACACGTCAGATGGGTGGCAAATTGGCTAGATGATCACACCCAAAGAATGGTGGTGGATGGGTTGTTCTCGACCTGGAGGGATGTGGGCAGTAGAGTCCCCCAGGGCTTGGCTCTGGAGTCCATACTGTTCAACATCTTTATCAGCAATCTGGATGTGAGCGAAGAATGCACACTGTCCAAATTCGCTGATGACACCAACTTTTGGGGCAAGGTGGGCACACTGGAGGGGAGGGACACAATCCAGTTACATCTAGAAAGGTTACAGAGGTGGGCAGATGAGAATAGAATGGAATTCAATGAAGACAAGTGCAAGGGGCTGTATCTAGGGAGAAGGAACCAGTAACACACCTATAGGCTGGGGAACACCCTTCTTGTCAACACAGTGGCAGAAAGGGAACTTGGAGTCATTGTTGACTCCAGGATGAACATGAGCCGCCAATGCAAGGAACCAGTCAGTCAGGCTAACCGCACCTTGTTGTGCATCTACAGATGCATCACAAGCAGGTCCACGGAGGTGATACTTCCTTTCTATGCAGCATTGGTCAGGCCACAGTTGGAGTACTGCATCCAGTTCTGGGTGCCACACTTCAAGAGGGATGTGGCTAGCACTGAGAGGGTCCAGAGGCGGGCAACTCACATGGTCAAGGGGCAAGAGGGCAGGGCCAACAAAGAGAGGCTAAAGGGCCTGAATCTATTCAGCATCCACAGGAGAAGGCTGAGAGGGGATCTGGTGGTCATTTACAAACTCACCAGGGGGGACCGGCGGGAACTGGGGGAGGCTCTGTTCCACTGGGCACTACTCAGGGTTACTAGGAATACTGTCTACACATTGTTAGAGAGAAGGTTTAGGCTGGACATCAGGAGACGTTACTTTACGGTTAAGGCTGTCAGGCTCTGAAATGGGCTCCCAAGTGAGGTGGTATTCTCTCCTACCTTGGGGGTCTTCAAGTTGGGGCTGGACAGATATTTGGCTGGGGTGATATGATCCCGGCACCCATTCCTGCCCAGGGCAGGGGATCGGACCTGATGATCTGTTTAGGTCCCTTCCAGCCCGAAGGACTATGATACTATGATACTTTTAGGATAAACTGGATTACTCAGATTATTACAGAATGACACTGAGTTCCACCATTCAAGTATCATTATTATTGTTTCTCTGTGATGCAGTTAAAATAAAACAGTGAGTTTCCTGCAGTATGGGAAGTACAATTTGTTTTTGTTGATCTCAGCCCTCCCTTAAAAAAACCAAACAAAACATTTACTTTCTTGTAATGCAGTCCCACTGATAAATTCAGGGTTGTGTGTTATGGAACCTTTCACTTGCTCTCTTATAACACAGGTGGATTTCACTCAGAGAGCAATTATAGAATAAGTATAGTTTTTCCAGTAGTATATTTTGGGTCATAAATATATCATGCTATTAATTTTTCAAACAGATTTCCTACATTGAAGTCAAGTGAATGGGCTTAAGACATACCATTATCTACCAAATCAATCAAGAAGGAACACAAATCAAGCAGCCCTTCAGCTCCTATCAATCAGCTACATCTGAGGAACCCATGGATGAAAGATGTTTTGTTAGAGGCAAAAATTGGAAACCCTCTTCGGTACTATTCTTGTAACCCTGAGAAGAAATATTATTCTATTTTAATTTTCAATGACAAGATAACTTAAATTCACAAAGTTCTTAACATTCAACCTTGAATATATGCATATCATTCCTTAAAATGAAAGTTGAGGATGGATTTTAAAATACAAACCAAATAAAAAGCTAAACTTTTGGTGGCCCTTTAACAAATGGGACCCAAGTTTTTTATTTTCATCATCTAGGGCTGTTTTCAAAAAACTTGGGAAATGTTGTCTTAGACTACTTGAGAAAATGACCTAATAAGGAAAGAATGGAGAAGGAGCAAATAATCCTGATGGAAGAGCATCATTTAGGTATGCAATTCAAAATAATAAGGGGAAGGTGAACAGGGCATCCCTTGATGTTATTAAGCACACACAGACAGGATTGAACAAATGAGAAGGAAAAAAGCTCTTCCTCTCAGAAAGTGAGCGAGAGATCTGTTTGAGCCCTTACTGCCCCAGCAGTTTAAAAAACATATAAAGCCAAAATGAAAAAGCCACCCATGTGTATCATAAACCCAAACCAAATAAATTGGCTCAGTGCTTGAAACTCAGTTTTTGACACTTTCTATCAAAGGGAAATAAATAATGCATAGGAATGCGAAACTCTCCTTAAAACACAACTAACCAGAATAGGTACTTGTTCATTTCATAAAATGCCCCCATATAAATGAATTAAGTAGTCTTTCCTCTTTCTCTAGCTCTTGCTGTTAAATGCATATCACCTGTTTTGTTTTAATTGTACCACCTGACATTTAATTTTCCACATGCTTTGGCAGCTATCATATACAGTCAGTCATGCAAGTCTTCTGATCTCCCATTGTTTGACCAGGTTCCTCTTCACAGTCTGTTCTGTATTACATTCTACATGGTCTCAGCATGCATTCCTGCCAACACCCTAGCAATACACTTGCATTGGGTGACATAGGCCCCAGCACTCTTTCCTGCATGCAGGAGCACAGGGCCTACACTGATGTCCTGGGGCTAGCACTGGCGGGGCTCAGAGTGGAGTGGTAAGATCATAGGGCTCAGGCTGGCAGGGGTCTATGGCAGGGGTTACCAAACTTTTTATAGTGCAGACCTGCAAACTGTATAATTTACAGATTTAAGTTTAATTTACATGTTTAAATTTGATTTTAATGGGTTGGGGGGAGTTTGCAAGCATGGGATTGGGTTGGGGCACCAAAGGACCCTGCAGGGGAGGAGACTGCACAGGCATTGGCCCCAGGGGATGCAGCTGGGGCTGCCTAGGAAGAATGGGCTCTGCTGCTTTTGCTAGGATCAAGCAGCAGAGCTGCCACTCAGTTCTCTGCCCTGGGCATTTTCCCACTCACATCCCTCTGCTCCCAGCCATGGGCTGGGCTGGAGGGTCCTTCCCAGCCTGGTGTGGGCCCCAGTAGCTGGTGCTGGCTGCCCTGTGTGGGCTTCAACCAGCTGCCACATGGAGCACCAGAAGCGGGAAGCGGATGGGCCGCTTTTCTCCCCTGCTCAACAGCAGTTTTTTTCCCGCCACCACTGCTAGCTGCGCCCTGCACTGGATCCAGGCTCACTTGTTGGGCTGAGCAGCAGCAGCAGCAGCTGGGCACAAACTGCTCCTGGGGCAGAAGAAAGTGTCCTCCCCGCCTCGCTGCTGCTGGGCAGTGTTGACTGTGGCTGCCCACCCGGAGCCTGTGCCAACTAGGTTCCAGTGCACCTTATTTGCTGCTGGCTCTGTGTTGGTCAGCACAACTGCTCCACATGGCCACTGGTGCTGTGTTGAGCAGCACAGAGCCAGCAGTAAAGGAGCCCACCAGAGGCTAGTATGGTGTGGGCTCCAGCAGAAAACACTGACTAGTGGTGGCAAGGGGGGACAATGCTTTCCTCTGCCCCAGCAGCAGTTCTGCCAAGCTCCTCATGCAACTAAACCCAACAGATCTGCCCGAAGCTGGCATAGGGCCCAGGGCCCGGGCTACGAGTGGCAGCAGGAAACAAACTGTTGCTGAGCAGGGAAGAGAAACAGCCCCTCCTGCTGCCAGCACTCCCTGCAGCAGCCTCTTGGAGCCCTGCAGGGCTGTCTGTGCCTGCTCTCCAGTAATGGACAACATGTATTTGTTAAAGCCAAATCATCTTGACTTGTTTTCTTCCTATGACTGGGCAACAAGCCTTATGGACAGAGCTGTAGACATGATAGTCTTAGGCAAATGACATTCCATTGGCTAAATTAGATTCACATTTTAAAACAGGTATTTGAAATATAAGGACATCTAGAGACTATTTTGTTTTAATTGAATAGAAATAAATGTATTATTAAAGACGCATAAATAAATCATACAGTGAATATGCTGTAATTTTTGTACTATCCTAACTATTCATAGTATCATAGTATCATAGTACCTAGGGTCAGAAGGGGCCTAGAGCAGGCCATCTAGTCTGACCCCCAGCCAATTGGCAGAAAACAAGTGCCAGGGTCACAGGACCCCAGCCAAGTACCTATCTAATCTACTCTTAAAGACACCCAAGGTAGGAGCAAGAACAACTTCCCTAGGAAGCCG
>JAGPOW010000261.1:49524335-49569465 GCA_030014935.1 Caiman crocodilus | reverse complement strand
GGGGGGGGGGGCAGGGCACTGGCATATCAGTGCTTCTCAGCACTGCACATCCTGATGGGCAAAGCAAGTAGGGCTAGCTCTGGTTTTTCTATGACAAAAAAGCCAAAAGCAAATGCCAAAATGTATAGATATTTAGAATCCATTTATTATGATGGAGGCACAATAATAAACTTGTAAATATATCAATAAAACATTGCTCAACTGATCTCTCCATATATAGTGGTATTTCATTTTAGTAGTGAAAGAACACTATTTGGGGTATTGTAATGAGAGAATTTGGGCTTCTTATCAGATAATTTGCTATTTTTACACAGGGAACACCAGGATCTCTGCTGGTGTAACAAGTGGCAAGACCCGGGCAGAGGAGCCTGTCCAGGGTCAGCACTGAGGACCCAGCTGGAGGGCAAATGAGGTGGCTGAACTGTTGGCCATTTGGGGCCAAGAGAACACACTTGGACAGTTCAAAGCAGGTCATTGCAAGGATCACATCTTCTGGGTGATAGCTTCCCAGATGGCAGAGCAGGGACACCTCATCCAGGTCTGGCAGATATGCAGCCACGGGGCTGCAGGTCTAAGGGGATGGATGCTGTCACAGGTAGCAGCAGCTCCCATTGCCAGACTACTGCAGTGGGTAGAGGGGGCAGGGGGCAGTCCAGGTCAGGGCTTCTTCAGAAGTCCAGCTGGTACAAGGGGGGGTGTCCCTAAATACCAACTGGCTGGGCCTCAGAAGCTCCTGAGGGCAAGTAGCCCTGAGCTGCTCACGAGGGAAAGTTTTTATACTGCCAAGACTAGACCAGGGCAGGTTTTTATACTGCTGGGGCCAGCTCTAGCTCCCTCTGGCTGCAGATCCAGGTTGAGCTGAGCAGGGTTATTTTACCCCAAGTTGCACAACTTGCCTCACACCAAAGTGCATATCCAGGCACAAGCGCTGAGGCAAAAATCCATGGCTCAAATTTGTGCCACTCCTATTTGAGCTGCTGCAAGCACATATGTGAATGCACCTGTGAAGTATGTAAAGATTGTATCAGAATTGTCCTAAACCCTGACATGAAAAAGTACTATAGTATGATCACCTGAGTAGAAGGGGAATAGTATTTTTGCGTGCTATCAATTTCTCTTTTTCTGAATGTGGTATTGATTACTCCTGTCTGTTAATTACTAAAAGAACCTATTTTTCATATTCAGAAGAGTCACTTTCTTTGCTTTGCTGTCCTTTATGGCTGCAAAACCCCTTTAAAGGATACAGTTCAGGAGTGGCTTAGTAGCATATCTCTGCAGACATGCGTGGTCTTTTAATTATATACCAATTAATGTTGTGCTAAGCAGTGGAATACTAAGAAACATGAAAATCCAGGCCAGAGTCTACCCTCCAGTACCACCATGAAATCAGGTGGTATGCACAGTGAGATCCCCTGAACTTTCTCAAGCAAGACTGGATGTAATGTTTGCTCATTTAACCAATTTGTTAAATCCATATATATACACACATATAAATTAAAATTCTCCTTAAATTCAATCTTTCTAGGTTACAGGTGTTTTAACGTGTGTGGTATATTTTTTCTCAGAAGCTTGAATACAGGAGTCTGTCCTAGGCCTGGTGCTATTCAACATATTTATTAATGATTTGGATACTGGCATAGAAAGCTTCTTGAGCAAGTTCACAGACAACATGAAACTGGGAAAGATTGTTGGAGGGTCTGAACGCATTTCAGAAGAATCTTGACAGACTGGAAAGCTGGGCTAGAGCTAACAGGATTTAAGTTTAATGCTGAAGACAAATGCTGCACCTTGGGAAGAATACTCTAAAACACAAATTTAAAATGGGTGACACTTGGTTGGATAGCAGCTCTATGAAAAAGGATTTGGGAGTCTTGGTACAACAATATGAGTCTGCAGTGTGATGCAGCTGCATAAAACATGAATATAGTTTTGGGATGCATCAATAAAAGACACATCAATAAAAGATGCATCAATGTGCAAGACTCAGGAGGTGACAGTGCCTCTCTACTCAGCACTGGTCAGGCCTCATCTGAAGTATTGTGTGCAGTTCTGGTCTCCACGTTTTAAAAAGGATGCAGATCAATTAGAGAGGGTCCAGAAGTAGGCAACAAAGATGATAAAGGACTTGGAAAACAAGTCATATGACAAGAGGCTGAAGGAACTAGGCATGATCAGCTTGCAGAAAAGGTGCTTAAAAGGGGACATGATAATAGTCTTCAAATACTTGAAGGGCTGCCATAAGAAAGAAGGAAGGTACTTTTTCTCTCTTGCTGCAAAGAGGAGAATGTGGACCAATAGCCTGTAATTGTAACAAAGTAAATTTAGATTGGAAATACAGAAAAACGTTTTTACTGTGAGAATAGTGAGGCAGTGGAATAGACTGCCTAGAGAAGTTGTGGACTCTCCATCACTGGAGGTGGTCAGGAAGAAGTTGGACAGCCACTGGTCTGGGCAGTGGGGTTCCCCAGGGCTCAGTCCTTGGGCCCACACTGTTCAACATCTTCATCATTGATGTGGATAAGGGGGTGAAAACACCTTCTTCAAATTCGCAAATGACACTAAGATGTGGGGAGAAGTGGGTACGCTAGAAGGGAGGGACAGGCTGAAATTGGATCTGGACAGGTTATAGGTGTGGACAGATGAGAATAAGATAGGATTCAATACTGACAAGTGCAAGGTACTGCACTTTGGGAGAAAGAACCAGCAGCAGACCTACAGGCTGGGGAACTCCCTTCTCATCAGCACAGAGGCAGACAAGGATCTTGGAGTCATTATAGACTCCAAGATGAACATGGGCCGCCCATGTGGGGACGTAGTCAGGAAAGCTAACTGCACCTTGCCATGCATCCACAGATGTATAATGAGCAGGTCCAGGGAGCTGATCCTCCCCCTCTATATGACATTGGTCAGGCCACAGTTGGAGTACTGCATTCAGTTCTGGGCGCCACACTTCAGGAGGGATGTGGACAACATGGAGAGGGTCCAGAGGAGGGCCACTTGCATGATCAGGGTTCAGCAGGGCAGGCCCTACGAGGAGAGGCTACGGGACCTGAACCTGTTCAGCTTCCACGAGAGAAGCTTGAGAGGGGATCTGGTGGCTGTCAATAAACTGGCCGAGGGGGACCACCAGGCAACGGGAGAATCTCTGTTCCCCCAAGCACTACTGGGATTAACAAGGAATAATGGCCATAAATTGACAGAGAGTAGATTCAGGCTAGATATCAGGAGGCATTACTTCACAGTCAGGGCAGCTAGGATCTGGAACCAACTTCCAAGGGAAATGGTGCTCGCCCCTACCCTGGGGTTCTTTAAAAGGAGGCTAAATAGGCACCTAGCTAGGGTCATTTAACCCCAGCATCCTTTCCTGCCCATGGCAGGGGATCAGACTTGATAATCTGCTCAGGTCCCTTCTAACCCTATCAACTATGAAACTATGATCTAGGCATAGCCTATGCCTATGTTTTACCATGGATATTACCTAAACCTCTCAGCTTTGCTAGTTACCCCTCCCCCTCCCCTTCCTGCTACACGTGTCAAGGTGTTTTTAAGCTTCCCCCAAAGGCATTGGGTGATGGTTACAGCCAAGGCTTGGGACTTGGACTGGATTGTGCCAATGCTCCTACTGGGACCAAAGCTGGAGGTTCCTGGTTTGAGGCTCTTGCCCTTCTGCTCAGGGTCAGACTGATCACCATATTTGGGGTCAGGAAGGAATTTAACCCCATGGTCAGACTGGTATGGACTGGGGGGGGGTTTCCTTCGTCTGTGGCAGGGGGCATGGCAAAGGATCTCTTGAGCTTATATTGACATCCTTTTAAAAGGAGAACATTGGCTGCTATGGTTCCCCTGCTTTACATGTGGCAGTTTAGGGTGTTAGGTCTGTGCTGTGTCAGGGTTGAAGGTAGTTTTATGTGAAGTTTTATGGTTTTCAGGGGATAATCTGAATAGGGATACTCTTGCCTCAGGCAGGAGGTAGACTAGATGACCTCTAGAGGTCTCTTCCAGCCCTACTTCTCTGTGATTCTACAGGGTGAAGAACCAATTTGTCAAACTAAAAACTATTTTTGTTTCTGAATCAAAGAAGCAAGGAATATTATCTGAATGATTAGCAATTTACAGTGACTTGTATCTATGTGAACATCAGGGCTTTACTTTTTGTGCTTCTCCTTCTTTTTTTACCTATAGATTTAGGATTAGATTCTGACCTTAGTAGTGATGGCCAACTCATGGGTTTTGCAGTTTACTTAGGGTAGAATTAAATATTCCATTTGATCCAAACAAGGAATTTCATTGTGATGTCAAGCATTTAAAAAATAAAATTAAAGGAAATGTCTAAATGAAAATATATCTTAATTTTTTCAGAAATGTTAGGATCCCCCAAACAAAAGTCAGTGAAATGAATACAAATTCTGAAAGCAGGTAAATGTCACCAAACGTACATGTTTGCTAAATGAGATATATGGGGGAAAAACAATGCTACTTCCAGTAGAGCAATATAGTAATGTCTAAACTCTATGAAACAGACTATCTCTAGCATACTCCCTTGGAGAGTTGCAATTCCATACCAAACCCAACACAGTGCTGTGCTTAAAGGGCACAATCTAGACCTCACTCAGATTTCAGTTCCCACATAAATGTTATTACTTGAATCAAGCATCAAAAGTCCAAACTGGGTTTTAAAGTTATTTTTTCATGTGTCACTGTGAATATCCCAAGCTATTAAATGGTATTTTCAATTTGCCAGTTTCACATTACATGCTCACTTTCCACTGAGACAAAGGAAACTTTTCACATTACATGCTCACATTCCACTGAGACAAAGGAAACACTAGACTGGATAACCATTTTTAAATCAAAGATGATTTTGTGGATGGGGATGTTATCAATATTAGTTTCCATCATGCATTTTTTTATGCTTATTTTGAGGAGAAATTTCCCCACACTCATATTATCATGGACTGTGGGAATCTTGCCTTTCTCTGTAGCAGGGAGCATGGTCCTCTACTTTGGATCTGTTCAGTTTAATTTAACAAGCTGCTTCTGTCCTTCCAATGGGAAGACATTAAGTGTGCCCCCTCATCTTCCTACTCTACTTGTTTTGGAGCATTTTGCCTGGCATGTACGTGAGAGTTGTCTATGCATTTGGTTAAGATAGGGACCATCCTCCCTTGAACAGGGGTTTGAACTAGATGATCTACTGAGGCCTCTTCCAGCTCTATTTATCTATGATTCAAGTTTATAATTCTTTGTTTATTACTTCCAAAATATATTTTGAACACAGTAAAAAAAAAAGTAATTTTTCCCTACTCCAAAGGCAGTAATATTTCTTAATGGCTCAGAAACATATCATAATATAGCACTATCAAAACTAATCTACCATAACGAGAACAGCAAGTTTAAATATATTCTCCTATAGAAACAAATCATAATAAATTACACAATTTTTTGGAGCATTGGTAATATATATTTAATGGCATAACCTTCCAGACAGCTTTCTGAAGAAATACGAACTAGGCATAGCCTCAAGCTGATATTATCAAATAAAGAGCAAAACAAAACAAGAGGGTAACGTTTCAGCTTCTAATGCCTCAAGATTCCTCATCTACATTTCTCCCCAGCAGTCCCCACACCCTTTTGCTTTTATATCTAGAGCATGCAGGTGATGTTCTACCTGTTCTGGATTGCTTCATATCCCTTTCACAATTACTGCTAACTCAGAGTAAGCAATGAAATATTATTACACATAAAACACTAATCATGAAAGACTCTGCCATGTGTCTAAAGGGTAATATATCCAATCCATCACAGTTTATAAGGGTGATGTTAAATAAAGGGTGAATGGATAGTAATTGAACAGTTAGAAACCCCTAGGCAGCTTTAGATCTTTCCACACAGCTCTTATTAATGAGGTTGTGCCACTGTTTTATATAGAGGTTTTCTATTCATGACCCTTTTGGGCAGATCTGACAAGTAGTAGAAGCCAAATTCTCTACTTCCCACCTGTTTTTGTGGCTCAGTCTAAATTTCTACCCTCTATGTTTACATTATTGTATTTGGGTACGTCTAGATGTGCACCCACCTGCACAGTTCTTACTGCACAATAGTTTAGTACTCGCTTTAGCAAGTACTAAATTACTGTGCAGTAATCACTAATACTGTACAGTCCTGGTACTGCATAGGTTGTTTCTGACCCTACTGAGCGGTTTGTGCCCGCCAACTTTACATCGCTGTAGCGGTGAGCTGTGTCACCATAGCAGTGATGTAGCGTCTCGTGAAGATGTGCCCTCTAATGTAAGGATACGCCCATTCTGTCTGGGGAAAAGCTCTGTTTTGATGATCTATTTGCGAAGGTTAAGGAAAGCAATATACTTCCAGGCAGCACTGAAGGAACATGTTGTTTGTCTAAGTGGTCCTTCTGTCAGTAGTTTGGCAGAACTTTGTAATAGATGTTCACTAATAAAAAAATTACAATATATAGCACAATACATTTTTCAGTCAAGAAAGCATATATTATTTTACTCCAACACTACCATTTTACTGTTTTTGTATTCAAAAGTAGTTGACATTCAAAATTTAACACTCTCCCCCCAAAAAAGAAAAAATCACCTTTGAACAGAGACCATGCCAAGGAAATTTTAACAAAAAGGGCAATGACTTCAGAAAGTTATCAGCAACTGAAAGAGGAAAATTAAAATAAAACTGTTTTCTGGAAGTGTAATTACATTGCTTCTGCCCATGTTATCCATGTGCATATACACATCCTATGCATGTGTATATATTGTGGGTCTCAGCTCTGGGACCGCAACTAAAATCTTGAACCAGCTCCAGTGTGGTCCTGGAGCTTAGATCGCACTGGTTCATAGGGCACTCAGCTTTCTACTTGCCAGTGCAAGGGGAGCCCTAGATCATGGTGGACTACTTATCAGGGATTTTCCCTTGCTTAGACATGGCTTGAATGAAGCAGGCCCTGTCATGCCAAATCTAAAACTGACAAGGAGGAGAGAGGTCTATGCCCAGTGGCAAGCCATAAGGCTTCTGAGTGAAAAGTCAGTGTATGGACACTCCAAGAAACAAGAAACATAAGAATCTTTTAGTGAAGGAAGATCACCTGCTGAATAAACCTATAGGACAGATTACTGGCCGTTACAAACATGGATGTAGAACTTGCGGTTCCTTAAAATTTGTCAGTTGTTAAGTCTCAGCGTGACTTCTATATGCTACATGCAACACTTTAAAAATGATTGCTTGTGAAAAAGGGAAGGGAATGCAAGTGAAGGCTATCTGTAGATGTCTTGTGTTTCACGTGAGAGAGATCATTTTATGAGTGGGTCCAAGGCCAAATGACTCTTGCAGGCTATTTGAAGAGAAAAGCTACTGTAGACAGAACTGTCCATGTTAGGTGCTGGGAAGCCACCCTTCACCCCTCACCAGGAAACTAGAAGTTTTTGATGCACCGTCATCAGCCATTATTAAGGAAGCCCATATGAAGAGATGCCCTCTATTTGTTATTGTACTTTAGAAAGAGATATTTAGCTGTGTTAGTCTGAAGTTAGGCAGAAAGTGGGAGAGGTGGCACCTTATAGACTAACTGGTTCAGAGAGGCATGAGTTTTGTAGGTTACAGTCTACTTTGTCAGATGCTATAAATGGACTTGCAGAGAGCAGGGGTACTAAACTGAAAGAGAGAAAGTCATTTAAATACAAAGTAAGTGAAAATGGGTTGAAGAGATTAAAAGAGGATAAATCAAGTAACTCACTGAGGGACATAGGGGTTTGTAAAAACTATTCAGGTAATGAGATAAGGAATACAGGGTTTCTCTCAAAACCATATTTAAACCATATCCAGTCCGTAGATAATTTTCAGTTCTGCAGTTCATGTTCAAGCTGGTTTTTAAAGTGTTGTTGTTTAAAAACAGTTATTTTGCAGTCAGCAACGGGATGTCCATTAAGGTTAAAGTGTTCTGCCACCAGTTTTTGGGCCTGATGTCAGATAAATGTCTGTTCATTCCTTCATGTAAGGAGTGTCCCATCTATCCAATGTAGAAGGAAAACTGTAAGCAGTTAATGGCATATATGCCATTGCTGGGAGGAAGCACATATTTCAACATCTCAGGTAAAAGTGAAAGAGAAAGTTATATATCATCCTGGGGATTTCTTGTTGTAACTGTAAAAGAACCCAATGGAGATTGGAGGATATGTACTGGATGAAGGACACTAAATTTAAATGAGAGAGTCTTCAGTAAGTACCCACCTCCTATATGGCAGATGTAGTGGATACCAACTAAAACTGTCAGGATCAAAATATTTATAAAATGTAAGTGGTACCTAATGATCCAGAAAAAGAAAAGCCTTTGCAATTACTTCAATTCACAAATGCACTGGGGATAGATCACTTACTACCCTCTGAAGTTATCTCAAGTTTTGATATCTGAAGGCAGTAATTGCACATTTAGATAACTTTATATACTTCCATAAAGTATATGAAACTATTAAGTTCAAGAAGGGATTATAAAAGACTTCAAAGTAGTCAGGGTTTGGACTTGCAGAAATCAAAGCCAATTTCTGGAGTTGGATCACATATAGTCAGTAAAGAGATATTGCAAACTCAACTCTAGAATCAAGATATATAACAGTGTAAATTCTACAGGAAGTTTATATAAAATTCCGTAGAGTGGGCAGCACCGTTATACCAGCAAACTAAGAGCACCTTTTCTTTCCTGACAAAGGAACACTAAGAAGGGTTTGACTCGCTCAAGGAAAGATTTACAAACCATGCTATCCTTATACTCTTGATCTGTTCCATCTATTTGTGCCTACCTGTGACTCCTCAAAAGTTGCTTTTGGTTATGCATTTGATTGAATTGTTAAGCTCAGTAGAAACTGATCGATGGCTCTTGGGGGTCACAAATTAAGAGTGAAACTAAGTATGTAGCTACAGAAATAGGGGGCCTGGCTATTGTAGAGGTCCTTACCTCCATATTTAGGGCATGGAATTCACAACACGCAGAAATAACACTGCCCTGTTGTGATTCTTTATAAATTATTGCTGGCTCTGCCATATTTATTCCTTCTCAAAAAAAAAAAAATCATACCAAATGGGTCCAGACCATGCCATGACAAGAAATGTAAAACCTGCCAACACATCTCCATCACCCCCACAATTACTATACCCAAGAACAGAACTATCAGCATTCCTGGATCTTACAGCTGCACCTCCGGAAATGTAATATATCTCATCCAAATGCCAGGGCACAAAATGCCCTGATGGAAAATACATAGAAGAGATGAAACAACAACTGCACACCAGAATGAATGCACACTGGAAATCTATTAAAGACAATAATACCCAATTACCTGTGGTGGCACATTTCTCACAAGAAAATCACTTTCTCTCCAATCCCTCAGTTTTAATCCTAAAAGGGAATTCACAAAACATTTTTCACAGATGAAACTATGAACTTCACTTCATCAACCCCCTGGATACAAAAAAAAATCATGTACTAAATCTAGATATTGGATTTATGACATATTATAACCTGCATAACATCTGATTCCCCAGGTATTTTGCCACTATGTGCCAGTTACATTCATTCCCCTTCTGCATCCTCCATCCAGCCTGTCTCTCACCCACTGACTCCTCAATTTAAATCTTCACTGACGGCCTTTCTTGGATGCATACCAGTCTCTGGCTTCTTTACTATTCATTCCATCCAGAAAGACCAGTCACCAACTGCAGATGTTCCCTGAGCTGGACAAAAGGTATTTAAACATTAAAGCTTGCTAAGAAGAATTTACCAACTATTTGAGCTAGTTTAATAAAAGATATCAGATTTACCGAAAGAACTTGTTCTCCAAAAAAGAGAACTCAGGCACATGGAAGACTAAACAGGCCATGTAGCTAAACACTCCCCAAGATGGCCTAAGACCACAGGACTGGCCTGGACTTCTGAGATCTGTGGTCTTTCTAGAGCATATTAAATGACATAGGGTGCTTGCACACGAACATGGAGGCTGTTTTGATGTACTGTATTTACAGCCTATCAGAACAGACTTGATTAATTGCCATGTTCCAGAAACCTCCCACATCTTATGTATCAGCATCCCCACACTTAAAAATGGTGGCAGGGTGCTTGAGTGAAATAATCTTATTAAATGAGTTTTAGTACAAGTGCCCACCATTTTGAAGCACCGGGATGCTGATACATGAGAGGCTGCAGCACTTCAATTAGAGCAGCTTTCAGAGCCACTCTAATTATAATGCTGACTCCTGCCCACCTCTAGAGCATATGTAAAAGTGCCCACAAAGCCTGGAGGCAATGTAAATGTAGACAGATAGAAAGTGGTCATCAGCACTTGGCAAACTAAATACAAGCAAACAATATGCATGTAAAAAAGGCCAAATGTAAGAACAAATAATGTAGGCCATACTAGCCTGGAAGCAGTTATTCTGAAAATGTCTCTTGTTGGATAATTAGCTACACATGAGGTCTTAGTCCTTTGTTGTGGCCAAAAGGGGCCAATGAGACCTTCAGCTGTATAAACATTGGAATATGAGTAGGAGTAAGAAGTTAATATTATCTTTGTATTGGCACTAGTACAAGTACAATGGGAATACTGAGCCCAGTTCTGATATTCACAATTTAAGATGGATTCTGATAACTATAGGGGGTTTTAGAGAAGAGTCATGAAAACACAGATAAAAATTGAATAAGTGGACAACAGAGTAGTGGAAGACCAAATAAATCTGTTGTTTAGAATAAACAGACTTAAAATACGTTAGGCTGTGAACAAGTTAAATAACCACTGAGGGAACAAATATTTCATAGTAGAATCCTCTTCGTTCTAAGAGACAAAAGTATAACAATATCCAACAGATGGAAATTGAAGCTAGATATATTCAGAGTTCAAATTTGGTGCATTTTTTAAACAGGAAGGAAATTATACATTGTTCCAGTGATTCAAAGATCAGGATGGATTCTCCAGTAATGAAAATGTTAAATCAAGGTTGGATGTTGTCTGACAGTATGCATTTCTAACAGTATTTAATTTGAGAAAATTCTATGATCTGTATGTGACAGAGGTATGCTTTCATGCACAGTGTAAGCACCAGCCTACCTCCTGTCTATGGACCAGCCACCCATCTCACTCTCCTGCCATGCCTTAATGTAATAGTAATAGGATGTTGCTCAGGCAGGAGGCTGCCCATTCTGAACACAGATATTTAGGAGAATATCTGCAACTCCATTCCACCCCTACACTGTGGCCCAAGCCTTGGACATAGCATTTACCAGTGGTTTGGACTAGGTCTTTCATAAAACAGACAGACAGACAAACAAACACATAACAGGCTCCAATCCCTTGACCCCTTCACTGGGGATCACACACAGCCCCCTCACTGGGACTCACCACCCCGTCTGGCTCAGATGGCTCTAGCCCTGCCTGACCCTCTTCCCTGGGGCATTACACCCTATGATGCTCAGGTGACCATAGCTGTGCCTGAACCCTTCTCAGGGTCTCTGCAGCCACAGGACTCATGAAGCTCCTGGGTGCTGCTCCAGGTCCCTCCACCAACCTGGGACCTGCCTCAGGACTCCCATAAGCCTGGGTTCCCCCTGTACCAGTTGAACCCACTAGGGTTGTGGGGAGCTGCCACACTGTATTATAGAGAGGATCAGGCTGGATGGTCACAATAGTTCCCTCTGACCTTACAATCTATCAGTCTATGAAAATGTTCCTTCCATGCTGGTCCAATGCTCTACTAAACAGAAGATCCATTTTTTACTCCATGTACCTTGACTCACAGGGTGATATGCATATTGGATTCTCCTGTTGCTTTATCCCTGGAGTGATAGTTTGTGGCTATTTTTTTAAGGTACGTAAAATGATCAAATGTATCAACATTTTGGGAAGGTCCTAATCAAGCACTATTTTTAGTTTAGGAAACATTTTTTTTAATCAAGACCTCTATACCTCTTGTTTTAATCTCTATAACTAATATAATTGAGAGTTTCAGGCTAAGTATAGACATTCAGGAAGTTAAATTGGGTTCAAAATGGCTGCTCAATTTTAATCTTAGCTTGTCATTGTCCTGACCTTAGACTTACAGCGAGTCTTAGTAACTGGCAATCAGTCTAAACCTGTAACTGAACAAAGTAGTCTAAACATTGCAGAACTCAGTTTAAAATGAAGCGGGATTATGTACAATCAGATTCATTTGATTTAGGTCAAGCTGGTTCATAGAACTTCTGTCTACTTCCTCTACATAACTCCAGGACTGGGAAAACCCAGCCACTGGCCCCAGCCCTAAGACTGCTCTTTTCATTCCCCTCTTTTCCCCACAGTGATCTATTTTTTGCACCACCTGGCCCCTTGCTGCCTCCACAGCCAGCACTCTCAACCCCCATCCCACAAGCAACTAAAGGTTCAGCTGCTTTTACCAGTGTTCACCACTACCACAGCAGAGCAAGTAAGTCCCAGTATGAGGATGTTACCTGTCAGCTCTGCCTTCCTGAAGAAGACCTGGCACCCAGATTGCTGGACTTACAATAAACATCCTCCCCCCCCACACACACACCCCTCAACTAACCAGAACTAAGCAGAAGTAAAGTTTAATAAGCATCTTGGGCCATACATTCCCCAGTCTCACTATGGGTGCCATTTAAATTTGATTGACTAAAACTTGGTTGCTGGGTTAGGGAATGCTGAGGCAAAGAAACTGAGTCAGAGGGGATATGGGCATCATTTAAACAATGGTAAAGGGTTCATCACAGTGTTCAGCCCATTGGAAAGCCTGACCAAAAATGCCATCATACTTTTCTCAGGATGACTGGTGGAAGGCCTCCCCACAAAGTTTATGAACACTCCAATAATCCTCTTAAATCTGTTAAAAGACTACAGCAAGATTTGGAAAACTCATACTAAACTGAAGCTTATTCACAACAGATAAAAATATAAAACCCTGATGCTGCAGGCTATCTGAGAAGAAACAATGTGGTATCCCATCCAGTATATCTTCTATTCATAAGAATTTCAAGCTGGCTTCTAAATGTCTGGTTATTCCTTAACCTTATGTTTTTCCTGGATATTGATCAGTTTTTTGAGATGTTCCAAAACAGATAACCCCTTGTCACTGGGAAAAATAATTATTTATACAATTAAAATAATGCTTTGAAGAATCTGAATGGAGGGTTTAAAAAGCTGTAAAATCAGCAACCAAGCATGCTTCAAGAGAGAAATCTCTCTGACACCATCCGCTGTTGTTCTCAAGAAGGTGGAAGAAACAGATTATCTCTCTTCAAGGATTGTGTTAAGAACTTTACCTGTCAGCACTGAAACCTGAGTGCCTCGGACTGGTTAGACCCCCGCTCTTGTTCTCGCTCTCTTTCTCGTCTTCTCTCTAGGCATAGATGTCTGCACCTGAATTGTATTAGTTAAGCTTGAGCTAAGTTTCCCCAACTACTTAGTGAAACCAGGGTAGTATTGTAATTGTTTTTGTTTTCCTTTGCATATCTATTACCAGGTACCATTATAAATTTAATATACTTAGCAATAAATAACTTTTATAGTCAAACTGGTAGTAAGCGAGTGTACGTTTCTTTCTCTACTTTCCTTCCCCACTTGCCCTGCAGCAACATTTCTTTTACCTAAGCTAAAGATCCCTGTGAAGCCCAGAAATACTGTGGGGTCTGCTCATCAAGAGGCTAGCACTACTAGGACAGATAGGGCAAAAGTTGGACATGCTGAGTTTGAAACACATAAGGGGGTCAGCTTGTACAGGCTGATTGACCTAGTTTGGCTCAGACATGCCCTTATGAACTGAATGCTGGCCCATAAGGGTATCAGCTGGACACCCAGCCAGATTCAGAGGTATTCTGTTCACCTGTGTGCTTGTGTCTGACTGCAGTTTATTGTTACCTTAATGAACTTATTCCTGGCATATGAGGGTGTCAGCCTGTCCATACTAATCAACTGAGCTGGGTCAGGTGTGTCGGGTTAATCTGTGTGTGTTTATGTGTGTATGACTGATTTGGTAACTGGAGGAAGCCAGTCCCATTGAAACAGTCCTGAAAGATAGCTCCATTGAGGGTGAGAACATGCAGAAGGGAGAGATACAGCTCCATATAGAAACACAAGTAACACAAGTAGCACCTTGATAGAATTACAAAGACCCTAGAAACGTATCCCTAATAAATGCGTGCACCCCAAAGTGATGGGCAAATCTGGTAATAGGGAGGTGTGGGAAAGATGGGGATGTACTTTTACTGGAGGCAACTCCACCCCACCCCACCCATGCGTCCTACCTTCTCGCCACTCCTCACAGGCCACACCTTCCCCTGCTACCCCACCCATGGGTTGTGCCTGCCCTGCCCCCACTCCTGCTCCCTTATCCCCAAGTAGACCCCCAATCCACTGGTTAACCCCACCCCTGATCCTGACTTACCTGATATCAGGCAGCCATTTGAATCAATTTAACCTCCCCCTGATGCCCCTGAATGTCTGTACTTCATATCAAAGAACAGAACAAAATTAAAAAGGTATTCTGTGATGCAACATATCATGACATTTCAGCCCAGGGAAAGTGTCAGTGGCTGAGTTAACAGTCAGAGGTGCTGAGAGCTGTAATAGAAGTAGTGATGAATTCTAAGCAGGAACACCAGTGTCCTTCAGATAGAACAGGCAAACAGTTAAGTTTCTAGTCTCTCATCTTGTCCCCAGCCCAGTAGTTACTAGATGTGTGATCAATGCTCCCTTGTCATGTCAGAAATAAGTTGTGTTAGTCTTTGAACTCATTGGACTGTAATATTTCAGATGTTCAGCAAACATATAATTCAATAACAATACGCAGATGAATTTAAAAGAATCCACAAAGGGAATCAAAGATACATTCAACTATATACTTAAAGGATTGTAGTGAATCCTTCATTTAAAAACATTGGAATAGTCTCTGGTGTAGAAAAGACACACATAATAGCCAATATCGTTGACCAATATCATGTTACTATAAAAACTAGAGGTGCACTAATACATTGGTCCAATATTGGATCGATACTGATATCAAGAAAATTTGCTGTATCAGAAATCAGCCCGATATGGCTGACAATTCTGCTGATAAATGCCCCTGCATACATGCAGCTGCAGCACAGCATGCAGGCAGTAAGAAGCACATCCCAGCTGCATGGAGAGCTGCATGCAGCTGATAAGTCTGTTGTGGTCAAAGGGGAGGGAGAGAGAAGGGGTGAGGGCAGATCAATGCTCCTCACAGTGAGGGAGAGAGGGGGGCAGGGGCAGGCACTGCCCACCTGGGTGGGGAGCAGGACAGAGCTGTGGCTCATTGGAGGGGTAGCTCCCACTTCTGCATGCACCCCAGGAGGGCACAGGGGGCATGGGCCCCCTGGATCTGTGTGAGGCAGAGCAAGCAGCATGCAGATGTAGGCTAGAGCCAGAGTTGCACCAGGCTCTTCTTGGCAGGGCTGGACTTGGGGTGGGGGCTGCAGAGGGGGCTGCAGCTACCCCAAATTTTGCCATAGGTCCCCCCTGTAGTCCCACTCCCGGCACTGCTGCTGCATGCCCAGTGCAACCCCAGCTCAATACCCCACCTCCACCCACACAAAAGGAAGAGCCAGGGCTGTGTTGGGTGTGCAGCAGCAATGCCGGGAGCAGGGCTACAGAAAGTGCTATGGTGAAATTTGGGGTGGCTGCAGCCCCAACCCCAACCCCAGCCCATGCTTAGAAGAGCCTGATGCAGCCTCAGCTCCAGCCCACAGCTGTAACCCCCCTACCCACCCTGTACATATCTAGTGGGCACATGCTCCCCTCCCCTGTGCCTTCCTGGGGTGTGCATAGCGGTGGCAGCCACCCCTCCCCACAGTGAGTCACGGCTCTATCCTGTGCCCTGCCCTACCCCAGCTGGGCAGCACCTGCCCCTGCCCCCTCCCTTCCTCACCATGGGGGTGTTGATCTGCACCCCCCATGCCTCTTCCCTCCTCCCTCCCCATCCAGCACAACAGACATACCAGCTGCACACAGCTGTATTGGAAGTCGAATTGGTACTGGCTAATATGCTTCCTTAAAAATCGGCTATTGGTATCGGCCCCAAAAATCTCTGTCACTGCACCCCTAATAAAAACCTAATTGCAAGTATCCCAAAACCAAGCTTCTATATGCAAGGAACAATAGCTATTAAATATATACTTAAAGGACTTGACATAATCTGCTTGGGAAAATATTTTGCTTCCAAAAATTATGATTTACTACATTTTTTGTGAAATCTCATTTAAAGTTAATAACCTTAATAATCGCATAGTTTAGAAGACAGTAAAGTAGGCATACATTTCTCACTTGTGGAAATAGAGCGCAGTCTGATTCTCTCACTAGCAACTTTTGACACAGGTATCAGAGTGGCTGTGTGAATCTTTGCATTCAAAAAAAAATTGTGGGGGGAGGGTGGAGGGGAGATTGAAAGCATGCACATAAAAGTTTATTCTGAGATGAAACACAATGCTTTTATTTGCCCTTCTGCTCATGCCTAATTAAAACTGATTCTTTAGTTTCGGAAAGGATAAGCCAATAATATGATGGAATCACTTTTACAATTTGTAAAAGTAAAGAATTGTGACAAGCAACTTATAAAAGCAGCTCTTGTTTGTACCCTCACATTTTGAACCCCTCCAAAACTTTCTAGAATCATCCTTAGAATCATGTAAAATCAACAATCTTAATGTGCTGACCCTCAGCAGAGGCGCAACTCATCTTCTATGAATGCTCACTCACACAGACACAGATCTGTTTTCATATAAACAAAAGTTATTTACTAATCACTATTTCTGCTTTAAAAGTTTTGAATAACCCATCAGGGAGCAGAAATGGTACCTTAGACATGCAGCTACACACACAGAAAATGAAAGCAGATAGCTGATGTGATCATAGTTGCCTAAATGAATGCTCTTTCTGGTAAACAAAAAAAGCTTCCACTTCTTAAATGAGCACTGACTCATATCTTCAAAAAACAACCCTTAGGCCTTGTCTAAACTACTGCTGGCAAAACTCCAAGCCAATCTGTACTCTCACACAGCTCCTCTGTGGTTTGCCCTTTCTGCTAGCAGTTACATCATCTCTTCCAGAGGAAAGGAGGCTTCTGCTGCCATCCAGCAGCCAGGAGAAGACATTTAAAAACACTCCAGTAGCATTCCTTTCAAGAACTGGTGCTTCCCCCTGCTCTACCAACACAGCTGAAGCATTGGAGCTGAGTGGCAGTGTTGGAAGTGTACCGGTGCATATATATTCTGGTATCTGAGTGGTGGCAGCAGTCACAGTCTGCTGCAGTATCTTCTGGAACAAAAGTCAGCCTGGTGCAGGCCAACCTTTTCCAACCTTTTGCTGGTGTGAGACACCCTTTGTGACCTGGTCCCCTACCATGGACCTCAAATGTCTTACCCTGGAGAAGGGTCACCTCTGATCCCTCTACAACAAGGGTGAGTTCAAAATGAGTAGGCCAGTAGGCTCAGCTGCAGAAGGGGAGTGCTGCAGAAGGGATGGCCATGCACTAAAGCTCCCTGTCACTCATAACTCGTGCCAGATTGGACCTCTTTGTGGGAAAGATCTGCCCACAGGCCATATGTTGATCTCACTTGTTCTAGAAGAGCCAAGTGAGTGTGAACAAAGCCCTAGACTCACATTTATTTGCATAACTGTGTGAAGGATAACTGCAAAGACTGAATATAGAAGACTGATTTCCAGCTAAAGTTAGATGCACAGCCAGCACCATATACATTTAAATAAATCTTAACCAATCATAAATTGATGGCATTTTTGCTGCAATAGATGTTTTAACTGTAGTATCCTAGTCAAATTCTAACACAGGGATAATGCCTTTTAAATTAGTTCAGTTCAGGAACGGGAGTTGATTATACCTTGTACTGATCCTCTGCATGCACAATATCACTGATAAGAGGTACAGCAGAAGTCTGATTGAATAAACTAGTCCATGAGAAGATGAACTAGCATATGAGGGTACAACACTGTTCTGGTGATGTGTTCAACACCATTCTAGTGATGACCTGGGTTTAACTCCTACTTTGAAAGATAATACCTTCATCAGAACTCTTTTAACCTAACCAAAGTACTGGGTTCAGTATTGAATCAAGGCCAAGACTGCACCTACTGAACTAGAAACTGCCAGCATAATGTATCAATGGATATAATGTTCCTTAGAGGTCTCTTTACACAGAAAAATATTTCCCAAAGACCTTCTTGAGCATTCTGTACAAGTGGGTGTGTTTAATTTGTTAGTTATATAATACTTTCCTGTTACAGGTTTTCTTCCAACAAAGATACTAAAAAAGAGCTACTTACATGTTCACAGGGAAAACAGGGCCCAATCTTAGGTAGAAAACCTTAAGGGAAGTGTGAAAGTTAAAAAAACTACTGGGGCAATTATTTCAGGGAGGGCATGATGGGTTTCTTAGAGCTAAACTCACCTTACTTTTTCCCCCTTCTAAATAATTCAATGAGCCAGAGTTTTCATGTCAGCAATTTCATTATAAGGATGAAATTATTTCACAAAACCTCTTTCTTGCACATATGACAGAGGTTCATCCCCTCAGAGAATCTCTTGAATTCTTAAATGTAATGCAGTTGCTAATAACACCAGTCCTCTAGTGTTCTTACTTACATTTCCCTGCACATTGAGAAATATGCTCCTTTCTTCTCTGATTTATTGCATTTCTTTACTTAGAGCAGGAAGAGAGCTACAGAATAACTAACTGGACATAATGAGCTTGCACTGGGATTTAGAAGTTGTTAATAATCACAACCTGCCTTCAGTAGATAGAAACAATACCTAGCATCTTAGAGCCCTCTCCCTGTGTCTGTCTCTTGCTCATATTTTGTGGTGGTTGTTGTCTCTATTATGCTAGAATTTAAGATTTCCCAAATGGAAGATATAGTGCTGGGAAATAGTTATACACTGCAAGGTAGAGATAAGTGCCATCCTTTAATAGACAGAGGGAGCCAAGCACTTCTACTGAAAGTTTTAATTCTTGCACAAAATATTAAAAACAATCTAATTAAGCTAGGAGGAAATATGAAATTAGCATAGCAGTTAATGTTCTTCCTGGGGCTGGTATCAAAAAATGAGAAAACAGATAAATAACACTGGAGAACATCTGCAACATGTAACTGTAGGCAAATAAAAACAAACACTGGACCGTAGCACAGCCCATTGGTTTTGATATGCAGGCAACATTCTCTTGTCTGGTTTAAGCCTTTTATATCTAATTTACAAAAATACAAGCAGCCCCTCAGGAACTTCTGATTCTGGACTCATACACTTATTTTTCCTCCAAGTGTTGTAGATGTTTCAGGATTTGGTTTTTTTTCTCTTCCAAATTTCTCTCTTCTGTCTAAGCCAGAAGCCTAGTGTTTTGTATTTTCTACCCTTTCAACTCCTCCAACACATAGGGAATATGCCCAAGATACTGTATTTCCACTGAGAAGGACAGGCAGGGCAGGAGGAACCACAGAGACTAGATGATTCAGGTGTGTAAACTGAAAGCCAAAAGCATCATTCCAGGCTTTCCTCCTGATGCCTGCCACGCCATATCAGGCAAACACATGAAGACTTTGGTCATTTGCAGCCTACTGAAGTTTACTGAACTCATGTTTAAAAGAGTAAGGAATTCAGAAAAGTGAAAACATCCACATCCACCAACCACCTTGGGACTTCCAAATCAATGGATGGAAGCACTGCTCCCCACTTGCCAACTGTGAGGCATGCTGAGCTGGGTGCTCATTTCCACTCCCTGGCATCAGGGCCACAGCCCTTCAATGCCTAAAAGGTGAGCGTTCTATCCGGAACACTAGGGTACTCTACATGTGAACACCTCTGACTCATGAAAATAGTGAACCAGTTCCAAGTGAGTGACGTTTTGGAGTGATTCAATTGTTATATGTATCCACACCCTTAGGAACACCAAGAACTATGTGAAACTAGTATTTATGGTGCTACTGATCCTTCATAAACTACACTGGAAGAACTTGGCCAATGGACAGCTCTTCCTCACCACCACCATCACTAGTGCCAGCAGAACTTGTTCCTCCCAGATTTTGCGCCATTTCAAAGGGTACCCACATAGTCTTTCTGGTGTACCCCCCCGACATACAATAGTAATAGAAATCCCTAAGCGGAGATTCCTCCTCACAACTTCTTACTGAGGTTTGTTCTTTAAAATGATAGCTCAGTCCTGTAGTTTGTGATCAATTTAGATGTTTGAATGTTTTAATATCTGAATGCTTCCTCAGAAATTAATAGTCTGGTCTGGTACAAAAAGTTTTGTTAGGTGTGGAATAAACTCAGTACAGTGCTTTTTATTCTTTTATCATTTCATTTTCTTTAGGGGTTTTTTTTTTCAAGAAGCCAGGAATGCAGCTCAAAATAAAATAAGTGTGGTTTATAGCAAGAACATAATATAGTGCTGTCTCATAAAAAAGTAACTGACAAATCTGTCTTTTGGGACTAATATAGCTTTCCCTAGACATCTTGAAAACCCAAAGCTTTCCTAAGCCACTGACCTAGCAATGTAAAAGAGTCCTGATTTTAACTTGGTGCTTTAATTAGGGTCACCAATTAGTCTCCCCTTGATGCTCATTTTGTCCCTTTCTCCCCCTTCATAACTGTGTCGATTTTTTATACCTCCTTCTAAATTCACAATACATTTCCCTTTCTCATGGACTACTCAGCTGTGTTTTCCCATTTCAGATTCCTCTGCCAGACTCTTTAGTTTTACCAGCTTTCTAGCACTAACCATCATTCTTGCCATAATTCATACACCTGATCATTTTAGGCACACACACTGATAAGGTGGGTTTACTTACTATAACAAATGGAAAACAGAGGAAAACATTAAAAGCCATTTTCTTGAAAACCAGCACCTTTCCAAGAGTTATGTTGTATTCCTATTTACAGCATTACTGGACATTATCAGTTGCTATAACAGGTGAACTTTACATGAAGTCATAGGCAGAAAATCTTTTTAAAACACTGATCTGTGAAAACCTACCTGTTCCCTGCTCATTGTTTGTTGGCATCATTTCTTTGGGAAGTTGCTGAATTTCTGCCACAAAAGTTGAATGATGTCAGAAGCAAGCCCTGTTTTACATAAACAGAATTACAGAAACAGCCCAATTTAATAATTGATAAGGTGTTATGGGGTTCAGCTGTGCAAGCTGAAATGGGAAATGAACTATCATACATAGGTGGAAGAAATTCAAAGATCATTCAGAGTTTCTGGGTGTGCTGAAATTAAAAGATTTTTGTTATTATTCCCCTCCCCCACTCCTTATCTGAAATAAATGTCACTCTGAGTGAAATTATATAGTTAATTTGTCTGGATGTAAAACCCTTTAATATCTTTTAGTAAACATCACAACTTCCAGAGTCTTTGGGGTACTCAGTGCTATGATACAGAGCTAGATGGGTCATTTAAGAAAAACAGGATTTCAGAGCTAAACTTACTTTTGGTATTTTCAATAATAATTTAGCTAGCCTATTTCAGACAAAGAATTTAATTAAATACTTGAAATTATTTTACAAATCCTCTTTCTTTCACACCTGACATAGGTTCAGCTCCTCTGAGATACCTCAGGTTCTTAAATAAAATGGAACTACTACTGTTATAAAGCCTCTGTCAGTTTCTTGCATATAAGTGTTTTGGATTATTGACCATCATTCTCTTTTTATGAGATAGGAAAACGTAACATGAAATGAATATATATCCATCATTTCCTTGACTCGTTACAGTGGATGTTACTATGAAAAAATAATTCAGGTATGGTGGAGGAAATATTTGTTACATGCATTTCTGTTTCAGACATCAAGACTATGTCAACCACCAGATTAAGAGATTGTTGCTTCCAAATTAAGAGTTTACTTTGTTTTTCACCATGTACACCTTACAGGGACATAGAGTGTCACTTCATTGTTGTATGGCGCGCTATGGCAACGTAGCAATGACGCGTGTCTACATGTGATCACCAGCTACATCACCATAGAAGCGCGCTCCCCCAGTACAGTGCATTGCTACAGCAACATAGCTGAGAAATTTACCCATATGTGGAGTGCATGGCATAGTAACAGCCCATACTGCACCGTGGTTTAGTACTTCCTAAAGGAAATACTAAAGCACGGCAAGGTAGCAACGTCATTGTGTGGCAATGTGTAGATGTACTCTATTGCAACTACAATTATGCAACTGTCATATTTCCCATCTGTTAAATCTGATTACAAGTTTATATTCAGGAGTTCTACTTTGTTGGTAATTTTTATGTCATTTTAGAGTATCACTAAATGCTCAGTTGTAATTATCTGGCTATTTTAAAGAATGGTTATGCTATGGCTACATTATTATTTATTACTATTACTGGCCATGAGGAATACTAGAATGCCAGCTATTGAAATTCAGCCTTTGTAGAACCCAATATTGTATTTTTAGCATAAATCAATCCAATCAGAATGAACTGAGGAACAATGAAAATAGTTTTTTTGGAAGACTTTCAAAATGCTATCCATATAAAGCAATGCCATGATTGATTACATCTCTTCTGTATGTGCATTCTAATATAAATGACCTATGATTCCTCTTAAAAGTTAATGCTGGAAAGACTTCAAATGATAATGGCAAAGAGCAGTGCATGTAATAACCATGGCTGAGAAAGAAAACTGAATGGGAATTCAAAATGAGCAGGTAGCTTCCATAGATACCACAAAGCCAGATAAAGAACCTAATCCACTGTGCATAACATTTGTTAACCAAAGTTATCTAGCAAAATTATAATAGGGCACTCTGTGCCCTGGGCAGTGCAGGCTGCCAGCAGCAGGGACACAACTACTATTTGACCACACTGCTCAAGTGTATTATATAAATAGATATTATTAGAGAGAGAGAGAGAGAGAGAGAGAGAGAGAGAGAGAGAGAGAGAGTGTGTGTGCAAGTGACAGACTGCCAATGTGGGCTTACCAGATGGCTTGAGATACTTACCCTGGGCTAGAAACAGTGCCAGTGAACTCTGAGCAACCTCAAGGGTGGAGCAGGGGAGCCCTGCCCTGTGGAGAAGGGGAAGCCAATTGAAAGAAGGGGTTTTCAATCCCCTCATTCTCATGGAAGGGGGATGGCTGGAGTTGGGGGCCAGCCACCTTGAGCCCTGGTTGGCCAGTTTGCAAGACAGGAAGTGACTGCCAGAAGAGATAAAAGCAGCAGCCAAACTGGCATGGGGGGCTGCTAACAGTTACTCTGAGGAATGACGCAGGAGGCCTAAGAAGAGCTGGGGGAGTTGATCCAGTGGAGGGAGCAGAGAGACCCCTCTGAAGAGCCTTGAAGGCCCTGGGAGAAGAGGACAGTAGTAGTCAGCTGTGCCTCCAGCCCTGCAGCAGAGAGGGAGTAGTGAACTGGGCTTGGGGCAAAGAGCTGATGCCCCAAGGCGCCATCACAGTGTCCTGGATTTGCCAGGTGTCCCAGAGGCTGTCAGTTACCCTGTGGTTCTTAAGTCAAGGGTTGACTAATGCATTTTGGTTTGTTTTGTGATTCTGGTTATGCCATTTAAGTTCACTTGTGAATAACCTTTCCTATTATTCTTGTTTTATAAATAGAGTGTAAATAGTTAAATCAGTTAAGTGTTAGACCTTCTTGGAACCACAAGATGCTCTGTGGGAAGCAGAGGCCAGCTGGACAGTGAATTGGTGCTGGCCAAAAGCCCTAACCTACTGTTACCACACCATCCCTGATATTGGACAGGAGTGGCAACAATTGGGCCTCCACCTGAGTTACATATATTAGAAACAAAGTTATTATTTATATTATATAAACAAGAAAAACTACAAAGAATTTCTGAATGCACAAAAGGCAGGGTTTATAATGATAAGAGATTGGTCATTGAGCTTGATTATGGTATTTTTTTAAGACTTTTTATACTCTTAAATATATTCTCTTGAATCACATTCTCAATATATTCTGTGCATTCAGCTAAAGTAGAGACCATGCCACAGGAAGTATGGGAAATGTATTAGCCTTGGTCCTTAATAGATCTAGCTAATGCTGTAGGGCAGTGCAAAGGTGAGACAAGGGAGTAACCTGTAATTGTTAGTGATCCCTTTGGGGCCATACAATGATCCTGACTCCTATTCAAGTACCACTGCCAGTCTGACCAAACAACAGGGTAGGGAAGATTTAGCAGCTAAAAGCAGCTATTGTTTTGAAGGGATCATTTATAGGGATGAGTGCATGTTTCCCTGCTCAACTAAATTTAGGCCATGAGTAAATTTAGGCTGGATACTAGAAGAAGGTTTCTAAATGTGTGATCATGACTTTTGTGCTGTGGACATCTCAGCAGGGAATTAGAATTAGACTGCCACGTCCATTTCAAAAGACTATTGATGCATTTGAGGAACCAGAGGAAGTTTTCATTTGTTCATCTCTTACTAGAAGTTCATATCACATACAGAAAAGGCTGTAAAAAGCTGAGTTATGTTCTATTGGTGGAAGTTTTATAGCTAGTAAAAATGACTTCATCTTCCAAAAGTGACTAACTGCTGTTGAAATATGTGATCTTATTCTATATATCTACCTTCCCACCTTTATATTTTCTATAAATTCTGCAGCTATAAGGTCCAAGCAGAGGGAAGATAAGGGTACTACCATGCTCAGAGATACCTAAAGCTAAATTCACCTCAAGTATATGGGTGCTATTGACGTTATCTGTGAAACAAATGTAACCCAGGTGGTACATTGAAAATCCAATTGAAGGGATGTCAATGGGTGTGTATATGCTGTGGGATCATGGCTGCCTAGCTGCAAGCCAGCTCACCTCCTTTCCCTACAGAGACCAAACACACCTAGTGATATTTAACTATTTGCAGATTTAATGATGCAACATAATATTGAATTTATAACCATAACTTACATACATACATACATATCATGTATATATATATATATACATATATGCACACACATACACACACACATACATACAAAGACACACATACATATTTAGTATTTACATATATAAATTTACACTGATAAAGAAGAAATGGCAACCCAGGGAAAGATCCCATTACCTAAAAGAACATCATTACCCTCTCCTAGGTCAGCAGACTAGGAAAGGCCAGTATCTGTAAACTCCCCTTGGCAAACAGGGGACCTAGATTCTTCTCTGCATCCAAGGGCAAATCGTCCCCTCCCATCAAGGGTTTCCCCTTGATTGCCTGAAGTGGGGAGGGGCCTTCCTCCCCTGTGGGAATGCTCTTCACGGGTAACTCACGACTCCCGCAGCTTTTGGAGTGATAGATTCAAACATGGGCACATGGGCTTTGATTTGCTCTGCAGGCTTCACCCCCAGATTGGAAATGTGTGATTTTTTTAAAACAGTTCAGTCTACTGTCCATAATGCCTTTTTGGCAAGAACATGAGAATACAGCTCTATGTAATATAACAGAAAGGATGGAAAAAAATGCTAGCATTTCAGTTTATGGCTGGAACACATTTGCATTTTATATTATTTCACATCATTTAATTTTTTCCCAGAAATTATGGCTTAACAGAGCAGGAGTTTGGTTTGTTACAAACCATTGCATTGAACAAAGAGTGATAAAATTCAAGGTCACCTAGAGAATTACAAAAGAATCAGTACTAAATATCATGAACATGATCCTCCTCTTGACTACAATGGTATTGATAGAGTACCTTTGATATATAAACATAAGTGAGAAAATAGTATGTCTCCATGTCCCAGTTGAATTGCTTTGTATGAGAAGTTAGAAGTTCTTAAACATGCACATTTTGAAAACATAGGGCCAAATTCTCTGTGGTTGTAAAGTGTCTCCTTGAACTTGAACTAGAGGCAATTTAGATCAGTAAAGAACTTGATTTCTTCATCTTGGCTCCTTAATTCTGAAATATATGGCCACAGTGGCCAGGTATACATGAGACATTTTCTGTGGAGCTGACTAATTAGCTCTGCAGTGAAATCTCACCATGTACTGTGAGTTACACTATTAAGTTACAGTTGACTAATAAATGCTGCCACGGGGTAGTCTGGCTAAACACAAGTACTTCCCTGAAGCACCATTGTTTCATGCATTGGCACAGCTGAAACACTGTTTCACCCCAGGTAGCACCATTCCTCCCCCCCAGCACACATGAAGCCCTATCAGAGAAGCCCTGGGCTGGCTGCTCCAATGAGATTCCATGTGCTGCAGGAAGGGCTGGCTGAGGCACAAGTGCTTCAGTGAAGGGGTTGCTTGCCAACTAGCCCCACACTAAAGCACCCTTAGGTCCCAGCCAGCCCCCCACAGCACATAGAGCCCAACTGGAGCAGCCCTAGGCTGGCAGACTGATACCTTGGGTTTTCCTGCCAGCCAAAAATTATCCCACCAGGCTCCATATGCTGCATATGAATAAAATCTGGAGCAATATGCTCCGGAATTTATTCTTGTGCAATAACAGCATGAGTAGACGCACCCAGTATCTACAAAGACAACCCTGTAAAAATTAGACCCTCCCTCTCAGTTTGTCTCCTCAGGAATAGATATCATAAATCAAGAAACTCTGTATCAGTCTTCAGATCTGCACAACAGCTATTAGAAAACAGAGTCCTGACTCCAGTCCTTAGATGTGGAAAAGTGGGAAATACATAACTGTGTGTATCCCAAATGTCAGATAAGCTGGATTCCATAGGTTAAAATGAATATCTTGAAATGTACCAGTAATGCATTCAGTCTATAAGGTATAGGTGCAATATGTATCACACAAGAAGCAACAATAATTCATTTTATATTTAACCACTTTTGTTGGAATACTTTATAGATATTGCACCTACTGTACTAGCCCAGACACAGTACTTAACAGAAATACATTTCCTAAGAATGCTTAACTGCACAGTTTTGGAAACATAATAGGATGTTTCTGGAAAGCTCACTAAATAATATCTATAAATAACATATTTGAGTAGTGACTTATTCATACAGATGTCTGTAGAATTATATAGATAAATAAACAAGCAGTTAATATTTAATTAATCTTTATTGAGCTAATCTTTTTTCCCTTATGTGCTCTTTATATTGTGAGCAAACATAAGTACAGTGGGAAGAGCTCATCAGACAATATCTATAAAATAGACCATTTAAAGCATTTCATTATATTTTAAAATAAATTACTTATATATATATTTATAAAAACAATTTTCTTCTAGCTCTAATATTTCTAATATTTCAGAATTCTTAGGAAATCAGTTAAAAATTATATTTCCACAACTGACTTTATTT
Source organism: Caiman crocodilus (assembly GCA_030014935.1). NCBI lineage: Eukaryota > Metazoa > Chordata > Crocodylia > Alligatoridae > Caiman > Caiman crocodilus. Next base: position 49,542,156 of record JAGPOW010000261.1, on the reverse strand, counting down.
ATAACCAGACAAATTTGTATGCACTTAAGCACCCATCTGGTCAAAATATATATATATATATATATATGCATAAATTCAGAGGTTCTTTTACAATTTGGCCTGAACTTTTCCTTTCTGCATTGTATATGGGTTAATATTGTATTCTAGCATTGTGCTCTGCACATGTCACAAGATGTCAATCATTTTAAACTCTTATTGAACTGATATCATAAAAAATGCACAATACCTTCTTGAATAAGGATGAAAGCTTCAGTTGGTTGCTGATCAGGGTTTCCAGTTGCCTATAAACTTATGGACAGTCTGTAAAAAAAGGGCTAAAGACACTTGTCTGTAAAGTCTTTAAAAAATAGAACTGTCCATAAAAAGATTAAGAAACCATGAGTTTGATTGAAGCCTTACCATCAGAATGAGACTGTATACAAGGATGGGGAAGCACTAAGGGCACCTAGTAGGGGGCTTCAATGTCTCTATACTAATGCTAGAAGCATGGGGAACAAGCAGGAGGAACTTGCACTTCTGCTGCAAACAAAGAATTTGACCTGGTTGGGCTAACAGAAACCTGGTGGGACCTACCCACAACTTGGTAGTGGACATTGAGGGCTACAAGCTGTACAGACAGGATTGAGTAGGGGAAAAGGGGAGGGGGCATTGCTCTCTATGTTAAGGAGCAATATACATCTTCTGTCATTAAGCTGGGCCTAGAAGAAGGGAAAATTGTGTTACTATGGGTCAGATTACAGAAGGGTCAGAGAGAAAGGGACTTGGTAATGGGGTTTATTGCAGACCCCCACACCAGGGGAATGAGTTAGACCCAGAATTCTTGAGACAGCTCTTAAAGGCAGTGAGTTCAAAGGACCTGGTTGTCATGAGTGACCTAAACTTCCCAGTCATCTCCAGGGAGGAACAGACAGCCAGGTCTGCTCATTCACATCTCTAACCTGCTTACAGAAGCTTCACATAACACAGGAGGTAAATGTTCCTACGAGGGGAAATGCCTTGGTGCTGGCCACAGGGGATAACTTGGTGGGGGATCCGCAGGTGCAAAGTAACCTAGGGGATAGTGACCAACTATTGATGGAGTTCACTATCTGGTGAAAGGTGGGGAAGATAAATAGTAGGCTGACGTGCTAGACTTCAGGAAGGCCAACTTCAACCAGCTCAGGTAATTAGCTAGGAAGGAACCCATGAGTAAAAGCATCAGAGAGATGGGAGTCCAGGAAGGGTGGGTGCTTCTCAAGGGACTGATCCTGCAGGCACAGAAAAGGACCATCCCAGTACACATACCAGGGGGCAAAAGAGCAAAGAAACACTCTTGGTTGAGGAGGGAAATCTAGGAGTGCCTGGAGAGGAAAAGAGAGACCTACAGGCTGTGGAGGCAAAGGGCAGCCACCAAAGAAGAGTATACCTGCTTGGCTCAAAATTGCTGGGAAATAGTGAGGAGGGCCAAAGCGGAAATGGAGCTTAAGCGGGCAGCAAAAGTTAACGTTAACAAAAGTCATTTTTTAAACACATAGGAAGCAAAAAGAAAGTGCAGGGTAACATAGGGCCATTTCAAGATGACTAGGGCAATTGGTAACGGATAGGATAGACAAAGCAGAGATCCTAAATGATTTCTTTGCACCTGTGTTCCTGGGTATGTATACAAGCATGCATCCTACTGGGACTTTAGGTAAGCATCAGATAGTTACCAGCCCACTAACTGTTAGCACTGACCTAGTAAAGGGGTACTTGAAGGGGTTGGATATATTGAAGTCAACAGGCCCTGATGATCCTCATCCTAGGGTACTTAGGGAATTAACTGGAGTCATGGCAGAACCACTGGCACGACTGTATGAGCACTCATGGCACTCAGAACACGTCCTGGAGGACTGGAAAAGGGTCAATGTGGTCCCTATTTTCAAGAAGGGGAGGAAAGTGGAACCAGGTAACTATATGCCAGTTAGCCTCACCTCTATCCTTGGCAAGACCTTTGAGAAAATTGCTAAGGATCACATTTGTGGGGGACCAGCAGATAAAATAATGCTAAGGGGCAATGAGCATGGGTTCATAGCAGGCAGATCCTGCGTGACTATCCTGGTTTCTTTTTATGACTGGGTCACAAAATGCTTAAATCAAGGAATAGAAGTTGATGTTATTGACTTAGATTTTAAAAAGGCCTGTGACACAGTGATGCACCCAGTTCTTAGAAATAAACTAAACAGTTGCAATATAGATTATTACACAGTCTGGTGGGTGCAAAATTGACTTACGGGATGCACCCAGAGAGTGGTGGTGAATGAGTCAGTTTCTACCTGGAGAAATTCAGGTAGTGGAGTCCTCCAAGGCTCTGTCCTGGGACTGGTATTGTTCAATATCTTCATCAGTGACTTGGATGAGTGAGTCAAAAGCATTCTGTCCAAGTATTTCTGGGGCTCTTTGTCCCCTGACCCATGCAGAAATGGTAAAGTGGAGGATCTTTTTCCCTCATTTCCTGGCTATACACCAAGTTGTGCCCCATACCAGGCATCTCTGTCTCTCATCCTGTCACTGACAGGGAGAACTGGCTCTTTGGGAGCTGAGGAAAAGGAGATGAGTGGGAAATCCTCCCTCCTGGTTCCCCTACTCTTCTACATTTACAAAGGGAACCATTTCAACTGGAAAAGATATTATCTGGATACTGTATCCCCTAAAAAATTTGAATAGTGTAATGTCAAGTTACCTTGGATGGGAAGTCATTTTATCATTATGGTCTCTTCTGGCCTTAAAAGTTATGAAAATCTGTATCGTCTTTCCTTAATAAACTTCAGCGTGCAAGAGAATGATACCAACCCTCCTGGCCCTATACCTATTCAATCTGGCCTTTCATCTTCACAATACAAGGATCTCTGGACCTATAGAGATATCTGAGAGTACTCAGCAGATGTGAGTGGTTTCCCTTTCTGCACCGGACTGATAGAATTGTAGCTGGAGAATCCTCTGTAGGAACAGAGCTTGGGGAACCAGATTCCTTTCTGTGATTATATTGTAGTCCAATTTTAAATCCATCATTTAAATATCTTCCTACTCTACAACTTCTAGCTGTAAAAAAAACTTCCAGGGAAGAACAGTGATATTTGCTCTCTGAATATCTGAGTATATGGTGCCTATTCAAACTTCTTTGCTTACTTCAGGAATAAAACCTTTAAAAGTGAGATTTGTGGTCATCACAGCTCCTTAGTTCTAAATACATGGGTCCATGTGCACCAATCCAAATTTTAACTTGAGCGGGAGAGACAGCATAGTCAAGCCAGATGCCCAAATTCTTTTCTCTGGGCAGGTCTACCCATACAAATAATCCTATTTGGCTTTACTGAACAATAGATTGACTGTAGAACTCATGTAGATACAGCCTCTGGAAAGTAGCATTTCACTTATTACAGCTCTTCACATAAAACCAGATGTTTCCTCTCCTGTGCCCACTGACGGAAGCAAAAGCTGGTGGGAATCAAGGTGGCAACATGAAGTACAGGAATATACTGCCTCAATTTCCAGTCTGAAGGACCATCTCCACAAACATACTGTGGGGTCATTGAATCTAGGGATGGAGTTAGAGACTGATAGCAGATACAACATGAGCTTTTTCTCAGTCCAACAGATTTCCAATAGGAAATACATATGGAAGTTGTTGTTGTTGATCCAGGGAGGGAGAGGACCAATAGTACCATTTTTCCTGATGAAATATGACAGGCTAGCTGGTAGTGATTTAGCACAGGGGTTTTGAAAGGGTAAAAGATGATTGGAGGGCTTGGGATTCCCTTTTGTCACCAATCAGGCCCCAGAGACTCACCCTCCGTGTCCCGATTGGCCCCTTGGGTCACCTGGAAGGGGATAAAAGGGGCAGTGCAGCTGACTCAAGAGAGACCAGCGAGGGACCACAAGGAAGGACTTTCAAAGAGCTGGGCTAGCAGGGCAGGAGCAGTTGCCCCAGAAGAGCCTGAAGGGGTGGGACCTGCAGGCAGCAGTTGAACCCTGAGCAACATGGCATGTGGCTGGCAGGGGATCCTGGGCTCCAGGATCCCCTATGAGAGGCTGCAGCCAGCAGGAGAGTCTCCCCAGATCCAGCAGGGATCTGAGCAGTGACCTGAGAGGTTCCCAGCTCTGCTTCCAGCTCCTCCAGTAAGAGGCCAGGAATTTTGATATGAAGCAGGAGCTCCTGCAAGGTCAAGACCCCTATCGGTTTAGAGCAGCACCAGCACTGGTGGCTGTGTAGTAAAGTTTCTGCCTGCCATGTGGAAGATCTGAATTGAAGTCCCAAACGGGATGACTTAGGGTGAGTGAACTGATAGGGAGAAGTTCTTGCTGCAGTGGAAAGGAGTCATTGTGTTTTCCCTCTTTCCCCCACTCCAGGCCCTATATTCCTTGTTATCCATTTTGTGTTTCATGCCTTTTATATTTCACCAACCAGTATTGTTTGTTCTGCTGTTTGTGTTTTATATTTTGCTAACTCTGTTTTTTTTCCAACTGGATGAATATGTCTATGATTGTAAGTGTCTAACCTTTGTTGAATCCTGCCCCCTTGGGGTGCTGTTGTGTCCTCTATACCCCCTGGTTTATACTGGTTATGTTCCCAGTACCGTTCTCTCATTACAAGGTATATGGTTAAGTCCCCATTAGTGATCTGGCTCTGCTGTATGGGGGAGGAGGATCCCTACACCTCCCACAGTGCTTGTGCACCTGCTCTGATCCCTTCAATTGGAGAGGGGGTACATCTTGGAGTACCGCCCGCATTACAGAAGCATCTTGCCAAGGAGAAGGGAAGAAGAGTGATATGAGGATGGCAGCTCCATCAGCTGCTTCCCTGAAATGAAGATGATGATGTAGCTTGATTTCCTCCTCATTTTTGCATGAGATCTAGCGTGCAAACCTTTCCCACACAGCACTCCCCTTATTGTGATGGGGAGAAAGAGAATGACAGGAAGCCTCTGCAAGGCTAGATTAGCAGGATATTTTATGTGAGTTTTTCCCACTTGTGTTGGCATCAGGGATGAATGTGTTCACATTCCATTTTCAGACCTGGGTACCTAAAATAAAAGTGGCAGAATACCTGCAAGTCTTACTGAAATTCTGAACGATGCCTTGTAATGAAGGTTAAATAAACCTGCCAATGATTTGTTACTGTCTGTGCATTTTCATCCATAATGGCATTATGCTAACCACCTAGGAGTCTCCAGGAATCCTTCCTGTATTAAGTGAACTGTGGCACACATCTCTCTGATGTCCTTCCCTGCTTGGATTTGTTGCCTGATCATCATTCTTTATTAAATGTTTCCTTTGACTTTTCCAGAAACCTTTTTCTACCTTACAGGTCTATAAATCTGAGTTAGTACCTATGCAAATTCAGACCATTTGCATTTGTGAAACTACCGGTTTAAATAATTCTGTCATTTCTTTACCACTTTTGTAACTTTACATTCAAATCTCCTAGTACCCATCTTGAAACAATACCATTTTTTCCTTTTTATATTTTCTAAATACATACCTAAAAAGACACTGCACCTTTACAACATGGACTGTGGGCTGAGCACAAGATTAAATCACATGATATGAACGTATTGCCAGCCATGACAATAAGTCACTAAAACAGATTCCCCATTTGTAGAATTGAGATAACAAGCCACCTTTTAAAACAGTCTTATCTTTCTCTAAGTATACAAGGACTTAGGCGTCTAAAATGGGACTTCAGTGCCTAAACTGAATCACTCTAGCAGACTGATCTTTCTTCAGTTTTTAAGAGATGAGTTTAGGTGCCAGCCATCAGACAGCCCTGAGGGTATGAATCCCAGGGGGAGGGAAACGCATTCCAGTAGTGCTGAGAAAAATGTCTAAGTCCCAGAGAAGGATGATATATCAAACACACTCCTGTGTTAAGTGTTTCCTAGGGTTAGTTTAGGCAACTGCCCACTCAGTAGACAGGGTTTTACTGGCCACATGTAAAGATGCCTAGCTCTTCCCATGCATGATATAGGGAGCCTAGGCATTTCCCTCAGACTTGTCAATTCTGCTAAAAAAAGGATAAGCACCTAAGTCCTTGTGTATGTCAGTAGTTTAGGACTAAGCCAAATATGTGCATTTCTACTTCTTCCAAGCATTTTGAGGAACCACAGGTGACAGTAATAGAGATCTCCATCTTTCTGCAATGTAATGGTGTTAAGTGCTGGAGTATCACCCTTGTGGATTTGTTTAATATTTCACTGAATTTAATGAAGAACACTTCCAGTACAAGTGTACTCAGCAATGCTACCCACTGCCTAATTAATCCTACAATTACAATATTTTTACCTAAATTTCATCTTGGTCCTTTGCAGGACCTTATTGTTTGCCATATCACTCTTAACCATGTTAAACAACTCCTCCCCTTTTATGGTAATCCTGACACTCAACTATTTATGGATGGCTACCATAATTCTATGTTTACTGTCTGTGTTACAAGATACCTTTGTCATTTCCTCTCTGGACTATATATTAAGATCTTTTAATGTCTTTTCTAGGTTATACTCTTGAATCCTTTTATCATCTTTGTTCCAGCTGTGTACCTAGCACTATACATCATCACACACATCAAAAATCCTGACAACCCTCCACTTTCCTTGATGGCTTTTGTCTTTCTGGTGCTATGTCATCTTTTGTTGTCTTTGTCTTAATGGTCCTATTCATTTTGGTATTATTAAGCACAATTTTTTCTCCATATAACTGAGGTATCGAACTTAAATTTAGATTGCTTATAAAGATACACTATCTAGGACCCAATACAATATTTATAGCAATTGTGTTGTCATATCAGTGAATATTCAACTACAGTATATTATTTCCAGAAAGGGTGTTGGAAAGAGAAGGGCACTTGCAATACTAATGATGTCCATCTAAGATGTTCATATGTACAGGGTTAAATAATAAGTACTAAATAGTATATTACATTTCTATTATAGTGCTTTTAAAAATATTTTCAAATCACTGAGCAAATATCCTCATGAAGTACAATAGGTAAATATTACCACTCATTTTATCAAAAGGGAATACATAGTTGCTCAAATATGTACAACAAATTAGTGTCAAAGACAAACACCCTAACAAAAAAGTCTGTAATTTACCACAGTAACGATCCAAATCATTATACATGCCAAATGGCTCTGCACTGTTTTGTACTACTGTTGTAATACATTGCTTTGTTGGTTTGGGGTCTATTTTAAAGACAGTACCTTTGGCAACTAGTTCTTACAGTAACATAAATAAAATAAAATCATGAATAAAGATTTGGAATTCCTGAACTCTAGTTAAGCAACCCGTTAGAAGCTGGAATCTTAGACTGCATGATTACTCCAACTTGTATTAATTTTGATGTAATAATGACACCCAGATAGTCCAAAGTGTTAACATGACTTTATCACTATACAGCATCAAACAAGCTGCAGGTCTGCTGCACTTCAGGGGGTGGAGCCCCCTGAGGGTATAAAAGGAGTGGTGCAAGCTGCACAAGGGGATGCAGCAAGGGATGCTGGAGAGGGCAGAGCCTGAAGAAGGCCTCCACCAGGATCTCTTCTTCACCCCAGCAGTGCACAGATTGGTGCGTAGGGCTCAGGCTCAGGGAGCCACATGGAGGCAGCTCAAGCCTTCATCCCCAGAAACAGAGCTGTGTGCATACTGGCACATGCTTAACTGGCCCTGGGAGCAGCTCAATGCTGCTTGGGCCCCACCCAGTGTGTAGACCAGCACATGGAGAGCCAGCCCTGAGAGCAGCTCAAGGCTGCTCAGGTTAGCCCCAGTGTAGGCTGGATAGCCATAGCCCCACAGTGTGGCCTGGCCAAGGAACTAACAGAGCCCCAGAGACTAGAAGAGGACCCAGGAAAGGGAAGGCCCAGATCTAAGACTGGGTAAACCCAGCCAGCAGCGACTTGATTCCCCCTGGGAGGTGGAAGGACCCTTGGTGTCCAAAGTGGAGCACAGGGCCAGGAGGGGAGGTCTTGGTGTGACACAGACAGTGCCAAGAGGCCTCTGACTGAGCGGAAGACCCCGAAGCCCAGTTGAAGGCTCCTCAGAGAGGACTGTGAGTTGCTGGCAGCATCAGGTCCTGCAAGAGAGGAATTCTTGAAATAGGCCCGCTCCCCACTCCACCCCCTGAATCCTAAGGGAAGCCCTGGGTGAAAGGTTCCCTCCTGTCTAGACCCATAAGAGGAAATGTACCCCTTGCTAATTGGAATCCGGGAGTAGAAGCGCCTTACATTGTGTAAACATGCACTTATATTTTGTAAGACTGTTATCCTGATTGTGTATATGTTGTACAATATGTGATGGGATTGATTTAGTTTTGTATAATTGGTTCTTCATTGGTGTGCTGCCTGCTCACACCTTCCCCCCACCGCACTTCCTTTTTCATCTGGTTGTACTGTGCCAATGGTTCCTCTGGGTTCCCTGTAAACTACTTGTTGATACTAATTTGCCTGGTTCAACCATCTGGTTATCTCCCCTCAATCTCACACAGGCATCCTGAGGACTCACTAATTGCACCAGGCCTCTGTAGGGTGCAAGGTTGAGAAAGCCATCCCTGAGATGGGTTGTCTATTAGGACAAGCATTCCCAGGAGGTGATTCCTGGCTTACTATATTTTAAATATTTATCTGTATATCCTTAGTGCTGTTGAATGATATCACTGGAAATATTTACCAGAAGTTTTCTTTTATTTGTTGGGTGATACCTACTGTAGATACTTACCTGTACATATTGGATAAGGATAGTATGTATTTTGTAATTTAATAAACTGTAAATAGTTAAGAGCGTTGGTGTGAAGCTGACTCTATAGAGGAAGGAACGACCCAAGCTCAAATCACAGGTGTCCCTCTCACAGCATTGTCACACCCTTGGGTGTTCCCAGGTTACACTTGGTTACCATAGTAAACAGTGAGGAATATATGCCAAAGTCTACAAATGCACTGGAAACAAAAGAAAAATAATCAAAACAAGGCTGAAACTTAAATTGAATAATTATGGAAGAGCTGATCCAAACTAAAGTGATTTTCAGGGGGTGGACTTTAGTTAAAGTCTCTTAGCCCATCAAGCAAACCAGAGGCCATGGAATGGGGATGGAATCTTAGTTGGGGAGAATTATATAAAAGTGCTAACATTCAAGTTTGAGTTATAATTTGTAGTTTATTCCCTTGCCTTTTGTAAATAAATAGACAAAAAGGGGAGAAATAGGAAAGAATGCTAAAGATTGGGAGCTTTTTGTTTACATTCTCAGAAGTCAAGATGGATGATTAGTCATGGACAGATGCTCTGGACTGGCAGGATAGTCATAATTACTGTAACCCCAAAGTCTGAAAGTCCCAGAGAGCGGTAAGATTTCAAATACATTCCTGTATTCAGGTGAACTCTGATTACCTTTCTAGTGCAAAAAGCCATCTGCTTGGTCTATTTAAGTCTCTCTCGTTTACTACGATTTATGAGACAAGACAGAGCTGGATGAACTCTCTCATCTCATCAAATTCCTGCCTTTAATTTTGAAACTGATGTTGAAAATCTTAACCCTTTTCATTAGCTTCACTTTATATAATTATGCCTTTTATGACATGCAATAAATAATCATAAAATTATGTGCATGCTACATAGTTGGGCATGTTAATCTCCATCAATTCAGTGGAAACTTGCCTTTATTTTTGTCTAGCTACTGCATACTTTTGTAAGTGTCTTATTATTAGTACAGTAAAATCTCATTAATTTACACTAAGGACTGGGAGAGATATTGAAAATTACTAAATTTGGGTCACTAAGTTGTTAGTAAAGATTATAAATTGGCCTGAGGAAGAAATAACACCTACCCATTTTAGTGCAATCTTCCAACTATTTCTTCCTTCTATCTTTGTGTTTTTTCCTTTCCTTGCTATCATGTATCCACTCTTTTCCCTGGCTTTGGAGATGGTTGGTATGTAGAAAGTAGCCCCTTCAAATTTGGCCGATGTCTACCATATAGATGCCTTGCTTCTTTAGAGGTAAAGAGAATGACATAGACAGGATTTTGTATAAGAAAGACAATTTTAAAACAGACTCCTATCTGTGGAATATAATCTTAAAATAGAACACACACTGCCCAGAGAGAAAAGCAAAACTACTCTCTTCTTTCAAGACTAAGGACATACAAAAATCAAAACAAAGATTCTGGCCCCTCCCTAAAATGTATGTACCCAATCTAAGAAAAGAGCGTAAAGGTGGTTAAATTAGAGCAACTGTCACTTAAATACACATGTGCTTTGACTCTGAACCTTTTAACCACTGCTTGTCACTGTCAAAGTTTCAAGACAGTAACAGACAAGGTTCTTTGAGTAAATCTAATATCTTTTATTAGATTAACTCAAAGAATTGGAAAAAAAATCTTCTTTAAAAGCTTTCAGGCACAAACCAACTGCAAATGCTTCCTCAGCCTGACAACGGGTGTTTGTGCCCAAAGGCTTGCAAAGAACAAATGTTTTCAGCTATTTGAGTTGGTCTAATAAAATATATCAGATTTATCCACAGAACCTTGTCTGCCTGTATCCTCAAATCAACACAGCAACAACCTATACCCACAAGACAATAACAGGCATTTTACTTGGACTCATGTCATGTTCCCTTCAAGTGTACTTGGCAAAATATTTTATGCTATTCTCTGTTGAGCAGGCCCTTAGTGACATCTTGTATCTGACTTCCAGCATAGTCACTTAAGTACTCTCTGATGGCAGCAACTCCTTATTTTGCAGACTTGCTTCATTCTCTAGGATCCAGTTCAGTTCTACAGTTCTGGTTTCTGGCAAAGTAAGAGTGATTGTAATTCCCCTGATCAGTGTTTTCAAACCTTTTTACAGGCCTTTTTTATCTCCACAATATTTCCTGGTGTACCCTTTTTCTCCCAGGAGGCCAATAGCAATTTTCAATAAACCTTTCTTTTAAAGAATTAATGATTTTGTACAAATTACCCAGCTGTTATAGATCTATTAAGCCTTTTTTTTAATTTTGGTAAATCAGCTATTCTTTTAGCTGACCCTTCTCCCAATCATTTCATTTTCACTACAGTCCACTATAGTTTGAGAATTAGTTTAGTTAAAAGTTGGTTCCTACACTCCCTCTGCTTGAGTCTTCATTTCTGTTGGGAACTTTTCTAAACAGGACCATAGTATTCAGAAAGAGGATGTTCTACTGTTTTCTGATAGCATGAAACTTTGAAAGAAATAATCCACTTGTAATCTGTTTTGCTTGAGAATTAATCTAGTGCTCTACAAAGTGTCTAATTCAGCATGCAAAAAGGTCTGTTTGGATTATTTGAAAGAAATCAATCGAGGGCAGGACAGGTAGGAAGAACTAAAAAAACCCAATTCTAGAAGGATCAATTTTGGATACTCAACTGAATCAAACCTAGACTTTGAACCTCATGGAATTTGTATGCTGTGGCTGTGTTCAGATGAGCAGAGCCATGTGCTTGCAGTGGCACAAATAGTAGTGGCACAAATGTCATCCGTGTAACAGTGCCACCGCGCATGCCCCTGCATATGTCCTTTGTCAAGGGCCATACCCAGCTAATACCTGCATGCTGTTGGTGAGGGGATGGAGGGAAGAGTGCGCTGCGGAGCCCTAGTGCTGAGGCATGTAGAGACAGGAGAACACCAGCCCAGAGCTACCTGCTCCCCCATCTTGAGGCACACTGGTCAGCGGCTGGCTCTGGGACACAGTGCATCTCAAAGCAGGAGCTCCACAGTGTGCAGCCCTGGGCTTCCTGCTCCCACATCTCCATGTTTGTCCCAGCACATAGTATTTTCACCTGCTTTGTGCTTCTTTTTTTCCTGGGTATTTTTGCTGCTGGGAAATCCTGGTAGCAAATTGTGCCTCCGCACTGCAAATCAGCAGCACCACACATGATTTAACATACAAGATGTGAGGTTTATGGTGCCACAAAACGCACATTGCCTGCATGTCTAGATATGCCCCATGAGTTTACTTGACATCCATAGAAGAACCATTTATTTACCTAATATCATTTCATAATGGAAGAATTTAACAGCCTATCATTAGAAATGAAATAAATCAGTCCCCAGAGTTTTTTGCATTTTTATAAAAGCACACCCACTGATAGTATATTTTCCTGCTTCCTTTAAGATTCATAAGCCTTTTAAAGCACTTGCCAATTAAACTCAAAAAAATGGTATAGAGTATAAAAGTTGCAATTCCTAGCTATCCTGCCAGTCTTTGTCATATATTGCTTGCAATGCTAATTTTTAATTCAAAGAAGCCTAAATTAAAATGAAACACATTAGAAATCAAAGCCTGAGTATCTTTAGTGTTCACCAGCTGCTAAGCATACACATTTAAAAAACCCTTAGCAGTTAATATCCAGGATCCCACACCAGATATAATCATTAGGGCTGTGCGAAATTTCACCAGCCATTTTGTTTTGACACTGTTTCAACCCATTTCAAGCTTGAAATGGTGAAATCAAAATGAGACCAAGGGCTTCAAAACAGCCTCAAAACAAAATGAAGCTAGTTGAAACATTTCAAAACTGTCAAAACGTTTCAAAACTTTCGAAACATTTTGAGTTTCAAAGCAGTCAACGGGCAGGTGGTGGGAGACATGGGAGAACCAGGGCTGCGCTCCCAGTGGCTCCAGGCTGGGCCGAGTTCCCAACCCCAGCCCGACGATCAGACTGGGGAAAGGAACACAGCGATGGTCATGTGACGGTTTACCCAGAGCGATGGTCGCGTGACTGTTAGGCAAAACATTGAAACAGCATTGAAACAGCCTCACTGTTTCAATGAAGAAAAATGGAACAGCTGTTTCAACTCAAAATGAAATTAGAAACAAAACACTGTTCTGTCCAAACCTCGAAACTCAAGTTGAAATGGAACAGTGACATTTCACACCGCCCAATAATTATTCTGTGACTGACAGCCTCTGTTTATTTTATTATATAAAACATTAACATTCCATAAATTATACACAAATATGAATATTTTATAAATGATATGTTAGGTATGACATCAAAAGCCTTCCCACTATTTTGTTTGGAACATAATGGCCCTTAATTAAAAACTAGCTGATATAAAAGTCTTCCCAATAAATGTAGTGTATCATTCAAAGTTTAATCACGATCATTCATCCTTTATATATGTATTTAGTTATAATTTTTACCTGTAATTTTTCTTTAAGCAATTTCACAGCAGAACAAGATATTGTTTGCTGTTCAAAGGGGCCAGACTTGATATGGTCCATACAGATGTAGCAACTTCATAAATTCTTGTATTAGAGATAGAAAAGACCAACAAGTTGCTTTGGGTCTTCGGTTCTACTGTGTGCTATTGTAAAGAATGAGGCATTCACTGTTTCCCTTCAGAGACTTTTCCACACAGTCTAATGAATATCATTCACTTCCAAACCTGAGGAAGAGCATCTCTCCCAAATATAAAGTTACTTCAATAGAAGATATTGCTTCATCTTACTAATATTGCATGTCATGCTCCCTGAATCAACACAGCTCCAACACCACTACAAGGTTACTATTATACCACCACTAGGCTGTTTTGATTGAAATGTTAAGGATTTTTGTCTCCTTATTTCCCTTCACTTATGCCATTCCTGATGTTTTCTATCACCTCTGAAACTCTGAGACATGGGAAATGTGAGTTTGAATCAACTTAGAAAGAGGCAGGAAATAAGCCTGCATCAATTGTATTACGTAAGAGAGAACAGCAGTGGCAGCACCACGACCAGGGCCCTCATGGGGGGTGGGGGGACCCAGGAGGGCCATTTGGCCCAGGCCTCTCATTCACAGATGGCCTAAAATTTAGACTTTTGATGTTATCTCCAAATGAGGTGTTACATATAGACACAGAGATACACTGACAGGACTGAAAGAAGAAGAAAAAAGCTAGAAAAGCACTTGTTAAATAAAAAAAGGAACATTTATTACAAATTATTGCACTGTATTTTGAACCTCAAAAAGTGGAAGTGGTCCCGGCCTCTCTCGACCTCGGAGAGGGCCTGACCATGACAATGGTATTTTAAGAGAAAAGAGCAGTTCTTGTCTGATTTTTGAAAGATTGCCAATGCCCATCTTCAAGAGAGGATTCAAAGGATCCCAAGTAGATGTTGGCACCTCCCTGAAGCCCTTAATTAAAGCTCATAAACCCTAGATATGAAGGATACAAGTCATATTCTTTTCCTCAGTATTCTCTGTTGGATAATTGTAAGCAGCTTTCCACTGAGCATGCTGATTTGTTTGGGATCCTATTCTGAGGTGTCTAACTCTATTCATTTTACAGATTTCTCTCGCCAACCATGGGGGTTAGGTTCCAGAAAGTTCCCATGAATGGCAAAAATGTGGTTGGTAAAACAAAAAGATTATGGAAAAAAAATGGGACTAGGGATTTGAATATGAATAATAAAGGAACATATAATGTATTAAGAAATGTATTTACTTTTAATAATCCCTGAGACCTGGACAATGTGGTTTGTAAATTCACTTTGCTGCTCAAATGCACATTCTTATTTGTCTGGTCTTCAATCCAGATGCTAAGCACTTTTTCCATTTTTCTAAGCTATGATCACACAGCATAAAGGTCACTTTAGCACTTCCCAGTGTACCACTCACACCACCAGCCCTAATAGTAGCCTCACTTTTCTTAATGGTTCTCACAGTGGATTCATTCACACCTAAATGCCTTCCTACATTAGCAGGGATGTAGGTTGTAGCCGTGTTGGTCTAAGGACATAGGCAGACAAGGTTCCTTGGATTAATCTGATATCTTTTATTAAACCAACCCAAATGGTTGAAGAATAGTTATTAAGCAAGCTTCCAGATTCAAAAGCCCTTCATCAGGCTAAGGAAGTTTCAGCAGTTGGTGTGTGCTCTTCTTTTCATTCCATCCAGGAAGAGCACACTGTATATCGTAGTAGCCAAAATGGTATATAGACTATTAAGCGTGAATACTCAAAACCATGGTTGGCAAAACTGTGAGGGAAAACCTGTATAAAGAGGGTGAGGGATATCTGTAAAAAGGGGGGGGGGGGCAGGAAAGGGGTTGATCTCAGGGTTGTGGGTTCCACTCCAGGGACCAAGTACTTAAAAGTCAGGTATAGTAGCTTGAAGAGTTGTGATACCCACATTCCTTTCCAAACATAGTGCTTCTGAATAAGGGATAAGATGCTGCATACCTACTCTTATAGGTACCTGCATCAGCTGTCAGCTAGCCCCAAGGGCACCTGATGTTTATAGGCATCTAAGTTTTTGCCACTAAAGTTCCTTGGGTATTAAAGGTCTGCTTCTGCAAATGCACAGAACTCCCCCAATCTTGACAGCAACTACATGCATAGGTAAACCCTATCTAAACCCCATTTGCATCTACAAATTAAGCATTGCACTGTCTGTCCTGCCTGTAGAGGCCATCATCTGGTAGGTATTCCCAGTTTATGTTGATCTGTAAAACAGCAGTCCCCTTGTATCCAATAGCCCAGTGGTTAGAGAATTAATCCAGGATGGGAGCAAATCTAGATTTAATTCCCTCCTCTGCCTGAGGAAATTAGAATCACTCTCTTCCTCTCTGTCACCCAGCATATGAATATTGTAAACAAGGCTAGAAGATATTTTAGAGTGGGGCTTTTAATTTACTCTGAACTGGGGTAGAGAGAAAGTAAGATTCTCTATGACTTAGTACATAGGGTGCTTACCTACAAAGGGAGAGAGACTCATCCAGTTTCCATTCTAATAATTTTGTTATATAAAACACTCATATCAATTGTGATCCCTAAAGTCAAGTAAAAGCCATGTCTTGCAAATCTCATATGTGCACCAATTTTACTCAGCAAAAATATAGGGGAGGTTGATGGTTGAACTTGATAGCTGTTCCTCAACTTCAGAACTCCTGCCTCTTTGAAGCTAACTAGAGCCCATAGCTGGACATCTTCTTCAAGCATTGTAAAACCTCTTTATTTGGGGATGTTTTTAATAGGTGGATGTGGAGGTTGGGCTTAGAATGGCTCCTCTTACCCCTCTATAGCCACCCAATGAATCATTAATATCCTGATGTTCCCTCCTGCCATGTCTTGGATGTTATTATTCAATCTCCACATTTTTTGATGTCATTAGCTGGGAGGGTTGTTCTGTCAAAAAAAATGTGGGGGTTTTTTTTGTTTGTTCTTATTAGGTCTCTATTAGAGATTGCCGAGCACTATGGGTAAGTTATCTTGCTTGCGTCGAGTGCATGCAAACATACAGAGATGGTATAGACAATCACAGTGTGGTTCAAATAAAAACTTGTCTTTATTTTTCACTTTTATCACTCTGTAGAACATTCCTTTTCTTTCAGGCAGAAGCTGTCTCTCTCTCTCTTTTATTTTTTTTTTTTTTTAACAATATCAACTTGGTAATTCTACTTATCTAACACTCTTATACTATAGCTATTTCCTTGTCTGAATGGAACTTAGGAAACAAAGTCTTCTTTTTTCTTGTCCATCTGTGTTTCCATTCCTCCTGTGGGCTTTTATCTTCAAACCCCACTATACGCTATACGCCTCTCTTTACCTCATTGGCATATGAGTCAATCTTTTACCTTAAGTGAGACCAATGCCTCACGTCCTCTTGAGAGTGAATGGGACACAGTATTATCACCTCTTCTTTTTTTTTTGGTTGTTTTCTTTCCAAGTCGGTCATATAGGATGCATCCCGTGGTGTTAGTCTCTTCAGGGATCTGCCCCTTGATCTCAGAGCTTGGTTTTTTTCCCCCAGCACTGCAAGAAGTCTTCAGGTAAGTTTCTGCTCCTCCTGGAGATTCTCTTTCTTCCCCTTTTTCTCCTCTTTTTTCCACTTTTTCCCCTGCTAGAGCTCCCATCCCACTGCCTCGCTCCAATCTCGGAGCTTCTATCCTAATGTGGTAGCAGCTCCGGAAGTGTCATTCTCTGGGTCTGCTTGCCACAGCCGTGCTCACTCCTTCACAGTGGAATAAAGTTCTGGGGTATTGGTTGGAGAGCTGTTTTATTATTTATTAGTTTATTTTAAAATTGGATCTGTTTTTTTTTTGTTTTTTGTTTGGTTTTTTTTTTATAATTTATCTTGTTTTTCTAAGCCACCTGAGCTTACAAAAAACCTCCCTTTTTGGGAGGGCAGCAAATCAGTCATATAAATAAATAAAAATTCACTGGAGTAGGATCAGATCACCTTTCTCCCTAACCACTGTGCTATAGAGTCTCTCCATCCTCTCTCGCTAGCCCAATTAATAGTTTATTATAACATGCAATGTGGAACAGCTTCAACAGCTGGGATTGATCAAGAACCCTCTCACCAAAAGAGATGCTTCTGGGTCTTTTTTTTAGATAAAACTGTAAGAGGGTTCAAGGGATATGAAACCTGATCAGAAATAGATACCTTCCTACAACCCTGAATAATAAGATGTCTTAATCCCAGAGAGAAGTGGGTTGGACTCAGTGGGTATCGCCAAATGAGCATGCATGTACAGTTTGCAGGGCCTCAAAGCTGTTTGAGGTGCTGCAAACTATACACAACACACATGCAACCATTTGCCACACTGCTAATTAGCAGCCCAGTGCCAAAATTTGTCACCAGGAGATCCCAGTGTCAAAAAACACACAACTAAAAAAAAAAGTGGTGTGGTCTATGTAGACGTAACCAGGGTAGAAACAAAGTGGGCATGCTACTTCAAAGCTAATCCACATGTCTACACTACCATGGCTTCAACATAGACATACCAAATTCCAATACCTTCCAAACTCTTCATCTTAGCTGAGAATAAGTTGGCATCTTTGGAAAAATACTTCATTGTCATTAGTTTTTTTT
>JAGPOW010000261.1:49483298-49509348 GCA_030014935.1 Caiman crocodilus | reverse complement strand
CGTGCGTGCGTGCGTGCGTGCGTGCGTGCGTGCCTGCCTGCTCTCTCTCTCTCACTCTCACTCCCCCTCCCCGTGGGTGCTGTCAGGGCTTTTAAACTTGCCAGCGGCAGCCATGTTGGCTGCCACAATTGGCCCAGCTGTCTCCCTTACTGGGAACAGCTGCTTAAATAGCCGGTGTAATACCAGTTCACGCAACTGTAGTTGCGGCTGTGGCTACTGCCGCGGTCTTGGCTCCAACACAGCTGGGTCTCCCGGAAGTAAGTGACCATCTCCGGGGTTCTGTACCAGGGTTTCATTGGCCCCAAAACCTTTCCTTACCTCACTCTGTGTCCGTGATGGCGGCACACCGCCGTCACATCCTGGCATACTCTGGATCCATTTACTGTGTTCTGGGCCTGAGGAATTTTGCTTCTGGTGATGAGATTAGCAAGGTTCAGTGTTTGTTTGAAGCCTAGGATGGGTGGCTCTGGGAAGACCTCTTTCTAGTATGGGTTGCAGTTGTTTGAGGATTTTCTGTACAGGTTTGAGGGAGGGTGATACATCATAACCAGTGGTGTGTGATTTGTGGGGGTTTTCTTCTGTCCTGCAGCAGTTCTTCACATGGTATCCAGGTGGCTCTTTCAAACATGCGATCTATCTCTCTGGAGGAGTGTCCTTGTTGGGTGAAAGCCTTTTTAAGATTGGTGAGGCGGCAATCCCGGGTATTCTCTTCAATGCAAATGTGGTATCTGAGGGCTTGGCTGTATATCACAGCTTTTTTGGTGTGTTTAGGGTGATTGCTGGTTCTGTGCAGATGTGTATGTTGGTCTGCAGGTTTCTGGTATAACAAGGTCTGTATTTTTTAATTCTAGATACTGATTGCTACCTCTAAAAAGGAGATGATGGTGCTAGAGTAGCAAGGGTTTGATAATGCAAATTGCTTCACTTTTAATAGCCAACACTCCCCCAGACGATGGGAACAGCTATAGGCACCAAAATGACCCCACCATATGCCAACCTTTTTATGAGCCACCTGGAAGAAGACTTCCTCAAGAAACGCACCATCAAAGCCTCGCTATTCTTAAGATATATCAATGTCAGCTTCATCATTTGGATTGAAAACCTGCAATCTCTGATTGAGTTCCATCAGAAATTATACAATCACCATCCCTCCATCCGACTTTCTCTAGAATACTGAGAGGCTGTGAGGTAGATGATTATTCAGTCAGGTGGGTGGCAAATTGGCTTAGGAGTTGCACCCACAGAGTGGTGGTGGATGGGTTGATATTGACCTGGAAAGGTACAGGCAGTGGAGTCCCACAAGTCTCGGTCCTTGGACTGGTGCTATTCAATATCTTCATCGGTGACTTGGATGAGGGCATGAAGAGCACCCTGTCCAAGTTCACAGATGATACCAAATTATGGGGCAAAGTTAATACACCAGAGAGTTCAGGAATGGATCCAAGCAGATCTGGACAGGTTGGAAAACTGAGCAGAATGAAATAGGATGCAGTTCACCAAAGACAACTGCAAAGTGTTGTACCTGGGCAAAAAGAACCACCAACCCACTTACAGGCTGGGGGATGACCTTCTCAGCAACACAGCAGTGGGAAGGGATCTTGAATTCTTAGCTGACAAGGCTTATCACACTTTATCATGCATTAGCAGATGCATGATGAACAGGTCCAGGGAGGTG
Source organism: Caiman crocodilus (assembly GCA_030014935.1). NCBI lineage: Eukaryota > Metazoa > Chordata > Crocodylia > Alligatoridae > Caiman > Caiman crocodilus. The sequence continues at coordinate 49,507,673 of JAGPOW010000261.1, read as the reverse complement.
ATGCTTTCCCTCTATGTGGCACTGGCCAGGCCACAGTTGAAGTACTGCGTCCACTTCATGTCAAACTTCAAGAGGAATGTGAAGAACCTTGAGAGAGTTCAGAGGAGGGCCGCTTGCATGGTCAGAGGCCTGCAGGCAAGGCTCTACAAGGAGAGACTGAGGGATGTAGACCTCTTCAGCCCGTGCAAGAGAAGGCTAAGAATTTATAGGCAATCTTATGGTTGCCTATAAATTCATCAGGGGAGGGCAGCAGGGAATAGGAGACACTCTATTTACTAGGGCACACCCTGGAGTAACTAGGAACATTGGCCACAACTTGCTAGAGATCATATTTAAGTTGGACATTAGGAAGAACTTCTTCAGTAGGGTTGCCAGAATCTGGAATTGGCTTCCAAGGGAGGTGGTGCTCTCTCCTATGTTACCTGTCAGCTCTGTGTTCCTGAGGGAGCCCCTGCACCCAACCTGCTGGACTTACAAAGGGCTTTTTCTATCCCCCCCCCACACACACACACTTCCCTCATCTAACCAGAACTAAGCAGAAGTTTAATAGGCATCTCGGGCCATATATTCCCAGGTCCCAGTATAGGAGGCCTGTTTAAACTTGATTGACTAAAACTCGGCTGCTGGGTTAGAGAATACTGAGACAAGAAACCAAGTCAGAGGAGGTATGGGCAACACCTGAACAAATGGTTAAGAGTTCATCACAACATCCAGTCCATTGGAAAACCTGACCACAAATACTGTCATTCTTTTCCCGGGATGACTGGTGGAAGTCCTCCCCACAAAGTTTATGAACACTCCAAATAATCCCCTTAAGTATGTTAAAAGACTACAGTAGGATCTGAAAGTCATGTTAAGCGGAGGCTTATTCACAATAGGTAAAATAGAAAATACTGATGTTGACTTCACAGTGCAAGCATAGCTAGGCCATCTGAGGAGAAACAATGTGGTATCCCTTCCAGTTTATCTTCTATATTCATAATAATTTCAAGATGGCTCCTAGGTGTCTAGTTACTCCTTAAAACTTTATGGTTTTCCTGGTTGTTAATCAGTTTCTTGAGATGTTCCAAACCAGATAACCCCTTGTCACTGAAAAAGGTAATTCAATTAAATTGAAACTATTTATATAACAGGATTTTCCCTGTCAATTACAGCTTGGGACCCTCTTGATTTACACAATTAAAAGAATATTTGAAGAGGCTGGACTAAGAGTATAAGAAAGCTGTAAAGCAACAAACAGTGTTCTTCAAGAGGGAGAAATCTCTCTGACACCATCTGCTGTTGTTCTCAAGAAGCTGGGATAAACAGATCGCCTCTTTTGGTTGCAACTTTGCCTGTCAACAAACCACCCAAGTGCCTTAGAATGGTGAGATCCCAGTTTTCTCTCCCTCTCTCTCATGAACCAGGGTAACATGTTAATTATCTTTGTTTTTGTTTGCATGGCTATTATCCATATACTTAGCAATAAATAACTTTTTATAGTCAAACTGGTGATAACTGGATGTATTTTTCCTTCTCTACTACCCCATCCCCACTTGCTTAGCAGCAACACTTCTTTTACCTAAGCCAAAGATCCCTGTGAAGCCCAAAAAAACTGTGAGTTTCACTTATGAAGAGGCTACCACTACTAGGACAGTTAGGGCAAAAGATTAGGATGTGCTGAGTTTGAGACACATAAGGGGATCATCTTGTATAGGGTGATTGACCCAGTTTGGCTCAGATGTACCCTAATGAACTGAATGCTGGCCTATGAGGGTGTCAAGCTGGACACCCAGCTGATTCAGAGGTATTCTGTTCACCTGTGTGTTTGTGTCCGACTACATTTTATTGTTAGCTTAATGAACGGATTCCTGGTATATGAGGTTGTCAGCCTGTACATACTGATCAATCCAGCCGGGTCAGGTGTGTCACATTAATCTGTGCGTGTATTTGACTGATTTGGTGGTTGGAGGATCCCAACCCCATTGGAACTGAGTCCTGCAAGATAGCTCCTTTTGGGGTGAGGATTTGCAGAAGGGATAAATACAGCTCCATATAGGAACACAAATAACACAAGTAGCACATTAATAGAATTACAAAGACTGTAGAAACATACCCCTAATAAATGAGTGCACCCCAAAGTGATGGGCAAATCTGGTAACACCTACCCTGGGGTTCTTCAAGAGGAGATTTGACAAGTACCTAGCTGGGGTTATATGACCACAGCAGTCTTTCCTGCTAGGGGCAGGGGGTCAGACTTGATGACCTACTGAGGTCCCTTCTGACCCTAATACTTATGAATCTATGAATACCTACCCCCCACCCATGCAGCAGGTAAGTCTGTGGGAAGGGGACAGGGGAGGAGAAAAGTTAATGGGGGGTATAAATCAAGGCCCTGGGCCTAGCCCCACTTCCTTCCTCACTGCTGGGGCCTCAATCTGCCTCCACACCCATACCAGGTTGCTCTCACCAGGCCTGGCCCATGCTTGTGCTTGGGGTGGGTAGCAGCAGTGCTAGAAGCAGTGCTTGGAAGGGCTACGCCCCTCCCTCTAGCCTTGCTCCCAGCTCTGCCACCACCACAGCCTGGCTGGGAAGAGCCAGCACCACCCGAGCCCCAGTCCGCAACCCACCTCATCCCACTGACAGATCCAGGGGCATGAGGCCCTCCCGTGTCTCCCAGGCTGTGTGCCCCCTGTGCCTTCCTGGGCTGTATGCCCCTCTTCCCTGTGCCCTGTGGACAAGCACAGCTCCCAGTGCAGTTGAGAGTGCTCAGCACCTCAAGTTCCAGGTGTCTCAAATTAGGCACCAAGGAAATAAAGAATATGAAATTAGTGAACACCCATGAAAGGTCTGTTTTAGTTGAATTATCTGACATCACCAAGGAACTCTGTGGTAAAGACAGGAATATATTCCAGTTCTCCAGCCAGCATTCAATGGCCTCATCTGTGAATCCATCTTTTTCCTGCAGTCTTCTGTCTTATTTACCACACAACTTCCATTTCTGCCCCAAATAAATCAGTGGTCCTACAGATACCAGTCTCCATCACTATACTAACCTGATTCATCCCCACAGCAGGTTAATTTTGTTTACTCAATGAAGCTAAAGCCCTGTGGAAAAATAACGTGAGACTGTACCATGATGCATCTTAAAAAGGAGAGTGGTATGAATGAAGCTTGCACCAGAAATTTGCACAATTCATAGCCATCTGGATCCTTTGTGATGGTTTTACCTTTAAAAAATAAGATACAGCTGAAATTCTGGTAGGGAAAAAAGACACTTGTTCATATGTTTATGTAACCTGAGTGGTACGTGGAGAGGTACCCCCTCTCCAATCAAAGGGATGTCAGCAGATGCAGGTGTGCTGTAGGGAGTATAGCTGCCTATTAGTAGGCCAGCTCACCTCCTTTCCCTATAGAGGAGAGAGCCAGGATACCCAGTGATATTTAACTATGTACTTGTTTAATAATAAAAAAAAATATAAAACTTATAACCGTAATCTTACATGCATACAGGTTAATTAACAATTCAACAAATGGGATAACTAGCAGTGATAGTATAATAATTGAACATACACAATCAGGTTACATCAATAAAATCATGACATATATAGATAACCAGTACAATAGATTCAGACATAAACAGCTTACAATGCTCTTTTATAGCAACAATAGGGATGCAATATTACAAATGGAATCCCAATGGCATAAGTAACCAGACCCAACTATTGGCACAGTAGCTGTGCCCCAAGAAGAAATGGCAACACAGGGAAAGATCCCAATGCCTAATAGAACATCATTACTCTCTCCCAGTTCATTCAACTATGAGGGACTCTGTAGAAGGACACTAAGGTGCCTGCTACTCTCAAAGCAGAGGCAAGAACCCAGGTGCCGGTTGCTGGAAAAACCGGTTAAGGACAGAATTGGCTGCACTTGCACCTGGTCAGCTGATTGGAAGGGGCAGAGCCTGGCTCCCACATAAATCCCAGGCCTGAGGCTGGGGGGAAGTTCCCTGCTGGCAGCCAAGGGGGAAGGGAGCTCTGCTGGAACAAGCAAAGGGGAGGGGAGAGGCCTGACTGCATGACCAGCTCCTGATGCTGTTAAGGGACAGAGTATCCCCTGGTAGGGATTGAATGATGTTTTAGCCAAATGATATTTTAGCTGGGTGGCTTAGATTTTTGTTATAGCCCAGGGGCTTGTATTTTGTGTTTGCTGTTTTAACTGGTGGCTTGGGTGAGGCTATTAGGGGATGGAGGAGGCCTCATAGAGGGCTCATGGTAGAGTGGGGACACCAGCCCCAGAGAGAGGGGGCAGCAATTGAGAAGCCCTAAAGAGAGGAGGCAGCCAGCACCAGTGAGGTGCAGAGCAACACTGGGCCATGGAGAGCCCGAGAACCAGGAAGGAGCAGAGTGAGTTAGGGCTGTGGAAAGCCCAGGGAGGACAAGGGTGAGGGCCAAATTACAAGTCCAGTTCAAACCACATCAGTATCATCCGTAAGGCTTGGACTGAGGTGTAGGGGAGGAAAAGGAGCCGCAGATAGTGCCATCTGGCATCAGGGCAATAAATGGGCAGCTTCCCGCTAATTAAAATCCATTCAATAAATTAAGATCAAGGCATGGCAGGAGAGAAGGCTGCTGGTTGGCCCATAACAGGAGGGCAGAGTCACCGATAGACTGACTCCAGAAGAGGCACTCTTGTCAAGGGCCCATAACCATGACACCACCCTTAACAAACAGGGTCCTTAGACTCTCTTCTGTGCCCAGGAGAGTATCATCCCCACTTCTCAGGGGCTTCCTCTTGATCCCCTGCAGTGATGAAGGCCCCTCCTCCCCTATGGGAATTCCCTTTCCAGATAAGTCAGGACTTCCAGTGCCCTCCTTTGCACAGGTGCTTGACCCACCCAGTCACTGCCTGCGGCAGGATGGCCCAAGCTGCCTGGTGCAGACACCAGAGCCTATCAGTCCTCTCTCAGCCTGCCATGCACTGTCTTGTGCACTGGGACATGTGCTACATAGTGCAGCTGCGGTGACTTATCAGCTCTACGACCCTGTGCACCGATCTGTCTATCGATGGCCTAGCTCCTGTCTTGTGCAGGGTTGGGGACCCACACTGCCTTGTACAGCTGTGGCGACCTGTTAGCTCTAGGGCCCGGTGCACCAGTCTATGCACTGATGACCTGGCTTTTGCCTTGTGCATGGTTGAGAATCCATGGTTCCTCGTGCAGTTGCTGCAGCCCCTTTCAGCTATCCACCAGCCCCCCACACATCATTCTGTGCACCAAGGAGGCTGGGCTCCTGCCTCATGTAGGGTTGGAGATCCATGCTGCCTAATGCAGCTGCCAAGGTCCCATCCACTCCCAGACCCTCTGTGCACCATCGCCACAGCTCTATCTGCTGCAGGCAGGGACCCAGCAGCTGGCTGCTCCCTGTTTGGTGAAGACGTCTTCAGGGCACTTCTGAGGCCACTGCTCCTCCCTGCTGGACAGCTCCACCAGCTCTTCTCAGCATTTCTTCATTGTCCCTTGAAGCACACAGACTTTTACACCCCTTAGAGTCTCCATCCCCAGATTGGGAATCAACCAATCAGGAAACTCAAGGGGTTAGTTCCCTTTCAGGTCCTCTCTTTCACCTTGTACCTCAGTCAGGGCAGGGCTGCCTTCTTTCTGCCTTTCTCTGATTGGTGGAGAAGGGAAACTGTCTCCACCAATGGAATCCTGAGGCCTTCGGGCTCAAGCTAACAATCTGGGCTGCCGGTAAGCCCAAAAGCCAGCCTGGCACATATACATGAAACTATTTTAAAACAATAAGCTTTTTTAGTATTTCATATTTTGGAAAGTTTGAAAATTAAAGTAAAAAATTCAGCATAATATATTAAATGTCTGTCTAAATCTAGATGGTTTATTAAGCTATTATGATTAAGGTATGCCAGTTACTGTAGCCATTGGCCCCCAGAGGATGCAGAATGACATCAGGCTGCCACAGCCAGCTGGTGATAGCAATGGATCTGGGATTTTTCCCCAGCCTGCAGCCTGAGCCTGCTGAAACCCCACACAGATCTGGAGGCCAGTGGCTCCCAGGAAGAGCTGAGGGAAAGATCATAGAGCTGTAGATCAAATTGAGAGCTCTGGCTGATTGGTGGAGCCACCCCAGCTCCCAGGCAGCACAAGGTGCCCTGCCAAGCCGAACTGCACCCATGTGATGGTGCAGCTGCCTCACGAATGCCAGGTGGGATGGGGGCAATCTCCAGTGCCCCCAACTGCCCTGTGCTTCGTGGGGCATCTCTGCCATGAGCCCTCAGAGGCCCCAGTCACTGCTGCCAGAGCCAGTGAGTGCGGGGTTTTTTATTATTTATTTATTTTTTTAACTCTGCACTCACCAGCTGCAGAGCATGCAGATGACAGCATGGTGCCTCTGCTGACTTAAGCCAGCAGCAGCACATGAGTCTGCCCAGCACAGCCCACACTGAGAAGAATCCCGTGCTGGTGCTGGCTCTACCTGGCAGTGGTAGCCTGCTGCCATCCAACACACAGAGCAAGGGGCCCAAACCCCCTGGGTTGGCTGCAGGACTGTGCCAGACTCCTCCCAGCAGGGGCGAACCACTGGATCTGCATGCAGGATGACAACAGGTTGCCACTGCTGGCAAGTGATACACGTTTCAAGCAAACACGCTTTGAACAGTGTGAAGTGTAGTTTCACAAAAACTTCTGAACCCATCTTCTTGAAATTTGGCAGGCTTCATGGAATGAGAAGGGGCTAGCATTCCTTCAGTTTCATCCAAATCAGGCCAAAAAATGACAGTTATAGGCAGTTTTGTGATTCCCTATTATAGCCTATGGCTGAACACCACTGAAATTCTGAAACAGTTTTGGCTGAAACAAAACAGGACAGTGATTTGAAACACCAAAACAAATTGCTGTCCCTCCAAAATGCTGAATCCAAAACTGAAACAAAATGCAGGTGTTTCGCACAGCCCTAGTAGCTAGTATCTCATCTGACTGCTGTTGACTCCCTAGCCTGAATGATCAGGTGCCTGTTAAAAGCTGGCGGTCTTTGATACAAAACTGGAGCAAGGTTCAGATTTATACTTCTGGACCTACAGCAAAACATCATAACAGTATACCACCATGGAGTGTTAGTCATTACTGTCAATTATTCAGAATTACAAATAATTCTATAAATACGATTTGTTAAAAGTAACAACCATAACAAAAGCCACAAATAATTCTTTAAAAGGATTTAGCAACCCACTTATGAATGAGTTATTAGGCTTCCCAAATCTGTTTTGTCTGAAAAGCCATAGTGCAGGTTTTGGCTTTCTGGACCATGATTTGCACTTCCATGCAATGGACCTCCTGGGATGCAGTGGGCTTCATCTCTCCACAAAAGGTAAGAGTCTCTTTTCTTACAGGTTGGCTAACCTCCTACATCAGGCTTTAAACTAAGTACAATGGGGGACAGAGAGGCAGGAGATGGGGAGAGTCTAGAATCTACAAACTGTGAGACTTACAGCAGTTCACCTCAGGTAAGTACCAAGGGGCCCTTTTGGCATCAGAATGGGGGGGCACCAAAGGCACCATTTAGAGGGATCAAGTGCTTCTATACTAAAGCTAGGAACATGGGAAACAAGCATGAAGAACTCACACTTCTGCTTTCAGATAATATCTTTGATTTAGTGGGGCTAACAGAAACCTGGTGGGACCCTACCTATGACTGGGTGGTACACATTGAGGGCTACAGGTTGTACAGAAGGGACAGAGTACACAGGAAAGGGGGCAGGGTTTCTCTCTATGTAAACATCTACCCTAATCAAAATGGGATCAGAGGAGGAGAAAGTTGAGGCGTTGTGGGTTAAGATACATGGAGGTAGAGTGGAAAGGAACTTGGTGATGCAGGTCTGCTACAGAGCACTACGCCAATAGGAAAAGCTAGACTTGGAATTCCTGAGGGAGCTCTCAGAAGCCGTACAGTCTAGGGATGTGTTTATCGTAGGGGAGCTAAACTACCCTTTAATTTCTTGAGAGGAGCAGTCAGCCAAATCCAACTGTTCATGTAGGTTCTTAACGCAGGAGGTATACAGTTCCACTAGGAGGAACGCCTTACTGGACTTGGTGTTGATGATGGGGGAAGACCTGGTAGGGGAGCTGCAGATTCATGGTCACCTTGGGGCCAGTGAACACCAATCAATCAAATTCATCATATGGTGCAGGGTGGGTAAGATAACTAATAGGGTGGAAGTATTGGACTTTAGGAAGGCTAACTTCAGCGTGCTTAGGAATCCAGTCAATAACACACTGCAGAATAAGAGTATTGGCAAGATGGGAGACCAGGAATACTCTTGTTTACATGGTCCAGTGGGTGGTTGTTCCTAAAGAAAGTAATCTTTGGGGCACAGAGGGAGACTATCCCAGTATGAGGGGAAAGGAGTTAAAAAACTTCCTTGGCTAAGCAGGAAATACCAGGGGAGCCCAAGGGCAAAAAAGAAGGCATATAGGTGGTGGAAGCAGAGGGAAGCTGCCAAGGAGGAGTATACCTACGTGGTCTGCACTTGCAGGGAGGCACTTAGAAAGGCCAAAGCAACTACAGAGCTGAGGCTGGCAACACAAATTAAAGACAACAAAAAGTCTTTTTTTAGGTATGTAGGGAATAAAAGGAACACAGGGCAGCATAAGACCCCTACACAGGGATACCAGCCTACCATGTTGACGCTGACTTGGTGCAAAGTCACTTGGATGGACTGGATGTGTTCAAGTCAGCAGGGTCGCATAAGCTGCATCCGAGGGTACTGAAGGAATTGGTTGGTGTCATGACAGAACCACTAGCGCAGTTGTTTAACCACTCATGGCTCTTGGATCAGGTCCCAGAGGACTGGAAAAGGACCAATGTGGTCCCTATTTTCAAAAAGGGAAGGAAGGAGGATCCACGTAATTGTAGGCCAGTCAGTTTCACCTCCATCCTTCAAAGGTCTTTGAAAAGATTATGAAGCACCATATTTGTGGGAGTCCAGTGGGAAAAATAATACAGCAGGGGAACCAGCATGGATTTATAGCAGGCTGATCATGCCTGACCAATCTGGTTTCATCTTATGACAGGGTCACAAAATGCTTAGATGCAGGAGTAGAGCTGGATGGCATTTTCTTAGAATTTAGCAAGGCCTTCAATGTAGTATCTCATACTAGTCTCATAAATAAGTTAAGAGGCTGTGACATAGATGTTTACATAGTCCAGTGGGTGGCAAACTGGCTTAGCGGTCACACCCAGAGGGTGGTAATAGGTGGGTCAGTATCGACCTGGAAGGATGTGGGTAGTGGGGTCCTGCAGGGTTCAGTCCTTGGACCTGTACTCTTCAATATCTTCATCAGTGACTTGGATATGGGTGTGAAGTATATTCTGTCCAAGTTTGCGGATGATACTAAATAGTGGGGTGAAGGGCACATTCCAGAGGTCGGGGACAATTGCAGGCAGACCTGGACAGGTTAGAAAAGTGGGCAATACACAACAGGACACAGTACAACAAGGACAAATGCAGAGTCCTGCACCCAGGGTGCAGAAATATCCAGCACACTTAATGACTGGGAAGTGACCCTCTCAGCAGCACAGAAGCAGAAAGGGATCTTGGAGTCATAGTGGACTCCAAGATGAACATGAGTCATCAGTGTGACAAAATCATTAGCAAAGCTAACTGCACTGTATCATGCATCAGCAGATGCATGACAAATAGAACCAAGGAGGTGATACTTCCCTTTTATGCGGCATTGGTCTGACTGCAGTTGCAGTGCTGCATCCAGTTTTGGGTTCTGTACTTCAAGAAGAATGTTGATAGACTCAAGAGGGTCCAGAGGAGGACGACACATATAGTTGGGGCTTACAGGACAAGCCCTATGAGGAGATTGAGAGACCCTGACCTCTTCAGCCTCCACAAGAGAAGGATAACAGGTGATCTTGTGGCCACTTACAAATTCATTAGGGGGACGCAGCAAGGGATCAGCGATGCTCTGTTCACCAGGGAGCCTCTTGGAGTAACAAGGAACAATGGTCACAAACTGTCAGAGAGCAGATTTAGGCCAAATATCAGGAAAAATTTCTTCAATGTAAGGATAGCCAAAATTTAGAATGGGCTTCCAAGGAAGGTGGTGCTCTCTCCTACCTTGGGGGTCTTTAAGAGAAGGTTAGTTAGACATCTGGATGGGGTCATCTGGTCCCAGCACTCTTTCCTGCTCAGGGCAAGGGGTTGGACTCAATGATCTGTTGAGGTTCCTTTTGACCCTAGCATGTATGAATTGCAAAATTTCCATTACAAAAATTTGAGGCTTTTTAGTTTCATAGAATGATAGAAAGTTAGGGTTGGAAGGGACTTCAGGAGGTCATCTTGTCCAACCCCCTGCTCAAAGCAGGACCACCCCCAACTAGATCATCCCAGCCAAAGATTTGTCTAGCCAGATTTTGACAACCTCTAAGGATGGAGCTTTCACCACCTCTCTGGGTAACCTGTTCTAATGTTTTACTACCCTCCTAGTGAGAAAATTCTTCCTAATAGCTAACTTGAACTTCTCTTGCTGCAACTTGAGACCATTGCTCCTTGTTCTGTTTCAAGAACACTAATGAAAATGCCATCTTTTATATTTGAATATCACCTTTGAGTTGATACTGTAGCTCCTAATTTTCAACACAAATGTCGGAAGTAATTAGAGTAGGGGCCATTCTTTTGTTCTGTGTTTGGGTTCTAAGGTCTACTGCAATGCAAAAGTATTAAGCAGAAGAATCATAAGCATACTCTGCAAGGTTCACCTAGTAGAGCTTCCTTTTCATATGTTAGGAAATGGGACTGGACATTTATGAAGAAACAGTGATGATCAGGGATCCAGGTTTTCATTTGCTGTGGAAAAAATGTGGGTTCACTCCTTCAAAGGAGAAAAATGCTAATTTTCTCCTTTAAAAGAGAAAACCACAGAAACAGTGGGTTTCCTTTTGCAGGCTAACAGCATTCCAGCCTGGAAGGCACTGCTTAGGGCTGGGGAGAGCAAGGGGAGAGTGTTTGGAGACAGGGGGTGCTACATGCATATGCATAAGCACACACATATGGCCAGCATATGGGCAGACAGGGTATTGGGAGCAGCTCTGGCAGCTCGCCAGTGGCACCAAGTACTGTCTCAGACCCTGTGCCCCACTGTAGACCTGGCACTGGACATCTTCAGTGCTGGTGGGCCCCCACTTCCAGCACCTCCATCCTACATACACACCCCCAACCCACCAGACAGCCACCAAGCCCTGGCTCTCCAACCCCCCACACTCTGAGCAGAGGCAAGGCAGCCTCTCCTTCATCACCTCCTGATTGAAGGGAAAATCCCACCTATGACTAAAAAGCCCTTTTGGGCTGACAACTTGGGTTGCTATCAGCACGCCTGCCAGACACACACACATATATATATAGTAGTGTTTCACTTCAATTACATAAAATTCATGTGCACGCGCACACACGCACGTGTGTACACGTATGTGTATATATATATATCAATTAAACTCAATATCTTATTGATATATTTACAATTTTAAAGCAATTTGGAAGCCTACCAGTGCTAAAACTCTGTCCCTATAGATATAGATATACATAAGGGATAGCCAGCACAGGTTTGTTGTGGGTAGGTCTTGCTTGAGCAATCTCATTTCCTTCTATGACCAGGTGACCAATCACCTGGACAAGGGAGAAGAGATTGATGTCATATATCGTGACTTCAAAAAAAGCCTTCAATCTGGTTTCCCATAATCACCTCTTGGAGAAACTGGCCAACTGTCGCCTTGGGTCCTCCACGATCCACTGGCTGTAAAATTGGCTCCATGGTTGGACCCAGAGGGAAGTAATTGATGGAAGTCAACAACCTAAGGCCAAGATCCTCTCCGTATTGTTTTTCCTCAACAGCATAAGACTTACAGCAGATGTCTAAGTCCAGCATAACAAATCTTTCCTATATTATTTTCTGGAATACGTGAGCCCTCTTTTAAAATGGGATTATCTGCAAAAATGAAACATGCAGCTCTGTTTTTAAAGTGATGTATAGATTGAATTGATTTTTCTTGCCATCCTCTTATTTAAACTTGCAGGAATAACTTTTCCTTCTCTGCCTAACACTATACTAGGCCTTCCTGCCTGCTTACTTAGGTGGTGGGGCTTCCCTGCAAAAATATGCTGTAACATGAACAATAATCTAATATTTTAAAAAGGAGAGAATTTTCAATATTCTGACAGCCTATGTTTGAGAAAGTGTTCTTTCATTTCTGGAAGTTAGCCAACTGACTTGCAAAACTTTCATCTGCAATCAACTGTCTTGTCAGCAATAGGTTTGCTACAAGAGGACAAAACAGTAACAAATTATAAGGATACATGCTGAATAAAATGGATCTTGTAGTAGAGTAAATCTCCTGACTTCCCCTAAAGGGCTTCAGAATGCTTTGCTGTGGAGATCATCAGCAGAATCTAATTCAAATGAGAAAGATCAGAATTACTTTTATGCTTCATCAAACAACAACAAGAATTAATTGAATTAGTAGTTGAATTTTCTCTCCTTCTAAGAGAGAAAATTATACTGGGTATTTTATCTCCCCATAGCATTAAACACGATGGCAAAGGTTAAGGAATATAGAGTTATGTACCACTAAGCTTTGAGAACATAGGGAATCCTGCTACTATTTGATTCTAATAGAACAGGAGATCATGTGCAGAGCACACCTGAAGGTTAATATTTATTACAAGTGACATTCTAGTGCAGGGGTAGACAACGTTTTTTGGCTGGAGTGCCAAGAAAACTACAATGTCTACCTTGGAAGCTGCCAAAATAACAACATGCCGGAGCCCAGAGCAGCTGTTTGCAGCCTCCCAGCTGCAGCTGGCCCACAAAGCCTGGTCTGCTTGCAGCAGGGCTTGCAGCCTCCCAGCCACCTGCTGGGAGCAACCTGAGCTCTGTGGCTGGCAGCAGCTGCCTAGAGCCCAGGCTGGTGGTGGCGTGCTGAGCAAAATAGTTTTGCATGCCATGCTCAGCACTTGTACCAGGGGTTCCTGACCCCTGTCCTAGTGTAATGCAAGGTTGAAGAGGTGAATCCCTTACACTTTAAAAAACAAATAGATGCTCCTAACTGATCAGGAATTCCCCCCAGGATTATATTGTTTAGGTCAATTTCCATTCTGTTTTCTAAAGAGACCATACATATGCACATTGAGACAGTTCCTGACCCAGAATTTCATGCACAAATAGGCAAGACGGGCAAAAGGATATGAAAAAGAAACAGAGGCACAAAGAAAGGATAAAATTTTTTCATGGTCTTGCAGCTGAGGTAGGATTTCAGAATCCCGGTGTGTTAAATAGTAATGTTATATACTATCCACTAGATCGGGGGTGGTCAACCTGTGGCACAAGTGGCTTGGGCAGCCTCTCTATGTGATACGCAGCAGATTGGGAAGGGGACAGGCGGCACATCAGCAAATGGGGCAGAAAGCAAAGAAACAAATTGGACAGGGAATATAGGGAAGGAAGCAGAAAGCAGAACAGTAGATCAGGGAGCACAGAGGTAGGAACAGAAAGAGCAGAAGATTGGACAGGGGAAGAGGATTGGAGTGGCACTTGGGTACGGCTCAGGGTTACTTTGTAGTACATCTGCCAAAAAAGCTGGACCCCACTGCACTAGACCATCCTGCTGCTCAGTGCCTACTGTCATTTATGGACCTGATTTCCTACAGCTATGTGACTTTTTGCAGTCATTTACATCTCTGAAAAATGAGCAGTCTTACTCTTCTTCACCAGTATTGTGCACTCATTTTGAGCATGTATAACTGACTGCATAATAAGCTGAGCCAAAGGAGGGGTGGAAATCAAGTCCTGTATACCCTGCTTCCTTTTTCTGCACAGGTAGTTACCTGTTTTAGGTTATATGGAAGAAAAAAGAAATCACAAAGTATAAATACTTATACATGTCAGCTGCTCCAGTGACTATCTGTGTACCTGCTTTTACCTCACAATAAATGAAAGCTAAACTGAGCTAGCACATCTATCAGTGAAAGAGGGCTACACTACTATGGTTTAGTTTTCATCTCCTGTCAAGTACTGTGCACATGGGCAACTGCAGAGGAGTTGAGAAGTGTATTAATACACAAGGCTTAAAGTATAGATCAACCAGTCTTTCACACTCCTGTGTGAAAAACAAGATATATGTTGTTGCCAAGTGCTTCTTTCAGTTGTCTGACAGGGATTTCTTATTTTGGGTAAATGGGATTTCTTTTGTTCTGCTCCCACTGCCTCCATCTCTCTCACTACCTACACCTTCCCAGCTGAGACAAAAACCAACCTGTGATTTCTAGAGCTCAAAACTTCTATTTTAGCATAGCTGTCTTTTGAATTGCCCAGAATATGATACAGAAGCCATCAGGAGTTTTGTCTGTTTTCAGGCCAAAATTTTCAACTCTTTCTACTTTAGAAAGAGCCACTAGAGGTGGCAAAAGCTATTTACCGGAAGTGCAGTATAAAGAAGATCCCACTGAGCTCTCTGTAGCCCCTGTAGTATAGTGAGAGCATTTATTCAGAATGTCTGTATTTGTGGTTACAGTGCCTAGAGGCACACATATTAGGGTGCATTTATGAATAGTTTATATGATTCACTATAACCAACATTTACCAGTAATGACATGAAGTTGCAAAATTCAACATGTAATTTGATTGTTGATAACAATCTAGCACCTTCTACGGATGTGGTTACAATAATTCATAGACTATTTTATTCATACAGGCAAATGTTTAAAACAACATTTATGACCCCTAGAAAATGATACGTCTTCTTAATATAAAGTATAATGATGCAAAGAATATGCCTCTTCTTTGCCTCATTTTTCCAGTACATTGCATTTTTGCATCCTTACAGTAAAGAGTGAGAAAAGTTGAGTTACATTTTCCAGGGGATACCATGTAACCCTCCTCCTACTTATGAGGATTCTCTTTGCATCCAAATGATGACATTATCCATGTGGTACCTCCAGAGCTGACCCAAGCAGGGTGCAAGGCCCAGAGCAAATCAGTCCATAAGGGGCCCTGCTCTGATCCCACGCGTTCTGGACCCAAAGAAGCTGGCACTGCCATTGGCAATGGCAGCACTGGTGATGGGGGAGGGGAAGGGCAGTGAATGGCTGGATGCAGAGCCACCACTCCGCCCAGCTCTGTGTCTCTGTGTCACTGCTGCTCCACCCGGCTGCACAGGGGCCTCCAGAACATAGGGACTGGGTGTGATGGCCAGAACCAGAGAGGTTAAATCAATAAATATATGTGTCCCAGGGGAGTCAGGGTGGCAGAGGAACCCCAGGTCAACAGAGAGCCCCACTTACCTCCTGTAGAGCCAGAAGAGCCGGAGGAGGAGTGCACGGGAAAATGACTGGCACGGGTGAACAGCCGTGCACATATACAGCTGCGGCTGAGCAGCGGGGGCAGAGGACGCTGCCCAGAAGATATAAAAAGCAGCCCTGATGAGGCGGCAGGGTGGCTGATGCGAGGAGGCTGGAGCAGAAAGCCCTTGTTCAGAGGGAATTAGCCACCACACCTGGCAGCGGGGAAAACCAGGGACAGAGCTACTGGAGACTCCAAGAGAGCCGGCTGCATAGCCGGCAGCAGAGCCAGCAAAGAAGCCGGCTGCATAGCCAACAGCAGAGCCGGCAAGGAGACCAGTGGCAACATCGATGCTGGAGCTGGCAGGGAAGCCACCTACAACACCAGCAGTAGGACCAGCTGGGGAGTCTGCAGCACAGTCAGCCATTAAGGCAGCAAGGAAGGCAGGTGCAACACCAATGGGGGAAAGCAGCAGCTGCACCTGCAGCAAGGCCAGCAGCAGCACCCATAGAGGGTCAGGGAAAGAGGTAACAGCAGGGCAGGACCAACGGGGTCTCATCGGTTGGCAATAGAGGACGGGCAGAGACCCGAAGCAGGGCTGGACAGTGGACCCTCGTGGCCCCAGCGGCCTTGGGAAAAGAAGGGGATTGGATACCCCAGCAGGTGAGCTGCCCAGGCGGTGGGGCCTGAGCCCAGGGAGAACCTCATAGCCCAGGGGCCAGAGGCACCCCTCTGTGCTTCCCGGTCCAGTAAGTTAGATATTCAGGTTAAGCTTGGTGGTAGGATAGGCACACACGGTCACTAGATGGTTAGAGCAGAGTAATAAGGAGCTGTTGTGGAAGGGCCAGGCTGATGGTCCTTGCAGGCCATACACCGGGCCAGAAGACCTAGACACATGGCGGACAAGCTGTGGGAAGGAGTGGGAAGAAGCCAAAGACACCAAAGAGGCCTGAAGAGTGATAGCCTAAGGTGGCAAGTGGCTGGGGTGTAGGGGAGGTCGGAGCCCTGAGACTGCCCGTCGGGAGACGCGACGACCCTGGAGGCTGTCCCAAGGGGGAACCCCCCACTGAGGTACCATCCCAAGTACCTCATGCCATGGCAGGCAAGTTAAGGGCCCCCCCTGATGTTAGCAGGGGCAGCCTGTGGGGTCCATCCGCAAGCCAAGGGCAGACATGATCTTTGGTCCAGGTGAAAGCCGCACGGGAGCGCCTACTGGAATGGAGACGGGGACAATATGCTCTTGGAGACATCTGATAATTATCTGGCATTTAATATTAGCTAATGCAAAGCTTGCAAGTTTGTAACCCACAAATGTAACTTGTCTGTCATAAATTTAACTAAAGTGTTGAAACTAACTGTCTGCACTGATTGTGGGATTAACTGGGCCCCAAAAATAAAACTTCAAACATCAGCTAGTCTAATAGTTCTTACTTAAGGTTCAGTCATACGAAAAACCCTGACCACAAAATATAATTAGCACCTTTCGAAAATCCAAGGGGGAGCTGAAAAAAGAGGAAGAAGCCAAGGGGTTGAACTTGGGCAGAGTAAGTGCTAATCTCAAACCCCAAAGTGATATGGTGTGATTTGCTTATTGCGTGAGTCCAAGTTGTGAAAGATCAGAAAACCTCCTTAGAATGACTCCTTGCAGATTGTTGGGACAGGTTAAGTGACGTGGCTATGTACCATCCCTATGACGGTCACGCAGTGGCAGAGAAGGACCGGAGTTCCCACTATGCACGTGAACAGTGAGTGAACACTGGGGTCCTAACCAATTGGAAATCACCACGGGAGCATGACTAGCTGGTTTAGTCTGCCTGGGCTTCTAGAACCTACCCCTGCGCAAAGCCCCTGATTGATTGGAGAGTTTATAAGAAGGGCAACTTGCCTCAGATCGAGGTCCTTCAAGCCATCCTTAGGACTTAAGTGTGGTAGAGGACTGATCACCGTCTGCTAGGCTTGAAGTGCACCCCTAGGCCGTCTCCCAGTGATGACATAGACTCGCTCTGTGACCACTGGCCGTACTCCCGAACATTATATTGCTGCAGCCATCATATCTGTTATCTGTACCTGCTCATCTTCGTTGTGCCGTGTCTCCACCTATGTCATCTCTCTCCCTTCACTGCTGTAAATAGTTACCTACCTGTTCCTGCTGTTGTCGTCACACAAGTTAAAGCCACCCGTGAGTAAAGTTAAAATTATTTTTCTTCAATTAACTTGCCTCCTTTGCACTTTATACTCTCCCCCTCCCCCTCGTTCCTGGCAGATCCTAACACACCTGGGCTGACTGCAGCACTTGAGCTTGCCTGGTGTGTACTCGGTGTTAGTTCCCATCGTTTAAGGGAAAACTACCACCACATGGCGACGAGGATGGGATTGCCGGAACAGGGGGCAATGCCTCCCAGGGGAAACGGAGAAACCCCAATTATGTGATCCAAGAGTGCTGATGGGCCAGTTCTCAACGACACCCCGTAGAGGATATTGGGAGCCTGCGGGCCCACATCCAGTACCATCAGGCTGTAAGGGGAACCATTAAGGGGTACTTTTCCATCCGTCCGGAAGATAAATCTAAAGGGGCGAAGGAATGCTTAGTGGAAGGCCTTACACCAGCGGCACTAGGCTGTTTAATGTCAAGCCCAGGGTGGAATACCGCCCATTCAAAGTAACCCCCACTGTAAAAATGTTGATGAAAGAGCAAGTCACTAGTAGAACAAACCAAGCCCCGACAAAGGAGTTTGACCACTGCGTAAAATATGTCAAGGAAAGCAGTGGCCGCAACACACCACCAGATCGGTTTGATGAACCGCTTCTTAGGGAAGGGAGCGAAGAAAACCGGTTCCTCTCAGAGCTGAGGGAGCAATTAGAAACTGACAGAAAAAGAGCCTCAAAATGGGGATGCAGGAAAGTTAAATGGAAAAAGGGACAAGTGATAAATGTTTTGTTCCGGGTAATAACCCAATTTTTGAGACATTCTGCAGACCAGGCGGCCCACATTGAGACCCTAGTACGAGATGCCAAGGACAGGAGTGCAGCAACGCCACGGATGGGTCAAGATGGCGCCGAGCCTGAGGGAAAAGAAATGGCAGTTACAGAAAAGGCACCAAAAGCTGAGACAAGCGCAGTGAGTAATGGAGGCATGCCCTCCGAGATGGGACATTCCAATGATGTCACCCTAGAGGCAAGGAGAGAAAGGAACCCTGCAGCGCCCCCTAGCGAACCACCACCTTATAGTGTCCCAAGGATGTATCCAAGCCTCCCGCCAGAAGGGGACACTGAGAATACTCCTGTAGCACCAGCAGATTCTGTAACTGCAGTCAAAATGACCATTGAAGGTGGGGTAGCCCACACTGTAGCGATATTTCGCACCCATACCAGGGCAGAAATACAGGAATTAGAGAGGGAAACCAGAAAGTTACCTGAAGAAACCCTGGTTATGTGGATGGGATGTTTAGTCCTCCATCATGGGGGGCAGATAGTGGATTTGGAGGAGAGCACCACGCTAATGCGAAGTCCTGTGTGGAGCGAGGGGGCATGCAGTGACTTAACGCATTTGATCAATAACCAGGTCTGGGCCATGCTGGTAAGTGTGGCTATAATCTCCGCATTAATGAGCCAAGGGCATCAATGGCACAGTAATCTGCCCGCCAATTCAAGTCCAATTCAGCTTCTACAAGCGATAGCAGGACTAAGTTACCTCCTTTGGGAGGTGAATGAGAGTCCACTGGGCCTGACATGGGAGCAGGCGAACAATCTTTGGCCTCATCAGTGGTGTAAAGATCTGAGTAAGGTCCCCATCGTAGCCCCCGCAGTACACGGATGTACAGAGACGTGCAGAGGTGATCAGACACCCCTCCTAAAAATGATATTGCTCTCACTAGTGGGAAAACCACTAGGAAATGTGTTATACGAACTACCTAACATTAAGAAAGCTTGCAAGGTAGAGAGCGTAGATGCTAACCCGAAGATGCAAGTGATAGAAAAGCAGGCAGAAAAGCAGAAAAGCCATCTCCAAAAGGATCCCCTAAGCGATATTGGAGGGAGCATACCCCGGAGGTGCGAGCCCAGTGGGTTTATCTCCTAAATAGGAGCGGACTCACCCAGGCACAACTATGCCTAATAGGGGAAAAAGCCCCGAAGGAGCTGACCATCCAGTTGGGCTTCAAATACCGAGCACTGGAACCGAGTGAGAATTCCGGTGAAAAAAACGAGTAGTGGCTGCCGGGACGGGCTCCGACAGCCGGGTACCCAGAGATGAACACTCGTACCTGACACTCCCGGTAACAGACTTGGACAGAAACAATGAAAACGAGTCACTCGTATGCTTCCTATTGGACACGGGAGCGCAAGTGAATGTTATAAGGGATAGTGTGCCTCATAGAGAGACGTCTAAATCAATTTTTGTGCTGAGATTGAACACCATAGCCCGCACTCCCATGGTAAAGTTTAGGATAAAAGACAAAATCCTGTCGGGGTCCTAGGAAAGATTAACATCCCCGGGATAAAAACTTTACAGTTGCAGCAGTTACTTATCTCTGCATTACCACTGTCTGTTTCATTTCATGAAAAGCATCAACCGGACATCGTAAACCCAAAGCTGTGGTGATACTCACCCATAACAACAAGGAGAGACTTGCAAGCATCAATCCAATGATTGCTCCAGACCCTGATGCAGCGGGGCAGCATAACTATGGTAACATCTTCACGTTATCTCTCTCCGGGGTGGGGAATACCGAAGCCAGGCCGGCCAACAGAGGCTCGGCTGGTTGTGGACTATCGGCAGGCCAATTGCCGATGCACCTTGCTTCAGACGCCGGCAATGCAAACCATCACGGAAATCATGGAGGGAATCGTAAAGGTACAGACAGAAGGGAGTTGGTGGGAGGTCACACTTGACCTTCAAAATATGTTTTATGCCATCCCAATCAACGATCAGCAAGGTATACTAAACATGTGTGTGGGGGGGGAAATCTATTAATGGAATGTATGCCCTCAGGGGTACCACAACTCCCCAGCCCTAACCACCAGGGCAATGAATAACAGCCTTCAACATTTCAGGCATGCACACCTGGAATTCAATGACATGCACATATGGAGCTACGTGGACAATGTTGTGCTAATAGGAAGGGAGCGAGAAACGGTTGGTCAAGCTGCAGAATACCTCAAAGCCTTTTTACAGAAGGAAGGGTGGACCATCAACATTAAGAAGTCCATGGGTGAACCCGCCAGTGGTTTCACCTTCCTAGGATCCCGTTTCGAAGGTCAGTCACGCTGGGGAGTTATACACGACACAATAGCTGTAACACAGTCAAGAACAAAAAGGGATTTCCAAGCCCTTCTGGGGCAGTTAAACTGCTTAAGGCATTATGTGGCACCCCCACATTTACAGATAATACAGCGGTTGCAATGGCAGCTCAGAAAGAGAACTCAGGATCGTGAGCCCTGGAGTGAGAAAGATCAGAAGGCCCTAGAAGTAGTGCTGTCAGAGGTACAGAACACTTGACTTATTGCTCTGTCAGAGAAGGCTCCTCTGTACATTTATATAGGCTACACGCAAGAGCACGTTTGGGCAGTGGCCAGGGACACCGAGCAAGACCAACTGGTGCACATGAGCCATTGCACACTTCAAGGCCATCAGCACAGGTACGGGTGCCGGGCTAAGGTTATGTTAACCACCCAGCTAATAGAACATCTGCCAGGATACACCGGCACCCTAGTAGCTCCAGGGGGCACATTGTTAACAGCATTAGAGCCTGGCTTGTGCCACCCCGAGTTTCAAAGCACACCCAAAACCTGGTGCACTGGTACCATTATTATTGGTTGGGGTGGAAAGTTTTGGACGGAGACTTGCCATCGGTCCAACAAGGAGAACCATATATGCCCAAGTTGTATGGTACAACTGAGCCGGGATGGATAGCCTCAAATGACACCTCCCATGGCAAGGGGGCATTTGGATTTCACTGTAAGCCCTGTGATTTCACTGAAAGCAATGAGATTCATAATGCGCAGGAAGATGAATCAGTGCAACTCTCAGAACTACAAGGGTTTCACTTAGCCTTAAAACATGCACAGACACATCACAACAGAATCTTACCAGTACCCATGATTACAATAGATTCAGAATACATCTATCATGGGAACAGCACAACCTAACGAACATCAGCCGGTCTGGAATGACGTTAAGATAACCCTGAGCAAATTCATAGTGTTGCCATTGATCAAGCACACTAGGTCTCACAAACGAGACACGGATCCTGTACATCAGACAATCGACCACCTAATGCAAAGGGCAGAGCTAGGGCAAACAGAAATCAGCCAAGCAAGTGTGGCCAATAGGTCTAACGAGGGACATAATGACCTGATAAGCTGGCTAAACGAATTTTGGGGACACCCCTGCGCAATTAAAGCGAGGAAGCGCTGGAGGCTCCATGCAGAAGAGGGACCCACTTTGTAGCAATGGCAGGAAATAACTCAGGCCTGCGCGGGATGTGCCAGAGAAAAGCCTAGGCACAACAGACATGAGCACGGCACTTATGAGGCAAAGCACTTTGCACCAGGCAGAACCTGGCAAGTCAATTTGTTAGGACCCCTTCTGGGGGCAAGAATACCCAATAAAGGCCTTGTTGTTGTGGACCTAGGCACAAGCCAGCTCATGGTAATCCCTATGAGAAAGAACACGGCTCTGAAGGTACAGGAAGGTTTGTTACATGCCTTTGTCCGGTGGAAGGCTCTTGATGAAATACATTCGGACGGAGGCCTGCCATTTAATTCCAAAGCTCTTGAACACCTCACAGCAAAATACAATGTAGTGTGGCACCATCATCTACAATACCACCCCCAGTCTAATGGAGTGGTTGAAAGGCATATAGGCCTCTACAAAGAATGTCAATGATTAAAAGGCAATGGCTCGTATAAAAATTGGGTTTGATTTAATGATGAAATATTGATTTCGATGAACATCACTGAAGAACTTTGGGAAAAGCGACCCGCAATGACGCCACCACCCTGGAGGCCCTGCTACCAGGTTGGGGAAAAGGTGTGGCTGACAGTGGCTTCAGCGACAACAATGTACCCAACGCCCATCAAAGGCACCATCTCTAAAGTGGGGGTCTATCCCAATACTTACCAGGTTTCTTTAGAAGCTGACACGCACGCACCCAGTTATGGCCCACCATAACTGGCTAAGTAGAAGGAATTAAGTTAATGTTATGTGTAAATAGCTATACTAATTAGATTATAAGTTTTCTTTTCCAATTTATGCTTCAAAGTTGGCAAGTGAACGAGATACACCGCTGAGGCCAGTAAGCCAGTCGCCCCAAGTCCTGCCCAGTCTAACCATTGCAATGAAATGGGGACTTCAGGCAACATCCTCACCACGGTGCTTGCGGTTACCATCCTACTGATGACCCGAGTGGAGCAGACTAACTGCTTGCCTAAAGGTACCCATGTCTGCTACAGACCCCGTAATAGTTCCCTACATGCATGCCTTTGACATTGAAGCGTGGTTTACCGCTAGGGGGCAAGATGAGCTTCGAAGTGTGATTGTAGAAACAAAGGTGAGGCAAGAATCCTTCATGACACACAATTACACATGGAGTGCTAATTTAACCAAGCGGAATATGGGCAGGAATAAATGCACTCGGGCGGTACACAGCCTCCTGGGAGACCTAGTAGATGATAAGACCAGCCCCATCAAATGCTCCGAGATCCCCTGGAGTATCCATTTGCTAGGGGTCCATTGGGCAAGGGACGATAA
This sequence comes from Caiman crocodilus, assembly GCA_030014935.1. NCBI lineage: Eukaryota > Metazoa > Chordata > Crocodylia > Alligatoridae > Caiman > Caiman crocodilus. Next base: position 49,484,592 of record JAGPOW010000261.1, on the reverse strand, counting down.
CTCCCTTAGTTGGGAACCTAAGGGATCAGAGCCAGAATGGTATATTCAGCTTCCTCCTGGACCGCCACAAAGAACCAATTGAACTCGGGTGGTCCAAACTACACTAACACGTAGGGTCACATTGAGGGAGTGTGAAATGCCCTTAACGCATTGGACCCCCAGAAATGCCCTTAACGCATTGGACCCTACCTGGTGGGAGGCCTATTTCTACCCCGTGCATAGAGCAGTGGCCCTAAGCCAAATGTGCCATGGGTATGAGGTGCCATCTGCTAACTTGGGTATCCCCACAGAACTGGCCAGGGAAAGATGGGTAAATAGAGACTGTGAGGAGCTCAAAAAGCCAGCTCCGCCAGGAATGCTGTGGGCATGCTCCGATGGGAGTTTATATACCAATCTGCCTGCAAAACTATCAGGGGTAAGCTGTTTTATAGCAGCCATCTTATTGTGTCCCCCACTCTCAATTAACAACGCCCATCCACCCAGCCCAATACTGTTAAAAAGACAGAAAAGGGAGCTCCCTGTGGAGCTCCCTGTCTGAGGAGCAAAGGGAGAATCAATTTTGGAAATGGATGGTGGAAGGAAAGTTCTGGTGGGCAGGAACGACAGGAACTAGTTTCCAACTGGCAGGGACCTGACTAGCACTAGCACAGCTGACAGAGCAGGTTGAGGTCATAGCAAATAAGACAGCAAAAGGGTTCACCTTAGTGGATCTACAATTACAAGCAACCTCTAGAATGACCTTACAAAATCGTTTAGTTTTAGATTTCATCTTGTTACAAGATGGGGGTGCTTGTGCCTACCTCAACCTGTCGAAAGAGCATTGCTGTATTAGCATACCAAATGTGTCAGTACCCCTCAACGAGCAAATAGAAGATCTAAAAAAAGAAGCAGAAGCCACCAACAAAATTAACAGTATAGGGAGCGGGTGGCTAGCAGGTATATTTGACTGGTTGGGCTGGAAGCTGTCATCCTGGCTGATATATCTCCTTATCCCGTTAATCTCACTATTGATCCCATTGTTAGGAGTGTTATATTGCATCTGTGAGGGGTGTTGTGTCATCAATTCTATCAAAAAGAGAGTCATGACACTGACGGCACTGGTTTATGCCCAATTACCATCTAGTAAGGAAGGGGAAATCAACTCAACGAGTAGTGTGTAACGTCTGTAACAATCTAGCAAGAAGTCAAGGGGGCATGTGAAAGATCAGAAAACCTCCTTAGAATGACTCCTTGCAGATTGTTGGGACAGGTTAAGTGACGTGGCTATGTACCATCCCTGTGACGGTTACGCAGT
>JAGPOW010000261.1:49464810-49476670 GCA_030014935.1 Caiman crocodilus | reverse complement strand
TATAGACTTCTTACTTGCAGTTTTCAGGGCAGCTTAGGTATCAGCCAGCCACTCTCACGCAATCATCCTGCTCAGGAGCTCCTCTCCCAGCTGCCTACATGACCAGACGGCCTGCCTAGCCTCAGGCTCTAGTCTTTTAAGGTGCCAAAGCCCCACCCCTTCCTGTCAAATGGTTCTCTAGCTACCCACTCGGACTTCCGTTTTGGGCCTGATGCCTTTTGCTGTTGCAACTTAGCTGAGCTGCTTACAGGTCTTTACTCGTGGGTACTATAGATGTCTTACTGCTATGCATCTTAGCAGCTGCCTACAAGTCTGCCTACTTGCTGGCAGCTAGCTCATTAGCAATTAGCCTGCTTCCTAGCTGTCAGCCCTCCCAGAGCCAGCTCAGCCTGCTGCAACTTCCTATTCAAGTAACAGGAACCCTGGCTCCCTGTTACAATTACCACCACTGTTTCCCTTTCTCCTCCTCCAAAAACCTGGATCCCTTGTTTGTACAGTCAGATTCAAATGAGTTTTCATTCCCAAGATCCATTAACTTTAAAGATACCATTATTAGATACAGTGTTTCTTGCAATGGATCTCCAGGACACACAAGGCCTTGGCCTACACAAAAGCCTTAGAGAATCCAAAGCATTAGGTTTATTTACCAAGTGCCATACAACTACAAGTGAATAAGGGTGACAGAACTGCATGTTAGAGTTTGTTTATTCTCATTTTCTGCTTCAAAATAGGATGGCCATCATCAATCAAAGCCATGTACTGAAGAAAAGCATCAAAGAAAGGACAAGCATAGCTACTGCCAGAGGAACAAAGGAGACAACACTGATCAATGTGAGAAAATTATCAAACATCATTTCTAATTATCATTAATAATAGCAAATGAGGCTCAGTATCATTAACAAACTGTTTGGTTGCAGACCAATCTAATTGGCCAGATTAGCAACCTCAATAAATTATTGCATTGATGAGTGTGTGACTGCGGAAGTCAACATGAGAGCAGGAGGAAGGAGGAATCAATTTCTTTTAAAAGGCAGTTGCTACTCAAATTAGTCTGTTCAAATTGTCCCTGAAGCCAGGGTAAAATGATGTCGTAAAAACACACACTGAAAGCAATTTGCACAGACTGAAAGCAAGTATTAGAGTTTCTAATACTCTAGTTAGATAAACACATATTAGTTACTTGAAGGCCACTGACTGTCATGACACTTTTTCTCATTAAAATATGTTTCTAAATATTTTTTCAATTTCCTCATATTTCACATTGCATTATAGTAAAACTCACCTAGAAAATGCTCATAATTGTTTATTGTTGGTGTTATTTAAAGTTCTACATATTTCATTCTTTTCATGTTGGCAAGTGCTGGACTAAAACCGTATTTTATTGGTCTACCTGAGGAACGGATGTGAGGACTCAAGTGATCCTCTCCTTTGTTTCTATCTGTAGTCTTGCTAAACATTCAGATATGCTAGAAATGACACTGATCTTGCTAAAGCACATTTTTTTAATTAGTCAGCCATGATTTATCTCTAAGATTATGCCTATACAGGGATAATACAATACAATACAAGATATGCTGAAAAACACAAATCTATCAGTGAAGGCCTAGAGACAAATTATAAACAAATGGAAAAACACAAACTCAAGCTTCTCCATTTCTGTCTCTCCTGGTTTCTACAACATTCATTGTCTATACTCTAAATAAGTATTTGCCATAAGGCAGGAGCAATTACTAAATTGCATAAGCTTTAACTTTTGAAACTAGTTTTTACTGACATACATAGTCCCACTGATTTCAATAGGACAATACATAGTGATGAATTCCAGTGAGATAAATTTTGATCATATCATATTCTATTGATGTATGTAGTTCTGTCAAAATCAAAAGCCTTTAAGAAATCATATCATTCTGTTTGAAATTACATTTATTTCTTTTAATTGTATTTTTAGTATATATATTTGAGTTTTTTTAAAAAAATACTACTTTGTTCAAGCTAGAATTAAAAAAATGTTTCTTTGTGAAAATGTTCAGATTTTGTTTCTAATCAGAATAAACCAAAATAAAATATCTCAAAATTCTTGACAAAACATAAATTCTGTCCTCTGAATACCTTTAATGGTGTTTGTAGAATGGAACTTTTCATTGAAAGAAACTCCAGTATACTCATGGATACCTACACCCAGTATAAGTATACCCATACCCAAGGTCAGGTCAATCCAAATGGCCTGGTGTGCAAGCATTCACAAGACTTAAATTGCCCCCAAATGACATGCATGATCTAAAGTTAGTCCACCTTAGAGGGACTAACTTTAAATAGGCCTGGGCTAACCCAATCTAAAACGGGTTAACCCAGCCTAGTGAATGCTTGCATGCATTCATAGCATAGCCCTAGGGATGAGAAAGTTCGGCCACTCACCACAGCCCTGAGACTAGGCCTTTTTAAGCCTTCTGGCTGCCCCATTGACAAGACAGCCCTCCATCATGGGCCCGCCAGCTCTCCCTTATGGATCCAGCAGCCATACCCCTGTCACCAATAGACTAACTTCTGGATGCCCAGGCGAACACATGCATGTACCACAACCCAAATCAGGTTTAGGCAGTTTAGAGTAAGCCACCTAATCTGAGTCAGGTTGTTTAAATACTTGATTCTGCACACTGTGGGTGCATCTACATGAACAATTAATTGGACTGAGTAAACGCTGCCATAATTTTGCAGGAGTTTATTGCTCTTGGGCACTGTGTTTTCATGTGCATCTGGGACCACAGCATGTTGATCCAGGTTGGAGAAGCTCCAGCTGTCAGAGGCCCTGGGGGTCAGCCTGCCAGCCTGGGGCTGCTCTGACCTGGCTCAATGTGCTACAGAGGCTGGGACATGAGGGTGCTTCAGTGGGGGGCTAGCCAGAAGACAGCCCACACACTGAAGCTGCCTAAGCCCCAGCCAACTCCATCAGTGTCTACATGTGCACTGTGGTTCACTAACCACCACCATAGAGTAGTATTTGTGTTTACAAGTACTAACCGGCAGCAGAGTTAATTAGGTTACCGCAGCCTAACAGGACCACAAGTGAAGAGGTTGAGACTTTGCTGTGGAGCTAATTAGGCAACTCCACAGTAAAGGTCTCAAGTAGGTGTGCTCTGTCACATTAGTTTTACTCTGTTACAACTCCATTGATTAAATTCACACTGGTGTAGCAGAGGGAAGGATCTGCCCCTTACAATTGATATGAGGATAAAATAACTCCACCTTCTCTATGAAGATTGATGACTGCAGTTGTACACTTGAAACAGAATGAGCTTTGAGAATTTGTGAGCAATTAACTGTGAGCCCCTAACCCATCCTGCTTCAGTGCTGCAGAGTTTTAATGTTTTATTCATTTTTAAAGAGCTGTTTAATAAAAATCAAAGTTAAAAGGGAGACTATAAGAAATAATGGCTATAGCAAAAGGAAATGAACAAATGTACTTTTATTAATATAGTTTGGCTCAATTTGCTGCACTAAGGATTACGAAGAACCATTTTTCACTGCAGTTTGTGTGATTTCTATATATAGCTTCTGTGCAGCAAGGTTGACATCACACTGTGATCACCCCCCAGCACAGCAAATGTGGCCTGAGGATGCTCCTATATACTTTGAGTAGGCAAGGTTTAGGGTGGAGCTTGCTGAACTTGTTTTCATTTACATCTATTGCTATTAAAAACAAACTAGAAAACTAGAAAATACTGAACTGATATTTTCCTGTTCAACCCTTTTTTAGTTAATATATTGTACTCACTAATTTTTATGAAGCTTTGCTTATTTTTCCTATGCATGGAAGACTACTTTATTAAATTTATTTGCAGCTATTTTTCCATTGAATCTGTTCAAATCTTCCTGTTTTTGTGGCTAATTAACTTCATTTTTTAATGTTGCAATAAAATTGGTTTTACATTTTTCTTCTACAAATTAGAGCTACTTTTTTAGCTGACATCACACTTTTTATAAGTATTTTTGTGCTTTCCAAACATACAATATTTATATGTGCACCAAGAAATAGCCAATATGGCCTTATATCTTACTTAATCTTTTACACCAATTAATAAACAATTCTTGCCTTTTGAAAGCATTTCTAGTGCCTATATAGTCTCTATGCCTGTGATTCCAATGCTCAAGTACTTTTGTAATTTGAATTATCTTTTGATCAGATTCTGTATCAGTGTACACTGAGTATATAACTGGACTCTAAATCTAGAATATTTATTTAAATTTAGAATAATTCAATTAAGGAGAAGAAGAAAAGCATGATGCTGCTTCTAATGATGGTGATGGAAGCAAAATTGCCACCAGTATAAATTAATTTGGAGGTGGTTCACTTTTTTCTCCAGCAAAAGAAAATATGAATGAAAGCAGGAAAGCATTAATAAGAAGTATCTTGAATTTAATTCATCGGGAATATCACAATAAAAAGCAGCCTGAATGGGGGAAAAATCCCCTTCTCCCTACATTCCTTGTTGCAAGTTAAATTATTCAGTATTTTTCACAAGTACTGAGATTATGATTAAATCCAGGCAACGAACATTTCAAAAATTATTCTAATGTTCTGAGATCATTCCAAGGCCCATTTTGCCAACTCTAATGGCATAAAGGGGCCTTAAAATGGGTATAACATATTTACACCTATGCCAAAATAGCATAAATGGGGCACAATGAACAAAAAACACACTATGAGACTTTTCCCAAATGTAACCTGAAGATGATGGGCAGAAATTTTTGCCCTGATTCCATTAGGTTCAGGATTCCATCACTTGTTTTTTTAAAGTGTTTGCTTCATCCTTGATCTTTTTGTCTACATCTTTGCAAACACAAGGTAGATGGGGACTTTAAAGGTACGTAAAGCCCTCAGACAAATAGAGTTTCCTTACTAAGATGGAAAATAGACAAAATTCAAGAAAATGAACTATAACTTATAGAGATATTTAAATAGTCAGTGGTTTGTTTACTGGAAAACTAAACAGGTGGCTCTTACCACACTCAACCTCAGACTTTCTCTTGCACAAAAATGATGTAACTTACATAAAACATTATTATGTAGCATACATTACAGCAGCACACCCACAGCAAGATTAATATTATGCTACCAAGAAGCCCACTGTATCACTGCAGGTTGATCTTCTTTGTGTAACATTTTGCCAAAGTGCCAAGGCCAACTATTTGTTCATACTCATAAGAACATATTCATGTAGGGTACATGCAGACATTTGCTGTACTAGATCTATAATCACACAATTTAAAGCTAACAAAAGGAAGTTCTTTCTCACACTGCATGTAATTAAAGTGTGGAGCCCACTAATGTTGTGGAAGCTGACAGTTTAGCCAAACTCAAAAAGGCATTAGACAAATTCCTTAAGGAAAGGGGCATCAGTAGTTACTGAGCATGGGAGTTAGGGCTACAGTCTCTGAATTAGAACTTCCTAGGCCTTAAATGTTGGAGGCTGCAGTTGAGAGAGAAACAGTTGAAAAAATCCTTGTCATACTCAGATCATTCTCCTCTTCAGCATCCACTCTCTACCACTGTGTGGCACAGACCTATTTTTTGCACTTGAGGAATGTAGGCCTAGGCCCACCATGAGAAACTAAAAGACTCCTTTAAAAAAGGAGGCCACTGATAACTCAACAAGTGACTGTTTTGAACAAATAAAAAAGAAAGCAGGAATAGGAGTAAGAGATACAGGTTAATAACAAGAGATCCAGAAGGGGATACACAGCAGAACACAAGAGTCAGTGCCCACTGCCCCTTGATGGAGTCAAGGGAGCCTGTGGGTCCTGACCAGTGAAACTAAGCCCAGGGACATAAGTGAAGGAGTGAACATGTGGTGGGTTTGCCAGGCTTCCCCCTGCTCTCCGGGCTAAGGAGACTGTGAATGCAAATGGTGGGGCAAAACCCACCAATCAAAGACAGGCAGGGGAGGAGCCAGGAGGAGAGTCTGCTCCCCTTCTATTCCAAAGGGGGGGCCAGGAGCAGACTTCATTGGGAACTGCAGTTGTAGCCCCCCTGATTGGTTCATTTTCAAATTCGGGGCAGAGCCCCAGAAGGGGATATAAGCAGCTGTGTACACGCAACATAGTCATGAGGGATGAAGAAGCAGGAAGAGGACCTGGGGCCAAGAAGAACTGGGAGAGCTGCCCAGTGGGCATATCTGGCTGTCCAGAAGAGCCTGAAAGATTCCACCACTGGACAGAAGGGGTGGGTGATCCAGGCATCACTACACAGAGGGTCTGCAAGGGACCAGGATCCGGGGAGCCACAGTGAGGTGGTTGAGGTCTCCAACCCCAGCACAAGCCTGGACTGTGGTGCTGATGTTGCTGCAAGGAGGGTCTGTGAGGGACTGGGACCCTAGGAGCCAAAGCGAGGTGGCTTGGGTATCCAATCCCAGCATGAGCCTGGGCTGCACTGCAGGCATCACTGTATGGAGGGCCCATGAGGGACCAGGATCCTGGAAGCTACAGCAAGGCAGCTTGGGTCTCCAACCATGGTGTGAGGCCAGGCACGGGAACCAGTGCTACTGCAAGGTGAGTCATTGCAGGGCATAAGGTCCTGGACAAGGAGGGGCTGGGCAGTCTGGGGTCCATTCCCTGCAGTGGGTCCACAAGGGTCCTGGGAATGGAGTAGTTCCCAAGCATGGGGAGCAATATTTGGAGCAGCATGGCCCTGGGCATGCATGAGGTGGCCCAGGCCCACAACTCCCCCTGAGAAAGACTGAGCCACTGGGACGCATGAGCAAGTCATGCTGCTCCCCTGAGGCATGGAACTGAGCCCTCCTTTGGAGAAACATTAACCAATCCAGGGAACTTATGAGCAGTGCCCCACCTGACTTCTTGGGATATGTGAGTCAGTGGGACAATGGGTCTCCAGCCAGGGAGTGACACTTGGGGGGAAAGGTAACCTTAATAAAGAGGCAGGAAGAAGAGACCCCCCAGAGGAAGGAAGCCACTAGAGAAGTGTTGCATCTTATATTTTGGAGTATTTATTGATTGTGATACATGCTGTGCATTTTACGAGTGTTTATTCACTGTTAACTGTATGCCTTGTATTTTAGAGTGCCATTTATTGCTGTACTTACCTGTTCATACAGTTTGGGACCATTATGGTTACCTGTTTGCATTTGGGCATGTATATAGTTATAGTTATATGTACCTGTAACCTGTAAATACTCACCTCAGTTCACTACCTTTTATATATATATACATATATTAAATTTGTATCTAGTTAAGACATCGATTTCTATTCCTTCTCTATTAAGACATGATAGGTGGGATGGAACTGTGAGTAGACTGCAGTTTCCACCCTCAGCATGTGTACCCTGCTGGTTTTCCCCTTCTATTGGTTGGGGGGACACTCACTCTGGGGATATCTGGATTACAAGATAAAGACATCCCCACACTCACCCAGTTTCACCCTAGGCAGAGCTTCCTTTCTGGTATGGTAAATCATCATCTTGTCCAGACCCAGGAGGAGGTCCATGATGAGGCCATGGATGGGAAGTAAATAGTTCAGTCCAGACCCTAAGGTGATTCTGGTGGAAATCCAGCCACTCCCCCACATCCTGGTTGGGCAGACCTTGCAGGCCGAAGAGTTGCTGGTCATGTCTGAACCCTCAGAGACATCAGAAGAAGGCATGGCTGATCAGGCACCATGCTGCCTGACTACCAACACCATATAGGAGCCTTTACAGAGCCTGAAGACAGACGACGTAGACCTCACTATGCAGGCAGACCAGACCTTGCCCACCCTCCTGCAAGGGAAGGTTCAGGATACCTGCAGAGGCCCAACACCATCCTGGCTAGAAGAATTGGACTCCCCCCTGCCTCATTGCCAGCTTCCATGTTGGGGGCTTCCAGGATGACAACCCCCTCATGGGGCTCTTGCCCTGCCATGGGATGGGGTGAGGGTGGGTCAGGAGGGCTCTGGCAGGGCACAACCCCTGGCTGCAGTATGTGGGGGAGGGGGATAGCAGGGTTGGATCTGGTGTGTGCTGAGAGAGAAGAGAAAGGGGAAGAAGAAAGAGGGATAGGGCTAGGGACTGGGACTCTGTCAGAGCTGGGGCCTGAGGAGTGGGGAGGGGAGACACATGAGGGAGGGACAGTTTTCAGACTCAAGACTCATCACAATGAGGAAAGACACGCGAGTGCTGCTGAGGCCCTCAGATGTGGGTGGTGGAGGAACCCCATTGTCATTGTGAGGTCTCCTTGGGTAACCACAGCTGCAGCAGCGCAGGAGCTGGGAGCAGGAGTGGGTGCAGGTTCAGGTGAAGGGGTGCTCCCCCATGGGGGGAGGGCAGGGACAGCAGCAGCAGCAGAAGTGGTATGGGGGTGCTAATTAAGGTGGAGGCAAGTAGGGGCTAGCCTCACAGAGGACTCAGCAGGAGTGTTCTCCAGTAGGGAAGTAGACAGGGCAGCAGGATCCCCACAGAAGCTCCCTCTACAGCTTCTTCACCCAGCAGCTTAAGCTGCCAGATGGAAAATGATGGCATCTGCCTGTGGACCAGGAGGCTGGGCCACAGAACCCTAGGGTTTGACCCAGTAAATGGCGATTTTTAAGTTCATAAAGTAGGCTTCATGATTGTAGATCAGAACTGGTTTCTGCATGCATTCACTGGTGCTGGGAGCCACCCTGGGAACATGATTTAAGTAACTTAGGGGCAGAAGAGGGGCAGGCAGGATTGGGAGTAAGGGTTAGTGTGTCTGTAGTGAGGTTGGTGGGTCTGCATTGGGGGGAGAGAGGGTTCTCTATCCAATGGGGGTGCACAGGAGGGTTGAGGTGGGGGTGCAAAAAACAGCCCTGTCAGTATTTGGGTGGTAGAAAGAGTGCAGCCAAGGTTCTGGAGCAAGTGGCTGGGCTTTCCCAGCCCTAGAGCTTCCCTCTGACTGTGTGTAGACATTTGGGAGTTTGGGCTAGCCCATTCTCAATTTAACTTGGTTCACCTCCTTAGTTTACCTAATTTAGATCAAACTAGCTATTTTTGGCCTTATTTAACCTCCCTGAACAGCTGCACAGATCCACAACTATATATCTGTGCTACCCCAAATTATTTTCCCTATAGCCTGTTGCCCCCTTGCTTACTATCAGACCCTGCACATGGAAGTGAGGGGCAAATTTGAAAACATTGACTTAGAAATAAATATGCCTGTAGCAATTAGCATATAGGCAAATTACTATGGGTACCCATAGATGTAATTCATCCAGAATTGATGCACTTTATTTTTTTTTAAATCACTGCAAGTTTTAGCACAGCTACTCCATAAACACACTTTTAAGCAGCACTTGTAACTTATGTATATGTAGTACAAACCATGCACAATATTAGTCCAAAACCAAAAGGCTCACAATTTACCATATAGTTCCTGGGGCTAGGCTCCAGAGTCAAGAATCCCTCAAGCCATAGTGACTCCATAGTTGAGCACTCCCCAGTATGTGTGTGGATTTCAGATAAACCCATAAAGGATCAGTGTGCTTATTAGCCCCAAATCATGACTGAAACTAAGTGTTTTTGTTATAAGTCCTGGGATTCTCCAAGAATTTGCATGAAGAAGGACAAGGCAACCTGTGAGTGGCGGCAACAGAGGGATTCTGGGTGAACTGTTTGGAGCCCTGTTTGCTAATATGTGCCAGACATTTAAGGCTGGTGAAGAAATAAGAATTACTGGAAATGGGAAAGAAGGCACCACAGCTCAGCCATGGAAATGAAGAGAAAGTAAAAATGTATTCAATATAGTGGCTGCAATGACTTGAAAAAGTGTTAGTGCTGAGGGAGACTGAGTGCAATGGACACTACCTATGATGGGCAATCACTTGTGAATGAGTAAGATTGTTTTCCAAGCATCTTAATAGTGAGTCTGCAGGTGGCTTCATAGCCCAATTCTAGATCCACGTCTTGTCACAATGAAGACAGGTGTTTCCAGGAAGGATGGGCACTGTGTTGCTGCATTGGATGTTCTGATGCTCTTTGTGCTTGTTCCTCTTTTCCTGTTCTGCCTGTTGACAAGCTGTTTCAAAGTGTTGAGGTCCCTCCCAAAAAGTCTTCCTCCATTTTGGTCAGTCCTAAGCAAGGGTCTCCCAAGTATTGCTGTTAATGTTACACCTCTTCATGTTTGCCTCCAGAGTGTCTTTGAAGTACTTTATTTGCTCTCCACTACTTCACTGACTTCTTTCAGCTATGAGAATAAGATTCTCTCTGGAAGGTGAGAGTCAGGCATGTGAACAACATGACCTGTCCAGCAAAGTTGGTTTTAGGTGATCATGGCCTCAATGCTGTTGGAGTTTACTTCAGCCAAGACGCTGATGTCTGTGTGTTTATCCTCCCAGCTAATCTGAAGGATCTTGCAAAAGCACTGATGGTGGTATTTTTCCAAGCTCTTGAGATGTCTTCTGTATGTGGTCCAAGTTTCTGAGCCATACAGAAGAGCTGGAATGACAATGGCTCAATAAACCAAGAGATTTGTTTCTGCAAGGATGTCATGATTTAAGAAGACTCTCTTACTCAGATGCCCAAAGGCTGTGCTCACAGTGTTGTATTTCTGCATCACTGTCTGCCTTTGATGAAAGATGGCTTCCAAGATAGGCGAAGTGATCCAAATTCTCCAGCAATTTTTCATTGCTTTAAATGGAGGCAGGGTTCATTTCTCCATTTGGAACAGGATAGTAAAGGATTTGCATTTTCTTGATGTTTAGAGTTAGGCCAATACAATGACAGCATTATCATCCATATATTGGAGCTCCATTGTGGATGTTGTCGTAGTCTTCATTTTGGACTTGAGTCTGTTGAGGTTGAAGAGTCTTCTGTCCATCCTATACACAATTTCAATTCCAGGTGGGAGCTTTCTGCCATTTAGGTGCATTATGGTGGAGAAATATACTACTATATACCTTAATGGGTTACACTAATTTATCCTTATGCACTCAGACTTTTAGTTAAGATTGAGCATTTTTGGCAGCAAAGGGGGGATGTCAGGGCTAGCTCTGGCCCTTCTAATCCTTACCTAATAGTATAGTACCTCTAGGCCTGGTGCCAGTTCCTTATGGAGGGAACACCCGCTCATTTTTTTAAGGGGGACACACACACACAAAGTTTCCTATAAATTTGTTTGCCCAATATGGGCCATGTGTTTTATAGTTGTGCTCAATGTTGCCTGCATTTATTCAACTTAATAGTTGGTTTTCATTACTGAGCACATGCCGCTTTAGCAGAAATTTACTGATAGACAATGTATTCAATGAGGTTTCCTTGTATGCAAATGTAAGATGAGGAGCATTTTTTTCCCTCCAAGGAAAAAGTCCTGTATTGTCTGAATAAATATGGTAAATACCATTCAAAACCAAACAAAATTGTTTTATACTTAAATAAGCTAACTTAAATTAATATAATCACCAAATCGAGGCTTCAAGTAGAATCAAATTACTTAATGAATCAACAATAATATGGAATTAAGTTAACAACTGAGGAAGTCATCAGAGGGCAAGTGACAGATTTTCACAAATCAGTAATCCAGGAAACCTAATTAGTAAAAGGTATATTTACCCACCTTCTGAGGTAGCAGCTAACCTCTTGTTATATGTCTTATACTATTCTATCTATTCACTCATATTCTATCTAAATACTTTCATGTGAACAGATTTATAACGTTCTATTGCTTTTTATGGCTACTTAATTTATATAAATATAAAAAGGCATGAACATACAAAAACAGGTGATTTAAAACAGTATTTACTAGAGATTTGGATATGTTTCATAGTTTCATAGTAACTAGGGTCAGAAGGGGCCTAGAGCAGGCCATCTAGTCTGACCCCCTGCCAATGGCAGGAAACAAGTGCTAGGGTCACAGGACC
>JAGPOW010000261.1:49428277-49442318 GCA_030014935.1 Caiman crocodilus | reverse complement strand
TGCCGGTCCCTCACAGATGTGGGACTTGAGAATTTTCTCAAAGATCTTTCCCAGAACCAAGGTGAGACTGACAGGCCTGTAGTTCTCCGGGTTCTCTTTCCTCCCCTTCTTAAAGATGGGAACCACACTGGCCACCTTCCAGTCCTCTGGCACTTGTCCAGAGCTCCAAGAGCGCTTATATAACCGAGCCAAGGTCCCAGCAATCACCCCCGCCAGCTCCCTCAACACTCATGGGTGCAGGTCATCTGAACCCGCCGACTTAAAGACATCCAGCCCTTGATCTTGTGGACTTACTAATCCTCCTGCATGTGTACTACTTACGTAAAGACTGAAACAATTTCTTGATTGTATTTACACCTCTAGCAATTGTTCTTCAAAATAAATCCTGTCTTTTCTAATTTCCTTCTTACTTAATACTTGCCATATAGTTCATGCTCCTGTTCATTGGTTTTGCTAGCCCCAGATTACCAGATCTGGAAGGATTTAAAATAGCCTTGCAAGATTAGGAGGTTTGGTTAAGCACAGGACCATGTGCTTTCAGATAGCTCTTGGCTGTCACCTGGGGCTGTGCGCCACTGGTGGGGACCACCAGCCACACCAGCCCAGGTCCTGCATGCACAGAAGCAGCCCAGCTGGATGGCACATAGCTCATGCACACAGGACCCAGGCTGGTGGGGCCAGTGGCCCCCACGAGCAGCATGCAGCCCCAGGTGACAGCCTAGAGCTGCCCAAAAGCACACAGCCCCATGATGCACTGAGCCAGGCCTCAGCAGTGCAGTAGGGCACAGGCCATGCAGATACCTGGCAGCTGGGGATGAGCTTTGATGCCCCCTGCTATTCAGGGGGGCTGTGCCACTAGGCCAAGAGTGCAGCTGCTGTCGCTGGTAAGCCGCAGGGGGTTAGAGCCAGGCGGGGAGTGAAGAGGGCAGAGTTGGAGCCAGGTGTGAGCCAAGTGGGGGATTCTAGCAGAGCAAGGAGGAGAGCGAGGGGCTACACCTGGCCATGGGGTGAGTGGGAGGGGCCTGGAGCCAAGTGAGGGTGTGGCCAGTGGACCTCTCCTGCACCCTCATTAGTCCCCCCTGCTCCTCCAGCTTCCCCAACCTGCTACTTACCAGGCATGGAGCCCAAGTTCCAGTCACTGTGACCCCTGTGGGGAGCACGTGGCCCCTGTGGGGGGGCAGTCCATGACGTGCAGGGGAGCTGTGCCCTGCAGGGGGCTGGTGAACTCACCTCTCCTGAGCAGCACCCCCTCAGATCCCCCTCCACACCCCCACTCCCCCACAAGCTCCAAATCCCCAAGCCACCCCGAAAAACCCCTCACCCACATTCCTGGCCCTGTGGGGCAGGGCTGAGGGGACTGGGGCAGGGGGTAAGTCATGGTTTGAGAGTAAGGGGCAACTGCAGGGGCAGAGCACTGGCTCAATTCTGCACATCCTGGTGAACAAAGGGGGTAGAAGCAGCTCTGTTTTTTCTATGGCAGAAAAGCTCAAAGTCAATGCCAGATTGTATAGATAACTAGAATTTATTTTATTATGATGATGGAGGCACTGGTAGGCTTCCAAGTTGCTTTACAATTATAAATATATCAATAAAACATTGTCCAACTGATCTCTGACTGTCTCTGTCTCTCTCTCTCTCTCTCTATATATATATATAGTGGTCTTTTGTAGGAACATGGATTTTGTGATATTCTAAAGAGTGAATTAGGGATTTTTTCAGAGATTTTACAGGTTTTAAATAGGGAACACCAGAATTTCTGCTAGGGAGGCAAGTGACAGGACCTAGGCAGAAGTTACTGCTTAGGCCTGACACCTGGGACCCTGCTGGAGATGGCTGGCCTCCTGGTCACTTGAGGGCTTTAAACTATGTACGACAGGGGACAGGGAGGCAGGAGATGGAGAGAGTCTAGAACCTGCAAACTGTGAGACATGCCGCGGTACACCCCAGGTAAGTACCAAGGGGCTCTTTGGACATCAAATTGGGGTGGCACCAAAGGCACCATTTGGAGGGCTCAAGTGCCCCTATTATAATGTTAGGAGCTTGGGGAACAAGCACAAAGAACTCACACTTCTGCTTGCAGATAATAACTTTAATTTAGTGGGGCTAACTGAAACCTAGTGGAACCTTACCCATGACTGGGTGGTACACACTGAGGGCTACAGGTTGTACAGAAGGTCCAAAATAGGGTGAAAGAGGGCTGGGGTTGCTCTCTATGTAAAGAAGCATTATAAATCTACCCTAATCAAAATGAGATCAGAGGAGGAGAAAGTAGAGGTATTGTGGGTTAGGCTACATGGAGGTCATGGGGAAAGGGACTTGGTGGGGGCAGTTTGCTACAGACCACCATATCAAGAGGAAAAGCTAGATTTGAAATTTTTGAGCCAGCTCTCAGGGGCCTTACAGTCTAGGGACGTGGTTATCATGGGGGACTTAAACTACCCTGATATCTGCTGGGATAAGCAATCAGCCAAATCCTACCATTCACATAGGTTTTTAACCTGCATACAGGACCTTCACCTAATGCAGGAGGTATATGGTCCCACTAGGGGGAATGCCTGACTGGATCTGGTGTTGTCACAGGGAAGGGGAGCTGTAGGTTCGTGGTAGGGGAGCTGCAGATTCGCGGTCACCTTGGGGACATTGACCACCAGTCAATCGAATTCACCATATGGCACAGTGTGGGTAAGATAACTAGTAGGGTGGAAGTGTTGGACTTTAGGAAGCAGTCCTTCAGGCCCAGAGGAAGACTATCCCAGTATGAGGGAAAAGGGGGAAAGGAACCAAAAAACTTCCTTGGCTAAACAGAGAAATCCAGGGGAGCCTAAAGGCAAAAAAGAAGGCATATAGGTGGTGGAAGCAGAGAGAAGCTGCCAAGGAGGAGGCACTTAGAAAGGCCAAAGTAACTGCAGAGCTGAGGCTGACAACACAAATTAAAGACAATGAGAAGTCTTTTTCTAGGTATGTAGGGAGTAAAAGGAAGACACAGGGCAGCCTAGGACCCCTACTGAACAAAGAGGAGCAGTTAGTGACAGAGAGTGGGGACAAGGCTGAGCTATTCAATGAGTTTTATGCCTTGGTGTTCCTGAACAGGGCTCGGGATAAGTCTCCTAATGGGTTCCTAGACCGGTATCAGAGGGACACTAGCCTACCAACTGTCGCTGCTGACTTGGTGCAGAGTCACTTGAATGTACTGGATGTGTTCAAGTCAGCACACCTAGATTGGCCAGTCCCATAGCAGAACCACTGGCACGGCTGTTTGAGCGCTTGTGGTGCTTAGGTTAGGTCTCAGAGAACTGGAAAAGGGCTAATGTGGTCCCTATTTGCAAGAAGGGGAGGAAGGAGGATTCAAGTACTTATAAACCAGTCAGTCTCACCTTCATCCTTAGAAAGGTCTTTGAAAAGATTATGAAGGACTATATTTGTGGGAGTCAAGCAGGAAAAACAATGCAGCAGGGAAATCAGCATGGATTTGTAGCAGGTAGATCATGCCTGACCAATCTGGTTTCATTTTATGACAAGGTCACAAAATGCTTAGATGCAGGAGTACAGGTCAATGTCTTTTTCTTGGACTTTAGCAAGGTCTTCGATACAGTATCGCATCCTATTCTCATAAATAAATTAAGAGGCGGTGACATAGATGTTTACATAGTCCAGTGGGTGGCAAACTGGCTTAGCGGTCACACCCAGGGGGTGGTAGTAGATGGGTCAGTATAAACCTAGAAGGATGTGGGTAGTGGGGTCCTGCAGGGTTTGCTCCTTGGACCTGTACTCCTCAATATCTTCATCAGTGACTTGAATATGGGTGTGAAGCGTACTTTGTCCAGGTTTGCGGACAATACTAGATTGTGGGGTGAAATGCATACTTTGGAGGGGAGGGAATGATTGCAGGCAGACCTGGACAGGTTAGAAAAGTGGGCAATAGACAATAGGATGCAGTACAACAAGGACAAGTGCAGAGTGCCTCACCTAGGGTGCAAAAATATCCAGCACATCTACTGGCTGGGAAGTGACCCTCTCAGTGGCACAGAAGCAGAAAGGGATCTTGAAGTCATAGTGGACTCCAAGATGAACATGGGTCATCAGTGTGACAAAATCATCAGCAAAGCTAATCACACTGTATCATGCATCAGCAGATGCATGACAAATAGAACCAAGGAGATGATACTTCCCCTCTATGTGGCATTGGTCTGACTGCAATTGGAATACTGCATCCAGTTTTGGGTGCCATACTTCAAGAAGGATGTTGATAGACTTGAAAGGGTCCAGAGGAAGGACACTTGTATGGTTAGGGGCTTACAGGAAAAGCCCTACGAGGAAAGACTGAGCGACCTGGACCTCTTTAGCCTCTGCAAGAGAAGGCTGAGAGGTGACCTTGTGGCTGTCTACAAATTCATTAGGGGGACTCAGCAAGGGATTGGAGATGCTCTGTTCACCAGGGTGCCTCTTGGAGTAACAAGGAACAATGGTCACAAACTGACAGAGAGCAGATTTAGGCTAGATGTCAGGAAAAACATCTTCACAGTAAGGATGGCCAAAATTTGAAATGGGCTTCCAAGGGAAGTGGTGCTCTCCCCTACCTTGAGGGTCTTTAAAAGAAGGCTGAATAGGCATCTAGCTGGGATCATCTAACCCCATCACTCTTTCTTGCCTAGGCAGGGGGTCCTACTTGATCATCTGTTAAGGTCTCTTCCAACCCTAGCATCTATGACATGCTTTGATAGTTCAAAACACGCCACTACATCAGAACATCTTTTGGGTGACAGCTGTCCAGATGGCTGGGCAGGGGCACACATGGCAGTTGTGCCTGCACAAAGGAAACTGTGCTGTCACAGACCACAGGTAGCTGGCCCAGAGGAGCACATACCTCTACTGGCTGTGCAGTCTCCATCCAGGTCTGGCAGGCACACAGCCTTCAGACCACATGCTGTCGCAGGTGGCAGCAGGTCACAGCCAGGCAGCAGCCCCCACTGCCAGGCTGCTGCAGTGGGTAGAGGGTGCAGGGAATTCTCAGGGCTGCTTCAGCAGTCCTGAGAATAACAAGTGTTATTGTCCTCAGATACCAACTGGCCAGTCTACAGAAGCTCCTGAGAGAAAGCAGCCCTGAGCTACTTGCCAGGGTAGCTATTTATATTGCTGGGGCTGGCACAGGTGCTACCCTCAGGCTCTAGTTCCCCCTTGCTGCAGAACTGGGAGGAGGCAGGCAGGGTTATTTTGCCGCAAGTGGCACAATTTGCCACGCACCAAAGTGCATGTCCGGGCATGTGAGCTGAAGCAAAAAGTCCTGGCTCAAATTTGCACCACTTCTATTCGAGCTGCTGCAAATGCACATGCTTGCATGTGTGGATGCACCCTTCAAGTTGTTCTTCATACCATATTAATGAAGACAGGGAAGTCCATAATGCAGAATAGCAGTCAGTAAGATTTAAGGGAATCTTGGAAGAATCAGTCAAAAAGAAGCAGGGGATGCTCATTGTATCCTCTTTCTAATCACTATAGAACCAAGGGATGCATCAGGTATAGTCCCAGACCTCCTGCTGTAATACAGTATTTCTGAAATGCAAGCAGGTATTAGAAATGGCACTACAAAGCAGCACTAGAAAAGTGGCTGCAAGGGAAATTCAGTTGGCAGCACATAGACAAATGCACTTAACCTGTCTGCTGTTTATTTTTCCCTGTCTTGTTTTGCAGAGCAACTTTTCACTAGGAGGCTGACAGATTTAACAAGTCACAAAGATCATCAGGTTTCTCATTCAGAGAGGTTCATCAGGTTTCATCATTCAGAGAGACAACCACATCAACCATTAACATCTTCACACATCAGAAACCTTCATTTACATTCAAAGCTTCTGCCTGCTTAGTTCTCAATAGAGTCTTGGAGGCGTCCAGGCAACAGGCTTTGCCATCTATGAACAGTGAGGAAAAAAAGTGAGCTTGTTTGCATCTGCCATTTTTAGCATCATTTTTTTTATGTTACTTTAACTACTTGTATGGTTTCCAAGTGACCTGAATGCAGACAGAAACCTACAATATGCTGACAGCAAAGGTGTTGTCATGGTAACACAGAAGAGAGCCTTGGTGTTTAGAGATGTGTAGACAGGTAATTAAAGATACCCTGCAGTACAGGACAAGTGCTCGATACCACCACACCACCCTAGGAAAACCTTAGATGAAGAGAGCTTTTAAAAATCATTTGTTCCACGTCTATATAATTGGTGGCCCCAGTTCTGCTCAGAGTTATATGGATTCAGCTGAGGGCAAATCACATATCTAGTAAATTCACTGAATCCTTATTTTACATTTACCATGTTGCTGTTGGGACCTTAAGTTTTGGTTCAAATTACTTAGTTATTGTATTTAAAATTTTTGCAGTGATATGCCTCTATTGAAAATGAAACTTTACAGAGCCACAATTAACACACTGTACTTGGTAACATCACATTTGGCTTTCACTAGGCACAGTGTCAGAATTAGCCTTGAAAGTTTACAAGTTCTTGCACAAAATCTCCTTGTCTGCCTTTTACTACAATAAATGATATGATAAAAAATGAAAATACATATCACCTGTCAGGGAAAACAAAAACTGGCCCGATTTGATCTAAACATTAAATCTTTCTGTGGTTATCTTATCAAGTGTGAGATTTTAAAATATGTATATGTTAATTAGTATACAGACAATTATACATGGGTAATTTATTTTATGTTCACCATACCCCACCATGCTCACATGTATATTTTGACACACAAATGCCTATGTGAAGAAATATGTTTCTTATATATGTGTGCCCATAAGCAAGGTGCCATATATTGGTATTAATATTATCTGATTTTATGATGGTGTAATTCATCCTATGCTGCAGAAATGTATTCCAGAAACTCAACTTTCATTTAAAAAGGTGCCTCATTCTTACAAAAAGCCCCAAAATTTGCAATGAGTAGAAATTGCTACAGTGATATATATCTGCAGGTACAAACTAAAATGATAGGATTCAGAGTGTTGGACAGGCTCATTCATCTAAATTATCTGCTAACTCTGAAATTAAAGATGAAAATCTGTAGTGTGTTCATAATCAAATGCAGGGATTACATAAAATTAAATTAGGCATTAAATGAAATAACAGGGCTCTATAATGATTGAACCTTCATTTAAATGTTTTCTGAAGCTCCTGAGAAATTCCAAAATTTCTATCAGAGTGCTTTGGGCTTTACACAAACTTTAGGTTCAATGTCCTATGACCCTAGGTGTATGTAATCATACTTGTGTGAACATATGTGCACAATTTTGAAAACCTGACTTTAAAGTAACTCATTTATAGTACTTTTTAATATTAGTGCAATTAACAGTAAGCAGCACTGATTCATAAAGAAGAGTATGTTCCAATTACTCTTTGGATTACAGTCAAAATATTAGTCTGTAGTGGCTAAACTAATAATAGAATTAGGTACTTAGGTGTGATCCTATTTCACCATGCTCAAGTCCTGAAAAAAATGTTAGTGCATCTACTTTTGTGACACACCATCACTTTAGCCTTAAGGCTAAATTACTAATAGAAGGTAGCAGGAGGAAAGCCTATTCACATTAACTACTTTTCAGAGATTAAGCAGGATGGAAAAAGATCACACTTAAGTTTCATAGTCCACTTCTGGGCTCCTAAGTGGGAATAAGATTGGGCTCCAAGCCTTTTTTATTACATTTGAGATTTCTAAGATTTATTCTGGCCTAATACAGACATTTGTTTTTTTACAGACATTCAGGCCTTTTAATCCAGAGTAAAAATGGCCATCCCAGGAGAAAAATGACCTGGGAACAACCAGGTTTAAATCATTCCTAGAAGAGTTTCTCCTGGAAGGGCAAATGTCTGTACGTACTTTGACTTTTCTCACAAGAGAACACCGTACTCCAGCATCCCCCAACACCTCCCAGGGAGACAATGTGTCACTCACTGGACTCTGCTTCTCCAGCAGGGAACAGAACATGCCCCTTTCACAATCCCCAAATTGTGCTGCAGGGAAACAGACTAACCACGGGCAGTCTGAGGCAACCAATCAGGACTGCCCTGTGCACTACTGCCAGGCCAACTAAGGGAGCCTGCAGAGCACACTGAGATGTGTGTGAAGCCCCCACGTCTCCCCCCACCCCCACCCAGCCCCACAGTGTGCATCATCACTGCAAGTTCTCCATTCTTAAGGGCCTCAGTATTCAAACACCTCTATATGAAGCTCTGGGGAAGATTTTCTACCAGGAAGACAAATCTGGGAGAATTCTCCCAGATTATTTGAACATGTATACACAGATTCCAATTTCCTCATCAGTTGGTTGAAAAGTGGGCTGCTTACAGTGACTGAAAAGGCACTCATCCCATCAGAAACCTGAATTTCTACATCATGGGCAAAAGGAGCCATCTTAGTAGCAGGGGACACAGAGGCAACTGCTCCAAGAATAGTTACCATGTCTAGTAAAAGGGAAGGAGTCTTAATAGTTGTAGCCATCTGCTACAGAGAATTCAAAATGTCATAAATGTTAAGGACAGAGGAGACCATTAAAACATCTAATTTGCCTTCCTCCATAACACAGGTCATCAAATTGTACCTATGTTTACATTGTGTCTATTGAGCTTGGTTGAATCATGGCTTTCAGAAAGGCAGCTATGTTTATTTCATAGGGAGGGAATTTATCACTTCCTTTTGGAGTTTGTTCCAGTTGTGCTTTTCATTGCCACATAGAATCCATTAGGCATTTCTATAAGAACAGTCCCAGATCCCTCAGCTTTTCTTCATATGGCTTGCCTTTTAAGACTGATCTATGGGTGTCTCTTCTTTGGACTCTCTCAAGTTTGCCCATGTCCTTGTTAAAGTGTGGTGTCCAGAACTGGATACAGTACTCCAACTGCAGTCTGACCAGTGCTGAGTAGAGTGGAAGAATCACCTCCTTGGTTTTGCTGGAGATGCATCGATTGATGCATGCCAGTTTGTTATATGCCCTACTGGCTACAGCATCACACTGCTGGCTCATATTCATACTGTGGTCTATTATTACCCCCAGGTTCCTTTCACTTGTAGTGTTGGTCAGGTTAGCATTGCCAAGCCTGTAGGTGTGCAGGGGATTGTTCATCCCCACGTGGAGTACATTTCTCTATGTTGAACGGATCAAGCATTGACCCCTGCAGGACATCACTGCCCACTTCTCACCAGGATGAGACAGATCCATTCATTATGACTCCCTGGATTCTGTCCTGCAGCCAGTTTCTCACCCACCTGACAGTCTTGGAATTAAGCCCACAATTCTCCAATTTTCTCACAAGGATATTGTGGGATACTAGATCAAAGGCCTTTTGGAACTCAAGGTATACAATGTCAACTAGCTCTCTTGTGTCCAGGTGGCAAGTTACCTGGTCATAGAAGGAGATGAGGTTAGCAAGGTAAAACCTGTCCATGACAAAGCCATGCTGGATGTCATTCAGAACCTTCTGCAAGCTTATCGCAGATAGGTTACTTGATGAACTTTTCTAGGATTTTCCCTAGGATAGAAGTTAGGCTGATTGGCCTATAGTTACCCAGTCCTCCCTCCTGCCCTTCTTGTGGATGAGCACAACTTTGGCCCTCTCCCAGTCCTCAGGGACTTCTCCAGAGTGCCACAAGTAGTGGAGACATTTCACCAGAGGTTCTGCAATGACTTCAGCCAACTCCTTCAACGCTCTCAGATGAAGATCATCCAATCCTGCTGACTTGTAGATGTCTGATCTTATTATTGGTCATACACCAATTCTACAGCAATAGTAGGAAGGCGATTATTCCTACCATGCTTATCCTCTACTCTACCTGGCATGGTTTTCCCCTTGGTCCAGTGAAAGACCAAGGCAAAGTAGTCATTGAAGAGCGCAGCTTTCTCCTGGGTGACAGCAACCAGTTCTCCTGAGTTACTAGGAGCAATGGCCCCACACTCCCATTTGTTTTCCTCCTGTTCTTTATGTACTTAAATAACGACTTCTTGTTGTCCTGCATGCCCATTGCTAATCTAAGTTCAGTCACTGCTTTAGCCTGTCTTTTCTGTTCCCTGCAAATGCAGGCTGTCAAAAAATAGTCCTCCTTGGGGCCCTGAGCTTCCATTGTTTATAAGCCTCTTTCCTAAGGACCATTATTTCCCTGTTTAGCTGAGGGCTTCCCAACCCTTCTGTTATTTTTCTCTGCATGGGAATGGACTTCCTTTGTGCTTCAAGGATCATGTCCTTAAGGAACAAGCACTCTTCATGTGCGCTTTTCATCTTCAGTCCCTGGTCCCACAGTACTTGCTCTATTAGTGACCTAAGCTTGTTGAAATTCACATTTCTATGCACACTTAGACATATGCATAAGTGTTTAGTTGAATAGGAGCCTAAAACAGGGGACACCGGAGTCAAGACTCCAGTGGTGGCCTCTCAGTTGTTATTACTGCTTGTGAAACATGCAATTGTATGTGGTGGGAGCCATATAAGACATTATCTATCTGTATCTATCTATTTCTCCAGATATTAGATTCTGAATATGTTCATTTAAAGTATGAGAGATATTAAAATTATTAACACATGAATTCCATCAATTCTCATTAAGCACATTAATTATTTGCTAACTCAATTTTTTGTAAATCACTGAACTAATGTCAGTTTAATAAACAATTACTATCTGAGCTTCCTATGTGATGGTAAACTTTCCCTCTACAGTAACTCTCTTGGTGACTTCTGATCTCAGGATAAAAATTACAAATTCTTTTCTGGTACATCATGTTATATATAATTTTTCCTGGGTTCATTATGTATGCAGTTTGATGTATGTTTCAATGTATTTGATTATGACTATGTTGTCTTGTGATGATGTTAATTCTTCCCTCAGTACACTAATTATTAGAATAAGCTCATACACACCAAGGAAAGAATAATCCTCCTAGCACAAATTAAATCAATTTAGTGGGGCACAAATTAAATCATTAAGTTTAGTTTGGATATTTGAAAAAAATTTCACAGTTAGAATAGTGAAACAGCAGAATAGACTGCCCAGGGAAGTTGTGAATTCTCCAGCAATGGAGGTGTTCAAGAAGAGGCTGGACAGCCATTGGTCAGGGATAATTTAGGTGTAGTTATACCTGTGTTCTACCGTGGGTATTTTCCACACTTCCAGGCTTTGCTGGTTTCCCCTGTCCCCTGCCTCCCCCCCATCCCCTTCCATAAAGACTGGGGGCTTTGGATGGGGTGTACCAAGGCTCCTGCTGGGACCAAAACCAGAGGTTCCTGGCTAGAGGTCCTTGCCCCTACATTCAGGGTCAGATCAATCATCATATTTGTGGTTATGAAGGAATTTTACCCCATGGTTAGACTAGTACAGACTCTGGGGGATTTTGCCTTACCTCTATAACATGGCCTTCTATCTGGGATCTCTTGAGCATATATTGACAACATTTCATAGAAGCAGGATGTAAGATGCTATAGTTCCCTTGCTTTACCTGTGGCAGATTAGGGTGCTAGGCCTGTGTTAGTCCTATGTCAAGACTGATGATAGTCTTATGCAAAGTATTGATTAGGATTTGTATTGGATGGTCTGGACAGAAATGATCCTTCCTTAGGCAGGGGGTTGGACTAGATGACCTATGGAGGTCCCTTCCACCCCTACTTCTCTATGATTCTATGATAAATCAAAAGGATTATGAAAAACAGGTCCATGTTTTGCCCACCCCAATGTCAAGCAATACTAAGGTGACAATGCAGCTCCTGGGTCCATCAGCTTCTGCCAGAGGAGTTGGAGTCCATGGCAGCATGGAGGAACAGGAACTGACATAATCACAACTAACAAGGAAGGGGGTTCCAGGTCTCTTCTGTGGAAACTTCAGAGCAGGGAGGAAGTGATGGCTTACTGTTGGCAGGAGTTTCCCAAGGGAGAAGGGAAGGAGGCCATGGTCCCCTGTGGCAGCCAGCCAGGGGTGCCCTATACGCTCAACTGATCTCAGCAATCTCCAGAATCCCTAGGTGTCCAAAGAGTAGACTGGGATGTGTGCACAGGGACCCCCTGGCTGCAGACTGTTACCCACTCAAGCTGTCTGCACAGGCTTCTGTCCTGAACACTAAACAGTGCTCTACCAGTAGGGGTTCCAATTGCAAAAACTAAACCACTAAGTTTTCACTGATTGATTTAAAGACCTTGAACATACCCTAAGTCTCCATGATTGGATTTATCCCTGTGGTAAAATCTAACCATATGCCTGAGTGCTCTGCTGATCAAAGCTTATATTACTTTTACATTAACTCCCTTATTTACTAAATAGTTCTGAGTTAAATCATCAAAAGTGGCTTACTTGCAGGGCCTGAGTTCCTTGTTACTTAACATTTATACAAAACAAAAGTAATTTGATTGCAGTCAATAAGCTTAAAACTGGAGTGAAAGGAGAATCCAGCCTTAATTGTTCTTTTTTTCCTCACTGCTTTATTTTCAGGCTGAGAAGTTTGTAATCATCTAAAATTTTCTCTTTGGTTCCTCAGTAATCTAATTATATTTCAATGTCAGGCTAATGTTGTTAGCACAGAGTATGTAATTTCTAGGAATTAACTTTCTGTGTTGTCATCAGTCTTCTCTCTCCCACTGCTCCTAGAAAGATATATTTAAATATGCAGCTTTCTTGGTAGGAGATGATTGCTCATTTCTGGATTACAAAATGGATTTGATCTGGGGATTGACTCTCGTGGAAGAAAGCTTGGACATGGAAGCACCACTGTGAGGCCCATCTCTTCTCCATAAATCAAATCCTAGAAAGGAGGCATTGTGACTGCCGCAGAAAAATGCTGAGCATATGCCAATAAATGGGTCTGAGACAAGGAGCTCAAGTGGCACTGTGCATACATGAGGGTTCATTATAAGATGGCCACACTGCCTCATTTTCAGGAGCTGGTGCCTACAGGAGTGAGTTTTGGGATGTTTCATGGCAGTATTCTTGGATACAGTTCAGTGGCAATGTAGACATGTCATTTAGGTTGTCCTAATGTTTGGTTTGTAGAACTATATTATTTTCTGCTGCTCACTGCTCAGATGCCTTTCCTTCCATTGAATAATGCCTTGTCCCTGAAGCTGTTCCTTTGTCCCACCAATCACTTGTCATTGAGAAAGAGTAAGAACTAGACATTTGATAATGGGAAAAATGGTAGGAAGAGAAGGGAACTCTTTTCTGGCCTCTTTAAACCCATGCACAGGATTAGATATAATTCAGATCTATAAGTAGAGTGGTGGTCAGCCATGTTACTCAGGCAGAAGGCAGAGCAGGGTGACACCTGAAACTAAGTGGTTCAGATAGGCATAAGCTTTCATGGGTGACATATGCTAGCATTTGATGAAAAAGACTGTCCCCTATGAAAGCTTATGCCTCCTTGAACCACCCTGACATGTCTTCTGCCAGTACAGCCCTATGTGTATTTCACAAGTAAGAAATGGGTATGTGGACGCTTAAGTTACAATTAACACTTACTTGTCAGATTTTACTTTCATTATTATAAATCTAGGATGAAACTTTGAACACACAGAAGACAATGATAACATGATCATTGATTTCACAAGTGGCAGAATTTCACTTTTATTATTTACATGTTCTACTTATTTACATGAGTCAGCAGTGTGATGAATCCATCAGATAAGCCAATGGCACTTTATCGTGCATCAGCAGATGCATGACGAATAGATCCGAAGAGGTGATATTTCCCATCTATTGGGTGCTGGTAAGACCGCAGTTGGAGTACTGCGTGCAATTCTGGGCACTGTACTTCAAGAGGGATGTGGATAACCTGGAGAGGGTCCAGAGAAGGGCCACTCGTATGGTTAAGGGCCTGCTGACCAAGCCCTATGAGGAGAGACTAGAGAAACTGGACCTCTTCAGCTGCCACAAGAGAAGGCTGAGAGGCAACCTAGTGGCTGCCTATAAGTTCATCACGGGGATACAGAAGGGAATTGGTGAGGTTTTATTCACCAAGGCGCCCCTGGGGGTTACAAGAAATAATGGCCACAAGCTAGCAGAGAGCAGATTTAGACTGGACAT
>JAGPOW010000261.1:49414203-49428177 GCA_030014935.1 Caiman crocodilus | reverse complement strand
AATGGCCACAAGCTAGCAGAGAGCAGATTTAGACTGGACATTAGGAAGAACTTCTTCACAATTAGAGTGGCCAAGGTCTGGAATGGGCTCCCAAGGGAGATGGTGCTCTCCTCTACCCTGGGGGTCTTCAAGAGGAGATTGGATATGCATCTGGCTGGAGTCATCTGAACCCAGCACTCTTTCCTGCCTATGAAGGGGGTCGGACTCAATGATCTATTGAGGTCCCTTCCAACCCTAACATCTATGAATCTATGAATCTACTCAGAAGATACCTGCTGATGTTCTCAGTGTTTCCAATTTACATAACCACGGCTGTTAGTCCCCTAACAGTCTCAAATTGCAAATGATTAACAGAATGACATGTGATTATGTATATTTCTGAATACTGTGATTGTTTTTAAGCATGAGCAGATGTTTGTTGATAAATTTCTACCTTTGTTTCAGTCAAAAAGTAACTATTTCTGCACAACTAAAAAGTATTTGCTAAGAATGTAACTTACAAATTGATTTCAATATAATGCAGTGATTTTGCCTTCTTTACCAATATTGTGTTGGGTTTTTTTCCCCATGCGTGTGAACAGGCCCTAGTCATTAACCAATCAAAAGATTCTCCAATTCAGGAATTAACAAGGGGAATAAGTATACCCCTTTACAGTGAAGCAAAAGTAAAATGTCAGCATTAGTGAAAGACTTCCAATTATAACACTACTGATTGAATGTACTTGTTTAATATAGCAGCAAGGAATTATTTAAGATCTTTTGCTCTTTTTTTTATTTCCCTGAGAATACTAATGTGGATGTAATTCTGGGAGTTCAATTTAATAACAATATTGGGGATAATCATTTGGAAATATGTATCAATTTCTTATTTATAGTTCTGGTATAAAAAGAATACAGGATTTATTGAGCATGCCACAAAGTAAAACATATTTATGTGATTTATTATTATAAGAGTCAAAGACTGTAGAAAATATATTAATTATATACTCTTTTATGCACTACAGGATTTCTTTGTTAAATATTTAGCAGTACATGTCAGTACAACACATAATGATTTATGCTTTGATTTTTATCACATTTTCCTTTTATTTTCCAACCTGCAGTAGTTTTAATTTATGTTATACCCAGATATTTCTGAATGAAAAGAAAGACAAGAAATCATAGAGATACAATTTGTAAAGTTATGTTGAAAATGTATAAACATGTTGTGCTAAAAATCAATGTTTATTTTAATAATCTATAAATACTGTGGTGTTTTAAGTAAAATAAAAAAATCCTTTTTTCTTTGGAAAAAATGCATACTTTTTTCAGCTAAATTACATAATTTATCAGGTCTGCTATCTCCATTATGTGAAAGCATAAAAAGTAATAAACCCTTAGAGTATGTGCAAACCTAGATTAATAATGAATGAACTCCAAAGGATAAACAAAACCTTTCACTGCTCTTCTGCTGAAGACAGTTGCAAGATAAACAGTAGCAGTAAACTGAGAGGTAATATTAAACATACAGTTTAATGGATACATTATTTATTACAACAAAGTGTACCAAAAACAAAATCATGCAGGACTAAAAGCATATTTTTATAAAAATGTATCAGGCATATTTTTAAAAATTAATGTGTTTAAGAATACACTATATTACATGCAAAATATGTTAATAAAAGATTATGCTTGAGGCTTTAATCACAGAAAAGTTAGGAAATACAAAGTCATGGTTGCCTTGTCTTTATTGTATGACCATAATACAAACAGAAGGAGGGTAAAGTATTATTCTGGCATACTAAAAGAATAGTGACTTCTTGTTTTATAGAATCTTTCATCCCCTCTTTACAGGAAATGGGGGCTAATTTACCACTCCATTATGCCTCTTCTGTGGTGACAGATTTCAGCAGCATTACATCAGTGAGAAACAGGAATGACAGAGTGGTGAATCAGACCCAATAAATGGAAGAATCAGTCACTGCAAGTGCCACCACCCAAGAGTGGAAGATAGTAACATCACTGCACAGAGAGAGAATTCCTGGAGGCAGAACGTTATTATCCAAGTTACAATTTGGACAATAAACAGGCCTTCTTGTGAAGAGTATGTGGGAAATTTACAATCAGCAATCAGGATCTTGGGTTTCTCTGTTTTGGAAAAGAGCAGCAAAGTGTTTCCAAATACGATGACTTTCAAAGAATGTAGATCATGGCTACAGAATAGAGGGTTGTTTTCTTAAATGTAGTGACAATGACTTAGAGGTCATCACAAATGGGTTGTTAAGCATGAGCTCCTAGTGTGATATAGTAGCTAAAAATGTGCCCACAATTCTTTGCATAGCTATTCAGGGGGATTTTGAGTAGGACTGTGATGCACTAATTTTTCTCCCATATCAAATGCAGGAAACTATTACTCAACTTTTATGCCCAATTCGATTGTCCATACTTCAAAAAGTATGTTGAAAAATTGGAAAGGTCTCAGAAAATAAGAGCTAGAGGAACCAGGATAGCATACCTTCTTTTGAAACACAAGAAACCCAGTTGATTTTTTTTCTTTTTTACCAAAAAGAGGCATAAAGGTGACTTGCTCATAGTTAAAGCCCATACATAGGAAGAGATTTCTGATAGTTGAGAACTCTTTCATCCAGAAAAAGGTGTTGTGGTCCAATCGTTTGAGATTAAAGTTGGACGAATTCACAATAAAAGAAAAATACGAATTTCTAACAGGGGGACAAACTAACCATTAATACAACCTGCCTCAGGACACAGTGGATTCTCCATCTTTTTCATATCGATGCCTTTTTAAAAGATATGTTAAAGCTCTAAAAGAAGTGCCAAGCTTCATACAGAAATTACAAGTGACATGCATTAGCCTGTATTAAGTAGGAAATTGGATGATCACAAAAGTTCCTTCTGGCCTTAAAATCTATTTATTAGCCTATACTCATGATCAGCCCAACTTCAGGACAACTTTCAAGCCTTTCATTGAAATGCTAACTAAGCCAAATGCTACTTGGGCTGTGAAATCTTACAAGACCACTGCCAAAAGAGACCAGTGGCATTGAGATTTGTGGATTACAGCCATTATTAAATAAATAACATACTGTGGGCATATGGAGGTGAAGTTAAGATTGCCATGGGAACTATAATTGTTGCTCAGCCAATAATCAGATTTAAAAGGCAGTAGAAAAAGCATAGAGAAAATGATATTTCTCTTCAATGCAGTATGAAGCAGGGACATCTAGTTTAAAAAAATGTGCATAATTTATAGGAACTTTCAAAATATTTCATTGAAACAAAAAAGTTTTGACACAAGTAAAATCTTATTCCAAATATGTTTTTCTCTCATCGTTGAATGTTTACCTTTTCTACCATTACATCAACCCAGAGGCTGAAAAAATAGATTTCACAAGTGAGGAATATGGCAGAAGGCCACCGCTGTTTCTCCCCAAAAACTCTGCTCTGTGACAATTTGGTTGGGATTGGCCCTGCAGAGGGTACACACCTTACCCTATCTCATTAGGTAACCTGACCTGGATACATTCCTGAGAGAGGGGGGAAACCTGCTCCCTCTACCTACATGACTGGCATCACATACCTGGGTGAGGAGCTTGGGCTCCCTGGTAGGCTAGAGACTGCCAGTCTGCCCAGCAACCAGTGATACATTTCAAATTGGTTGGCTGACAGCCAACAGGTGCTGGCCTCCATTAGACCAGGTAAATGAGGTCATAAGGGCTATACAAGTTAAGGACTGCCCAGGATGAGGGGGCAGCAGCCATGAGGAAAACTCAGAGAGAGAGAGAAGAACTGGGCCATCTGAAACTTGCTCTCTCTCAAAACTCATGATCAAGGAACTGCCTGCCTCCAGAAGAAAGCTCCAACTGCCTCTGGATGATACTCGTGAGTAAGCTACCTGAGATCTAACTAGATGTATAGCTTGCAGTAACTCAAATGCGTGATCAAAGGCTACTCCAGCCACTCTGCTTGCTCTATGAGATTTCTCTGATATTACTCAACTCTGTACACTATTCCAACCCTACTCTTTATAACCAATAAAGCCCTCCTTTGTACCTAGCATGGGAGACTTATTGGGCATGGGTCTAGGTTATGCCTTGGGGTTCCCTTGGTTTGGTTGACCAAGAGAGACCACTACTTGTGCTTCTGACTGAGGGAAGCACCCCAAGTTCTTGAAGCGAGTCAAGTACCCTTGAGGGCTACTAGGCCTGTGTTTCCCAGGAGGCACAGTGCCAGAACCAAGCCCATCCCTGGGTGGTGGCAGCTCTATTCCCAGGTTAGCAGCTGTGATCCAGGAAGGGGGTCGGCCAGATGTGAGATGCCCCTAGGGAGGCACTCAGAGCCTGGAAGGTGGTTGGGCACAGTGAGGTGGGTGGCTCAGCACAGGAGCACCCCCTTCTGACCCACCACAAGGAACATCAACTTAACTAGCACTTGATTATTCTTCTTCTCACTAATTTAAAAAGTGTTCTATAGATTTATGGGTCAGTGACACCATCAGTGGAAATGAAATCAACTATATCAAGTTTTCTTTAATCATATACTGCTCATTACCTTCTGCCATTGCTATTAAGCTTATTTTTTAAAGCAGTCTAGGAGTTAGATTAGTCCCCCACCCGATATTCAGATAAAGGCATGATAAGATCCAATGCATGATCCACAAAATCATGTCTCCTGCCATGTCACATGTGCATGACAGGAAGCATGACTGGAATCCAGCATCAGACCCAAACACATCTTTTGCCAGTGCAGGGGGAGCTCAGAATCCTAGGAGTTTCTCCTGAGAGACAGTAAAAGTCTGTAGACATTCTCTTCTACAAGAAACCACAACACAGTCTTCTAGTATCCCAGAGAGCTTTGCTTTGCTTCTCCTTTCCCTTCTGTGGGAGACAGTGTGTCACTTGCTGGACTCCATGAACATTTTTGCACGTGCAAGCACTGCAGCACTGGGTGATTTGACAAGCACCTGGCACTGCTGTGCTTGCAGTTGTATAAGCAGCAAAATGCTGATCAGCACTGAGAAAATGGTGGCAGCACACTTTTGAACTAAAACACATCAGAGGTGCTTTAGTTCAAAAGCGCACCACCGCCATTTTCTGTGTATTTTGCCACTTATACAACTTCACACACAGAGCAGCATAGTGCATGTCAGCTCACATGTGGAGTGGATTTGATTGAGTCTGCTCCAAAGCAGCAGATCTCTGGCGTGTCGCAGGATGAAAAGTATGTGTATAAATATCCTACAACTCCAACCAAACAGGGTGCAGAACATGCCTCCTTCACAAACCTCACATTGTACTGCAGGGGGAGACAGACTGACTGAGCAGACTGGGTCAGCCAGTCACAGCTGCCCTGTACACTGGTGTCATTCTGTCTTTAGGCAGACAGGAGTCTACACAGCATGCATCAGCATGGATTCTCGGCATCAGCACTGCTGCCTTTCTGCTCCTCAAGGGTTTAGCATTCAAATGTGTATTTAAATGTCTCCAATGTTTTTCTGCCAGAATAAATGAGGGAGAATTCTTCCAGATCATTTGAATGTGTGTACACAGTAATAATTCAGTCAAACTAAAATGTGGACACTCAGAACTACCACACTATTAAAAAGTAACTGGCCTAGCCTATGGAGTGAGTATTTCAGGGGAAATCAATTCTGCCTAAAACTGGTCCAAACAGTTTTACAGTATTGATTGTGATAGCATGGCATTAACAGAATGATTGATGCCCAATGCAAATTACTAACTAGGACAGGCCTGAAGTTCCTGGCTGAATTTCATGCAACTACTTTTTTTAAAGGGGAAAAAAGAACAATACTAATTCCTTCATATTTTTCAGGAACAAAGCACTTGTATTAAGTTGATTTTTTTTTTAATTTTGTACACCAGTGCCATATGTTTTGTAAAGTTAAAAAGTTCATTTTATACATGCTTTTTTGCTTGCCTTTGTATTCAATAAATCTGATATATCAGACAAAATACACTAGAAAACTTCATTAATTTCTATCAGAGCCTAAAAAAGCAGTCTTCAAAGAAACCAACAAATCAGATTGGTATGGTCTTTGACTGGGGGAAAGGTATAAAAATAGAGGCAATTAATTAAGGTACAGAGATAGGCAGAAATTTGAATGCTTTTCACATATAAGAACTACATGCTATGAGCAACATGTCCAGGCTTTCTGTTTTCTTTGTTATTTGACCACCTATTATCTGTCTGAGCTAAAAGCTGTGCTCAGGTTCACAAACATATATATGTTTTTCTGACCAGCTCAGCACAGCAGAGTTAGGAAAATCTTGTTCATATCTAATACTATAATTATATGTTCATAGTAGGGTGCTATCAAAGAAAATTTGCACAGACATTATTACAAGAAATGGAAAACTTTGAATTCAAATGTTTCCATGCTTTGTGGAAGTTTGGAGCTATATGAAAACTTAATGGTGCAAATCCATCTCGAATGGGTACAGCTGACAGACAAGCAACACAAGCAATAAGCATCGCATCTCACTACAGTATATGCAATGCAGCATTGGTTCAACATGCCATTTTTATATCAGTGGATCAAATTTTACATATCTCTTGAAGATCAAATTCAGACTCAAGTTTTTCAGGCAATTTATAAACATCAGTTGGCACCAGAATTTTATTTTTCCCCTTTTAATTTATGTGGTACATCTTTCTCTCTACAACAGCTATCACCAGATGTCCTTAAAAAACAATAAAAAAGCAGGCCAAGTGAGATGCTTAACAGTAGTAGATCTTATTTTAGTCTATACTGTAATTCTGTAAATGATTATGCTGTAGCTACAAGGATAGCATAAGCCATTAGGAACTGCAGTGCTTCTCTAGGGATACAGTACCAAAGTGCTCTATCAGAAATGCAATCAATTCCAGGCAAGGCTGCTTCCTGCATGCTTCCAAACTACTGTTTTATAAAATAGCACCCCATAAAAGAAGCAGGAAATGCATGACATCTTACAGCAGCTGGTCATTATAATTTAATGGAACATGATTAAAAACTAGAAATGCCAGGCATAAAGAGCTCCCTATACATTATCCCACCCTTGAAGAGAAAAGCATTCGTGGCATATTTGTACAGCTTTACCTTCCTCCATCCCTACAATGAGAAAATGGATACTTAATCAAACGATAAGCCACAATAATTGCATGTTATTTCCATAAAATGAAAACTACTTGAATAATCAAAGTGAAGCCACCTAATCTATCAGATGTTTAGTTCTTAAGCCATTGGCTGATGAAATATTTTCCAAGGTTACAAGAAAAGTGTGTGCTTCCTTATCTTTGATCAGTTTGTAATTAAGATGTTTCTGAAAGGCTAAGGCACCTTGACATTCCCTGTCTCTTAAGGAAGGACTCTTTACTTTCCATAACCAACACCACCTTTATACATATACAACAATAGGAGCAGAATAAATGACTCCTGAAATTATATGCTCACTGATCTACTGCAAAGACATTTTTTCTCTTAAAAACAAAAAGACAATTCACCTAGTGTATGGCACTGTATAAGATAGTAGAGCTGGCAAAACTATTTCATAAAGCGTGTTTACTGTTCCATATGCACTATCCTGGTGATAAAGTCATCCTTATCAACATTAAAAGATAAACTTAAACTTCAGGAAACATATCATCCTCTTGAGATGTGGCCTCTCCTAAATCATCACCATAATGCTCTGTCTCATTCCTTTGCAAGTTTTAAAGCTGACAACTGCACTGTGTTGATAACCAATATCTGCGTACATGCTATTTGCACTGTATATTAAATTGCATCCAACTGTAAGTTATGACCAACCTATTCTTAAGAAACATATTACACATCTTCTGAATGCTTACTCTTTTTCTGGGCCAGAGTGGAGGCATGATACTTTCCTTGCAGCTTTTCTTTGTTTCATGCCACTTTGTTCTCCCTTTAAGCACAGCCCCAACTGCTTGTGTTTTATAACCAGTTTACTGCCCAATGATCATCTAGCCTGTCCAAAAGCTTGTAGTCATTATTATGAAAGTACTGTTACAGGAATTCCAAGTCCCTGTTCGTTAGGAAAATGCATCTTATGAAGTCCTCCAATATTCTGAAATGTTGATTCGTAAGACTTGCCTAGCACTCATTAAATATTTACTGTTATTGGTTAAGTCATTCAGATGCAATAAACAGCCATACCTCCTCATGCTGTGACCTCATTAGATCTCACAGGCTAGGCTGTATCAGACATGGACAATACTTACCAGCAGAAATGCAGGTTTTCCATTTCCCATAAACATGGATTTCCCCTTTTACTTGAGAAAAATGAGGATTTTTCACTTTAACAGAGAAATACACAAATTTTGCATTTTTGCAAAGAGCTCTCTGCAGGCTGGCAAGGAGGAGTGGAAGGAGGGTGATCAGGCAGGGCAGCCCAAAGAGCAGCCTGGAGAGCAGCTCCAGTAGGTAAGACTGGCAGGGGTGGGAGAAGAGGGGATTGAGACCTCCCATAAGAAGAAAGTTGGACAACCAGTTAGTGTTGGGCACTTGATTGTCCTTGGCAATGTCCATAGCCTAAGAGGTACGCAAGGGATCATCCTCTCCATCCCCAAAGCTAGAGAACAAAAATCTCACTATGCCTCTTGGCATCCAGAGCCAGGAGATCAGACGTTAAGCATACAAGAAAGTGTTTTTTGGCTGTCTCCAGCCATGGCCCCTAGCTAGACAGCATGCCACTGCACATCAATGCAGCAATTCTGTAGCACTTTGGGGAGGGGGCTGCTTATCTGTCCATGGCCTGAAATACTTCAGATTTGAAGAGCTCCATATTATAACCACTTCTCATTATAAAAGTTACTCAGATTTTCTTTTCTTACCAAAGTATCTTAAATTGACACCAAACGTTTTTTTCTATACTATTCAGTTCTTCATTTCCTATCATAAATCAATACGTGGTAGCATTGTATGCTAAGAGCTGTTGTGTTCAAACAACCAAAGGTGGCTGCTTTTCATTGGTAAATACAATACTTTATAATTAAAAAAGAATGCGTAGGAGAGGAAAGGGATTAGATTTAAGGAGTATTTTATACTACAAGTATAACAAATCAAATATATGTTAGCTACTCACCTCATTTAGGATTGTTGATCCACCTAGTCCATTTAACAAATCCAGTTCTTCCATGAATTTCTGAAACCAGGCAAAATTGCAAATACAGAGTTTAAATCAAAACCATCAGACAATAAAAGTGAATAATTATAACACTTTAGATTAGATTAACACTCTTTGCAATAGCAGGGATGAACCATTTTAAACTAGACCATTTTTGAACTGTAGCCTCAACATGGCAATTTACATTTAAATCATGTTAGTGATGGCAGAGACCAGGGCTGTGCAAAATTTTGCCAGGTATTTCATTTTGAAGCTGTTTTGATGCATTTTGAGCTCAAAACAGCAAAATCGAAACAAAACAAAAGCCTTCAAAACAGCTTTGAAATGGAATGAGGGCTCTCAAAACACTTGAAAAGTTTCAAAATGTTTTAAGTTTTGAAACCAGGCTTGGCTTCAGGGCCAGTCCTAGCCAGCAGCAGCAACCTCCTGTCATCCTACACAAATCCAAGGGCCATAGCCCCTAGGAGGATTCTGGCACAGCCCCCAGCCTTCCTGCGCACTGGATGACAGGAGGCTGTTACTGCCAGCTGGGGTCAGTGGCAGCACCAACCTTCCCAGCACTGGGTGAGGGATGTGCCCAGAGTTGGTCCCAACCAGCAGCAGCAGCAGCAGCCTCTTATGATCCAGCAGCCAGATCAGGATTCGCCCGCACCCCTGGGGGGAGTCTCACAGAGCCCCACAGCCCTCCCAATCTGCCTGCCAGATCACAGGAGACTACTCCTGCCACGTGGGATGGGCAGCAGTACCAATCTTACCGTCCCAGGTGGCAGAAGCAGCCTCCTGTCATCCAGCAGGCAGATCAGGGGCTCCCCACACCTCTGGAAGGGCTGTGGGGCTTTGCCAGACTCCTGCCAGAGGTGTGGGTGGGCCCCTGATCTGCCTGCCAGATGACAGGAGACTACTCCTGCCATTTGGGACCAGTGATGGGTGCAGCCTGCACCCAGCACCGGGAAGCTTGGTGCTGCCACTGGCTCCAGCTGGCAGCAATAGCCTCCTGTCATCCAGCCGGCACTATTACCAAAGTTCTAGCACAGGAACTTGCCTTTCAATACAGGTATTCACAACAGAATGCAAGTTAGGAAAGCTAATATATTTTTCGCTAAAAAACACTTCACAGACTCAAAGAGAAGCAGGGCTGGAAGGGCCCTTCAAAAGTCATCTAGTCCAACCCACTGCCTGAGGCAGGGGTATCTCTATCCAAACCATCCCATACAAACTATAATCTAAACTATACATAAGACTACCATCACCCATGACACATGTACCTAATACCCTAACCCACCACAGGTAAAGCAGGGGAACCACAGCAGCCAATGTCCTGCTTTTATGAAACGTTGCAAGTATATGCTCAAGAGGTCTTGGGTAGAGGGCCAGAGGAAGGAGCACCCCCTTCCCCCCCCACCCAATTTGTACCAGTCTGATCATAGGGTATAATTTCTTCCTGACTCCAAACAAAGCTATCAGTTTGATCCTGAGTAGAGGGACAAGAGTGTTCAAGCCAGGAACCTCCAGCTTTGGTCCCAGCAGGAGCACTGACACACCCAGTCAAATTCCCCAGCCTGGGCTGTAGCCAAAACCCAATGCCTCTGAGGGAGGCTTAAAAACACCCTGATACATGTGGCAGAAAGGTGGGGTTGGGGAGCAGGTGGGGATGGGCCCAACCAGTAAAGCCTAAATGCATGGGAAATATCCATAGTAGAACATAGTCATAGCTATACCTAGACCACTGGGTGCCCAACATCTTCTTAAACACCTCCAGTGATGGAGAGTCCATAACTTCCCTAGGCAGTCTATTCCACTGTCTCACTGCTCTAACAGTGAAAAAAAACTTACTTTGCTACAATTCCAAGCCATTTGCCTACATCCTCCTCTCTGCAGCAAGAGAGAAAAGGTGCTTTCTCTCTTCTATATAGCAGCCCTTCAAGAAGATCACTCTCATGTCACCTCTTAAGCACCTTTTCCATAAACTGAACATGCCTAGCTCCTTCCAAGTCCTTGCTCACGTTTGTTGATCACCCCTAGATTTCACAGATTTCATAAACATTAGGGCTGGAAGGGATCTCACAAAATCGTAAGTTCCAGCCCCTTGCCAAAGGAGCAGGAAGTCAGCTGGGGTCAGATCATCCCAGCAAAATAAGCATCTAAGTGTTTCTTAAAGATATCCAGAGTAGGTGCTTGCACCACTTCTGGGGGGAGCTTATTCCAGACTTTGGAGACTTGGATGGTAAAGAAGTTTTTCCTTATGTCCAGTCTAAAATGGTCTTCCAGCAGTTTGTGACTTGTCTTCCCTTGTGGTGCCCTGGTGAACAGATGTTCTCCCAGTTCCTGAGACACACCCCTTATATACTAATAGGCTGCCACTAAGTCCCCCCTGAGCCTTAGCTTCTCCAAGCTGAAGAGTCTCATGCCTCTCAGCCTCTCCTCAAAAAACCTTTTCTCTTGACCTCTAATCATGTATGTGGCTCTCCTCTGGACCTTCTCTAACTTCTCCATGCCCTTTTTAAAATGTGGAGGCCAGAACTGTACCCAATATTTCAAATGAGGCCTGACCAGTGCTTAGTAGAGACACGGTCACCTCCTGTGTCTTGTATCTAATGATTCTGTCTGTCAAGATCCTTCTGAATTGCACTCATCCTCCAACATGTTAAATCCTTCCCAGTTTTGTGTCATGTACAGACCTGCTCAAGAAACTTTCTATGCCAGCGTACAAATCATTAATTGAACAGCACCAGGCTTAGGACAGACCCCTGTGGGACTCAACTCAAAACCTCCTGCCATTCTGACATGGACCCATTAATAATTATCCTTTGCTTGCCACTATTGAGCCAATTATCTATCCATCTTATATTAGTTTTATCTAGCCCACATTTCTCCAATTTGTTTATGACAGGGTGTGGCAGGGCACTGGCTGTGCCTGCCACTTTCCGAGGCCCGGGAGGGCCTGCAGTGGAGGGTGGCCCAGAGAGGGGCTACAGTGAGAGCGCCCGAGAGAGTGGGGCAGTGATGAGAGAGGCCTGTGTGTGGCCGGGCACTGTGCGTGCCCGCCACTTGTGGAGA
This sequence comes from Caiman crocodilus, assembly GCA_030014935.1. NCBI lineage: Eukaryota > Metazoa > Chordata > Crocodylia > Alligatoridae > Caiman > Caiman crocodilus. Next base: position 49,415,980 of record JAGPOW010000261.1, on the reverse strand, counting down.
GTGCAGCAGGACTGGAGGTGGGCCAAGGCAAGTTGCTGAAGGTCCTGGGGGAACTGCACCTGAGAGGGGAAAATGGCTTTGGAGGGCTAGGTAGCCCAGATTACGGCAAAGAGGCTGCCTGATTAGAGTGGTCAGAGAAGGGTCCTGTATGGAGGATTCTGGGGGCCCAACATGGCATCTCGGTCTTACGCTAATCGCCGGCCCCATCTGTGAGGCTTGGGCTGCAGTATGGGGATGGAAGGAGCCGCAGATATTGCCCCTTGACATCGGGGCACGAGTGGGCAGCCTCCCGCTTACTAACATCAGTTATGGAACCTTAAGATCAAGTTGTGGCAGGCGAGAACAAGTGGGTGGTTGGCCCACCAAAACAGGAGGACAGGCCGTAGCGTGTGGAGAATGGTCCCGTCGGGGATGCCCATCCTGTCACACAGGGTCATGTGAAACCTTGTCAAATGCCTTGCTGAAGTCTAGATGTACTATATGCACAGTATTCCCACCATCCACCCAATAGTTACTTTGTCAAAGAAGGAGATCAGGGTTGTTTGACACTATTTATTTTTTCATAAATCCATGCTGGCCTTTGTGATCAGCCTTTCATCCTCCAGATGCTTGAAAAGGGCCTTCCTTAGGATATGCTCCAGTAAGTTCCCAGGTATTGAGGTGAGGGTAACTGCTCTGTAGTTCCCTGGGCCCTCCTATTTTAAAGAAGGGCACTATGTTTTCCTGTGCTCTGGTACCTGGCCCATCTCCCACAACTTCATGAAGATCATTGCCAAGTGCTCTAAGATCTCATCTGCCAGTTGCTTCAGGACCCTGGGATGAAGTTCATCTTGCTCTCCTGACTTGAATTCATTCAGACCTAACCAAAGCTCTCTGTCTCTTTTATTATCTCCTTCCTCAGTTTTCCCCCTTCCATATCCAGATAATCCTTATTAGGTGTTTGGCTGTAGCTTAATTTTTTTGTGATGACTGAGGCAAAGTAACTGTTAAGTAGTTCCACCTTCTTTGCACCTGCAGTTAGGAGTTCCCCCTGGTTTGTTAACTCATAGCTACCTTGGTCCTTCTTCTTTGGCAAACATACTTATAGAACCTCTCCCTGTTGTCCTTAACCGCCTTTGCCAGGTACAGATTGCGCTTGTTCACTGCCGCCTTGATTTTTGTCCCTGAAGGTTCTTGCTATTTCCTGGTACTAATACAGGTGACCTGCTCATTCTTCCATTGTCTATATGCTTTCTTCTTGCATTTGAGGCATTTTAGAAGCTCCTTGTGCAGCCATATTGGTCTCTTACCATTCTTCCTGTGCTTCCAGTTCCTAACCTTAGGCTGCCATATCACTAGAGAATCTTCAGCAGATTTTTGTGTTTTGAACAAATTGCTTATTCTTCACAAAGCTCCACTAAGTTATCTTTACAAGAAATTTTGCCCAGTTAATGCCTTCAGCAGTCAGTAATACATAGAGTCAACATAGAGTATTTATTCATATAGGATCTTGAATGCATTTTTGCCTATGGAGCTCAAACTCCTGGTTAATTATAGCCAAAGAATGACACAAGTTTTGCTGGAGTGCTGTTACAGCTATAGTAGCAGGAAATGTGGAAAAACAAAGTGGGTTTTTGGGCACTATCTTTTATTGGACTGGATATCATTGGGAGAGATGTGAGACAAGGTTTTAGACATAATGTAGTCCGGGGAAAGAATCCCAAATAAACCACTCAAAAAAACCTTGCTTATCACACAAATTATGGGGTTTTATGTACAGTAGACAGCCTTAATTAGA
>JAGPOW010000261.1:49397964-49408130 GCA_030014935.1 Caiman crocodilus | reverse complement strand
TAAACCTGTTTTGCAGAGAATAATATCCCTTTATAGACTTCAGATTTAGATGTTTGAGATTGAGATTTCATAGATATTAGGAATGGAAGGGACCTCAGAAGATCATCAGGTTCAACCCCTGCCCAGGGGCAAGAAGTTAGCAAGGATCAAAGAATCCCAGCAAGATAAACATCCAAGTATTTCTTGAATGAGTTCAGAGTAGGTGCTTGCACCACCTCTGGAGGGAGTCTATTCCAGGCTTTGGGGGCTCAGACAGTAAAGAAGTTTTTCCTTGTGTCCAGATTAAAATGGTCTTGAAGGAGTTTGTGACCATTGGACCTTGTCATCCCTTAGGGCACTCTTGTGAACAGGCATTCCCCCAGATCCTCATGCACACCCCTTATGTATTGATAGGGTGCCACCAGGTGACCCCTGAGCCTGTGCTTTTCCAGGCTGAAAAGTCCCATGGCTCTCAGCCTGTCATCATAAGACCTATTCTCTTGCCCTCTGATCATGCATATGGCTCACATCTGGAGTCTATCAAGCTTCTCCACATCCTTCTTGAATTGTAGAGCCCAGAATTGGATGCAGTACTCCAGCCTCACCGAAGGCAAAGTACAATGGGAGGATGACATCCTGAGCTTTACCTGAGAAGCATCTATTGATGCAAGCAAAAATTTTGTTTGCTTTCCAAGCTGCAGCATCACATTAGTGGCTTATGTTCATCTTGTGGTCAATTATGACCCCCAAGTTTCTTTCAGCTGTGGTGCTAGCAAGCATAGCATTGCTGAGCCTATAAGCACGCTGCGGGTCCCCCCTCCCTCCCCTTCAGGTGGAGTACCTTGCATTTTTCTGTATTGAAGGTCATCAGGTTTATATCCATCCAGTTTCTAAGCTGATCCAGGTCAGCCTGGATCACCAACCCATCCTTAGGTGTGGGCACTCTACCCCAAAGTTTAGTGTCATCAGCAAACTTGGCCAGTCCACTTCTGTCACTGGTGTCCATATCATTAATAAAGACATTAAAAAGAACAGGTCCAAAGACAGAGCCTTGGGGGACACCACTGGTCACGAAGTGCCATGATGATTCACTTCCATCAACTACCACTCTTGGGGCATGCCGTCGGAGCCAATTCCCCAGCCATGTGACTGTGATGTAGCTGAGGCCACAGTTGGCCAGTTTTTCTATAAGGACCTGTGCTACTGGCTTTCCCAAATTGGTCCAGCTATAAATGGGTCATACAAGATGGGGATATACAGGATAAGGAATCAAGGCAGGTAGACCTAATGCTAGCCTCATTGCTCCCTTGGGGGCTTTTCACTACAAAAACTGGCAGCCTCACTGACACTAGCTTAAGGTTTAGACACCTGCCTGAGCCTTTTTCATTGGCTTTTTTTAATCACTGCATAAAATTACAAAGATATCCTATTTATTACATTCTATAGCAAAATCGACAAATTATAGAAAGCTTATTGCATCCATTGATTTCCATGGGATATTTTCCTAAGGGTTTCTTAGATCAACTTCAGCCTCTCCATGTTTGGCCCATAGTCTCCATTAGAAACTTTCAGTTGTGTGTGAATCCTTCTATGAAAGTCTCCACATAATTGTCGTCTGAGAACAAGACATACTTATACACTGGAAGGATAGACAATTTATTATGCCTACCATATACGCAGATGTAATCATAAGACATTCCAGCCTAAGCAAATTCATTCTTTTGTGTCTATTCCTTTTCATTTTTTATTGTGAATTCAGGCCAATCTACAACTCCAGTTACAAATGAATACATTTCATCTGTTGATGCTGTTTTAATGTAACATACATACAATTCAGAGAATTGCTAACCTACTATTCCAGGAGTGGGCAAAATATGGCCCAGGGGCCAGATCTGGCCCACCAATGGATTCTATGCAGCTCAGAGCAGGTCCTTGGGTCCTGCCCAGCCCAGGTACAAGGCACAGCTCTGACCATGGCACATGCAGCCAGTCCCACCCTTCTTGGATGTGTGGCAGCTGGATTCAGCTTCCCAGCTGTTCCCATGGTGGCAGCTCACTCTGCCTGGTTGCCACTGCCAGTGTCTCAGCTTCTAGACCTGGCCCCACTTTCCAGGCATCCACCCTGCACCCACCACTAGAGGCACTGAACAGAGCAAATGGGCAAGCAGGTCTACATAAAAAACAGCCCAGGACTCCTGTGAGCAGGGCATGCTCAATCAGGCAGATGGGACAGGGCCATGGGCAGGTAGGGAGTGTTGTCTGGGAGCAGGATGGGAGGGCAGGGCCAGAGCTGGGGTTGGGATAATGTAGCAGTAACAGCACAGGGTTGGGGCCCAAGATAGAGCTGTGATCCACTCTCTGCAAATCCCTGCCTGTGGAACCAGCACCCATCACAGGGACATGAAGGGAGTGGATTGCGGCTCTGCTCCAGGGCCTAACCCCATGCTGTCACCCACCATGATCCTGGCCCACCCATCTGCCTGGTACATCCAGGCAGGCATGCCAGGCTGGGTCAGCACCCCCTCCCCTAGCCCAAAACAGCACTCTAAAACTTCTTAATTGGCCCTCTAACCCAAATATTTGCCCATCCCAGTACTATTCATGTGCTTTCTCCAACTAAATGCATTTTTGCTTGTCAATGAACAGAATGAAGAAGAAAGTTCCTTTCTAAAAGTAACATAGTGTCAGAAGCTCCATCACTTAAACATAACCTGGACATAACACTGAAAAATACACTATAGAGAACATCCTGCACTGAAAGGAAAGGGACTAGCCAACTGACTCGGTTTTAGTTTAATTTACTGAATTTCTCTCAATTTGCATGCAGCCACCACCACAGTGGTTAATCTATGCAGAACCATATAATTTCTCCTAATGAGTGTTGTATGTACATGGCTATTGTAGGAGTTATGATCCTTTGGAATACTAAAAAAGGCAAATGTCCTCATGCCCTAGATGCCCTTGAGATAATTTAAAATATACACATGCAGCAATTAAAAATAGCCAACAGGAACCTAATCCCCTTTTCAATCTCAAATAGTTCTCCAGATTTCCCTCTACATTTCCAAATCTCTGAAGAAAAAATATTAACACTTGCAATGAGCCCTAAAATACTTTAAAATGTCATGGACTTCATAGAAGTCTGCAAGGTACATGTTCTTACCTACTTTCATAAGAGCTAACTAAAGTACAGTACAGTGTGTTGGAAATTCAGTACTTTGCTTCTATCATTGCATTATAATAAGCTATCATTGCATTATGATAGGGGAAAAATCTCCAAGAACTATGCAGGACCCAGAAGATATGATTTGCATGAATACACTTGATTTCTATTAATTAGACAATTCAAAAATGTCTGTCAGTAGCTAGTAAAGTATCAGTAAGTTGCCAGCACCTCCCAAGAGATAGATCAATAACAACAAATGATATAGGATTTACTTTCTTGCTTTAGAAGGCATTCTGTGAATAAGGAGTAGGATGTAAGTAACATAAGAACTCTGTGGGACAAATCTGTTATGTGGTGAAAATTAGCATAACTCCAATGAACCCAATGAAACTATACTATTTTGCACCAACTAAGGTCCTTAGCCTTTGTCTTTACACAGAACTAATACACAACATTTTTTTAAAACCTCTTTATTCCTCCTACATCCAGTAGAATTTTTCCCCCCAGTACCATTCTTAAGCCACATGTCCAGTCTAGCTTAAAAAGTAATGAGTAATGGCTTTTTCACCACTTCCCTTTAGGAATTCTTCTACTACCTCAGAACCTTCATTGTTATGAATTGTTATATATTTTTTCTGCCTTTTGGAAAAAAGAATATTCTAAATCAAATAATATCACTGAATATATGCCTTCATAAATTAATTTTATCAGGTGCCACTAAGTAAAAATTAATTATACAATTCATATGATCTCTAAAGCATTTGCATATACCAATATTATGCACATACAATGACACAAACACAAGTTAGCCAATGGCAATAACCTGTACCTTCCTAAACCTTTTATTTGGATTTGGGACATGTTCCGACAAGTGCACACATGCAGGAGCGCACATTTCCCACAGGACAAATAGCAACGACACATATTTGTGCCAGTGCTATTGTTCTCTGGGCACGCCAAATTGCGTGCAGCAAATTGACCTGGGTGCAGTAGTGAAGGCTGGAGCCAACACCTGCAATGGCCCCAGCAGCTTTACCTGGGGACCCCAGGGCTTCCCGGGGCAGCAGCAGTGCTGAGTTGGCCCGTCTTACTGACACAGTGCTAGAAGCTTTCCCCAACATATCTGTTGAATTTGCAAGACACAGTAACAACTGTATGATTCAACAACAGTGATCAAAGAAAATGAAACATGAAGAAAGGTTTTAAAAAACTTGGTTTTGAGACTGGTTTTAAGGGTTCAATGACAATTGCCTAAAATATTTATGGAAAGAACACCAAGGAAGGTGAGGAATTACTGGCCTTTCTAGACAAGACTTAACTAGGAGTGGAAAGTCTGCATACCAGAAAAGCTTTCTGGCAGGAAAGTTCACTAGTCTCTAAAAGGAAGCCATGATTTTTTTTTGCTTTGAACCATTAAAACAAGCTTTGGGAATACCATATACATCTGTGCAGCAATCCTTCACTGGCACAGAATATACAAGGTACTGTGACAGGTCTCTTTCCCCCCTAATATTTTGTATCCTGTGAAAAGAAATTTGTTCTTCTAGAGTATTTACCATATTTGCTTGAATATGAAGATGACCCTGATTATAAGAAGATCCCCCAATAATTAGGTTCTATATATGGAAAAATTATAAATTAGTTATAATGTTCCAGGTATAGAATCTAATTACTGGAGGTTTGCCTTGGATTTGTCTCTCCCTCACTCTTACATCAGGGAAAATATATCTGGGGGGAGGGTGTCAGGTAGCCCTGCTGTCTCCCCATCTCCCTGTCAGAGTCTGCTCTCTCTGTCCGTGTCCACACGAGCGTGGATGTTTGTTTCTGCAGGGACAAGACACAGTGGGGCCTTCTGTGGTCCTGTGGGCCTTCTGGGGCTACAGCAGTGGTGATCTTGCTGCTCAGGGCCTGGCCAGCAGCCAGAGCATGACTCCACCTCGCTAAGCTCCAGTTTTGGCTGGTATGCACTGTCCCCATGTATGCCACTCTGCCTTTTTTTTGTGCAGGTTTTTTTTGACCCTGGAATCTCCCAAGGTCAAAAAAAAAACCCCTGCACTGCTACCTTGCAGCACAGAGAACAGTTGAATGTGCATATGTGGCACCGCAGACATGTCTGCGGTGCCACATACAGCATGGCCACACTCATCTCGACACAGCCCCTGAGTGCATGAAAGCAAGGAGAAAATTTTAAAACAATGACCTTGAAATTAAACATAGCTGTAGTAATTTGCATATAGTAGCCATAGACTTATTTCATCCAGAATTGAGTCATGTTGTCTTTTTTTGAAACTGCTAAAAGTTAACACATACACCATAAACACAGTTTTAAGCAGCACTTTGTACCCTACTTATATATAATACAAATTATGCATGACATTAGTCCCAAACAAAGGAGACTGTGATTTACCATATAGTTCACTGGGCTGGGCTCCAGAGTCAACTGAATTCAAAGCCCTGGTGACCCCAACACCCAGCATTTCTTAGCATGCGTGTGTTCTCCACACAAAGGATCCATGTGCTAAGTAGCCCCCCACTCATAAAGGGCACTGTGTTCTTGTTACAAGTCCAGGGATCTTCCAAAACATTACATGCAGATGAGGCACAGGGCAACCTGATCTCGCTCTACCTCATGGTGGGCAGGGCCACGCTAGGCATATGTGACATAGTGAAAGAGGGTGCAACAGAAGGATGACCTGTGTGGGGCCCCATTTGGTAATGTTTGCTAAGCATTTAAGGCTGGTAAGGAAACAGGAGTCATTGTAATTGGGAAAGGAAGATACAGCTCAGCTGTAAGAGGAAGTCAAAAGGGAAGAAACGTAGTTGCTCACCATAACTTGAAAAAGCATTGGCGCTGAGGAGTATTATGCTTAATGGGCAAAATACAATCTGTCCTTGTAGTAGGTTCCCATCAGCATGTTTGTCCAATATCAACCACATATTTTATAGGCTGAGTGAACAGGCAACAGTGAGATTCTAGGTAAGATGTTTGGGGCCCCATTCAGTGACATCTGCCAGACATTTAAGGCTGGTTAAAAAACATGACTCATTGGAGTGGGAAAGAAAAGGTGCAGCTCAATTGTGGAAATGAAGAAGTTGAAACATATTCAATATTCAACTTGAAAGGGTCAGCACTAAGGGGGACTGTGCACAACGGACAGTATCACATATCTTATTCAGATGGATTACATTAACCTATCCTTGTGTTTCCATCAGTATGTTTGCTCCGTATGGGCCATGTGTTAGCTCTGCTTAAGCAGCTTTATAGTTGGTTTCCATTGCTGAGCACATATTGCTTTTGGAAGCAGTTTAATGATAGCCAATATATTTAATGAGGTTTTCTTGTATGGAAATATAAGATGAGTGGCTTTTTTCCCCCATGCTGATTGGAAAAAATGACCACATCTTGTATTTGAGTTAATATGGTATAATATGTTTTCAGTTCCTGAAGTCAATATTGCTGAGCTCTTTCCCTTCCCCATTTTATTTTTAAATACTTCAATGTGAACAATCAGGAAGGAACTCCTTAAAACTTATAGGGAGGTTTTTCAAAAGAGTGCAAGCTGCCCATGCAGGAAGAAGATCATGTGGGCATCCCTATCCCCAGTTTAAAGATACTTGCAAGAGAGATATGAAGGCAGTGAGCATCAAGCCCTACAACTGGAAGAAGACTGCTGAGAGTCAACACATTTGGAAACAGTCTACTAAACACAGAATGAAAGCTTTTGAGGAAAGAAGAGCCCAACATACAGAGGAAAGAAGAAACTTCAGAAAGAACCCTGCACCTCATTGTTTTGTTTCATACAAAAATCATATGTGATAAGCAGTTTTACCTGGTTTTCTCCAATAAAAAAAATCATAAATTCTCTGATAAAAATTCACAAATTTTCTGATTATAACCCCCAAATCCATTATTAAAATGAAAGCCCCCCCCCCCCCCCAGCCCTGCTGATGCCTCTCACTCCTCCTGCAAAACCTCCCCCAGCCCTGCTGGTGCCCCTCAACCCTCACCCACAGGTCCCTGCCTCTCCCAGCCCTGCCAGAGGGGGCTCTCAGCTGCCAGGGCTATGGGGCCAGAGACCCAGGTCCGCAGTCTCCTGCCCCTGGCAGAAGGCAACAGCTGCAGCAACAAAGCAGAGCCCAGCAACCCTCTGCTGCCTGCCTGCTGTGGGCTCAGGTGGGGGAGGTTGGCTCCCCACTGCTGCGCATACTCCCCAGTGGACACAAGGGACCCACTTCCTCCCCATTACATTAACATGCATGGGGCAGGGGTGAAGTGGGCTACATGCTCGGGCAGGGGAGTGGAGCCCCCCTCTGGCACTATGTGCACTCCACAGAAGGCATGGGGAACACGCACCCCCAAGATCTGTGCATGGCGTAGGGGCAGGCACGGTAAAATCCATGGTCTACTTCATTTTTCTGTGGGAAATGGAAAACCTGGATCCCTAAGGTAGGTAGGAGCTGTCACTCAAGAATTGGGCTATACAGTCACACCTGTAGAAGTTTACTGAGCAGAACCCTCACTTGGTGCATTTCTCTTGTCCTGCAAGACAGACGAAAGCCTACAGATGCAAGCTGCCCAGCCCCTAATTCTTAGGCATATTTGAAAAACATTCCCTAAATACTGTCCAAACTGTGAGAGGTCACCTACGGATGAGCTCTAGCTGATATTACTGAACACCAAACATAGGCAACTGGTAGGGGGGGGCATGTGCAGGGTCATCCCTGTTGCTGTTGGCTACATCTGCAGGTGCTCAATGTGCCCTCCTGAAAGGGCTGTCTCCACCACCAATGCCACCATCTACTGTGATTCATCTCATGAATTTTGATTTGACAAGGAAAAAATAAGATTGTACTCATCTCTAAGTCTCCTAGAAGTGATTATGCAATACTATCATCCCACCAGAAATGAAACTCAAAAAAGTTATTCAGAGTACAAGCAGGTGAACATTTACTGATGATATATATGCACATTGTAGTGAGACACATACAAAGCTGATTTCTCTTACATTACATTACTTCCATTGAAGACTTTCCAAACCATAAGTGATAGATGATATCAGTTAATGTAATCTTTTCTAAAAGAACTACTGACAGACTTCTTCTTAACTCAGCAAGTGTTTATAATAAGAACTAGGGCTTAGCAGTTTTTGACTCTGCACTGCCAATGTATGCTAACTAGCCCTTTTGTTATAACATTTCACGTGAAGAAATGCTGTAATGAAACATAATTTAAAATACACAGTACATCACCTTGAAGACTTCATAAATCTATTGGTATAATGAAAGAAAATATTTTAGTGTTGTTACCAGGTTCTTTCATAAGCATTTTTTTTCATTAAAACTCAATAGTATTGCAAGAACTAAAACACCAAACAAATCCCAAAGGGATTAATAGAATTCCATTACTTTGGATTCTGGACTAAAAGGACTGAAAACTAAAAACAGTAAAAAATTTGCACTGGTTAAAAACAATATGCAACATATATATAAGTATAAAGGCACATATGCATTCATAAATTACAAAGACAAATGGCACATTCTACAGATAAGCACACTATAAAGAAATACTAGTTCACTATTAACATGTGGGGAATGCGCATCCATGTGCATGTATTTCTTAGTTTATGGTGTAAACAAGAGGAAAGGAGGAGATTGGAAATTAAACTTTTTGGGTTCTATTTCTTCCTCTTCCAATTCCTCAGTTTCTAATTTGGGGTTATTCATTTTGTATTTCTATCTTATTTTACACTTTTACACCATGTTTTTAATACCCTAATAATATTTCATCCTAGTAGTTGAAGTATAAATATGTGATGTGCTTTGAAATCTTTGGATAAATCCTGAAGCACTATTAATTAATTATCACTATGCCAGTTAGATGCTAAACTAAACTATAAGGGCAAACTATTATCCTTGGCATTTTCCAATTAAAAGAATGGAATGGGAGGAGCTAGTTTAGTTCATGAGCTGCTTCTAGCTCCCATCCCTTCCCCCCAACCTTCACCCCCACCATCTTTGGTGCATTAAACTAAATGTAAGAGTCAATGTTAAAGACTTACAAAGCTGAAAAACCTTGCTACAGAGCTAAGTTAATTCTCCCATTGGTCCTGCCATGTTAGCCTTTCAAGGCACATGCAAACCTATGAAGTAAACACTAGCAATAAACCAAAACCTACTGTAAGATTAATTAAAGACTTCAGTACTACAGGACAAGATCATTTTAGATTTTGCTTAGAATTGTTTCCTCATTTTTGAAATTTTGAGACTTGGTATAAATGGTATTAATGACGAAGAGAAAGCAGGTCTAAATGTACAGAATTATTAAGTCTATGTATAATAATAAATCACAGTTAAAGCATTTAATCATCTAATGCATTTCATAGCAGGGGATTGACCCAGATTCCATTGAAATCAAAACTAAAAGTTAAGCAAGTCTGAAGTGTTCACATGTAATTAAAGAATAGCAAGTCCCATGCAACCTTTCAGTTGTCATAGATAGTGTACAATATAACTGAAGGACTCATCCATAGCTCTCTCAGAGTACATTTTAAACACACACATTTCAAGTGCATCTCAGAGATCTAGAAGACATACAAAAAACTAGAACTCTTGGTTCCAAAATGATACCTTTTATTAGACCAACTGGAAAATGGCAAGAAAATTGTCTTTTTCTGCAAGCTTTCAGGACCAAAGTCCCTGCATCAGGCTCTGGAAAAAGTATAGATGATACAAGATGGTAAAAGTCCCCATAGGTAGGAAATAAACTTCATTTTGCACAGAAGGAATTATTCTCAGAGATCTATTCTCCCATCCTTACCTGATGTAAAATTTTACCTTCTTTATCATATTCTATAGGAGTACAGGCACTAATACTGTTTCTATGTCTTTGACAAGCCATACTACAACTGTACTACATACTACAAATTTAAGAAACAAACAATATATTTTTGTAATGCCAAATCTTGGCTGTACTATATGCTACTCACAAGAAAGAAAAAAAGCAAGTGAATGTGGAGATAGA
>JAGPOW010000261.1:49378109-49394734 GCA_030014935.1 Caiman crocodilus | reverse complement strand
GTCCTGTGACCCTGGCACTCGTTCCTGCCATTGGTGGGGGTCAGACTAGATGGCCTGCTCTAGGCCCCTTCTGACCCTAGATACTATGATACTATGAGTAGCGAATGAGGGTCAGTAGCATACAGTAGCAGGAGCTGCCCCTGCCTCCTCCCCCTCCTTCTTACACCTGCCCCTCCCTTGGTAAGCCACAGCTCCATTCCATGCCCGCCCCACCCTGGATGAGCAGCGCTTCTCCCAGCCCCAGCCCCACTCCTCCCTCACCACAGGGACCTTGATCTGTGCCTCCACACCCCTTCTTTTCCCCCCTCCCCTTCCACCACAATAGACTTACCAGCTGCATGCAACTCTCCAGTCTGTTGGGCTGTGCTCCTGGCAGAGCTGTGGCTGCATGGATGCATGGGCCATTTATCGGCCAAATTATTGGCCATATCAGGCTGATTTCTGATACAGATGGTTTTCTTTACATAGGTGCCAATATAATACTGGACTGATGTACTGATGCATCTCTACTAGATATTTAGCATAAGTAGCTAAAACTCAACAGTTTTCAGTTCTCAGCAGTAGATCAATACTTAAAACCATTGTTTAACTACAGACTACATCAAGTGGAGAATTTATTAGGGAGTTTACCCAGAAATTCTCTCTCACCTTCCTTTAATGTAAGCTTGGTAAGAAGAAGCAGGTTAGCAGGGAAAAGGGAACCATTCAGAACCAAGAAGCAGTGAACAGGCTGGCTTACAGGGGAGTTTTCTAAGGAAGGCCTACTTGGAGGGAGGTGGCAGATTTAAGAGATCCAGAGAGATGGCTCCAGGACATCACAATACCAGAGCCACTGCCACTGCCAGCTCTTCCTCTGCTTGCACCTATAAAATGTCTGTCCAGGCAGAACTGCTCACCGTCTAGGCTTCCAGTCAGGTCCCATTTTGGCACTGTGGGGACTGCAGCTCACAGGTTCCTTCCACTGACAGCCAGGTTGGGGAGTGCCTGCAATGTGAGAGGTGTGTGGTGTCCTCTTGGTGATGTCCCTCAGGAAGGAGGTAAAAGTCATACAGGAGGAGGTGGAAGCTTGTAACCTTTGGCAGCAAACACCTGTAGGAGTTTGCCTGGAGAACACATATGCATGCAAGCTTAACAAATCTGAAATTATATCAAGTAGTGTTGAGCTGCAGACACTCTGGAAGGCAGGGCTAGGATTCAGGATGACCTTGATAAATTGGAGAAATTGTCCAAAAATCAAACAAGTCAGATGGGTCACCAATTGGCTGGAGGACCGCACCCAGAGAATGGTGCTGGATGGGTCATTTTTGACCTGGAGGGATGTGGGCAGTGGGGTCCCCCAGGGCTCGGTCCTTGGGCCCGTGCTGTTCAACATCTTCATCAGCAACTTGGACAAAGGGGTGAAAAGCACCTTGTTCAAATTTGCAGATAACACTAAGATGTGGGGAGAAGTGGGTACACTAGAAGGGAGGGACAGGCTGCAATTGGATCTGGACAAGTTATAGGGGTGGGCAGATGAGAATAAGATGGGATTCAATACTGACAAATGCAGAGTACTGCACCTAAGGAGAAAGAACCAGCAGCATACCTACAGGCTGGGGAACTCCTTTCTGGTCAGCACAGAGGCAGAAAAGAATCTCGGAGTCATTATAGACTCCAAGATGAACATGGACCACCCATGTGGGGATGCAGTCAGGAAAGCTAACCTCACCTTGTCATGCATCCACAGATGCATCTCAAGCAGGTCCAAGGAGGTGATCCTCCCCCTCTATATGACATTGGTCAGGCCGCAGTTCGAGTACTGCATCCAGCTCTGGGTGCTGCACTTCAGGAGGGATGTGGACAACATGGAGTGGGTCCAAAAGGGGCCACTCGCATGATCAGAGGGCAGCAGGGCAGGCCCTATGAAGAGAGGCTATGGGACCTGAACCTGTTCAGCCTCCACAAGAGAAGGCAGAGAGGGGCTCTGGTGGCCATCTATAAACTGGTCAAGGGAGACCAGCAGGCTATGGGGGAGTCCCTGTTCCCCCAAGCACTACTGGGAGTAACAAGGAATAACGGCCATAAGTTGATGGAGAGTAGATTCAGGCTAAATATCAGGAGGCACTACTGCATAGTCACAGTGGCTAGGATCTGAAACCAACTTGAGGGAAATGGTGCTCGCTCCTACCCTGGAGGTCTTCAAAAGCAGGGCTTTTGACCCCAGCATTCTCTCCTGCTCATGGCAGGGGTTCAGACTTGATGATCTGCTCAGGTCCCTTCCAACCCTACCAACTATGAATTAAACAAGGGTAAGCATAAAGTCCCGCACTAGAATAACTGCATGAACAAATACAGACTAGAGAATAACTAGCTAGACTGCAATACTGAAGAAAAGTACCTGAGTACACAGTGGGCCATAAGCTGAATCTGTCCCAACAGTTTGCTCTTATTGCAAAAAAGGTTGTATTAACTGAACTGTACCTTGCAAATCAAAAGAAGTGATTTTCCCAGTCCATATGGCGCTGACCTGGAGTACTGTGTCAAATATGGAAAATTTTAATTTAATTTTGACTCCAGCAGAACGACAAAATTTATCAGCAATACACCTTGAGGAGAGTCTAAAAGAACTACAATTATTTAGTCTGGAGAAGAGAAGGGGTATTTGATAACAGAAGGAGTATTTTATAATTAAAAGGAGTATTTGATAACAGTCTTCAAATATATGAAAAATGGTTATAAAAATGATGGAGATAAACTGTTCCCAGAACTAGGAGCAATGGTCTTTTGCAGCAAAGGAAATTTAAATTGGAGATTAGGAAAAACTTTCTTATTTTGAGTCTGATTAAGCACTGGAACAAGATATGGAATCTTCAGTGCTAGAAGTGTTTAAGACCAGGCTAGATAGAAACTTGCCTGTTATGGTTTACTCAAGGACAATTCTGCCTTGAAGTGTGACTTTGTGACACCCCTACCAAACCTAGTATTCTATGATTCTACTTCTATAATATCTGAGTACATAACAAAGACTTGATCATTACAATACATGGTCCTTCTCTCATTCCCTTCCCTCCCCACCTCCCAGCATTGCAGGGGCTTTCTGTTTCCCTGTTTATTGTAGATATTGTTGTGTCTATAAAAAAGGCAAAGTGAAAAGTGAATTATACATCATCTCTACTAGAAGCACCACTACAGATGACTCCATCTGGTGGCCACCTATAAGTTTATCATTGCTCACCAGGATCTGAGCAAACGATTGTTCACCAGAGCACCCCAAGGGATGACAAGGTCAAAGGGTCACAAACTTCCGCAAGACCATTTCCAGGTGGACATAAGGAAGAATTTCTTCACTGTCCGAGTCCCCAAGGTCTGGAACAGCCTGGCACCAGAGGTGGTTCAAGCACATACTTTGAACACCTTCAACAGAAATTTGGATGCTTATCTTGCTAGGATCCTATGACCCCAGCTGGCTTCCTGCCCCTCAGGCAGGGGGCTGGACTCGATGATCTTCCGAGGTCCCTTCCAGCCCTAATATCTATGAAATATTGAGTTCCAAAATCCTGGGCCTTCATTAGGAAAACTATTTTCCTATCAAAAATGGTCTTATAATTCTTGAAAAGTATATCTGTTCTAAGGAAATGGTAGTGTGATGAGAAAGAGTAGCCTAAGCCAGTTCTTTGGATAATTTACAATGAGACTTATTTAATTTCAGTGACCTGTGAGAGACGGCAGAGCAGTTAACGTGTTTGGCTGTGAATGTGGAGATGAACTTGAACCTCACTCTGAACTCAGGCTGAGGGCTGCTTCCAGTCAACCTAGCTGTTGAGTAGTTATCTGGTCATCAGGGGGCACATACAGATGTTTGTGGATGTTTGGTTCCCTGGGGACAAGTAGGGGTGGCACAACTTACGCCTCTGCTAACTGTCCCTAGGGAACGCCCATGTCACACATGCTTTGGTGCTCAGCAAATTGCCTCAGGTAGAGTAGGGAAGGCTGGGTCCAGCATTGGGCTGGCCCCAGCAGCCTTACCTAGGATCCTGGGGGCCTCCCAGAGCTACAGCCATGGCAATTCTGCTGTGCAGTTTGGCTAGCAGCTGCAGTGAGGGTCTTGGCAGCCTGGCCCCACTTTTCACCAGTATGCACTGGCCGAGCATGTATTGCATTGGGGGGGTTTTCCACGTTTTTTTTTTTTTTGACTCCTGGATATCCAGGGGGCAAAAAAACTCATGGAAAAAACCCATCACAGCGCATGCTCAAGCAGTGTGCCTTTGCAACATGGAGGACACCAGACTGCGCAGTATGTGGCCCTGCAAATATGTCTGAAGTGCCACATACCACACAACCATGCTCTTCTGGATGTACCCAGCATGGGCAACCAAAGACATGATACTAGCCACATCACTCTCTGATGTGCTGTAGGTTACAGATATTAGCATCCCTTAACCAGACTAGCCTGATGAAATCATTAGGATCAGGACCAACTTAAATTAGATTTTTGGAAGAAGGATTCATCATGATGTACTCCCCTAACACTGACAAGGTGTGCTCTGTTCAAATCAAGTGTCTAGGAGTGAAAGATTGGCTTTTGTTTTGTTTTTTGACATCTGCAGGAACATACCTGCATATAGTACATTGCAGCAATCAACCTGGTACTTCTAAGAGTTTGAAAAACAGTCTCTTACCAGCCACAGATGGAAGAAATCATTTTCAGCTACACTGGTAACTGGAATATCCAGCAATAATCTCATAATTTGGTAAAAGTATTGCCAACTTGGTGTGAAAGACCCTAATTTAAAAATACCATTGCCTTTCTCACTTCCTCCATACAAAGAATGTGGGAATGTGTACAATATGTGCCCCTGCTGCTTATCCCCAGAAAATGTGCATGCATACATGCACGCTCTCACATATGGCACGTTGCCCTGATTGGGGCAGGGGAGGCTGGGGTCAGCACCTGGGCTGGCCCCAGCAGCCTTACCTGGGGTCCTGAGGGCCTCTGGGGACTACAACCACAGCAATCCAGCAGCACAGAGCCTGGCTGGCAGCTGTAGTGACTCAAGGCACTGCTTGGAAAATGTTTTTCACTTTCACTTGGTGTTTTGACTACAGAAAAATAGAGAAATGTTTTCATTGCAAAGAACTCAGAAAGACAACAGGTTAGAATGATTTTGACACTATGGATTCCTATTTGATATCTTTGGCCATGTCCCCACGAGCATGGACATTTGTTTCCCTGGGGACAAGCAGCAGTGGCACACTTAATGTGTGCCATGCACCCTCTGGTGTGTGGCAGGTTATACCAGGTGGAGTAGGGAAGGCTGGGGCCAGCACAGGGCTGGCCTCAACAGCCTTATCTAGGGTCCAGGGGACCTCTGGGGGCTGCACGAGGGGCGATCCTGCCACTCAGAGCCTAGCCAGCAGCTGGAGTGTGGATCCAGCCAACCAGGCTCCAGTTTGGGGCAGCACATGCTGCCCCCACATGCAGCACCCCACTTTTTCTTTTTTCAAGCAAGTTTTCTTGACCCTGAGATCTCCTGGAGTAAAAACCAAACAAATCCCATGCTGCTACTTTGCAGTGCAGAGAACACCTGAATGTGCAGTATGTCTTGTCTTCAGCGCTACATACCTCATAGCCATGCTCATCTTGGTTTAAGTCACGTGCCACAGCACCCTTAATGAGAATCACTGAGTTAATTATGGAACATGAATAGAGCTGAACACAATACTAATTTCTATACATGACAACAACATCTCTGTTTTCAGATTTCTAGATCTAATGCCAGAACTTAAGAAGAATCTCCTCTCACTTCTGGCAAAGGATCAGACAGTGTTACTACATTTCGATTTCTGTGAATACTTGTCATCAAGGTTTTAATTCCTATCTGAAGGGAAATCAAATGGCAGTTCAATTAGAGAATGTAAATAGGGTCACCTATCACCAGCAGCTCTATGGAACTGCACAGTGGGATATCGGAAACATTTGTGTGCCTCTAAACATGCCAAATAGAATGGAAAGTGAAATACCTGCCCCAAGGCAATCTATACATGTTTAAGATGATACTCACTATTAATGAACATAGATTTCATAACAAAATTTGGTCTTGAATAAGCTTGACATTCAAACACTTGAAGGAAATAAGCAGCAAAAGAGGTTCTATGAGATGATTTAGATGGATGATGATCTTTAATTAATTTCAAGGTCCACTGAGCATAGCCCTATGAAATGTATAGCCTGTGGATAATACTATAAGCATTTTTAAACATCTAAAATAATATCTTGCATCTGATTTAAACTTAAATGACAAAAGCAAATAATTTCAAAGTTAGGACTTCCATGTTATTCTTTACCAAAATTCTTGCTCCTTAATATTCCTACATAGTCTATGATTCTACATTATTACTGCAAGCCTCTAGGATTACTCAGATATTGATCCATCACCTGATTACAGAATAAAAGACGTGGAAGATTTTAGCTATATGAATTCTGTTACTTTGATTGGTATAAAACAAATCCCAAACTCTACGTCATAGAAATTTAGTTTCATTTTCCTTTTGGAAGTTAATAGAACACTTTAAAATGGGAGGGGGCAAGGATAGTGCCAGGATTATGACCAGCACTTTCTATAGTCTACTTTCCATGTTGTTCCACCCCCTCTATTCAGTCCCTTAATTCAGCCACTAAAGGCCATATTTCCAAAGGAGGATATAAAGAACCTTCAGTCAGCTGCTGCAGTTGTGTAGAAGAGCCGAAGAGCTCAGAGGTCACTTTTCATGTAACAATGGTGGGCTGTCACCCCTGGTCAAAAACCTAATGCTGTCTACCAAAACTAAGGGGCTCTGGGTTTTATGCTGTTCATAGCCAATAAAATTAGGAACATAGTCATTTCTTTGTTTTGTACCTGCTGTCCTTGAGTCATCACCAGGGATCTTAGTTTTCTCTGTTAAAAAATCCAAAGTTCTCCAATATAAAAAAATCCAAAATTGTCTGATTTAAAACCCTAAATCTGCATTTTTCCACAATAAAATTAAATGCCACTACACACACACACACACACACACACACCCCTCCAGTTGGACAATGTTTTATTTATATATTTACAATTTTAAAGCAGCTTGGAAGCCTATCAGTGCCTCAATCATTATAATAAAATAAATTCTAAATATATAGATATTGTGGCATTTGATTTTGATTTCATCATCATGGAAAATGACAGCTCCCCCCGCCCCTTTTGCTCACCAGGACATGGATCCAGCTGCAGATGTTCCAACCCCTCCACTCCCCCTTCCCTGACACTGCTTTTTGGCACTGAGCAACCCTGATATGCTGGTGCCCCTTACCCCAATCCCCAGGACCCCCAGCATGACCTGCACCCCTCTGCCCTACCACCACCACCCCTGCTGGTATAACCTGCAGGCAGAGCCCGCCTTAGGGGTAGGCAGCAATGCAGCAGCAGGCAGGTGGTACCTCACCATGGCAACAACTGCATGTCTTACTGCCCACTCCTCTCTCTCATGCGGGATTGCACCAGCCCCAGCCACCAATCCTACCTCACTCCCTCCCACACCATGCAGGCTTAGTGTGAGCTCCTTGGCCACGTCAGTCTTCCCACAAGTTGTGCCCCCCCACATGCTGCCTTCCCCCACCCCATAGACTTATCTACCCGCAGCCGTGGGAGCGGCTCTCCACAACACTGCCTGAGGCTGTATTGCCGGCCACATGCTTCTGATCACCCTTCTACTCCCCCCAGCCCCAAGCAGCCCCTTGCAGTCTGCAAGGGGAAACCCCCATTTCCTTTGCTTTTCTCTTTTAAAGGAAAAATCTGAGTTTTTCCCCTGCAAACAGAAAACCTGGGTCCCTGTAACAAGCTGTATCTCTATGCATCGACTTGGACACAGACTTGGCCTGGGATCTAGTCAGCCTTCCCACAATGAAGGCCTGCAGAAGAGCTTTGCACGTTTGCAAGCCCCGTGTACAGTGAAGTGAAGGGGTTGCTCCTTCAGTGTGCCCCAGAGGAAGACAGCTGCCCCACAGGGCAGAAGGCAGAGGAACAAGGAGAGCATAGAAACACTGCATCCTCTTTCAAGTTAGCTGGAACAGCACAGCCTGTGGAGTATCCATATGCACTAGGTTATGTGGAGCCAGGCTTTGTCTTTCAGTACCGTAGCAAGTGCCGTCTGCGTACAGTATGCTGCTGTTAGAACTAGTGAAGACTTTTCCTTCAGAACAGTCTTCCAACGTGGAGGATCTTTTGTATGAAATCAGAATCTCCATCAGGAAAGCTGAAATGGATCCTTGGCTGCCCTGTTTTACTTGCTGCCCAGAAGAAAAAAGCAAATTGACAAGAGTAAACTAATAACTAGGGAACTGCAATCAGGCTGAAAGATTATGGAGAAATTGTAGAGTCCCAGTTTGCTGTCTGTGACACTTTCTGTTCCCCACTTAACTACTAGAGAAGCAGAGTCGAGACTCTCCACCCATCTCCAGCTTGGTCAGCCAAGGTGGTGGAAGGCAAGGAGGCTCAGCACCCCAGGTCTCTGTGTCTCCTGAATCTAGTCTGAAGTGTCCTTACCAATGTCAGTCCTTGTTGACACATGCTGAAAAGGTCCATCTCAGCAATCCCTAAAATGCAATGGACTTTCCTAGAAAGTCTACATTTAAAAAATATTTTCTCTCAGATAATGATAGAAAGAAAAGGAAAAAGGAAAGGAAAGGAACAGAACAGAAAGGAAAGACATTTCTCCTGGGAAAGAATTGCAATTTTACTGACAGCTTCATACATTCTAGCCAGGGCCCTAGTTAACAAACAGTGTTGCCTCCCATCCAGCTATTCATTTAGGACCCTCAATTTTCTATTACATTTTCTGCATTTGAGTCACTTATTTGGGATTTTAAAAAAATATAAAAACCCTCTAGGTGCCCAGATCATGTTTCCTTAAAACCATGCTGACTTAGTACAGCAACCCATTTCAATAGATTGGCATTAATGAATGATCCATTATTATAGCTTCTGTTAATCTTTTTTACCAACTTTCTTTTAATGTATTTTTAAGCCTCCTCTAATCACTGAGCCATGTGCAAACTGCATCTTTTCCGCTTGTGCTGATCTGGGCCTAAATGAAAGGTTAATTTTCATGTAAATTGCACAGGAAAATGAATATTGTCCCTAGAGCCCAGGTGGAATTGTGCAAAAGAAAATGTAGGTGAATATTTTAAATTCTTATTCTGAAATAAAACAAAGAGGGAGAGAGGGATAGGAGGATGCTACAGTTCATTGCCATACAGGCTGCCAGAATATGTCTCCTATAGAGTCCTGTTCTTCATTGTCAACCAACCCTTGACTTATACAGAACAGCCCTAACTCCTTGTTTCCATAGCCTTCATTAGAAAATATTTATGAATCAAAAGATCAATTTAACTTAAGCACATATCAGAATCCAGCTGATTTTCTGTGCCTTTAGCTAAAGAACCATAGTGACTAATGGGGGAAAAAAACTTCCTGAATCCAACCTTAATGTTCAGGCTGGATTCAGGAAGTTAGGCACTGTCATTTGTCAGTCTTATATAAGCATGTGTAATCTTTACAGCCAAGTGATAAAAAAATGATTCAGGTAGGCAACTCCTGCTTTCAAACTGAAATCTGTACCTGAGGCAAACTGCAAAGTGAAACTAGAAACAGCAAATGAAAGGAGAATCCCAAACACAGGTGACTGTCATCACAGCTGCCTCTGGAAAAGAGAATCAAAACCTTCTGCAACTAGAAGCATGGAAGCTGTTCAAGCCAAAAGGAAAGCTAGGGAGTAAGGAAAACTAGGAAGGGTTAAACAGCAAGCATTTCCAAGAAAAGCTGCTGATATATGACTCAGGCTGGGATTGGTCTCACTTTGAGCAGGTAGTTGGACTAGAAGATTTCCTGAGGTCCCTTCCCATCCTGATTTTCTATGATTCTCCTCACCAGGGTTCAAATTAAACTTTGACTTGGGCGTGGGGGGAGGGGCAAAAAAAAATACGGCTGTCTGTCATGATGCCCTAATAAAATAAGAGACCTCCCAGGTTACAATTTTCAAATCTTACAAGGGGGCTCTTGTCTCTTATAGGGGGGCTCAACTCCCCCTCTCCACTGAGCTCCCCCATAATTTTAACTCTTCTCTTAACAGACAGCTAGCTTGTTAATGAAAGTGGCTGCACAGTACCTAAGCAGTGTTAAGTCTACAAGGACTAACACTTGCACGCAATACTACTAACAGCATTACATAGGTAATTCCCATGGAAACTTAGTCACACCGTCTTAACTTAAGGGTGACAGTAATGTATCATGGGTGTCCACTGTAAATTCTAGCATGCAAACAGCACTGTCACTGCTAAGGTCAAAGAGATAACACAGTATTTGCTAGAAAGGGAATAGTAGCTCTCTTGCTACATAAGAGCTAATTATTGTCTATCCTCTCTTCCATTCATCCCCCACATATACTCCCTTCCCATTCCAGAATAAATCTATTTTTTTTAGAATCTCTCCAGCATATTTCTTTATTTTTCCAGTTGCTTGCCCACAAGCATGTTTTCCTATGCATTCAGGCTCAAATGCTCTGCATACATTTTCTTTGTAACCTACTGATATCCAGTATGAATAATGATTAATTCTGTTCAAGGTCAATGATTATTCCATTTAAAGTGCAGACTTATTCTTTGCTTTGTAAGGAGTCTTTCCTATTAGGGCCATATTTTCTAATGTGCTTAGGCCCAGCTCTCCAGTTCCTTTGTGCTCACAGTCAGGATGAGATTTTCTTGAAAGCTCAGTACTCTTACTTAGGTTAGCATCTACATGAAAGTAGAAGTCTTCTTATAATCTTTCCCTGACTGGGGGTACTGAATGTATTTGAAAATCTGACCTGTGCAATCCTATAAAAATGCTTGGTGATGATATTCTGTCATTTATATAACACCTTTCAAAATAATTCCAAAGCACTTGACCACTGACCAGCTATACAGGTTGTATCATGGAGCTGCGTGTGATATTGGCTCCAGAGTTAGGGGGATGCTCACTTCCCAACACAGTATAAATCCAGCTGAAACCATTTCTTTAAAATGTTCAGATGTCTTTAGAAAAAAGGTAAGCACTGGAAGCCAAGAGGCCACTGTTCTTCTCAATTGCATAGTGATATCAGAAGTGAAGATATGATTGGGGAAAGAGGTCAGGTGGGAAACTACAGCCCATATTGTGTTATGATTATAATATGCTTCAGGCAGCAGTTGAGATGCTCCTGAAAAATGTTTCCTGATCCCCAATATACAGGTGCAAGGAGCTTGACATATATGACATATATGGAATTTTCAGTGTGTACCCAGTGTTTGGTCTTCTTTTGAGCTTATGACCTTTCACCTTTGGAAACAAACCTCAGAATTCATTTAAACTCCTTCTAGGAGATGGAACCCCAAACAATAAAGAGATAGCCAATACGCTACAATCCTGTGTCTATATAACAAAGATGCTATAGAGATGAGATATTATATGGTATATTATAT
The DNA here is from genome assembly GCA_030014935.1 of Caiman crocodilus. Lineage (NCBI taxonomy): Eukaryota > Metazoa > Chordata > Crocodylia > Alligatoridae > Caiman > Caiman crocodilus. The sequence goes on along the minus strand of JAGPOW010000261.1, from coordinate 49,383,237 downwards.
GTTATTAGTTTTTATTTTAAGCCACAAAAAAGACACAAACTAATCTCATTAGCATTGCTGAGAAAAATATTTCATAACACTACAAAATGAACAAAACAAAAGGTATATTAGGAAATATAAGCACAAATAATGAAGAATTCTTGCCACAAAGTAAAACGTATATAAAAAATTACTAATAAGTAGGCAGATTTGCTAAAATAAAATTATTTATCAGCACAGACAGCCATCGCTAAGTGGCACATCATCTCTATAAAGGAGCTGAGTAACCCAAATGTATAGTAACTATACATGAACAACAGTGGCAATGGCTTAGTTGAATACACTAGTCTATAATTATATGCAGAATAAGAAGACACATTTAATGCACTCCAACCACATGGGATATTGGTACAGACTATTTTAGGAAGGAAATCTTTCATGCACAATCTATTTTGTATTGTGTGTAATCAGCTCCTAAAGGGCAATTCATCTTTCATTAGGATATTGATGTCTACCACAGTCTGCACAAAACTCTAGCTATTCCATGTATACATGGTGCACATGAGAGCAAGAAAAACACTGTCCCTGTATGAGTTGTATGGACACATCTACATATAGACTGGAATGCGGTAATTCTACTCTTAACATGTTAGAACTTTCTTTATTATAGTTCCTATCATCATTATACCACATACTAGCTATACTGCATTCATTGGCTCAGGTTCAAACCACGTTTAGCTTGTCATGAATAATAGTCCAAAAGTCTATATCAACTCACAAATACTGGATGACAGAAGAGTAAATTTTTTTTTAATCCTTATCTACCAACTTAGCTATGAATAAGTCACATAATACCCTCATTTTTGTATTTCAGAGAATGCACAGTCTGAATTTGAACAGCTAGCATCTCTTTTTCAGGTCTGCTATGGCAACTTCCCCGGGGTCCTCAGTGAAAAACTGTCTTAAAGCCAAAATAGTCAGCTAAAGGAATAGTACACAGCTCAGGGGTTTCCCACCCCCACTCCAGGTATACAGCTGTCTACTGCAGATACTTTGTTACCCTGATTCAACACTTCTAGGAATATTCAGGTCATTTTTTGGCTAGGGACAGAAGTTACACCTAAACCAGTTTAAGTGACCAGAAACTGGTTTAAACCCGTAACAGAACACAATTTCAATGCACATGAACCAATTTCAAAATGGCTGAAGTTGGCATAAGATAAACCTGGTGGAATGTAGTATCAGCCTTAACTGATTTAGGTCAAACCAGTTTATGAAACTTCTGCCTCAGGCCTCTTCCTAGTTCAAGAAATCAGTGTCCACTAGCATCCCAGCCCTGGGTTGGGCTATGCTGTGGGCTCCAGAGAACAGGGCTGGCCCTGCCCCAGCCCCAGCCACAGCAGGGAGACCTAACTCACTGGCTGGATCACTACCCCTCTCCGCAGGCAAACCACGGCTGGGGGCTGGGGCCAGGGACTGGGGGTTAAACTCCCCTTCCCCAGAGTATGGACCGGACCGGACCGGACCTGCCCTGCCCTGTTTACTTACTGCTGGCTGCAACTGTGGACTACAAATCCCAGACACACCTGGAAGCAGGAGGAGGAAATGATGAACAACCCTGCCTAATCCTGCTGTTGCGATGGTGCATTGTAAATCCCAGAGATCTCGGAGGCAGCAGGAAGAGGAAGTGAACACAAAGGTTATGCTGGCTGTGGGCCTGAGAGCCTCTAGTGCCCCCCAGATTCTGGTTTGAGCTACTGCAGGCATGTGGCTGGATTTTCTGAATCAAAAGTGATTGTCTGTTCATTTTCGTATTGGTTCAATCTTTGCAACTTAGACTAACTTGCAAAGACTGAATCAATTCAGCCTCAAGCTTTTTGACTGTTAGTACTTAGCCTTTATGTCCCAGCTGCCAGAACAGTTTCTGGGGGCTGATCAGAAGCTATAAAGTTAGATTAATTATTAGGCTGCTCTAAGCTTTGCCAGAAACTGGTTTGGTATAAGAACACCTTTGTGGAATTATTTTATTGACATATGTAAAAGATTAATACAATAAAGTTTCTGTAATTGAAGTAATCTATGATTAAAAATCAAAACAAGACCAAAGCCTATAATATTAAACATTGCAGAAGTGATAACCATTTGATTTCTTCTTTCTTTGATGACAACTGTATGGAAATCAAATCACTTTTCAGTTTCTGAGATATGCAGAGATAACCAAGGGAAAAAGTCAAGTTCTTAAATGCTTTTGGTAAGGGACAAATGACAGATTTGGAGAAAATTGATAAGATTGACAAATAGCACATCTAGTAACATAACCCAAATGAGAGAAAAAATGAAAGTGGGTATATTTCCTTTCTGGAGGAAATTAGCCTCATTGCTGCATATTATTTTAAGATATGCTTTGGAACAATCATGGGAAGAATCAATAATAACTGGAGGAAGTCAGGATGATATCACTTTACAGATTTCCTTTTTTATTACTTCTCATTTTTTCAGTCCAACGTCAGAATATGAACTTCTACTTCTACTATATTACTGAACTCTGTGTACATTTTTCTTTAAGGTTTTGCGTGCCTACTCTTCTAGTGGAGATCAGATCAGTTTTCTTTTGTATCCACAGCATGATGAGAGCATGAAATGGCATAGATTAAAGAGCTCATAAGGTTCTTTATATTAGTGTTATGTGTTCCAAAAACCACAGTACCTGGCATAATATAACTTAGATTCTTTCTATGTGTCTTGCATTAATTGTATAGCATAGGTTTATGCAACAATTGCTGTCATTAAAGTCACATTGTCAAAAATTCACTGCAGGCAGGAGTTCCCCTGTACCTGAACTCAATCAACTACAATATCAAGGTCATACAGCATACAATTAAAAACAGTTTCTGCTTAGCCTCACTATAGTTTAGGGGGAGGGGTAGAAACTTCTCATTATTTTTCTATCCATGAAAAATGTTTGTTTAGTTTTTAGGCCTCATATCAAAGACTTAAAAAATTATTTTATACAATGTAAATGTTGGTCTTGCAACAATTTGACAATGTCTGAGGTTTCCATTTGGAGAGAGTTTATATCTCCAATAACAAATAGAAAAGAGGAAAAAATCTGTTAAGAAATGAATTATTTATGCCCAAAGGAAAGTGGAGGCATTAAGGATGTATTGTTTTAAAAGGAAGCAAGGATGGTCTTGTGGTTAAAGCAAAAAAAAAAGTAATATGGAGACTTCTTGGATTCTGTTCCTGGGTTAACCACATGCTTCATGTGCAGTTTTAGACAAGTTGTTTAGGGCCTTGTTACACGATAATTTTAGGTGTCTTCTGGAGCTCTTAACTCTCAGATTGGCTACACATCAGCACTTTTAAGTGGCCTGAAGCATTCATTATTTGGCTAAAAATTACACCCCTCCTGGGCAATATTTTCTCTATCTGTTGGGCAATTTTGTTCCTGTTCCATTAAAGTGCAGCCACTCTCTTCAGCTATTCAGCTGAAGTTGAAATCCTCCAGCCTTCCAGGATGCAGTATCCCCTTCTGAGTCAGGGCAGAGTCAATGCCATAGCCCTGGATTGCTCAGCAGCTGTGGTGCCCTCCAGACTAGCTTACTGCTCCAAAAGCCCAGGCTGGACTTGGGCCACGGAGCCTGCTGGGCGGGGTGGCTCACCCATCTCACTGAACCACACTGGAACCTGTGCCCAACCCCATATTCCACTGCAGTTCATCCCCTGCCCAGTGCCTGTGCCCCCAAGACCTGAACACATGTCCAAGGGGGGCCAGATGACTAAAGCAGGGCAAGCTTGGTGGCTGCAGAGCAGCAGCCCAAGGCCAGTTACTGCTGACCCTGCATTCTGCCAGGTTTTGCAGGGGCAGGATGTCTCACCCCAGACATGTTCCCAGATCAATAGGCCAAAGCAGAGTGAGCATGCCATATGGGGGGACCAGATGCTGGCCTTGCACAGCCCAATGGAGAATGGGGTCAGCAAGAACTGACCTTGGGTTGCCACACTGCAGCCACCAAGTTCCACCTAGATCCAACTGTTCAGCTATAACAAGGTCTGAGTCCTGGGAGTCCAATCTTTTTTTCCTTACAGAGTTTTCCCCCCTGTGCCACTACCAGCTGGGCCACCAGCCAGCCAGGCACCCTCTGAGCTCCGAGGCCAGGGTGGAATGCGACCTTTACTAGATGGGCATAAGCAATTGGTGACAGACGGGGGGACAAGGCTGAACTCCTAAATGAGTTCTTTGCCTCAGTGTTCCTAAGTGAGGGGCAAGACAAGTCTCTAACTGGGATTGAAGAGAGGCAGCAGCATGATGCCAGACTACCAAGCATAGACTCTGAGTTGGTGCAGAGGCACTTGGAGGAACTGGATGCGTTTAAGTTGGCAGGCCCGGATGAGCTCCATACGAGAGTACTGAAGGCACTGGCTGATGTCATTGCACAGCCACTGGCAGGAATATTTGAACACTCATGGAGCATGGGCCAGGTCCCAGAAGACTGGAAAAGGGCCAATGTGGTCCCCATTTTCAAGAAGGGGAGGAAAGAAGACTCAGTCAACTATAGGCCAGTCAGTCTCACCTCCATTCTTGGCAAAGTCTTTGAAAAAATTATCAAGGCTCACATTTGCGAATGCCTGGCAGGAAAAATTATGCTGAGGGGAGACCAGCACAGGTTTGTAGCAGGTAGATCATGCCTGACTAATTTAGTCTCTTTTTATGACCAGGTTACAAAACACCTGGACGCAGGAGTAGGGGTAGACGTCGTTTACTTAGACTTCAGGAAGGCCTTCGGTACGGTATCCCACACCATACTGGTGAACAAGTTAAGAGGCTGTGACTTGGATGACTGCACGGTCTGGTGGGTGGCAAATTGGCTATAGGGTCGCACCCAGAGGGTCATAGCAGATGGGTTAGTATTGACCTGGAAGGGTGTGGGCAGTGGGGTCCCGCAGGGCTCGGTCCTTGGACCAATACTCTTCAATGTCTTCATCAGTGACTTGGATGAGGGAGCGAAGTGTACTCTGTCCAAGTCTGTGGATGACACAAAACTGTGGAGAGAAGTGGACACACCAGAGGGCAGGGAACAACTACAAGCAGACCTGGACAGGTTGGACATATGGGCAGAAAACAACAGAATGCAATTCAACAAGGAGA
>JAGPOW010000261.1:49364166-49377194 GCA_030014935.1 Caiman crocodilus | reverse complement strand
CCTGCCCTGAGGGGTTCACCAGCAGCCTCTCAGGCTGGCACGGGGAGAGGTTTCTGGAGAGGGGCACCCAAGGTGGCTTTTCTGCCACAATCCTCACTACTAATATAGGAATAATAATATATACCGCCTATTAGAGTCTCTGTGTTCTCACTCGCACCACTCACAGGTGCACTGTTTTATGCAGTGCATGACCTGATAAAATATATTCTGTGTGATGCATTCCATCAGCATCCAGGAATAGACATTTAAAAAATAATTTTCAAAGAACTTTCAGCCATTTAATTTCAATATTATCTTCAGAAGGAAAACTAAACTTCCTCTACTAACCCCTCCCTGTTCTTTCATCAGGAGAGCATTGTTTCTTTTATTTTTATTTTTTTGGCCTAAGCAATTAGTAGACAGTGTCTTACTGGGTTGTTTCTAATCATAAGAATAAGGTATCTCTTCGATGCAATCCTTCTAATTTATTAAGAATCCTGTCCAATTGGAAACAAATGGCAGCACATAGCTTCCTTGATCAGAAATCTAAGTCTAATTTTCAGGAAATACTATGTCCAAAAGAAATTGCATCTCAGATTCATACGAAGACCACATTCTTGGCTTTAGTCTCTGGTTTCTCCTAGCTTTCTGCCCCTCTGACAATCAGAACTGCAAACTATCAATCCTGTATTCCTTCTACCCCACACATTTTCAATTATTCGTCAAGAAACTTCTGAAACTATACTAATTTGGCCTCTGATCAGCCTTGCCTTGGAACCCACTGCATTGAGGCCTGGCTTCCTATGGTTTCCAACTATCATTATGTAAAGAGAACCAATACTATATTCTGTTAAATATTCCATTTTTCACTCAGTCAAAATGCATAAGAAAATACTTGACCTATAGGAGAAAAATTACACATTATATAATATTCATTACATGAACCAGTTACTTTAAACTTCTAATTATAATAACAATTTTCTAAAACTTGAACCTAACTTGGCAAGTATGCAAGCTCCTCAACAGTGAAGGCAACAACTACAAATTCCAAACTTTGAGGGCTGTGTTGTTGTAAGGAGAATCAGGGGGTAGCTGTCTTCATCATGCCAGTGTATAACAGATGCAGATCACAGTTGGAGACTGAGTCATTCCAAGAAGGAATCCAGACAGTTCCAGAGGAAAGAAAAGGAAATATTAGATTGGTTAACATGCTTGTTTATATTTTGACCTTCATAAACTAATTGTGTCAGGACAATCTAAAAGTTCAAAGACTAAAGAGAATGGTTTTGGAGCCAATAACAGACAAAGTAAACAGCATCCACCACTTTCATGTAATGTTTAACAAACCAAAAGATCATGTTTGGATAACATCAGCCAGTCACTAATTGATCTAGATAGAAAATTACACTAAGACAAGTATATTCTCCATGTGTCATCTTCCCAAACACAAAAGGCTATCAGGATGCAAAGGAAACCAGCTACCCAGACTACTAATAACAGTCTGCTGGAAATATGCTCTTGGCTGAAGAGTCTGCAGCTGTAATGCAGAATTACAGTCTCCAGCTGTAATAGAAAAAATGATTTGACAAATAGACACACGAAATGCAACATAGACACTTGGGGGTGGGAGTAATGGTTCAGCTTTGAGATGCTTTCCAGCCTAATATTCCACTTATGAGTAGCTATCACATGCATCTCTGTGAGCTATATACAATACAGTTCAATAAGTTATGTGCACATGGATTTTATTATTCAGTATATATAGCACAAGGCACATCTATATGTCACCCTATGGCAACATAGTGACACGCTACGCTGCTATATGGTGCACTATGACAATGCGGGTCTTCACATGATCACCAGGTATGTCACCATAGCAGCGTGTTCCCCGAATATAGTGTACCGCTAGGTGACAAAGCTGGGAAATCTAAGTGTGTGCCACCCACACAGTGCAGTAATTGCCCATACTACTCTGTGCTTTAGTATTTCCAAAAGCAAGTACTAAAGCATGGCTCTGTAGCAACATCGCCATACAGCAACATGTAGACAAGCCCAAAGCCACCTAAAGTAAACTTGTAATATTAGCTTGTCTTCCCACATGGAAAGAACACCTCTGAATATGTTTATTTCTGTGCATGACCTCAAAGCACCATATGAGTGTTCAGCTTCTGGCACTGAAATTTAATTCTCCTCCGTCTTTTTTTTCTAGAACCTGAACTGTTAAGAACTATGGTCTTTCCCTATTGAGTTCATAATGGAATCCAACCTATCTTTCATATTCAAAAATGAGTCAATAACACCATGTTTATAAGTACTCTGCAAAGTTTCTAGTGATAATACAGTATCATATTGGAGAGTCACACTTTCACCCACCTATTTACCAGAATGAGTGTTCCCTATTTTTAGACATATTTTTTTGCTTTAATTTCTCTATTGTGATCTGTAATTAGCAAAATGATGAGTAAAAAAAGGTTTTTAAAATACTTTGCCTCATGAAAATTTTGGCAATTTTGATTTTTTCCTCCTGATTCAAGATTAAACCAAACTTTAGAAATTTCAGTTTCACATGGGACAGAAATCCAGTTTTCCTGCCAATGCTTTACATTTCTTGCCAACTGCAACCTTGTGGATACAATACAGTTCTTAGAGCTTAATGAGGCAAACACTTAAATAATCATCAGGGTAAAGTCATCAAACCACCACTGTAAAGGAGCAGGACCTGGGCAGTCAGGGTAAGTCATCTATGTGGTGAAGTCACAGACCAGGAGTCCAGAGCCAAAATGAAGTTTCAAGTCATTCTGAGCAGACAGGGGCACAACATGGTGGTCTTTCATCCAGACAGCTTTCTGATGTCTATTCTAGGGTCATATAAGCCTATTGTAGGGTCATATAAGCCTGGCAGGGCCTTCTTCTGGTAGCTCTTGGTGCTTACTTTAAACTAAGATAGCTGAAGGATAGGAAACACTGACTGGAGCATGCCCTGGGACCAGCACACAAAAAAGCTCCAAAGTTGGGGACACTAGGATAGCCACTCTTGCAAGAGTTGAGGGAATGGTTCTCCCTCAGCATGAAAGGAAATCAATTGGAAGACTCAGGTGCCTGTACACTAATGCCAGGAATATGGGGACAAGCAGAAGGAGCTAGCCCTCCTACTCTCCATTACAATCTATTAGGGATCATGGAACCCTGGTGGGATTCCTCACATGACTGAAACACAGCTTTCATGCACAGAAGGGACAGAGTAGGGAAGAAAGGTGAAGGTGTAGCTCCTTATGTGAGGGAGCAGTACACTTCCTTGGAGGCCGACATTGGCTCAAAACCCTCTGGGGCCAACTACGGAGAGGGAAAAGGGGGGCAGTGACAGAGACCTAACTGTAGGTGTATACTACAGCCTCCAAACCAGGGGGAGGAGCCCGATCTGGAGTTCTTTCAAAAACTGTCAAAGACCACATGCACACAGGACATGGTCACCATGGATGACATCAAATACCCAGACACTGCTTGGGAGGAACACTCAGCTAAATTGAATCAGTTGTGTTGTTTTCTGATCTGTATTGAAGAGCTCTACCTGACTCAGGAAGTGCAAGGCCAACCAGAGGCAACACTCTCCTAGCCTGTGTCCAGACAAGCGTGCACATGCTTCTTACCCTGTCTCAAACCCCTTTCAGATGGGGCAACAGGCACGTGTGAGAACAAAGTTGTAGCACAGGGAAAAAAATTAGACCCCTGGATATCTAAAAAAAAAATGAAGCTTAAAAAGCAGAGCCCTGAGGAAACCAAAGGCTGGGTCCTCCAGGGAGATGTTCTGGCTGCCAGAGTGTCTCCATGGTTAGCCCCTCACCCTGGTGCTGAAGCAGCGTGCTCCAGCACCAGGGCTTGAGCCAGTGAGTAAGGAGTTGGGGGGGCTGGAGGAGGGGGGAGGGGCTCAGGGGGGGACCCCTGCAGACCCCCACCTGCTTCCCCAGACCCCCGATCCCTGCATCCCCAGCCCCACCCCCTGCCTCCCCCCCCAAGGCTCCTGATCCCTGTGGTGCTCACCCCAGCCCCCCCCACCAATTCCTGCAATGCCCAGCCCCAGCCCCACCTACCCCTGCAAGGCCCCTGACCCCTGTGGTGCCCACTCCATTCCCCCACACCCCCAACCCCCCGATCCCCACAGTGCCTGACCCCACCCACCACCTACCCCCAGGCCAGGAAGACATGCTTTGACAGGTACAAAGCAGGCCACCACACCCAGAACATCTTCCGAGTGATAGTTGCCCAGATGGCCAGGCAGAGGGGACACATGGCAGTAGTGCCACACAGAAGTCAATCCTGCAGCCACAACACACTGATGGCTGTCCTAGAGGGGCAGATGCCTCATCACAGTCTGGCAAGTGGCAACAGGTCACAGCCAGGCAGCAGCCCCCACTGCCAGACTGCTGCAGTGGGTAGAGAGTGCAGGGAACTCTCAGGGCTGCTTCAGAGGTTGAGATGGCACAAGGGGTAGTATCATTAGGTACCAATTCACTGGGCCCCAGAAGCTCCTAAGAATGAGTAGCCCTCAGCTATTTGCCAGGGCAGCTTTTTGTACTGCTGGGGCCAGGACAGGGCAGCTTTTTATATCGCTGGGGACAGCACAGGGGCTGGCCCCAGACTCTAGATCCCCCTGGCTGCAGATCCAGGAGGAGAAAGGCAGGGTTATTTTGCCCCAAGTGACACAATTTGCTCCTCAACAAAGTGCATATCCAAGCATATGCACTGAAGGAAAAAGCCCTGGCTCAAATTTGCACCACTTCTATTTGAGCTGCTTCAAGCGCATGTGCTTGCATGTGTAGATGTGCCCCTAGACTTGTTCCTGGAAAAAGGAAATGATCTGGTGAGCAATTCAAGTACAGAGGGTAGCCTGGGCAACAGTGATCATGAATCCATCACGTTCTCTGTCCATTGCAAGGCAGGCAAATCAAATCAGCTAGCAGGGTTGAAGTTTTGGACTTCAAAAAAGCAAATTTCAACAGGCCCAGGGCAACAGTAGGGGAAGCGCTACAGGAAGGTGAAAGGAGTGCATGAAGAGTGGTCATTCTTTAAGAAAACAATCCTCAAAGCACAAACAAAGTCCATTCCCATGGAGAAGAAAGCTGGCAGAAGGGTTGGGAAGCCCTCTTAGCTTCATAGGGATATCATGATCCTCTTGGAAAAGAAGAAAGTGGCATACATACAATGGAAGCTTGGGACAGTCCCTAAAGAGAACTATACAACAATGGCCTGTGCTTGTAGAGAGAAGATTAAAAAGCTTTAGGCAGCAACTGAATTTAAACTAGCAATGGAAATCAAAGACAATAAAAAGTCCTTCTTTAGGTATATAGGGAACTGGAGGAAAACAAATGGAAGCTTGGGGCCATTGCTTAACAACTCAGGACAGCTGGTTACTGACACTCAGGAGAGAACTGTACTCCTGAATGACTACTTTGCTTCAGTTTTTCACTGGACTAGGGAGAAAATCATGCTAGATAAGGTTCAGAATGGACATGGAGGGAATGACCACCTTCCTACTGTTGATGTTGAGCTGGTACATGATCAGGTAGAAAACTTAGACATTTATAAGTCATCAGGACCGGATGAACTTCATCTGAGAGTGCCGAAGAAGCTGGCTGAAGTCATCATGGAACCTCTGGTGAAACTTCCAAAACTCATGGCAGCTGGGGGAGGTCCCTGAAGACTGTAAGAGGGTCAATGTTGTGCCCATTTTCAAGGGGAGGAGAAAGGAGCCAGGCCACTATAGGCCAATTAGCCTAACTTCTATCCCAGGGAAAATCCTGGAAAAATTCATCAAGGAGTCTATGTGCAATACACTTGCAGAAGGTAGGATTCTGAATGACAGCAACACAGCTTCATCACAGACAGGTCTTGTTTTACCAATCTCATCTCCTATGCCAGCTGGATAAGAGATGGGAGGTCAACATTACATACCTAGTCTTCCAAAATACCTTTGATCTGGTATTCTATGATGTCACCAGAAAATTGGAGGATTGTGGGCTTAACTGCTTGACAGTTAGGTGGGTAAAAAGTTGGCTGCAGGGTATGAAAGGATTGATCGCTTCCTGGTGAGAAGTGGCCAATGGTGTCCCTCAGGAGTCTGTGCTTGCTCCAGTGCTTTATTTTACCAATGATTTGGATGTGGAGGTGAAGAACTTGCTGGCCAAGGTTGCAGACAACACTAAGTTATGGGGGAGCATGATAACAGATAGGGTGCAGTTACAGGTTGGCCTAGACAGACTGGCAAGTTGAACAGATTGGAGCCAGATGTAGTTCAACATTGAGAAGTGTAAAGTGCTTCATCGGGAACGTACAATCCCCAACAAACTTACAGTCTCAGGGATGCCAACTTGACTAGCACCACAACCAAAAGGGACTTGGGGTAATAACAGACCATAGTATGAACATGAGCTGTCAGTGAGATGCTGTAGCCAGAAGGGCAAACAATACTCTGGCATGTATCAACCAGTGCATCTCAAGCAAAACCAAGGAAGTGATTCTTCTGCTTTACTCAGCATTAGTGAGACCACAGTTGGACGGTGTCCAGTTCTAGGCACCACACTTCAGCAAGGATGTGGAAAAGCTTCAGAGAGTCTAGAGAAGAGCTACCCATATGATCAGAGATTTGCAAGGCAAGCCATATGAGAAAAGGCTGAGGGAATTGGGCCTCTTCAGCCTACAAAACAGAAGGCTGAGAGGGTACTTAGTAGCTGTTTATTGCAACATCAGGGGAATACATCAAGGGCTCAACGAACAACTGTTCATCAGGGCACCCTTGGGGAAAACCAGGAATGAGAGCCACAAACTCCTGGAAAACCATTTCAGGCTTAACACTAGGAAAAACTCTCACGGTTAAGGTGTCCAGACTGTGAAATAAACTCCCTCCAGAGGTGGTGCAAACACCTACCCTGGTAATCTTCAAGAGGAGACTGGATGGTTGCCTTACTTGGGTCACCTGACCCCAGTTGTCTTTCCCATCTAGTGCCTAGGAGAGCTGGACCCAATGAGGTCCTTTCCATTCCTTTACAATCTATGAATCTATGAGTCAGCCAATCCCTAACCCAGGAGTAAACAAAATATGGCCGATAAGCTGGATATGACCCACCAATGTATTTTATCTGGCCTGGAGAAGGACCCTTGGCCCTACGTGGCACAGGAGTAGAGAGCAGTCCATGCTGCATGCAGCTGGAGTACACGGCAGCAAAACTCCATTTTCTAGCAGCCCCAGTGTTGGCTGCTTCCAGCTGTCACTGCTATATCCAGCCCTGCTTCCTGGGCACCATGGCCTATCTGGCCTGCACCCATCACCAGAGGTGGAACCTGCATGGGCAGGGATCATGAGTGGGCAGATGGAATGGGGCCACAGGCATGCTATCACCACTCTGTGACCCCACTCCCTGGCCTTGCCCACCCATCTTGCTCCTGGATGCAGCTCTCTGCCTGCTTACATCCCCATCCCAGCCTCACACCCTGCTTGTGCACGTCCCAGCTAGCCTTCATGGAGACCCCGTGATCTTGGTGTAGTGCAGGGCCTGGGGCAGAGATGCAATCTGCTCCCTGCATGCCCCTGATTCTGGAACAATTGCAGGTGCATTGGGCAGCAGATTGCACCTCTGCCCCAAGCCCTGGCCCTACACCTCTCACCAGCCGACAACCCCAATCCCAGCCCTGGCCCTAGCTGCACCCATCCATCCAGCCCCGGATGCTGCTCCCCTCCTGCCTGTGGCCCCATCACAGCTGCCCACCTACACATGGGGGGCACTTAGGGAGTTTTGGTGAGCTGTGATGGAGGGCTGAGGAGGTGAAGGAATGCTGATTGGCCCACAACAGCTAACTAAAATTCCTAAGTGGCCCTCCAGCCAAAATAATTGCCCACCCCTGCTCTAACCATTTCCATCTGCACCCTGGGACCAAGATTCTTTCCATCTGACCTTAACCTCACTATACCCACTGCAATAGCTGTATTCCAGCAGTTTTCTGATAAAAAAAATAGCCAAGTAATCAATCATTCAAATGTTGTATGGTAAGCAAGTAAAGACATTTCAGGCCACTGAAAACAGCAAAGTCACACAGGCCACAGGGATGAATTCCTTTAAGATTTTGTATTTTGATATGAGTAATACTATATTAACAAATGCACAGAGTAAGGGAATGAATAAATTCCTTTTTACAGTCATTGCAACAATTTCTGAAGCTGAAGCCACATTAAATTTTTGCCCTGATTCATCAAAACATTAAAGTACATTTTAGTATAATTAACTTGAAGAAGGGTGATTAAGACCATTGTTGGATTAAAGACTTTCAGGGACTCCAAAGGAACCAAGCTGCCCTAGGGCACAGAACCTCAGCAGAGATAACCATAGGATTCTTATAGGAAGGTGTCTGGGGGTAGTGGTCCCTTCATCTGACACAGTGAAGTAGGGTAGAGGGTTTTTCCATTGAAAGAAATCCAGGAAAACTCCACGGAGGAATATGAACAATTCTGCTTTTTTTCTCTTGGTCCAGTTGTACAGGTTTCTCTAAGCTTTATTGGTTATTAGGCCATAAGGCTGAGGCAATTAGAGTTAAATAATAAATATCCTTTATTACTGATATGAGTGCTACATTTTGACGTTAGATTTGATTTCATTGTCTTTATTGTGGATCTGTGTACAATAATATTATAGATCCGTGTCTTGATTTACTACTATATGTATATTATTAATGTTTTTATGTCGGTAGCCTCTATTTTTATAATAATATTTGTAGTTCGGTTACTTTGTTTGAACTTATTTATATTATGGTCGTATGTGTGTTTTGTCATTTTCAGGAACATAGCATTTAGCCAGAGTCCTTAATAAATTAAAATTAAAATGGAATTGGTTATTAGGCCTGGAACTTACCAGATGATGCACTTTTTAAAAAAATTAAAAACTCATTTCACATCTCGTCAATTTTACTTCCTCTCACCTATTGTTGTGACTGCTCATGAAGACTGGACAGGCTACAGTAAATGTCAACTTCATGTGCTACTCAAATGACAGGTATCTTGATGTTATATTACACTCTGTCTTCTCCTTAATATAATACAGGCACACTTTAAACTGACCTAAAAAGATCAGGTTAATGAAAGTTAGGCTTGTAGTATATGACAGGAGATTTGGAAGAGGTTCTGCCACCACAACATTGGGAATATTGCATATATTTGCATACCACTAAAGTGATGAATAATGGATGGAATATGAAGCCTTATGTTTTAATCACAGTTTGTCATCTTCCCCAATTCATTATTCTTTCTTGTCCACAGTGGCACTTCCTTCATTATTTAATCCAGAATTATGAGCTCATTTCCAGTCTTGAGAGTTTATTTGTTTAGCTCCTTGATTCAAATATGCATTGTGCATACATGTCAAAGGTGGTTAACATCATTCATATATAAAGCAATCACAGAAAAGCTTGAAAAAGCTATTGGCACCATTTCTGATATTTACTCCTGTCAAGAAACACAGCTTTGTCGCTTTTCTTTCTAAAAAAAAGTTTTACTTGATCTGAGAAAATTTGTCCATGCCTGAATAAATGGAAAGGAAAATGGAGGTTATTTGATAAAAAGTCTGTAACGTTTGGCCTTGTTGGAGAATTTTAATAATTTAAATTTAATTTTAATATTCTTCATCTTTTCCAGAGAGATGAGGAACACTCATTGGGGGTCATGCCCATAATGTGATGAGTAGTAGGAGTATTCTTATAAAGTCCAATCCTACACCACTGAAACCAACAGAAATTTTACATTTTACTCCAACAGAATTAAAGTCAGGGCCTTGTCTTGAAAGCTAAATTTATTTCAGAGGAGTATGCAGGATTTCAGATATGCATTCAAAGTTTAATCAAGTTATCAAGAGTTCTTCTTTTCTGGCAATTGGATTGTAATCCCTAGGAAACTCGTTCTCCAATATATTTGCTGGAACACCTTCTTTCAGGCAAGCTAGAAATAATGCTGGAGTGCTTCTTATGTAAATGTGGTACTCTTACTTCTGATAATAACTGAAGAGAGACGGTACACATGCATGTAATTTTAAAAAAGAGAATTTGGATAATTTATTAAAAACCAAAAAAGCATTGAGTTCAATGGGATTCCAGTTTTGAACTGAGGATGAGGCAATTCTAGTTTTATTTAACCCAGGATCTGTCTTTCTGAGCTTAAGTTTCAGTATTTATAATTTGGTTTCCAGTGATCAGGTCTGAAAATGCCCTCTGGGCTCTGATCACTCACTTGGGTCCTTTCTAATCATCACTGGCATTAACAGATGCTGTATTTCATCTTCTGTACTACTTACCTATGGAGAACAAAATACCACAGGTTCCCCAGGTGACCATACATTTCAGAACATATCTCTGACCTCTCATTTTTCAGTTCAGACTCTTTTTGAGAGAATCCATTCCCCAAGCAAATCATTTGACAACAACCCATCCTCCAAATACCCTGCTCTCCAAAACCCTTTAACAATAGAAAAATAAGGGCCTGTTTCTAATTTGCTGTCCACCTGGCATAATCAAATGCATGTAAAAACATCACCAGATCAGAGCAATAGTGTTATGTATTAATTTCAATAATATAAAATCACTATATACAGAAACTTCAAGAATAATGGTCAAAGATTGAAATCTTGACTTCATATCACTTTAATTGCAAAACTCTAATTGGTTTCAACTGAGATCTGAATTTTACCCCAAATGTATACTCCTAGGATTTACAGCATATGTCCTACTAGTGCTGCATTCTCCATGCAAGTGATGATAGATCCAAGTACACTAAGGGAAACAGGAAACACAAATGTTAACACAGTCCTCCCTAATTATCTTCTGTAAGTGCCTGAGCCACCTTGGAATCAAATTTCAACCCCATTACATTATCGAACAAAGAATTCAATTAAGTTAATACTCTCTGTATACGAAATTGAAATTCCAATTTGTAATGGGTCACAACGCCAAGAGAAAGTTGCTGTATGCATTTCAGAAGGGTCTCCAACTTAACCTGTTATTCTGAAACATGTCATTCAGCATTAAAACAGGAGAGCACAGATGGGATGGACTTTAAGTAGTTATTTAAGAAATAGACCTAGTTAGAAAATAGACCACAGTTTGAAAATCAGGAGAAACACTGACAAGATTAGCCCAAAAAGAAGGATTATCACTAATTAAATTAGTTAGTAAATCCATGATATGATTAGACTTCAAAAGAATTTCAAAGAACAACACAATAAAGGTAAAATTATACAGAATGTCTCTTTTGCTTTTCAGGTACACAAACCAACACTGGACTGGCAAGAGTTTAGTCAGTCTAAGACAGCTTCATCAGAATTCAAACTTACAATTTTTTTGCTGAAATGTGAACATTTATGGTCTTTCTTTTTTCAAAGTCATAATTTTTAAAGAGCTTCCTAACCATCAACAGTTTCTTTTTATGTGACTCATAAGATGCAAGCTTAAACTGCACTTGGCAATATCCCCAATTCATTAAACATAGTGGCTAGGGACAGACATTCAAAAAGCCCAAGCCTGAATGGATTAAATCTTTGCAGGTTAGCCTAACCTGCAGAGATTGAACAGTTTTGCAAGTGGATAGAAGTTCCTTTTTCATTCTAGAAATGCAGGCACATGCTTGCAGTGGCTCAGGCAAAAGTCCAGGGGCGCTAGAGCAGCCCTCCCTTCTACAGGGAAGCTGAGCTGGCGGGGCATTGCCAGGCCCCAACAGGCCTGAGTAAGACTGAGGAGGGGTTTAAACCCCCACCTTGGCCTGTAGGGTTTGGAGGGTAGGGGAAGACGGAGCATGGCCAGACTGCCATGGTAGGTGAGGAGGGGGAGAGGAGAGCTCTGCCTGCCCCAGCAGCTCCCTACCAGCCAGGAACAATCCCAGCACACAGGGCTGCCTGGGCCCCAGAGGGGAACTCTTTCCCCTCCTCCCTCTCCCTCATCACCACAGGGCAGGGAGGGGGACTCTGCTCAGTGGTGGCAGGGGGGACTCTTCCCCCTTCTTCTCCTCCCCCAGCCCTTGATGCCATGGGGCAGGGTGGAGGGGGCTTTGTGTGGTAGGGTCTATCTGTTTACTGAGGAGCACAGGGGAGCTGAGGCAGCCACATGTCTGGCCAGGCCAGGCCATGGGGGTGGGGTCACCCCTGGCAGCTGTGGCTCAGTGATGGGGATGCTGAGCCCTGTCAGTGAGCACAGCCTGGCCCCAGCATGTAGCCAGCAGCTGCTAGCCAGAGAGTCAGCGAGCCAGGCCAGCCCAGAGGCACCGGCAGGCCTGGAGTCTGGCAGCTGCGCACTGCAGGGGCTGGCTGAAGACCCACGAGCTCCCACTGTGACTCTAAGCCAGCCTGGCTAGCAGCGGCCCCAGCTGGGCCGGGCCAGGGAGTACCACACAAAGCCCCCTCCACCCTGCCTGCATGGGGGAGGAGGGGAAGGAGGGAAGAATTAACCCATCTCTGCCCACTTTAACGGGGCCTTGCTAGCCAGTGTCTTGCTATGACCGGTCCCCGCTCAGGCTAGAAAGCAAAGGTGTGGGGCCAGCCCTGCTCTGGAGCAGAGAGCACAGCCCAGCCCAGAGAGAAAGCTGGAATGCTGGAGAACTCTGGTTTAACTTAAACCAGGAAGGGTCTAGGACAGACATAGCATAAACTGGTTTGACCTAAATCAGTTAAGTCTGAACAGATTGACTTTTATTAGTAAATGGTTAGAATTGTGAATCCAAAAATGATGACAAAGCAGGTAGGGAAATACATAGCACCCAAGCAAGGGACTAACAATAGAAGGATGGGGGTGAGGAGGGGAATGCAACTAGGTTACAGGAGAGACAATGTTAGCCAACTAAGCCTGGGGGTGGGGGAAGGGGAGAAGGGGAGAGAGGGGGTTCTCAACGCTGAGAGAAAAAGAAGATAGACACATACAAACCCGTTATGATTTCATAGTAACTAGGGTCAGAAGGGGCCTAGAGCAGGCCATCTAGTCTGACCCCCTGCCAATGGCAGGAACAAGTGCTGGGGTCACAGGACCCCAGC
>JAGPOW010000261.1:49255025-49348740 GCA_030014935.1 Caiman crocodilus | reverse complement strand
TTTTATACTTTTAGAATAGCCAATTACAAACTGCCAAGTAGGAATACTTAATTAGGCAGAACATGACCAAATTTAGAACAATGCCAATCGTATGAAAGAGGTGATTTTAATGTCAATCATTTGGAGGGGCAGTCTATTGTGTCAGGGACACTCATTTTAAGTTGGCTATGACGTGTAGGTGTAAGATTCAGGAATGCTGAATCTAGTTCTGTTGTGGGGTGCAGTTATTGTGCAAGTGGTGGGTATATGTT
The DNA here is from genome assembly GCA_030014935.1 of Caiman crocodilus. NCBI lineage: Eukaryota > Metazoa > Chordata > Crocodylia > Alligatoridae > Caiman > Caiman crocodilus. The sequence goes on along the minus strand of JAGPOW010000261.1, from coordinate 49,348,489 downwards.
GGCAGGTTTTACAGTTCTTGTCCTGGCATGGTGTGGGCCCTTTCAGTGTGCTTTGGACAACAGGAAATTTGCTTCTGGTGATGAGGTTGGTGAGGTTTGGTGCTTGTTTGAAGGCTATGATGAGTGGTTCTGGGTAGATCTCTAGGAATTGGGTCTTCTTCTGTTACGGGTTGCAGTTGTTTGAGGATTTTTCTGCATAGGTCCCAGGGAGAGAGGGTATGCCATCATCATAACAAGGGATCCAGGTCTTCTGTTTCCCAAGGAAAAAACAGTAGACCACAGAGTTTACCTTTTTACCAGAGGCAAATGCAAGAGAAACCCGCAGATTTTGCCATTTTGCAGTGAGCTCCCTCCAGGCTGACAGCTCCAGCCAACAAGAAGCTGTGAAGGAGCGGAACAAGGGCAGTGCAACAGGGGGTGCCACATGCATGGACATACACATGACTCCAGGCAGCCTGCAGAGCAACTCCAGCAAGTGGGGTAGGGATAAGTGGGGTGGGAAGAGAGGGGGATTGAGGCCCCTGTAGGGATGAAGCAGAGCATGGCTAGGGCTGTGGCTTGGGAGCAGGGCTGTAATGTGCTGCTGCAGGGCCCCAGTGGGGAGCAGGATGGGGCCACAAATGGCTTGTCCGGGAGAGGGGGAGGGCCAGCTCCCCACTGCCTTGTGGAATTCCGCGGGGGCAGGGGACCCCGGGCCCCTCAGATCCATACCCGGGGCAGGCACAGGCTGTGAGCTTGGGCTCCCACCTTGCTTCCTTCCCCCAGGGCCTCCAGAGCCCAGTGGGCACCACCCAGCATGGCTGGGGACAGCAGGGTCACACAGGGATCTCCTTGCTGCTGCTCACACACACACACACACACACCCATTGCCCTAGCAATGCACCTCCTGTGCCTGCCACTGCTTTGAGGGGCACAGTCTGGTGCCACTGTTCTTACTGCAACCCCACACACAAGAGGCACATTGTCAGAGCAGCCAGAGGGGTGCGAGCAGTGGCAAGGAGATCCCCACGCCACCCCACTGCTGCCTGCTGTGCTGTGTCATGCCCACCAGGCTCCAGAGGCCCTGGGAAAGGGAAGCAGGGTAGCAGGGAAAGCAGCTAGCTATTCCCTGCTATAGGACCTCAAGAGCCTGTTAGGTGCAACCTGGCATGGCTGTGGACAGTGAGGCTCCATGGGGATCTCCGCGCTGCTGCTCTCCACACCCCCACCAACTTTGTTGACGTTCCCCTGATCATGCTGCTGCTTTCAGGGTGCAGCCCCACACAGGAGGTGCATCGCCGAGGCAGCAGGGGTGGTAAGCAACAGCAAGGAGACCCCCAGGTGGCTCCACTGCTGCCTGCTGTGCTGGGTCGTGCCTGCTGGGCTGCAGAGGCCCTGGGGGAGAGAAGCAGGATGGAAGCACAAGCCCAATGCCTGCACCTGCCCCAGGTACAGATCTGGGGGGCACAGGTCCCCCTGTCCCTCAGGAGTGCACAAAACAGTGGGGAGCTTGTCCACCTAAGCCTGCAGCAGTGTGGGGAGCAGAGGCAGGGGGCTGCAGGCCCATGTCCATATCCCTGGCAGCTGTGGGGGGGCCTTTCATTTTAATCATGGATTTTGTGGTTTTTAAATCAGATAATTTGCACTTTTTTTAGTGGAAAATTTGCAATTTTTTAATCAGGGAAAGCCAGTATCCCTGCTCATAACTAATGGTGTGCAAATCATGGGGATTTTCTTTTTGTACTGCAGCAATTCTTCACGTGATATCCAGGTGGCTCTTTAAAAAGTGCAATCCACCTCTCTGAAGAAGTGTCCTTGTTGAGTGAAAGCCCTTCTGAGATCCAGGAGGTGATAATCTCAGGTATTCTCCTCAATGCAAATTTGATGGTATCAGAGGGCTTAGCTGTATATTACAGCTCCCTTGGTGCGTTTAGGGTGATTACTGGTTCTGTCCAAATACGTATATCGGTCCATGGGTTTTTTGTATATGGTGTTTGCATTTTACCATTCTAGATAGTGATCATCCTGTCTAAAAGGGAAATGTTGGTGCTGGAGTATTCAAGAGATAGTCTGAGGGAGGGGTGATGATTATTGAATTTCTGAGAGAAAACAATCAGAGATCTCATGTTTTCAGTCCAAATGATGAAGATGCCATCTATCTATCTTTAGAATAGTATGAGTTTGATGGTGCAGCTCTTAAGGAATTCTTCTTCCAGGTGACCCATAAAAAGTTGGCATATTGTGGGGCCATTTTGGTGCCCATAGCTGTGCCCATAGCCGGGAGAAAGTGTTGGTTATTGAAAGTGAAGTGGATATGTATAAGGATGAAGTTTACTTTAATTTTCTTTCTGCAGTACCGTTCATGATGAGGAAATATGTTTCCCTTTCAGCATTTTATCAACAGAATAGCTGATATCCTCAGATACACAAAAGTACGTTATAAAGAAATGTGTTGAATTCCTTGAAAATTGTACGAAGTACTTCAGTATGTTGAAGAAAACAGGTGTAACTTTCCTAAGCTCCTGAGTTACAGTAATTGTCATCCTACAGAACTTATACCTTTTGACTAAAATACAATACATATTATGATTTTCCCTGGACTAATAATAAATAAGGATTGAACCAAAGAAATGCTTAGCATTACAGATGATGTTCTGATTACTTATATTCTCCATTAATATCAGAGTTAAAAGTAACTAAATATATAGCAGTTAGCAGCCTAGAGGACAAGGCCCTAAATGCAACATTAGAAGAGCAGGAAACTAGAGATGTTGACTATGACTTAGTGATTCAAGTGAACTGAATGTGCAATTCCATGCAAGCAATCAAACACATCAAAGAAGAAAAAGAAAACAAGAAAGAAACTGTTGTTTAAATCCTTTAAAACATTTTGAAGCAGGCTTGAAAGTAAACTTCAAAGTGGTTCATGAGGATTACTTACACAAGTCAACAAAGTTGAAATAATGGACAATACACTGCCAGATTAATAGAAAAGTTTGCAAGGGGAATAACAACAAGATCTAAAAGAGTAAATGTAAACAGAAATGGAGTGAGCCTAGCCTAACCACCTGAGCCTTTACAAGACTGCCTGACAAAAGTCTTGACAGGAATAACAACTTCTTCTTCCTCTCTCCCCTTCCCCACTCTTTCCACTGCCTCTCTCCCTCCCTCCCAAGAATAACAATTTCTGGAGTTCTCCCTAACCCTCTACCACCCCTCCTATCTCTCCATGGGAAAACCAATTTCCGGAACTCCCCCTGCCCTTCCCCACTTTCTCTCTCTGTCTTTCTCCCTCTCCTCAATGGGAATAACAGTTTCTGGAGTTCTCCATCCCCCATTTTTAATAAATTGATACTGCATTTGAAATCACAGAAAAATGCCAAACCTGACACCAAACTAATTTCAAAGGGATAGGGGAAGACTTCACACATGGCAATTGAATCAATGTAACTGTTTGATCTGTCCTCTCCCATACCGGTGGAGTAGAGTAAAATTGCTAACATTAAAACTAAATGAAAATGAGTTAGTGAGTTACAGTTCATCATTTGGCTTCCACTTAGACCAGAACTGATCAAACAGACAAGATAGAGGAAGAGCTATAAAACATAATTATTTTTTAAATATTGTAATTGTTCATCTGTCCACTCCCAAAGGTCCTGGACTCCTTATCTCAAAGATCTTATAGTTCAAGGTAGATAGGACCACAAAAGTCAGAGAAGAATGGACCATCTTCTTTGAAAACAATGTTGTGTTTGCTATGATGGAGAATGTGAAGGGTGTAAATAGTGTGAGAGAAAACAATGTTAAAAGACTTGGGGAAAAAAGGAAAAAATCCAGAAGGAACGCTGACTTCAAGACAAAAAGGGAGAATTTACTGAAGCATTAGAAATTGTCAGGGCTTCAGTGAAAGCAGGAGTTTAATCACAAAGAACCCGTGCAATCTCTATAAAGGGGTTCTGTTTTAAAAAGAGTCTCATAGCTCAAAGACAGAAAAAATAGACTAGTGGTTCTAATTCTAAATCCAGTAGGCTTGAAGGTGAGTCCCAGCAGAACAGGAAGAAAAGAACAATCATGTGAGATTAAAGAGAATTTGTAGAGGTAGAATATTCTGCTGGGAGCCACCAAGCTAACTGTGGACTAATGCACATCTCTCAATCCTGTCACTAATATAAATAGGCTGCACATTCAATCACTATTATGATGTTATCTTTTTACCTGAAAGTTGAAACATATGGACACAGAAAGCATTACTGTTTTTCTTCTGTGTGATTATGGCAACAAGGAGGTAAAAAATAGATGCTTCAGAATTTGGAATAGAACCTGGTACTTTGGGACCATTGTGTTTACCAGACAATTTGTAGCAGATAGATTTTATGCATCTGACCAAAATAAAGCAGAAAATAAATCAGGTCAGTGAGCAACAATCTATATTCAGTGATTAAGAATTCAGTTCAGCAAGGTATTGAAAGACATGTACCATTCATGGACATCAGTAATAACTAAGTTATTGAAATTTAAGCACTTGCTTAATTGTCTTGGTCTAGCAGTGCCTTAGTCTTTGGTAAGGGGAAGTAATTGTGGTTTTTATGTTCCCTTCTCATGTGACTATGAAAAAAATGGTAAAATAGTACCAACCTGCAGGCTCCCTTTGCCTCTGATCTCCTCACTTCAGTGTGTGTGGACACTGGGAAACCCCAGGACAGAACAGAATTCAGCAACTCTCAGCTCTAGGTGTCCATTAACCTGACAATCGTCTGTCCACTCACACTTCTTGCCTTAAACCCCGCCCCCATGCTATCAGCTGCACCTATTTTCAGGTATTGTGCATTGTTAGGAGTTAAGTATCGGGAACCAGGGTTCAAGGAACAAGTATCAAGCAGTCATTCTTAATCCCCCTTCATTAAAAAAAAATAGCAAATCAGTTGAAAAAACCCAAACTTTTGTACATAACTGTAACAGGGAGCAGTCTCAAGGCTGGTCACAACATCAGCCCCGCCTACCTGTCTAGGGCAGCACGCCCACCTGATTCTTCTGCCACACCTTTGTTGGAAGTAAATAGTTGTTCATAGACAGAAGGCTTCCCATGTATTGCCCTGGTGCCAAAGGCATAATACACAGCTCCAAACCATACCTACACCATGTCCTGTGCCTTGCAGATAGCATCCAACATGATTTCCAACTCCCTGACCCCTTTGTGGGGCTGCACTCAGCCTCCAGCCCACATTTGACTCCTAGTGTCTTCAGACATACTTTGTCCTCTCTCCCCACTTCACTGGGGCCACTACTTCATCTGACCTATGTGCAGTCCTTTAGGGCTCCACAGGCCCTACTAGATGTGACCTCCAGCTTCCTATGCCACACTGAGCTGAACTCAGCCTCTAGCCCTTGTCTGGGCCACCCTCTTACTTCACTCCTCACTGGGGTCACTGACCTGCCCCTCGCTGGACTCCTGGGTCTTATGCCTCTTGGGCCTCAGATCCCTCTTTAGCAGACCTTGGCCCTGTTGGAGGCTCCATTCAGTGGTCTTGGAGCCTCCCTCATGCCCTACTCTGTGGACCTGGGCCCTGGACCTTTTTGTCAGGGTGTGCTCCCCTATCCTTTCCCCTCCATGGGGTACCCACAAGGTAGTGGGGGTTGAGGCCTTTTAGCACTCAACCCTCTCCTTTCACTAGGGAGGCACAGGTGTGGTTTTTCCTGGAAATTACCTCATCACCAGCAGCCCCACCACACCATCCATCTCTAGCAGGGTATAGTTTTAGGTCATGCCCCAGGACCAGGAATCTCCTCCATCCCCATATTTCCTACCCAGATCTCCAGGTGTTCTGGGAGCTGCAGTCTACAGGATGAGTGATGTTGTTTCTCTGGCTCCCTGTCAGCTTTGCTCCTAGGGCCTGGCCTTATACTGAAGCTGTCCAGCCCTTCTCTAATCTGGTGGCCCCCTTGCAGTCATGTGACCACCTAATTGGACCTAATCACACCTGCCAGCTATTCCACAGCCTAGTCAAACCCCTTAAAGTGGCAGGCACCAGAGGTGCCCAACCACAATAATACTTCAATATTTGTTTGGGTTAGAACATAACTTTAAGAAGAACATCCAACTGTGATTCTAAAATTCTTCTGAATGTCAAAGTTACCTTTATAGCTGTATAGGCTATTTCAAATGCTAATAATCCTCAACATTAAAATTTTGCACCTTATTTTTTGTTTGAAGCAGTCTTATTTGAGCTCTCAGATATTGAGATCTTATTATACCTACATCCACTAGACTGAAGAACCCATTATCAAAGTTTGTTCCCCAAAAAAGTACTTATGCACCAATCAACTTGTTCTTGCCATTCTTTTTCATAACCTATATAGATATTTTAATAAGTGTGTCCAACCCCTACATCTGTTTATGTTTTCATTTGTCAAGAACACTTACATAATACTTGAATTGTACCTGTTATTGTAGCAGTAGAACCACTGCATGCCATGATAACAGGAATGCTATTACTTTTATGATCTTTGATAGCACTGCAACAATCACCCTTTGGAATGATGTGTACAAATGTACTATTAAACTCTGGGCAAAAACATAGACTGTTATTATATAAATTCTTAGCTTGCTTTTCATTCTTAAAATCAGAAGCATCTGAGACTACAAATATTATGTATTTGTAGATTTTTTTAAATTATTTCTGATTAATACACTAAAATGGCATCTGTTTGTACCTCATAAAAAATGTAGAGTGTACACTAGTAACTGGCAAGACAATGCCATAAATGAGAGAGTCATAGATTCATAGACGTTAGGGTCGGAAGGGACCTCAATAGATCATCGAGTCCGACCCCCTGCATAGGCAGGAAAGAGTGCTGGGTTCAGATGACCTCAGCTAGATGCTTATCTAACCTCCTCTTGAAGACCCCCAGGGTAGGGGAGAGCACCACCTCCCTTGGGAGCCCATTCCAGACTTTGGCCACTAACTATGAAGAAGTTCTTCCTAACGTCTAGTCTAAATCTGCTCTCTGCTAGCTTGTGGCCATTATTTCTTGTAACCCCTGGGGGCGCCTTGGTAAGTAAAGCCTCACTAACTCCCTTCTGTGATCCCATGATGAACTTATAGGAAGCCACAAGGTTGCCTCTCAACCTTCTCTTGCAGAGGCTGAAGTGGTCCAGGTGCCCTAGTCTCTTCTCATAGGGCTTGGCCTGCAAGTCTTTAACCATATAAGTGGCCCTTCTCTGGACCGTCTCCAGGTTATTCACATCCCTCTTGAAGTACAGCGCCCAAAATTTCATGCAGTATTCCAGCTGTGGTGTCACTAGCGCCCAATAGAGGGGAATTATCACCTCCTTGGTTCTGTTCGTCATGCATCTGCTGATGCACGATAAAGTGCCATTAGCTTTCCTGATGACTTCATCACACTGACAACTCATGTTCATCTTGGAGTCCACTAGGACTCCAAGGTCCCTTTCCACTTCTGTGCCACCAAGCAAGTCATTTCCTAGGAAGTAGGTATGCTGGACATTTTTCCTCCTAAATGTAGCACTTTGCATTTCTCCTTGTTGAATTGCATTCTGTTGTTTTCTGCCCATATGTCCAACCTGTCCAGGTCTGCTTGTAGTTGTTCCCTGCCCTTCGGCGTGCCAATCATCCCCACAGTTTTGTGTCATCTGCAGACTTGGACAGAGTACACTTCACTTCCTAGTCCAAGTGATTGATGAAGACTTTGAAGAATATCAGCCCAAGGAGCCCTGCAGGACCCCACTGCCCACACCCTTCCAGGTCTATACTGACCCATCCACTACGACTCTCTGGGTACGACCCTCTAGCCAATTTGCCATTCACCAGACTGTGCAGTCATCCAAGTCACAGCCTTTTAACTTGTTCACCAGAATGGTGTGGGATACCGTATCAAAGGCCTTCCTGAAGTCTAAGTATAAGATGTCAACCCCTACTCCTGCGTACAGGTGTTTTGTAACCTGGTCATAAAAAGAGACTAGATTAGTCAGGCATTATCTACCTGTTACAAACCTGTGCTGGTTTCCCCTCAGCATAATTTGTCCTGCCAGGCTCTCGCAAATGTGAGCCTTGATAATTCTTTCAAAGACTTTGCCAAGGATGGAGGTGAGAATGACTGGTCTACAGTTGCCTGGGACCTCCTTCCTCCGCTCCTTGAAAATGGGGACCACATTGGCCCTCTTCCAGTCCTCCTGGCCCGTGCGCCATGAGTGTTCAAATATTCCTGCCAGTGGCTGTGCAATGACATCAGCCAGTGCCTTCAGTACCCTTGGATGGAGCTCATCTGGGCCTGCCAACTTAAATGCATCTAGTTCCTCCAAGTGCTTCTACACCAGGGTCTGTGCTTGGTATTCTGGCACCCTGCCACTGCCTTTCTACAATCCCAGTGAGAGACTTGTCTTGCCCCTCGCTTAGGAAAACTGAGGCAAAGAACTCATTGAGGAGTTCAGCCTTTTCCCCCCTGTCCATCACCAATTGCTTATGCCCATTTAGTAGGGGTCCTATTCCACCCTGGGCCTTCCTTTTACTCCCTATATATCTAAAAAACAATTTTTTGTTATCCTTAACTTGGGATGCTATCCTCAGCTCCATGGTAGCTTTGGCCTATCTAACTGTCTCCCTACAAGCGCGAACAGAGGAGGTATACGCCTCTTTAGTAATCTGTCCCTGTTTCCACTTTTTATATGCCCCCCTTTTTGCCTATAGGCTGCTCTGGATTTCTCTGGTCACCCAAGGAAGCCTTTTGGCCCCTTTCACCCTTTTTCCCCGCATTGGGATCATCTCCCTATGTGCCCAAAGGATCTTTTCCTTAAGGCATAGCCACCCATCCTGGGCTCCCATCTCTTCAAAAATAGGATATATAAGACTGGGGTAAAAGTGAGAGGGTACAAGAACAGAGAAGCACAAAGAATGTGAATTCAGTCTGACCTGGCTGTTTTCAGTTTAACCACAAAAATAATAGAATAGAAAACAGAAGATCCACTTTCAATGTTAGCATTAAGGCCACTTCATAGTCTCAGTTAGCAAATAAAACTGGCACCTTGCCCTCAGAAGGCTGTCTTCTTACCTTAAACTTCAGCTTGAAGGTGCTGCCTCTGGAAGTATCCAAGCCCTTTCTATTGCAGGATTTCATTTTTGAAACTTGTATAATAACTTTGCCCTATCAGGCTGGCTACCTCTTAGTGAACTCAGGCAAGTTATTTTAAAGCTGAGCAATTTTAGAGGTTAAGATACCTTCCTTTGTTCTTAGTCATTCAAGTTTTCCTTGTTTTAGGTTCCAAATGATTTAATCAAGTGTAACTTTTTAGGTTTATAAAAATTCTGTTATTTGCAACCTTCTTAGTTTTAAACAATTCTCATTATTAATAACTATTTGCTTTTTTCTTTTTCATAATCTATGTTTGATCATTTGGAACCATTTCCTTTCTTTCAAAGTTTAAAAATAATACCTTATCAGTTGTAATCACTATAATAAGAGTTTTTAATTGGTTGTAGTTACATGCTGTACTTACAAATTAAGAGCTTTCATTAAGTTTTCATGTAATCATTCTTTTAGATAATCTAATTTTGCTGTGACAGGTGTCTCAGACTTACCTTAGTCTTCAGACCATATCTAGAGGTCAACAAGACAGAGTGGTGTATAAAAAATAGGTATTTTTGAAATTATACTCTATACTCTCATACACATGCACACACACTTGTAGCAGAGATGCACTATAAAATATATCACAAAGGCAGCATTCCGAGTGTCTCAACTGCTATCAAGTCCTCTTAAAGACCCAATGCAGCAAAATGTCAAACACCCTGAACTAGCTTTGAAACAAATGTAACAGACAGTCAAGGGCACTGGATTCATCTTTATAATCCTTAGGATCCTAGGCTGCTCCTTCAAATATCCATTTTATCTATAGCACACTTACTGGTTTAATTTTGTAGAAGTTCCTGACAGTGTTTAGCTTCTATCCACACAGGTTTGCAAATGAACTCAAAATGTCAAAGTGAAACTCTGCAAAAACCAAGAGAATCAAGCAGAGACATGAATTACTTGTTATTACAATAAATAACAAGTAAATCTGTAAGTCTCCACAAGTCTAAACACAAAAGGTTCATAAAATCAGGAGACCCTTCCAGTGATCTGACCCGAGTTGGCTTTCTTGACCATATATTAAAGAAAAGGATTTAAAAAAAAGATTGAGTTTGGTCAGCCTGCTGCTTATCAGTAGCTGCTAATGACAATTAAGAACATACTCATCCAAGATTAGGGTTTTTTCCCCCATTTGATATGGGAGGAAAAGCCCCCAGTATCTGCCCCCTTGCTTCTGCTTGCCCCCCTACAGTAGTTGAGGGGGAACAAATTTAAGATGACCCTCCAAAAAGTAGATTGTGGAAATGGAAAAAGTTAACAACTTGATACATCTTCCATGTCTAAATCTAATTATTGGAGAGTTGCCTTAAATTAAGAGTTGTCCTAGGTTCGAGTAAATATGGTATTCAAACAGTAGCTACATATATAATATGTTACCCTATACTTAGTTTGTTGCAACAAATGCAGTAATTTAAGCTTGACACATCTATGCAATTCATGAAACTGAATATTTTCAACCTGCTTAAATTAATCAACTTAATCAATTAATCAATCCTATTGATAAAGCAAATTAAAAAATAGGATATTACATGCATCATCAGATTTAACTGAATTGCCACCTAATTTATCAACATATGCTAACTCATTTTTGCCAGCTTCTGATTTCATTTTCAGTAAAGCACTTCATGTGAGGCTTTGGAGAAACTACCAGATGAATAGTTTCAACTGGACTGTATTAAGTACAGGTGTGGTTGCCCTCTAAGTGCAGTAGCCCTGATGTTCTGTCCCAACCAGTTCCTGGTAGAATTCTGCTTCCTGAGTATCAATAGAATCATCCATTTAGTCATGCTTTTTTGTTATGCTTTCCTCCTGGCTCCAAGTATTGTATTTCAGTGCCAAATTAGCTTAGTAAAAATGTGATGGAGATCTGTTTGGGTACACTACAGAACTATAGAAATTGTTACTTCTGATATGGATATGTATATGATTGATTAGATCAAAAGCTAATAAAGCATGCATAACATGGTGGATCAACAGCTTGTAGCAAAAGCCAAAGCTACTCAAGTTTCACATGCCTCTGTGAAAAAGTATATCACAATCCTCAAAGCCAACACAAGGATATAACAAGCAAATGAAAGTTCCCCAGTGTAATTATTTTTTCTGGTGTAAAGCTACATTTGTTGTACAGTTTTGAGTAACAGCTGTAACACAGGTTTGGTCTGATGAGTCTCTGATGAGGGCTTTGAGGAAGCAATACTAAAACCACCAATTCAGCTGCTGAGAATAGCAGTTATTTACTTACAATCCAGTAAAATGAAGTGAGCAGGTCTGCAGACTGACAAATGGTTGAATCAGTACTCAGTGAGACATTTCAACAGCCAGCTGTGAGGGATACATATCACCCCAGAACAATGGGTACTGAGAGGTTCTAGACTGGGGAAGACAAAAGCACTTAGCTGCTGTTAAGGTAGAACAGGATAAATTTATGTCCAGATCTATGTGATGCAGAGTGTGCAATAACAAGAGCCTAGACTCAGTGACCCAGAAGGTCTGTTCTCAGACTGTATCTCTAATCTTCAAATATACTTCTGGCTGACCCTCAAAGTTCTTAAGATACTAGCTCTAAACCAATTCCCTTGCTTAGCAATAGGAAACAATTACAATTCCAACTGCTGTTATAAAATAGCAGTGTTTACAATGAACAAACTATGTTACACTTTAGTCACTCTTTACCTCTGTCCATTATACCTACTATAGCCAATTCAATAATTCTTGTTACATTATAAATGGAGAGGGTTGACCATGTTGCTAATTCCTCTGCACTATGCAGAAGCCTGTCTGCAAACAAGCTAAGCAGACACTGAGACAACTCATCCAAAGATGAATCATGGGGTAAAATGACTAACTGCAGAGCAGTTGATCTGTGGTAACCATGTCATGTGTATGCTGTATCCTACAATAAGCAGTAGCTCAACTGAGGCAATCTACTCTGGAATGAAACAACTACCAAATTATTGTGAGTTAACTTCCATTTAGTACATTTTGAGCAGACAGACAAAACAGCAATTAAACAGCACCTGTGTAGTATGTCCCCTGACACCTCTTCTAACTTGGTATAATTGGCTTGTCTTGTCACACCCTTTAGTTCTGTTTATGTGATGCTTTAATGTGGAATAACTTACATCAGCAGTTTAGAAGGTCAAACCCCAGCCTTATTACAAGATACAGGGACATAGACAATTCATGCTTATGGTTAAGGTCAATAACTGGAAGTAAGATACCAGCCAAGAATCAGGAGCCAAAGACAAGAACCAGGAAACAAACCAAAGGTCTAGAAAACAACTTGGCATAACCACCACAAAGCTTCAATCCTTACCACTTACAGTATAATTCAGATGCTGCCATAAATTTCAGGGCTACTGTACTTAGAGGGCAACCACACCTGTACTGATACAGTCCAGTTGAAACTGTTCATCTGGTAGTTTCTCCAAAGCCTCAGATGAGGTAAGAACTCTTACCCAGGCTGACTACTACTGATACATTAACTCTGACATACATTTCTAATAAGTACTGTCATTAATCATGAGATGCTACTTTCTGAGAGTCAGGGTGGTAAAATTAGGCCTTTTCTCTGTAGAATAGACCCAAACCTGCTCTCACTGAAATCAATGGGAGTAAGACTGGGCTCACTGAGGTTAATATGAAAATCAAATAGAAGAGGACAAATATTAATATACAAAAATACAATGACATTTAATTTTATATTAGGCCCTCTGTATAGAAGCAGTTTCACAACACAATTATTGCATTATGCTTTTTATCATAAAAATAGTTACAAGCTGTGTCTTGGGTTTAAACATTTGATAACTATGGGTTATCAACTACATGTGCTGATTTAAGGTACATTAGCCATTTTAAGGCATCTTAAGGGCACAGGTCTACATGTGCATGCCCTTAAGGAGCCTTAAAAATGGTGATTTTAGGCTATTCATGCCTAAATTTGATACCTTCAAAACAGGTGAATTATGCGTGAATAGCTAAACTGCCTTAACACATGTGTAGATGTGCTAAGGCACATTAATGCTGTGTATGTCGGCTGATTTGGGATTAACTTTAGTCTCAAGTCAGTCCGCACACCACATTAATGTGCCTTAATGCATGCCTAAATCCCAGGAATGTAATATAATGCACTAAAAATGTTAATGTATTATGTTATTTAGGTGATTAGAAGGTTATACAAGATTTGTTTCCTATGCAAACTGCTAGCTCAGTCCACAACATTCATAATTAAAGTAAATCATAAAACAAAAGGCTTAAATCACTAAAATATCACTAAGCTTTTGTACAAGGCCAAAGCTGCCATGGAAAATTGGTTTTCTGCAGCTTACATAGCCATTAATAGACTCTGCTTAGCAGCAAATTTCTAGTGATTCAAGCCAAAACTCTTTATACTTGAGACACTATAAATGACATGCATTTACTCAGACATGTTTAATGACATTGACATAACATTATAACCTTATGTTATTAAAGAAAGAACACTGACATATTTTGAACACTTACTATTTTAAGTGCTAAAATGTTGTAATGTCTCATCCAGCACACTGAATTCAATGGAAAGATTCCCATTAGTCTCAGTATTCATTAGACTGAGACCTAAATTAGATTGGTCCAGTTATTTTAATCATTTTTTATATAAAAGAAATCATTTTAGAAAATAAACTGTTATTAGTAAAGCATATGGAGTACAAAGTCTATGAATCCACACTTAACTAATGCCACAATGTATGGTCTACACAGAATAACTAGTAGCCTCTTCCCAAATTTCAACAAAGATCTTACAGAGCTATGAGAGCTCATAGCTTCATAGAGTTGAAAGCCACGAGTGACCATTCAGTCATCTAATCTGACCTACATATCACAGGGTATTACCCCTGTAAAGAATCCAACATCCATGGCTAGACTTATTTGATCAGTCATAATAGGGGCCTTTTTGGTATAGTTTTCTGAAATTCTTGAATAGTATACATTGATTATTAGAAGTGGCCTTGGCTAAGTCATTTAACCTCCTGCCCTCAATCTCCCGAGATGTAAAATTGGAGTAAAATTTAATTAACCATCAACACACTTGAGAGGAAGGTAGCTATGTTTGTGAAATGCTTAGAATTACTATAGCAACACAGCTTTCAGTATCCATGAAGTATTCAGGTAATTACAGTATTTTATTTCACTGTAAATTGAATTTTACTCCATAATCTCTTCTTCTGTATAAAAGAAACTACTCAAAATCCTTGGTTTTCACAACTGTTATACTGGCATCAAAAAAGTGTATAACCCCATAAGTATAAAGGCATGTTATTTAAACAAAAAAATGGGCTGTGGTCCATTAGTGACATTTTGCATACATTGACCTGACATAGTTCTTGGTTTGGACTCACTAAGACAAAACTGGAATTGTGGGCTCTTCAATTTTGTATTTGCTTTACGTATTTTTTAAATTATTATTTTACTTTTAAGAAATGTGGTAGAAGACATTTGAGCATAGAATTATGCTGCATTTTAGTCACTGCCCAGAATGTGTATCCTAAAAGGCTATTTAATTTCCTCCATTAAAATACACCTGCCAGAGTTAGGACTGCAAGATTTGGTCCAGTGGTTGAGACTAGTATTAGTTGAGCAATACAAGAGATCCACACTAACCCAAACTAGTAACTATGAGACACTTTTGGCACATCTACATGTGCGCTTTAATGTGTAGTAGACTATTTTACTCCACATTAAAGCATCACATAAAAAAGTGACATTATATCAATGTGCAGTAAAATAGTCTACTGTGCCTTAAGCATCACTAAAAAACCATGCAAATGTCCTATTCTGCACAAACACAGCCTAATGTGTATTCATTTAGTACCTCAGGGCACTTTTCCATGTGTTCCTGTGGGGGGCAGCTCTAAGAGCCCCTCAAATTAAACTTCCACTGTCTCACGTATCAGCATCCCCATTCTTAAAAATGGCAGCAAGGGTGCTGGAACAAGCTTTAGTTCAAATGCCCCCACCACAATTTTTAAGCATGGGGATGCTGATACATGAGACAGAAGGCTGCTGGAGCTTTTCATTCTCCATCTCATTTAGCCTTTCATCTGTCTCCTTAGCCTCTGAACGTCTGTTCATTAGGAGCCTTCTTTGAAAAATCCATCTTATTTTCTCCATCTATTGTCTTACAGTTATAGTTTTTTATTTCTGCTGCCTTACACTGGAGAAGGATCTGTTACCAATCGTATGATGTAGCTGGACTTCTCTGTTTGCTAGTATCACTAAAGGAAAAATTAAGTCTATTTTCAGAAAACATTTTGAATTTGACTTTCATCCAACACAGAATACATTTTCTGAATTCTGAGTAAAAAATCCATCACTATCCAACTGTACTCAGCCAATAAGCTGTGGGATCTCCAAGCATCCCATCATCATACATGTTGATATGTTACAACAGGTGAGCATCATAGAGTAGCTCATTAAGGAAAGCAGTGTTTGTTCTATTTATTTTTCAGACTGTAGCCAGAGCTCTTATATGACTAAAATATAATATTATTTGGCTGAATATAAAATCAAAGTTGGAAAGGAATTTTTCAGCTCCAGAAAAGATAAAAGTGAGTTACTGCTTTAATTGGCTGTTGAATTAGCTCACATGAAAAATAGCTCATGGTCTTTTCAAGTTCTGTGGTTTAATAAGATTCCCTATTACTTCTTTGTCTGATGATTTACTAGAGCAAGTTTATTCCTTCTGGCCATATTGATTGCATTCAAATCCCAGAGTTAAAAAGGCATGCAGCCATGCAATAGAGAAAACTCATTACTAACACTTTTAGTTTCTTGTTAACTTGATAAAAATATGCACCGTGTTATATGTGATGATGCACCACAACATCTCCACCTCTCTTTTCAAAATTCTAGATCTGCCCATGACAGGCAACCTAGCCAATAGTGCAAGTTCATGGCTGTACCAGATGTACAGTGGCATCTTAATTGATCCATTAACTGGAGAGGAAGAACACCTTCCCCGTGAGCCCCACATTGGTAGTGGTAGCATGTGGCTAGGTAGCCAGTACCTGAGGGCATTTGTACACATGATTGCACCGCAGCACATGCAGTTGTATAAGCAGCGAAATGCATGTCAGCTCTGAAAAAATGGTGGCAGCATGCTTTTAAGCTAAAACACAGCAAAGGTATTGTAGTTCAAAAGCACACCACTGCTATTTTCTGCGTGCTGACATACATTTCACCACTTATACAACTGTACATGATGCAGCGCAGTGTACATCAGTTTGTGTGCAGATTAATCAAGTCTGCTCTGACACACTGCAGACACAAATCTGCTCCAGAGCATCCTGGCATGAAAATGTATGTGTATAAATGCTCTGAATGACTCAGAATTCAAAGGAAAGAATGGCTTCTCAGTACAAAATATGATTCCTTTCGAACAATTATTTGTCCTAGTATAATAAGTCAGTCAGTGTCTTCCAGCTGGGCTTTGCATATACTATTTTGATCAATAACTCCTTAGAACAAATCTTATTTATTCACTCAAACAAATTAGAACAACTCTCTTTCACAGATATAGGATGTTCCTTCAGCAGATAAAAATTCAAAAATAACTTGCTGCTTTAGGCTTAAGAGAAGAGCTTGATAATATTTTAGAGCCTCAAAAATAAAAATAAATATATAAAAACAATTGTCCCCCCCCAAGGCTAGACTTTGGAGATCTCCAAAAATGTTGAACTGCAGGAGTCCAAATTTCTGTTCAACCCTCTAATGTGCCAGACAGTTCTATTTTAAATGTGACTGTAGAGTAGTCTGATGTCTTCAATGAACTTTGCATCAGGTCCCTGTTGCATTGAAGATATCCCCATTTAGTCTCAGAACTATACATCAACATACTCACTGGGCATGCCTACACATGCAAATAATCCAAGAGCACTTTACTCTTGAGTAAAGTCTCCCAGGTACATGTCTATATCTGCAGGGATGCTGGAGCAGATTTGCTGTTCATAGCAGCAGACTGCTTCCGCTCCCTACAGCCCTGCAGTTGACTTCTTCAGCAGCCAGGGTAAGCTCTAGGCTACCCCCAGGGGCCAGGAAACTGCTGTCTCTTAGCAGGGGCTAGGACATTGCTCCCTGCCCCAAGAAGCTGCCTGCTGCCAGGACAGGCTTTGCCACCAGAGCCCATGCAGGGAAAATGTCCCCGTGCCCCAGCAGCAGGGAGCTCCAAGCCCCCATTCCATGATAATGGGGCCTGGGCTGAGAGATCCTTATTTCCCAGCCCAAGTCCTGTGGGCACAAGGCCCAGGCTGGTAGATCCTTATCTCCCAGTGCCAGCTCCATCTTTGCAGGGCCAGCACTGGAGCCTCACAGTTGCAGGACCCAAGCTGGGAGATCCTTATCTCCTACCCTGGATCCCATGACCTTGGGGATCAGGCTGGGAGATAAGGATCTCCCAGCACCAGCCCCATGACCACACAGCTGGTGTTGGGAAATAAGGATCTCCCAGCCCAGGTCCCACAGCTATGGGGCTCAGACTAGGAGCTCCCTGCTGCCAGGGCAGGGGGCATTGTCCCCACCTGGGCTCCAGTGGTGATGGAATGCTGCCCGGCTGACCTGGAACACATTTGCTCCCAGTCAGGCATCTACATGTGCACTACTATACAATTATTAATCATGAGTAAATTTGCTACTTGCATTTGCAGGTAGCAAATTTATATACAATTCAAGCCAATTACTGCTCAGTAAGCATCTGCATGTGTAGACACAGATGCTTACTGTGCAGTAACTAGCTCTACTGAACAGTCAAGCGTCTCATGTAGACATGCCCAGTGATCATTAACTGTCTCCCCACCCAGTCCTAAGAACCAAAGGCAGTTTAGCCAGGAACTTCAAGGGACATTAATCAAAACTAAAGAGCATTGCTTCTCACCACATACAACCATACTACTGTCCACCTTAATGGAGCATTGACCTGTACATTTATTGCTCACATAAGGTCTCTGCTGAAGCACTGACCAATGTAGGCCTCACTGGAGCTGTGAGTAATCTGCAAACTGCTAACACAAGCTTAAACAGGATTGTGCATATACAATGTAGTTGTGCAGATTTATCATACCATTAATTAATAAGGCTGGTATTTGATGATTTAAAAACCACAAGATAATAATGGGATGTACAAGGAGAAGGGCAATTTGTACAAGGAGTAGGAGAATCCTGTAATATATTTTCTAAAAAACAAGGTACAAGAGGTATATTATGCAAATGGTTTTGTTGTGATCACTGTGTAAAAGAAAAATTGAAAACCTTAGGAACTTTGTACTAGGCCTAGGTGATGCAATATGCAAGCTGTGCTTATACCTTACCAGAAGCATCCAGGATTAACACCTTGCAACCTATTGCTTATTCATGTTACTGAGTAGGTCCCCTGTAGATAATAAATTTGGCTGAGCCTTCACCACTGAACGGAGCCTATGCTCATCCTTTCTATAACATCAAAGTCTTCAAGGAGAATCAACACTAATTGCAGTAAATGCAGCAACACAGATAACCCTCCAACCAAGCACACACACAAAGAAAACACCAACCACTTGAATGGAGAATGACAACCACAAGGATAAAGAGCTTGCTCCTGGCCCAGTCCCAGACTGTGGAAAGGGCTTCCATGGAAACAAAGGACCATCACAAACCCCACCACTAGGCCTGTGTGAAACAGCAAGTATTTGATTCAGATTCAGCCAATTTGGGGGGACACTGATTCGATTTGGTGATTCGAGTCACTGTCCTGATTTGATTTGGCTGAATCAGATTCAGAGATTTGGTGCCGATTCAGAGATTCAGCCATAGACTATAATGGGGAATCACTAAAACACCTATAACTTTGTCATTAATGTCTGCCAATTCAGATACAGACAGCAGAGATGGTAGCTCCTACTGAGGGCACAAAGCCTGTCAAGTTTCAAGGAGATAGGTGCAGGGTTTTCTGTCCAAGTACCCACTCTAACTGTTGAAAGCAAAATTCATATCACTTGTGTGTGTTAGGGGATGTAAGTTGTAGCCATGTTGGTCTAAGGACATAGGCAGGCACGGTTCTTTGGGTCAATCTGATATCTTTTATTAGACCTATTGAATAGTTGGAGAAATATATCTTAGCAAGCTTTTGGGTTTAAAAACTCTTCATCAGGCTGAAGAAGCATCCACAGTTGGTATGTGTGATCTTCCTGGATGGAATGAATAGTAAAGAAGCCAGAGTCTGGGAAGAAAGCCAGTCAGTGAAAATGTAAATTGAAGCAGCAGGGAGTGAGACAGGCTGGGAGAGGGGGAAGGGGATGTAGCAGGTAAAAGTGGAAGGTACCTGGGAAGTCAGATGTCAGGCAAGTTATAGTGTTTCGTAAATCTAATATCTATGTTGAGTCCATGAGTTTTTATAGCCAGTACATTTCTGAAGTGAAATTTGTAGGCTTATCTACAAAAGGTTTTAATTTTGGCAGAGTTTTTGCTTCCCCACTGGTGGGCAGCAATCAGGGACTATCAGGGCCCTTCAGGCAATCAGTGGGGAATGCTGGGGTGGTCACAGCCCCCCGACCCCCACCCAGTGCCACCCCTGCCACAACACTGTGCTCTGCTGCCTTCCCCAGGAGCCCCACACTGAGGCAGCAGGGCAGAGTGCCTCAGCAGGGACGGCACTGGGAGGGAGCTGTGGCCACCCCAACATTCGCCCTAGCCCCCATGTGACTGCTGTTCTCAGAGCAGCCATCACCTGCTCCACTCCCAGTCTGTCCATCCCCCACGCCCCCACTGGGAAGAGGCATTGTAGCCCCCAGCCTGCAGCAGCATCCCAGCCTGGCTCCACACACAGATCTGGAGGGGTACATGCCTCCTATGGCTCCCAGGGTGCATGCAGTGTTGGAAATACCCTCCTACCTTCCCTTGGCTCCTCCTGCATCCCACCTGGGGGTCCCTTTCACCATCCCTGCCCCACTACCTCACTCACTGTTGGGGCCTCAATCTCTCCCCTCCCCGCCCCCCGCCCTCAACTTACTGCATGGAGTCTACACCCCCAGCTGCCTGGCTGAATTCCTGAGCACCTGCATGGTGACATATGCAACACTCATTGGTGGCATTATTGACTACACTGGGCCAAAAAAAGCCAATAACATTAATTTTCCTTTTATCTGTGCCAACACGATATGTGACCGATATATCAGTACACCTCTAGACAGGCCCTCCAATGTTGTTTGCCCAGGGCCACAATAAATCTTGATCCACCTCTGGACTTAGTTTTTATCTCACATCTCACCTATTAAACTCTACAAGGTCTTTTGAGCCCATCTGAAATGTATTTTTTCAAATGCTTATTATTATTTAGCTAAGTTGGAATGGATTTTCACAGTGATGACAACAGGCTGATCACTGATACAAAGGCAACCCCCTACTACACTTCAAACCCCAGGTCTGAAGCATGGGGACTCCAGAGCAAAGAAAAGGTCACCAGACTGTTTCAACCTGGATTTAAGACATATAATAGTTCATTAGCCTTGGTCTTAGAGATCACCAAATCATCCTGACTGAATTAAAAAAAAACAGATAACAGCCTTGCCTTGACACAAAATTCTTAACCTGCTAGCACATCTTCACTACCAATACAAAAAGCACCCCCATCAAAAACCATAAGAATCCATGATTCCTACAAATCTTTCTCAAAATGTCACATATATGATCCAGTTCCCCCATGGCCACTACATGGGTGAAACTAAACAGCAACTATACACCAGAATGAACCTTTACAGAAAACATAGAGGATGGAGACACATACACACCATTATGAGCACATTTGTCACAGAAAAACCATCCCTCTTTATCTTCACTATCCATGTGATCAAGGGAAATCCACTGAACACCTTTAAAAGGCAAACTTGCAAACAAAAAATCATAAATTGGCTATACACTAATAATCATGGAGTAAACATTTATATTAGGTTTATGGCATATGCTTTTTATCTAATTCCTGAATTATTTCCATACAAGAAAAGTAAGAAAGACAATGCTCCCTTTTGATAGGCGTTGATTTCCCTGTAATCAGCCTCTTTATTTCTACTTATTGTGTGTCTACTACCCAGAGAATCTCTCTCAATCCCTCCCCTCTCGTTTTTCATTGTGCTGTGCCTAACTTCCTGTGATCAGAAACCTGAGGAAGAACGTCTTGTATTCCAAAGCTTATCTAACTTTATCCCAAATACATAGGTGGTGCAATAAAAGATATCACCTTAAGAAATCCTTGCCTCTTGACTGATTTCTGGTCCATCACACCTACAACTTCACTCTTACACTAATGAAAAGAATAGCAGGAAGTCCTGGCTGCTATTCTTACTAAAATAAAATTAAAATTTGTCCCACTTCCTGGTCCTGGGAACTTCTGTATGAAACTAGTGATTCTTCTCTCAGTTGGTTTTATCTCTCTCTTCCATTCTTCTCTGTTCTGATCTGCCATGGACTGACGCTCTGAAACACACAGAGGTTTGTGGAGGGTTTCTGCTACCGCCTCTGCTGCTGTGACACCCAATCATCTTATTATGGAACCATTTTCCTGTGGGACAAAGAGGTTTGCATGGGCTCTCCATCAATGAATGAATTTTACCAAAAAGGAATTAACTTTTTCAAGGCCTACTTTAGCCTGTTTAACGTATTTTGATGTATTTGCATCTGTTATGGTAAAATTTCCATTAATTCAAGGGAAATTTTGCTCGAAACATGAACAAATAATTAAGCCCCAAAGCAGTAACTAAGTTCTTATTTCAGAATCTATAACAATATACTGTTCACTTCCCTGAAATGCACAAGAGAATACAAACACATTTTTTTTATGAAAGCATAGACCTACATAGTGAAAACGACATATAATATATACTGAAGAGGAGCAAGTATGCAGTCAGCTTCCTCAAAGGAATGTTTGCTAAAAAGCCATAGAGGAAAACAAATAACCAGCAAACACAAATGTAGACAATCTAGTCATTCCAAAAAAGAATAACAACAGAAGGTTAAAACAATTGTATACATGTCAGTGTGAATAATGAGGAAGACATAGAGCAAAGCAAGTAATTACACACTTTGCAAAGTACATTGCTTTACGTATCTTTGTTGTATGTGGCATATTTCTGTTTTCATATAGTCCAATACGCAAGTTTTATTAAGAACAAGCCAACATATACTACTGCATTTAAGTAGGAGGGAGCTACTTGCAAGAAACTTCCCATGAAAGGCCCCTTATGTCTGAAATTTCATGACGGTTGGGTCTGTCAAATATTTACATTCCATTATTCTTAAAGGAATTACACGATGAACCAAAGTTTAGAGAGCCCTCAACTCTCATTCATATGGTGCCTTTTATTATATTTGGCTATTCCTCCTGTCTTTAGTTTATTCTCTTTTCTTACTAATCTTCATGGCTATTATAACTCCTATTTTAGGAGACGACTATTATCCCTCTTATACATAGGGACCACAGTACTATTAAAGCAGCTTGCACAAAACTGACAGCACAAAGTCTTGCAAAATACTGCCTTAACAATACAATTCCACATTTACAGCAAGTGAGGTTAATGCCAACTGAGACCACTCACTTTTGCAGCTGGCTATTGTCTAGCTTTGACAGGATGATTTTTTGACTGCCTGTCCCCAATAGATTGGTGGTTTTAGAAGTGGAATGATGCTAGTAGAAATGTAACAGCATTCTACCATTTTATTGATGCAATGTTGCATAAGTAACTGAACAGAGCGCATAATTGTACTTCAAGAGTAAACCTGTGATTGCACTTTACATATGGCACAGCAACACATGTATATATGAGTATATATGTGTGTGTGTGTGTGTGTGTGTGTATGTGTTTAATGATAAGCCATTTATATATGTGTATATACATTTGTATATATGCATCTATACATATGCATATTGTATATATGTATGCATACGGATACATCTGTCTTTTGTATTCAAGTCCTGCTTTTTATACCTGCATAGGCACGTCTACGCAAGATGCTAAATGTGCAGTACTACTATGCATTACCACATGACAGCAAAAGCCATCCTAATGCACAGTAGAATTAGTCTAGTATGCATTAGCATCACAAAAAAACTGCACCAGCACTACTGTGCAATACTGCCAATTATGATGCATTAAGTTAGTACTTCTTACAGGTACTGAAGTTAGTGTACTGTAATTATGGCACATTAAAGAATGTGTAGCTGTGCCCTGTTATAAGCATGGCTGGTAGAACCATCTATTAAGGCTAGTAGACTTTGTTCTCAGTGGCCCCAACCCTCCTGGGGTCACTGGGTACAGGAGGGATGGAGAAGGAAAATTATATCCCAAGGAAACCAATGTTAAAGCTGTAGAACAGGAAGGTGCTTTTTTAAACTTGTTCAAATGAGTAAGTCAGGAAGTCAGAGGGAGACAATAAAACTGAAACCTGACAGGTCATCGGAAGGGAAAATTGGGCCAGAAACTGGTGATTAAGGGTCATGAGCAATGATATTAGAATTAGAACAGGCTGAAGAATAATAATTGGGAGGAGAAGTTAAAACAGGCAGGGCAAGGAGATTGGGACTTCTGACATGGAGCATAGATTAAAAACTAGTACACAGCAAGGAAAGAAAGGGAAAAGAGACAGATCTGTTGAGAAGCAAAGATGTAGGTTGAAGGGGCAGGGAAGAATTGAGACTGGCTATGTAAAGAGTGAGGACAAACTAGGAATGTAAGCCGTTGAGGAAACTAGGAATGGCTAATCAATGAAGCTAGGACAGAAAGTGAAATAGGAGAGAATTGGATTTCCAGGACAAGGAGACTAAGCCTGGGATGAGGAGCTTGCAGAGCAGATACTAGGATTGGCTTACAAAGAAGAACAGGGGCAGATTAGAGGAGAATTGGCACAAAGAGGTAAGATAGGGAAACCAACAGAAAAGTCTAGGCCCTACACTTCCTCCAGAATCAGGAATGGAAACCCAAATCCTGGAGTTTGACCATTGCTCTGTTGTCAACAAATGTATTTGAAACCTACTGGCAAAATGTCCTACCTCCTCATGCATTTGTCTCTATATAGGGTGGCTGTGTACTACTGCTATGAGTTATTCCATTTCTGCAAATGTCAGAGATCACTGCAGTAGGTTTAATGGTTCCAGCTGTGCTAATGGCCCCAATGAGACTCGATAAAATGCTGCCATGTGATAAAACTGAAATTTTCTTTTATTTCAGCTTGTTTGTGTAAACTAGAAAATTACACAAGCAAAAAGTGACATTTAAAAGAAGATTGTTAAATTGCAAAGTCTTTAAACACCTAAAGATTAGGATATGCCAAAATTAATTTGGCTTCTTATGAACATACATGATACAGTCTTTCATGACATGGTTACATAAGACTTTTTCCCAGAAGACCCATCTCATCCAAAGCACAGAACAGACCTACTTTGAGGATGATTCTGGACCAAATTTTAAAGGACACTTGGCTGTAGGACCCTTGATTAATCTGCTGCAGAAGTTGAAAGATGTGTATTGAATGAGGTAGGAACTGCAGAAAATAAAATATGTTCCCATAGTTAAGGAAGTTGAATAATGACCTGGAAAACTGGATTCTATATCTGCCTAGCCCAGAGTTTCTATATGATAGTGGGTGCATGTACATGAGACGCTAGAAGTGCAGTAAACTAATTCTACTACATATTACCACATCAGTGAAAATCGTTCTTATGTACTAATGCACATTAAAATTAATCTACTGCACATTAGCATCATGTAAAAAACATGCGTTGGTGCTACTGCACAGTACTGCTGATTACAGCACATTAAGTTAGTACCTATTATTTCTGGGCATTTTTACACATGCAAGCACCCGGCACTGCAATACTTGCAGTTGTATAAGTGGCAAAATCCGTGTCAGTGCTGAGAAAATGGCAGTGGTGCACTTTTGAACTAAAACACATGGGAGGTGCTTTAGTTCAAAAGTGCACCACCACTATTTTCTGCATGCTGACGTGCATTTCACCACTTATACAACTGCACTTGTGTTTTAGCTTGTGTAACACACAAGCAGTGGATCTCCAGTGTGTTACAGGATGAAAAAGTATGTGTAAATGCCCACAGGTATTAAACTTAAGGTGCCATAATTATGGCACATTAATGAATGTGTAGACGTGCCCACTGAGCAAGTCACCTACAGTAAATTTTTCAGAGGTGGCCTTTAACTGCGTGTTCCTCTGTTTCTTGATTTGAGTCAACTTCTGACTTGTGACCAATTCTGATTTACAGAATCAGAAGTGCCGTGCATGCACAGCTGCATCTGTAATCAGGGCAGCTGTGCTTTGAATATACTAACTGCTATATATTACAATTCACTCTGAAAAATTGGGTTCAAACTACCTCAAATTTAAGCAATCAAAATTAGTTGAACCTTGTGATCTTACTCTCTCTAAATTTTGGTTTTTCATGCATGCAAGTGGGATAGTCCTACACTTTCACCTCATCAAGCACTTTGAAAATTGATTTATTAATATTTGGAAAGTAAATACTATGTTGTGATGAATGTAGTGAAGAAATTAACCATTATGTCTCCACAGCGGGATTTAAATGGGGTGTACTTAACAACACATGGGGTCACATAACAGAGAAATAAAATACAAGGAGAAAAAATACTGACTAGCTTCCCATTAAGTGAAAACTGTCTGCTCTGTGTTCTAACCGTGTCAGGGATCCAGAGGAAAAAAGATGTGTGATAATGTTATTAAAGACTGTATCAAAATTCAGATCCATTGGGGAGCTGAATTAAAGTTTCAGAAACAATCTTCACCCTGGAATTTTTTAAGTTTTTAATATTTGATTGTGCCCTCTTAGCAATGTTCCTTTAACATAGTGTTAGTATGCAATAGATTAAAATAGACTAATAATTAAGGAATTTCAAATACATTGGTTAAGATTGAGTAGACAAGAAAAATAATTTGAGAAGGCCTAAGAATAATTAAAAATGACTAACGGAAATTTTAAACTGCTGTGAAGAAGGTCCATAATACTTAAAAGTGACAGTTATTCATCTGTGGAAATGTTGCCCAAAAATAAGCCATGAAAGCCTCTTTTCCTGAGTTATTTAGCTAGAATAGACAAAACCCTGAAGAACACTGAGCACTGGTAAAGCAATGAACCAAATGCCCTACTAGCAGTCTGTTCCATGTCTTAATTTCTAAGATTTCACTATATAATAATACTCAGATCTTTTATAGCACACATTTTCTTACAGTCCTGCACTAACATTCATCTTCTCAACACATCCCAAGGGTGCAAATAATATTATTCCATCTAGCAGGTAAGAAAACTGAAGAAGAGAGCAAGAGAGAGAGAGAGAGAGAAAAGAAAAAGGTTCAGTGATATGGCCAGAACCACAGAAGCCTATGACAAAAAAGCCAGGATCGGAGAGTCTTGTTCTGAGACTATGGCCCTGCAGCCTGCTGGAAGTAATTAAGGAGTATCTCATTCAGAAACAAATCTCTCCACCATGCCCATTCATAAACCAAGATCCAGGCTGAGTGTAAGGAACCAGGCAAAAAAAAAGACAGGGTGCTATGAATGAAGGAAGAGCTTTAGCAAGCCACATCCTTTGGTCCACACATCACAGAAAACGAATCCCTGGGGTGGGCACTGAAATCTTGATGCTTAATCACAGTTTCCCCTAAGACTCATGTTAAATTACCTATAAGAAAGGGCTGCGGATCAGAAATGAGTGCTCAGACCTACTTCCCAGAAAGAATTATTTTGCCAAGGGCTTGACATGACAGTGATCGCTGTGTCGTTTCTTGCACCGGTTTCCTGGCATCGAAATCTTTCCCGCGCCCCATACCCCTGTCCTTTCCAACGCCCTCGAGGCAGCCAGCTTTTCTCTTCACGCCGTGACAACATCATGAAGCAACCTGTTATCTACAGCATTAACTCTCTCCGCAATGGAAAGGGTGGGCAGGAGGGGGTTGCTTGCAAAGCAACTGCGATGGAAAGAAGCTCTCTGCATCTGATTGCGCTTCCCCATCTCTGCCTTGCAGCTGTTGGCTCTGAGCTCCCCTCTCCACCGATGGTTTCCAGGCAAGCCAAGGGCCCAAGGGACGCAGAGAGGATGGGGTGGAGGAAGCTACCCATTCTCTGCACAACGCGGGTCCGCCCCGGTCACCCAGCCCGGGGCTTTCCCAGCTGCTCAGAGGCAGCCGAATTCCTCGGGGGCGGCGGGGTGGGGCAGCCCGGGCGGGTCAGCGGTGCTGCTGAGGGGAGCTGAAACACTGTTTCCTGCAGCCTGACTCGGCCCCTGTATGGCAGCAAACACTGATCAGAGGATTGATCTTCTCCATCTCCCGCCGCATCAGCGCCTGCCGGGCGCTCTCGCCCCCGCCACGCCCCTGAGCCATGGGGAGCGCCCGGGTTCAGCACCGCGGACAGCTCCCGCTTCGCTGCTGAATGCAGGGACCGCGGCCGCGGGCAGGAAGCCGCCCGGGCCCCAGCTTGGGGCTTGGGGGGAATCGTGCAGGGGGCAAGGGCAACGGGGTGCACAAAGCGAGAGCGTCTGGCTTTTTCACTAGGTCCCTGTGAGGATCACTCAGCACCTCCGCTTCCCGCCCAACCCTCCCCAGGTTCCTCACTCCAAAAATTCCCCCACTTCCACTCAGCCTCCCCACTAGCACTCTCTCTCTCCGCCTCCCAAGATCCCCACCTTCTTCCGTGTAGCCCTCGCCCCTCACATCGTGCCTCTTGAACACCGTCCCTATGAATGGCTTGCACAGCTGGATAAGGCAGCCGACAGGTTGGTTGGTTGTGAGGCTGAGAAGCACTGGGCTGGGCTCACTCTCTCAACTCCCAGCCAGGTCCCTCATCCTGCCATAGTCTGAAAAGAGAAAACTGCTTCAGCAAGGAGCCATCTCAGCATCTTCCATGCTGCATTATGTCCTTGCTGCTGGAAATGCACACAGTCCGCGCCCAAGCTCTGCATTTCCATGGAGTTTTCTCTCCCCAAGGTACTTTCAGAGGTTCCTTCTCTGCTTAAAGAACACCCTACAGATCAAGAATGGCAAGCATAATGCCAACGAAAATGCAGTCCACACTTTCATCCTCTGGACCCTGCCTTAGCAGACAATGTCCTGTCCTAGTTTATTAACCAGGATAAGGGAGAGAGAAGTGTAATCAGGCTGCTGCTTTTTCTGTGCTGAGTGGTGACACTGGACCTTTGCTTAATAAAAGGAAATTCTACTCAGTTATGAAAGAGTGGAAAATGTGGAAGACTAGCATATCTGGAGGAAAGGGAGTCGTATTTCTGTTATGCTATGGGAAAAAAATTATGTTGCATATCTCTGCGCGAGCTCTCGCTCTCTCTCTCTCTCTCTCTCTCTCTCTCTCTCTCTCTCTCTCACACACACACACACACACACACACACATACACACACCTGCACACCTACATACAGACAGGCTTTGGATTGGCCCCAGGGACCATTTTCCAAAAGTCCTTTGTTCTAAACTGGGAATTTGCTAGGTGTCTCTATCAGTATGGGCCATAAGTAGCTTCTCATGATGGGTAAAGCAAGGGTACCTATCTTTGGGAGAGGAAATACAAGGTACATTTGTTTAGGAGAGAGCATTTTGGTTTATTAAAGTCCAGCAAAAGACAATATAATGGTCTTGCTGTCTCTTAATCCCGTAAACCCTGCTTTGTATGCTGCTAACACCCAGGCAAAGATTTTTCGCCATAACTGTAATAGAAAATATATTAGGGTGAAAACACATTTCCACCCATACCTTACAGATCACTGCACACATTAAGTTGTTGCCAACCATTTCATTGGTTTTCCTATGAGCACAAGAGGAAACACGTTTCCTCCTCACCTCTTTCCTCTCACCCCACTTCTCTGTCGCAAAGATGATTTTTCCTTGCCATGCTTTAGCAGTGACGCTTATGATAAATATCTCCTAATACTTCAAGTCTGAAGCAATCTTCTTCCAGATGTTATTTGTAGGCAGGGAAGGTTATCCAGGTTCCCACTGGTTTTCTGACATTACAGAAAAGAGGAGCTATTGACACAATCATTGATTTTTTATTTTTTTTTTACATTTATCCTGCTTTTTCGCTTTCTAGAGCCCTGTATACATACTAATTAGGACAGCTGTCATTCTCTGGGTTTTACCACTGCATGTGTCAGATGAGGCAGAAAAATATAACATTAATCTTAAAAAGCAAAAACTTGCAGCCCAGCCACGTGTGGTGACCATCAATGAACAATAACGTTATGGGTCAGAGGAAAAATAAAGGAAATAATTGAAAGTACCGTGGTTGTTAAAATGATTTGGGGAAGGGGGGAAGCCTTCCTCCCTTTGTCCTACCCGTACAATAAAAAATTGTTAGAAATGCATTTGGGCATGTTTTACAGATAGCAACAACAGAGCTTTCAACACCAATAGGCTTTTTCATGTAAGACATAAAACATTTGACATGGACTGTACTACTCGCAGTAAAGCCGGGGGGGGAGAGGCGTTCAAGGGCTGATTTCCATTTCAAACTGCATTCTGGCACTTTGTCCTCCAGCACCATTGGCGGATCAATATTTAATGATTGGAGACTGTGGCTCTGCAGGAGTCATGTCAGGGGACCTCTAGAGCCAATCTGCTTGGGTGGAGGAGTGATAATTATTCATGGGCTCCTGCCTCTTGCTCCTTCTCTTGCACAGCCCCACTCTGCTGACTCAGTGCCTTATTCAGTCTTCTCTCTCTCTCCACTGCTGTAGCTGGAGCCCTTTGCCTTCACCACCTCCGAGAATCCGCACGTCCCACCATGGCTAAAACAGCAATGGGTAAGAAACCACATCTCTTTTTCTTCAGCCAATGCAATTTCCTAGGACGGCCAGCTCTACTGGGGCCTCCCTTACGTGTTTAAAAAAAAACCAAGACGATGCTAAGCATATGGGTTTAAGTCTTTTCCTTTTTTTCCAATTAAAAAACAAAAGGAAAGGATGCGGAGTGGGGGTGGGAGCCTGCGGATCTTTTGAAATCCACCCAAAGATCTGCCCCTGGGGAGCTTCAGCCATGTCAGCGGACACTCATTTCAAGCGGGGAGGTAGAGGTTGATGTTAAAGCGTCTTATTTTTCTTTTCTTCGGTGCCACTCGAAAACAGGCAAGTTAGCTCTGCTCTTCTGCCCTGGGTCCTGCTTGCGAGCCCCGGTCCCTGCCTTTCTGCTCGTCCCTAAAGACAGTGTTTGAATGCGTGATCGGAAAAGCAGCTGCGAAGGGGAGCCCAGCTCGGGCTCGGGAGGCCGGGCGCCGGGCCGGGGTCTTTGTGTGCGGGCGGGCGGGCGGGGGCTTTGTGCCGGGACTGCCCGCGGGGAGGGCGAGGCCCCCGCAGAGCCCAGCGCCAGCCGCCCGGCACGCTGCAGACGGACCCCACCCATACGACTGCTGCCGCCGCGTCCTCGCCGGTGCGCGAGGAGCCCTCGCCCAGGGGCCAGGAAATCTGCCCGGTCCCCGCAGAAACGCAGAAGGGGAGGCTGGGAGGGGTGGAGGTAAGCAGCCAAGCAAAGGCTGAACACAGCCGGGACAAGTCCAAGAATCCCCTGTTGTTCCAGCATGGGGGCTGAGCCTGCTGCTGGCAGGACCAAGGAAAAGTAGGTCACTGGCTCTTCCTGTCTCCCTTCGTGTCGGGGTGTTTTTGTAGACCAGGCAGCAGCTTCTCAGCCCGTCTTTTGTCTTCACTGTAGAGCCTCCAAGCAGTCTGGTTTGTGTCCTGAGAGCAAATCCTCTGTGTAAACTCAGCAGCCCCACCCAACCCTGCACCCTCACTCTCTTTAGCCCTTTGAATGTCTAATGCTCATGTTTTTGCCCCATCTTTCCTCCTCCTTTGGTGCCTAAAGACGGGGGTGAGATGGCCAATAATTACAGTGGCAGAGCCCTGAAAAATCCATGACTGCAGTCTTTGATTATGGGGAGCAGCAAAACACCTTATCTTCTGGCATCCTCCCCCCACCCCCCAGCAAACACACACACACACACAAGAAGGCTGATTGAAATTAATTTTCTGGACCTTCTGGGGAGTTACCATGATGTGAGGCTAACCTACGAGGCACTAGCAAGACCCCCACACCTTTGTTTAACTGAGACTGCGATTAACTGCTGTATGATGGAAATGGGTGGAGAACTAGGAATTGCAGTGCAGGGTGTGGAAAGGATGGAAATGCATTAGCCAGCAGGTCTGGCTTTCAAAAGGATCCAAACATCAGCAAATTTCTGTCTGATTCTTTTGGTGGAGCAGAACAAAACATGGATGAAACATTAGAAATCAAGATATCAAAACATTTTCCTATTACGCTCACACACATTGCACAAAATAATGAGGGATATGTTTAAACTATGGAGTCTCCTTCTAAAAAAGAAACCAAGTGCCATGTATAGGAACACTCAGCGTGGGATCTCTTTGACAATAATCCTGTTTCAATCTTGAGCATTTGTTCAAAGTTAACCTGAATGTTTCCAATGCTAGCTCAACAGTATTTCAAAAAAAGAAACTGTTATGGTTTCCTTGATCTGAGAAGTGATCAGTGGGGATGGCAGAGATTCTAACCTGGCACTGGTACCCCTGGGAAAAAGGCATGAGACAGCTGTATATGCAAATAGACTGAGACAAGAGCTGTGGGAGTCTGGCCAGCCCTGCAGTGCTGAACACGCCATCCCCTCCCCATTGCAGCAATCTGGTAATCTGTATTGATAATTTGTAGTCAGTTGGAGACTGATCACTGCAGAAGGCCCCTGTTAGGAATTCTGTCCCCATGAAAGAGAAAGGCTCTTCGAGCTTTGATTAATGTTCTCACAGAACACAAGCATAAAAGGTTTATGTGGCAAGAAAGTGGTTGAAATCATTAGATTAATCCAGACTAACTGGTTCCAGACTGCCTATTCCTTAGTTCCTGATTAGAGCTATATATTTACTATATTTGCATATTTTTAAATTCCTTAAATGCTAATTGCATTGCAACTTTAAACAGCTATTTTTTTAAAGCAAGAAATGTAATTAAGGGCTAACTAGCTTTTTTTTTCTTTCATTTCACAAAAGAGAAATAGTTCTGTTGACCACTTTTTTTAGTCACTATTGTGATATATATTTATTTTTATGCAGATTTAGACATTTTTCAGGCATTAGAAGATACCTCTGTTGTTAAATTCTATTAGGGGCTTTTTATCTATCCTAACTAAAAGGTTGCTTCTATAGTAATCAAAAGTGGAATATGGTTTCTTCAGCTAATAATCTTTATTTCCATGTGAAAGAAAAGACTTTCAAATTCTCAATTCCTGTAATATAAGTTATACTTGTTCTGGACCAGAACATAAAGCTTTTATCCATTTGTACACCAAGAGGGTGACAGTACTTTAATGTATTTTCTACTATATACTATAAATGTTACAAATCATTAAATATAACAATCACATCTACCTGCCATCATAATCAGTTGAAAATGTGTAATCAAATACAGATCACTCACCATTATGCTTAGTTTAGGATCCCTGTCCAGCAAAGGCACTTTACCAGGTTAGGCATATGAGGAGTCCTATAGGCTTGAATAAGCTATTCACATGCTTCAATACCTTGCTGAAGGTGTACCTATATTCTGGAACATAATTGCTGGCCTAATTTGACCTCTTTACTCAAGCACAACTCCTGTTGACTTCATGAGGATTTTTACTTGAGTGAAAATTTTAGGGGTCAGGCAACAGTTTGCTTTAGTACTGACACAGAAGGTCACTTTTGTTATAGGTTGGGGGGTTTGTTCTTTTTATTTGGTCTGCACAAATAACCTGACTATATGTAGGACTAATATTTATTCTACTCTTCACCTACATAATTGTTGACACATTGTTCCAAATAAAATCTGAATACTTTTGATGTGTTTGTGCATATATGTATAAGACATGTTATATATGTATAAACAGACCTAGAGGATACTATGAACTACACAGATCCAGCCATTTTCTAAGGTCCAGGGAGAGCAAATTGTAAGTGTTTAATATCATTAGAACTCAGAATTGTGTCTCATTCTGTTTTGGGCATTTTAACATGAAATCATGTGCCTATCCAAGTTAGACGCACACAAAAACCCCTTTTGCCATTAGGGATGTTGTAGCCATGTTGGTCTAAGTATACAGGCAGACAAGGTTCTTTGGGTAAATCTGATATCTTTTATAATACCAACTAAAATAGTTGGAAAAATTTATCTTTGCAAGCTTTTGGGTACAAACACCCTTCTTCAGGCAGAGGAAGCGTCTTGCTATTAGCCCTCTTGCATGTGTATTCTTTCTGCAATTTTTTCTAATAGAAACATACTGGAAAAGTGTGAATAATACCTTAAATATTGCTCCAGTTCAATTCCAAAATAGCTAATTAGCACTGGAAGGGTGAAGGTTGGGCAGGACTGTGACATCAAAGAAGCTCAACCAGCCATACCTTAGTTCACCTGCATATTACACATTGATATAACAGTGTTTCAGAACTCTTCATCCATTTGGAAAAAAACCCTGGTTTACAGGCACACAGTTGAGTGCTACATCCCAATGAATAGGATTTAGCTGTTAAAAATGTTTTCCAATAACTATTGCATTACTATTATAATCCAATACACAATTATATACATGCTGCTAAAATAAGTGCATAATTATTTAATGCAAATGTTTAAATTATGTTGAATAATATTTTAATAACTAAGGGCTGTGGCCCTGATCCAGCAAAGCACTTATGCATTTGCTTAACTTTAAGCTCGTGAATAGTTCTGTTTGCATCAATGGGCCCAACTATTGTTTGTTTAGGATTAGATACGTGACTAAGTACTATATTAACTGAGAACAAAAATATGTTCTGGCACATTTTTATGCCATTTCTAAATATACAAACCTCCTCAATTCCCATGTGATCCTTCTTAAATACAAGACAATCCAATATTGAAAAACTGTTTAAATATTAATGTCCAATTAATGTACAATGTGGACAATCATTTTAAATACTAATAACACAAAATATAGAAAATAGTGACATAAAGAGGATCTAGAGAAATTTTGCCTGAATCTAGAGGGTGCAAGAGGGTCCTATGGTTCTAAATGTTGTTGAACTTTAGCACAAGAAAGACGTCCAAACCCTATGAGATTTTTGATCACTTAAAATGGGGTGTGGTTTCAAAAATTTTATAAAAGAAATTCAGTTTTAAATATTCTGACTGTTTTAAAAGAAGGAAAATATTTGTTTTAATTAGAATTTAATTGACAATGATTTTTTTTAAAACCCACTTATACAGTTGAATAAATACTGCTTTTTATAATCTCATATAGCATTTTTTCACAGCCTCTCTCATATATCAAATCATCTCATGCTTATTAAGATGTCATATAATATTTAAAGCAAAAAAACCTCAGAATGTTGACATTTCTAAAGTGTTCATGCACCACAAGAATCTCCTCAAGTTTTCATGCAAACCAAAACCGCAGTCTCCAAATCATTTATTCATTCATATCAATTTTGGGAGCACTTTCATCAGCCATTAATAGAGATTCTAGTTTTATATTAACTTCTCTTTGTATGCAATGTAATACTGTATTTCTCTAGATTGTACTTGATGTCAACATTCTTTATTATGAAGTAATGACTACACAAGTAGTTAAAGTGCCAGCCAAGGCACTGTATTTTTCTAAGATAATGCTCATATTTATTTCTTTAAAAATTAAAATACTAAACTAGCCCTGTCCTCCAAATTTGGAAAATGATATCATTTATCAGAATTAATATTAAAGATCATCTATACAAAATAAAAGGCTGAACTAATCATGTATACTAGTGTATTAGGATAGCACAACTTTAAAGAGGTGCATAACTATTAACCAGTTAACGTTAACCCAACACCCCGCTAATGCAGGTAAGTATAATTTCCAAATTCATGAAATTTTGCTCTGTAATTCATCCTATTCAACCCATTCAAATCAACAAAATTCCACAACATTTAAACCAGGGGAGAACTGGGCCCAGCGTGTCCTTGGTTTTACCTACCCAATGTAATTCACCTCTGGTCTCATTTTGAACAATGTTGATTGTCCATATTTCCAAAGACAATCCTAGTTGCAGATGTTCAGCAACTGGGGGGCGGGAGGAAGAAATCAGACCCTGCAGGTCTTAAATTAGACACCTTAAAATGAAGTCAATCAATTAAGCAATTCTAGTGAACACACCTAAAAATTATTTACCTAAATGACTTGCCAAAGCAAGTGAATGGTAGATTCACCTTTAGTATCAGGAGTGTTGAAAAGGGTTCCAAGACTCATGATCTAGGTGGAATTAAGGACATCAAGACCCTGAGGTCCTCAAGGCCTCATGCATGTTGAGTATTTTGCTTTCCTGCCTAAATCATTGGGTGTTAGTATTTTCCATAATGGCCTTTGCAGAAGTTCCACCTCCAAAAGCAATTACTTCTGGAAGAATAAGCATTGTACTGCCAATCAGTGTTGACAGGCTGTTTCTTTGATAGCTAATCTCAGAAATTTACACTCATTGAAATAAGGTAATAAAGATAAAAATATTCTATGGCTATTATCATTAGGTGTTGCAGATGAATATAAAGAACATTTGTTTTATAGCAGTACCAATGAAATGGATCACGTAGGTGTCATCTTTAGATCTGAGACTCTCCAAACCAAAGACCAGATCCCAGCCCATTGGAATCAATGCAGCCCTGCATGGAACCACAAAAACTAGTTAGCTAGTTTAATAGAATATACGACAATTCATACCAAATACCTGAGGCTAGAACTGAGCCTTAAGGCTATGTATTCTTTTGATTCTGCCAGAACTGCTCAATATATAATCAATATTAATCTTAGAGGAAGTGTTAATTCCTCTGTAAACAGTAGCTAACATCTGAAATGTTAGGTATGTACAGCCACACGCTCAGACCCGATTTTAGAGACATGCAACACAGCAGCCCATAGTTTCCCACAAAAGTTAATAGAAGCTATAGTTTGTTAGGATCTTTGAATATCAAGTCTTTTATTTAGGGGCCTAAATACAAATGCAAGAGAGTGATTATAGATATCAGTCTTTGAAAACATTGCTCTCTTGGAATATAATGTGCAAGTATGAGCAAAACTCAGCATACAAACCTCCTTTGTGACTGTTTCATTTTTTATCACATTCATGTTTTCCTTCCCCATCAACAGTATGCTAACAATAGTATCTTTTAAGCAGTGAAGATAGATTTAAACTACATTTAAAAGGTTATACAATCAAACTGGTATATAGAAGAAACAAAACATTAGGCTTTGCAAATCAAATTTAGACCTTCTGGTCATTATCAGGGCATCTCTTGAAATATAATATCTATAAATACAATAATTCCAATGTGCAAAATCTATAATTATTATAATAATTCTATGTACAGGAAATATCACCTGTGATTTATGCACATGATCAGTCAAAAAACCTTGTTTTTCAGTTACAGCTATGCCACAAACGTCTTGTTTAATTTAGACAAGTTATTCCAGTCTAAATCCAATGAAGACTAGTTTAGGCACAACACCTAACTTGTAGGTGCCTGTTCCCATAGTGGAATCCAGAACTTTAAGTGAAACCATGTTCAATTAATGGGGAGAGTTAGGCAAATCAGAATGGGGTCCGAAACAGCCATTATATGGAGCAGATCTTTAATGGCAGCACTCCCAG
The DNA here is from genome assembly GCA_030014935.1 of Caiman crocodilus. Classification (NCBI taxonomy): domain Eukaryota; kingdom Metazoa; phylum Chordata; order Crocodylia; family Alligatoridae; genus Caiman; species Caiman crocodilus. The sequence continues at coordinate 49,311,644 of JAGPOW010000261.1, read as the reverse complement.
GCCAGATCCTAGTTCTTAAATAAGGTAACTGGATATACACTGAAGTTTGATCCTATTCCATCCTACTCAAGTCCCTGAAAATCCCTTAATATGTTGCCAAAAATCCATTCATGGATCTAGAAGAAACTCCTTGAAGAAGGTTTCAGAGTGGATATAAGGAAAAACTTCTTCATGGTTTGTGCAACCAGACTCTGGAACAGGGTGGTACAGGCCCCTACTCTGGAGATCTTCAAAAGCAAACTGGATGCACAGCTTCCTGGGGTTATTTGAACCTAGCAGTCTTTCCTGCCCATAGCAGAGGGGCTGGACCCAATGATCTCACAAGGTCCCTTCCAGCCCTAAACTTCTGTGACTCTGTGACTCTATTTTTGTCAGCTTAGCCTAAAAAAAGGTCAAAAAAGTAATGAGGAAGAGAAGGAGACCTCATCCACTTTGCATATTTAAGATTCAAGCAGGATAGAACAGGATTATATTTAGGAGCCTAAGAGCACATCTACACATCACTGCTCAGCAATCTCACTACACCACCATGCATAAGTACTTCCTTTTGGAAGAATAAAGCATGGTGAAGTATGGCTGGTTACTGCACCATGCGCACAGCAATGTAGCAGTACACTATACCAGGGCAGCACACCACTACAGCAACATAGCCGGTAATCACATGTACACCGACATGATCACTACGTCACTGTAGCATACCATACAGCAAGGTAACATGTTGCTTCATTGCCATAGGCCAACAAGTAGACACGCCCTAATAGGCGGAATAGGTCTATAGAGTATAGCCAATATAGTAATAGGCGGAATAGGTCTATAGAGTTTAGCCAATATAGTAATAGATGGAATAGGTCTATAGAAGGCCTATAGGCCTTCAGAGTATAGCCATCTAAATTCCCAGTGGGAATTTTATGAAATTTTAAAGCTAACCAATAGGGAAATGCAGAGAACAGAGAGAAATTTTAATCTCACCCCCTCATTCCTCACTCCCAAGTTTTCTTTTAAAACACCACTGAAGAAGGATGCAGTGGTGCTGTTTACTTTTATGTCCTAGTTCAATGGTTTAAGCACTAACCCAATTACAGGAAATGCATGTTCATTTCCTCCTCTCCCTGAAGACTCTGAAACGTACATTTTTCATGTCCCAGGAGAATGTTCTGTCTCCAGCAATAGACTACAGCCTGTTCTAGATGGGAGACACTTTCCCTCCCCCCTACTAAAGCTGTGAAGTTATATAGAAAGAACTGAGGATTCATTAGACCAAGGAGAGAACATGAGATGGTGCTTCAGACTAGAGGCCAGAGTACTCACTTGGGAGGGTGGAGACCTGCGTTATGGTCTCAGCTTTCAAGACTGGTTCTGTGTTTTTATCTGAAATAGTTATTAGATACAATACAGAAACTGTCCTTGGAGCACAAGCTAGACATCAGGTCTTCTGGGAGATGGAAAATATGGGCTTTAGCTCCCTCAAGATGAGGAAAGGGAACTGCATTTATGCATTTCTGTGCAGTACTTGAACTTTTGGGTATCTGAAAATTCCAACAAACAGTAAGGTCTGAACAATTTTTAAGTCACAAAATGTATTGCCTTTGGAGTTCAGATACCTCCAGAGTCAGGCAGCAGTTGTGTGGCATTTCCTATGGTCACTGTTTCAACTTAAATGCTCAAATTCTTTCCCTTCTTCTTAACTGTATCTTTTATTGCACCTTCTGACGCTTCATTTTTTTCTCATCTATAAAAGAGAGATAGTACTATTCACTTACCTCATAGCTGTGATATGAAGTGACATTTCTTAACACATGGATATTTTTTTTTGTTCTTCTGATGCTATTAAAATGTCATAAACCACAATGAACAGAACAAACCATATGACAATTGTCTTTCCAAAATGGTGTAAGTCCTGTATTCAGATTCCTTGCAGTGCTCTTTATAATCCTCAGGATAGCACTGATTGAAACTAACAGATAAGTTTTTAAAATTTGTTACTGATACATGAGTCTAAATTCTTACTTTGCAATATGTGAAACAATGTATTATTCAATATTCTGGCTAGTCTCCTCTGACAAAATTTCTATAACCATCACATGCTATTATTGACATTTCCATTACAGCATCATTTGCATACCTAAACCAGATCAGGGCACTATTGTACATGAATATATAGAGAGTGGTTGTGTCTACCCCACAAGAATTCAAGCCTTGAAGTTCTCTAAATGTGTACATGCAAAAAGCTTCCCACTGGGAATTTAAAATGTAACCTATGAATCAAGCTCCATCATTTCTCAAAGACATTTAATGTTATTGCTTGTGTGACCTTTTTTATTAGTCCTCATTAAAAAATGACATGTAGCTATTTTGTAAGCATTTGTTCCCCCAAGAGTTTCATGCAAACAGAAAAAGCAGTTTGTTGGCATTCAGCACTCATTTGTAGAAAATACAGTCTCTCTTTCACATGAAAGTCTGGTATTAAATTGCTGTACAGAAGACTCTGTATGCAATTCCAAATATTGTACTGATTAGTCTTAACACAAAAGAGTATTTTAAGAGATCCCTTTTTTCTGTGCTTACAGAATTTTACAGAGATTTTTAATGCCATCAAGACTGATCTTGACAGTTTGCAGCAAGCATCTTACTGTGCTTTTTTAAAAGATAGATAGTAGGCAATTTCTACCCACACTCATCATTTAAAAAAAGATTATTCGCTATTTAATTGAAGACCTACACAGTCTCAAGCAAATGGCTTTGTCCTGGAAAAGGTACTACTAAAATGACTGTTTGATAAGTATAAATTTTAATTATTTATTTGAGGAACATTAGTAGTAAGAGATGCTTATTTGAATATAAATCTGAATTTAATTAGTTTTAAATTATTCCCTAGTGAAGGTAAATTATGTTTATTCATTAGTCAGATTTCAGTGAGACAAGGCAATGAGCTTGATGAACATTAATGTGTACTGCTCTGTATTAAAAATGTAGAAAATTTCACCCTCTGGTGGTGGGAAGTCTCAAAAGCAAATATTCTAATATCAAGCATAAAGGAGATACTGTAAATGCTGGAAAAACTCTTTAACCTACATATCTGGTCAAGAGTGCAACAAGGGTACACAAAACAACTTTAACTAGCATGACATTTCGCAGAGTCCCAAACCTCTCCAGCACAGAGGTTGTAAATATTGCCACGATATATATAAATTTTGAATAGCACAGTAAAAATAGCCCAGTCCCATTCCCAAGATAAGACACTACACAAAACAATTACCATAATTCTACAATTCAGATTAATATAATGTTACATGAGATGGTGTTTCATCTAGTTTTATGTATATATATACTTCCCAGGTTTTGGGGAAAGCAAATTGAAAAATAATTGTATTCAGGTCTAGAAGGGAGAGTGACCTAATGACAGGAGTGATTCCGTAATGTGACCTCTTCTTCTTATTCCAGTCTTCCATTCCCTATCCCCCAGTTATCTCAGTCCTAGTATCCTCCTTCCATAGCCAGGCCCATGCTCCCTATCCATCTGCCAGTTTTCCCCTTCTTTCCCCTTTTAGTCACAGTCTGCCTCCATGGTTTCATTAACCAGGTTTCCCTGTATCCACGTAGTTGGTCAGTCAGTCTCTGTCTCCAATTTGTTATTGTTCTGATTGAATCTTCCACCCCTCAGTTGGCTGTCATTCTGTCCCATGACCCAGTTTCTCTTACTGCACTCCATCTTTCCCCCTTACCAGATTTCAGTTCCAATCTATGCTTACATGCGTTTGTCTCAATCTGTTTTATTTACAGCCTTAGAGTCAGCTCTTGCCCCTCTACATTCAGGCAGGAAGGTTCCAAAGCCTTCTCAAAGCTAGCTAGGTGCCATAATAGGAAGAAAAGAGGGCACAGAAGGAGGCTGTTGCCATGCTGGCTAATGATAGTTTGCTTATGCTCAGTTTGTAGTGGCATACGCCATACTGAAAGTCTCTGGCTCTCAGTTACTATATTTGCACTACAGCTACAAGGAGAAGTAATGCAGGAAAAGTCATCTCTATCCCCACCCAATCCTGCAGCGTAGCATGCATATTGTAGACAGAATCTTCATAGACTTTAGCCACCTAATTCTGATATGTCTCTCCTAAACATGTGAGCCTTTCAAACTTATCACTTAACTAAATTTGGGTAGATTTTCACAATAACTGCAAAAGGCATGTCCTTGATAAAAGGCTACTTACATCCTTGCCAAATTTCAAGCCAGGGTTTGATGATTCTAGCTTCTCAGCTAAACGACTGAAAAAATTGTAGCATGGGCAAAACATCATATTTTCCCTAAGTTTTGTTCTCAGAAAGCTCTGAAGCATGTTTATGCTCTCAAAAAAAAATTATCTTGAAGCAGACAGCCAACATGGAAAATTCCAGCTTGAATTATTATAATTTAGCAAGGGTAGAAGCAATAGAGTTCAATCACACAAAAATGCTGAGGAACCTATAGAAATCTGTATTTTCTAATGTGATGTCAGAAAAAATATATATGGGCAGTCTTTGAAAAATATAAATAGGGTTATTCATTATTATTAATGATAATATTTAAAGTATATTAATAAAATTAATGAATGCTTGGACCATCATTTCAGGTGACATAAACCTATGGTAAGGGAACAATATTGATTTATATGAGCTGAGGTCTGGTTCCATTCACTTAGCCTTGTATCAAGGACTCTGTAGCAGGTCTACAAAATTGGCTCAGCTTTGGTATTTTGAAATTGGCAAAGATGTAGTAATGAAGAATTAGTCTTAACATAAGACCTTTTAATCATGATTGGAAGGTCAGCCATTAGCAATTCATGATATTTTTATGCAGTGCTGGAAAATGTGAGATACAAGCTGAAACCCAGTGTTGAATAAGGCCACTAACTGAAATATGCAAAAAGAAGCTACTGTCATGCTAGTTATTGATAAGTTTGCTGATCCTGGGCTTGTACCAGCACACATTGTCCTGCAAGTCTATCCACCTACAGGAAGCAATAAATCATTTGCAAATATATTTTAAATAAGCATTATATGCTGTGTTGCAAAGATGGCTAAAGCAGGGTAGAATTCCCCCTGACAAAGCCATCTGAATAGTTTAATTTTAAAATTTAAATTAAAACTTTTCCCCAATGTAAAATTGGGAAGCAGGGGGAGGAACTAAAAGCTATGACAGATGCTTTGAAGAAGGGAATTGAGAGCGAGAGGTGGCAGGGTGGGGCAGAAACAAGACCATGCACTCACAAATCTTAAATCAAGAATAGGCACCATGTCTAAACAGTATACCGGAATTGTTGCAATTCGTGCCTTTATGCATTTATTTTACATGTGCACAAAGTCATTGCAGTTATATTATGCAAATCACATCAAAGCTACTAATACCGAAGAAGGCTACCTCCAACCAGTTTCCTTTGTTCTAGTTTTATTATAGTAAAGGTACAACTGAAGTCATTTCAACAGTAGTTACTTTTCTTCAGGTGAATTTAGTCAGTTCTGAGTAATATACCAATTTGTTTGCTCCACCATCAAATAAAGATCCACACAACAGCTTGTCATGATGGGGGATACATTTTTGTTCCCCTGAAATTTCCATATCTTCTTGTTAAAGAATACAATAATGTTTATATTCTTTTTCTTATTACACTGTTTATCTGCGATACATTCTGGATCTATATTATTAAATGCTACCATTATTTTCCTAAGGAAGACAATTAAATACTTCAATCCAGTTATAGGGAGCTGGGAGAACTAATTAGTAGAAATATAAATCAGGTAATTATTAATGATAACTATACAATTACTTTAGTTTTAAATCTAGTTGATAAATCTGAAATGATGTGATGACACTATCATTAAGAATGGTCCTAGATATCACATTAGAAAGGACAACAGAAAGCAATGCAAATAAGTATTGATTAAATATGGAATGAAAACCTGAACCCCGGATAATCACAAGGAATTCTGTAGTGGACTTAAATAGGATCAGAATTTCATCCATTAAATATTGAATTAGTAATGACATCTAACATAACTCAGCATCAAAATGGATAACCTGAGACCTAGTATAGTTCATTTCAATAGGAATGGAGATACAGGCAGTCCTCAGACTTACAACACAATTTGTTCCTGAAAACCACATCTTAAGTAACTCAGAACCAATTTTCCCATAGGAAACAATGTTATAAATGGAGGATTCGTTCCTAAACCAAGGCCTGATACCTTATTTTCACCAGAAATAACAGAGAATTTTGTACTCAATTATAAATGAGTAATATAGCTACATGGATGTATTTATATTGTAAATAGCAATCATATAGATTTGGAAAGACTTCTTTGAGGTGATTTGGCTGGACTTTTTGAAGGGCTCTTGGTTGAAGTTTCTGAAGGGATCTTGGCTGGAGTCTTCTCAGGAGTCTTGGGTGCAGTTTTTTCTGGAATCTTGTCTGCTTTCTTAAAGAAAGTGTCCAAGGAAGTTTGGACAGATGTGGCAACACAGCAGACTTGTTCACTGGCGTGGCGTGGCGTGGCATGGCATCAGACCAAGCATTGTAAAGTCAAAACTGATGTCAGAAAGTTGAAACAGTGTCAATTTATAAACATTGTAAGTGCAAAATGTTGCAACTCAAAACGTTGCGAGTGAAGGACTGCCAGTACTTCATGTTGTAAGAATGCTACAGAGCATGGATCTGTCTCTGATAGATAGGCTTGCTCTTTTTGGCTCATATCTCTATGGAACGCAACCAAAACTGAATTACTGTACCATAACTACACTGTATTCCCTCTCCACTGTAATAGAAGCTGAATATTTCACCCTGTTCTGGAAAAGCAGTGGTATTGAAGAAAATCTGAAAGCCTTCAAACCCTTCCCTACACTTTTTTGCCAGGTTGTCCTCAGTAATGAAGGATTTAGGTGGATCTGTTTGATCCAGATCTAGGATTTTCCCTTCAGGTCATGAGATGTGACCCACAGGAGAGGTGAAATGTGACACGCCTCTATCTCCCAGGCCATTCAGCTGCCATGTATTAAAGGTCTTGACCCATCTTATGGCAGGACTCAACATTATCTGATTCCCAGTACTCTGAAACTGGAGGCTTTACTAAACAAATTAAAATATAAAATAAAAGATGTTCAACAATCAAATAAAACTGTCTAGATTTTTGTTTGGGTTTATTTTCAGGGTGGTTTCTGTTTCCAAATGTGCTAAGTTCTGGCTAAGATATTCACCCCAATAGCTGTATGCTCTACTTCCAGTAGAAACTCAAGGTATTTTTCCAGTAACAAGATGATGTATACCAGCTGAAGATCAGACCCTGTCTTTGCAACATGTCTAAACCAGTTATCATTTTAGACTATGCGGACAATAAAGAATCTGCCAGCTGACTTGTAATAATCTGATCCACATGAGCCTTTATTCACTCCTAGTTCACTTTTAGTAAATACATTATTAGCCAACTCTCAGAACTTTTACAATGATTCTCTTTACATCTGTAGCCACTTATGTGGCTCCCTGCTCTGGGTGTGATACCATCCATGATCCCTGTACCTCTCAACCCTAACCTATGCCCCTGCATATTCAGTGGGAGGTCCCTGAAGAGAAAGTCTAGTCAACAGAGTCTGAGGTTTTACTGCATCTCTCAGTATGCCACTTCCTTTGTTTGGCCTTTCTGCCTAGTGTTCCTTCACTTTTGTTGTCTGTGTGTTGGATTTATTCCTACCTACTAAGTCCTCTGGTTCTCTTTCTCTAGTCCAATCCCCTCCTCTTTATGCTTCTTAATCCTTCAGGATAGGCCCTGAACCAAGCTGGCTTTCCTTTTGGCCTGTTAAGCTTCACTCAGTTTTTCCCATGGGCTTGCCAACAGTCAGTGCTCCTGGGTCTGTCTTCCTACCCTGTGTACTGTGACTACTCTTTGGTGCACTGTATAGTACTAGATAGGACCAGAGCATCTATTCAGTCTTTCGCTCTACTATATGGAAACTACTCCCTTGCAACCTACTCCCCTTAGCACTGGGCAGAAAAATGTTAACATACCAAATTATTTAATTCTGGAAACACCATTGATATAAATCTATGAAGAGATGAATTTTCACTTTATAATCCTGACAAATTCATACCTGATTAGTCAAAACACCCTGAAGAGTTACAGTCCACTGCTTGTTGAAAAACCTGGGAAATTATTACTTCCTTTTCCAGCTCTTTTTATGTTGCTCTTTCACAGCATCTTTCAAAACTAAGGGACTGATCTAACTACAAGTATGTCCCTCCCGAGGCTGCCCCACCCCCCAACATTAACCCCCCATGCCCTTGAAGCTATTCACCTGGGCAGACAGACAAGGGTCTGAGCAGGGTCTCATGCCATGACCTGGCAGCCAATCCTTGGGAACCTCTGGACTAGATGACACCCTGAGGTCCCTTCCAACCCTAATTTTCTATGAACTAGACAGAAATGTCTTCTTTTGAAAAATACAGTTCAGCCTTTGTTCTTAACATCAAACAGCTTCCTTATTTGTGAGGAAACTCCTCAACAGAGCAAAGAACATTTTCTATACTAGGTAACATAAGCTTCACTCAATTTCTACCAAAAAGACCAATACCTGTCTCTTTAAAGTAAAAGTGCCAATGTTATTTCTTGATCCTAGCTTCATTTTAGCAGATAGTAGAGTCATATTCCTGTATGTTGGTGTATGTTGGTTTTAAGATGTTCCCTGATGGATGATAACTTTCATAAACTGAATTTACTCTCCAGACCTTTTTGGAAACGTGGTGTTACCTGAGTATAAGTTTCCATTCTGATCTGTAGATGCTTCTTTTTAAGCGTTACTAGTTAAGAATGTATATGACCACAGAATGAATTCATCACACTCTTAGATAAGTATTTTCTGACTTCAATACCAGTTTTAGCATTTTAGGACCAGACAGAAATAACAAAAAAAAATGTCTCTTATCCATGGGCTAGTATCATGGCTGGTTCCACGGGCTGAAATCTTGGCTTCATTAAAGCCAAAGGGATTTTTTCAATTTACTTTAACATAGCCAAGATTTCATTCTTTGACTTGATAGCTTCTCTGAGGTGTAATGTTTGAAAACAAAGTCTGAGTGGTTGTGTTCAAAATGATCTGACATTCTTAAATCTTCTGTAAATACATCCCCACTGTGAACCTGTTATACATTGAAATTACTGCTTGCTAGCCAATTTGCAAATTTGAAAAATGAGGCCAAAATTAAGATCTCTTCCCAGATAGGTTTGCCCTTTGCTTTTTGCCCCCTGATACTCCTTTTGTAAGAATCTGTTTTGTACACCTGGAGCTGACCTCAAGAACATTTAGATTTCACATACTTTGTGTACTGCTTTCAAAATTAAGCAGAATATCAGGAGACTTTTGTAACAAAAGAAGTTTCCTCCACAGCTAAAATATATACATACAACAGTGATTCTCAGCTCAGGCTGGGGGTGCCATGGGGTGCCACAAGATCCTTTGAAGGGTGCCACGAAGTATGAGGAGATAAACAGACAAGCTAAGTTAATGAATGAAGTATCAGGCTTGACCCTACCCACAATATACCCCCATCCAAACTGCTTAGCTCCTCTGCAAGAAGGTAAGCAGTGTAATATATAAATTAGTTTTTGAAATTGGGTGTCACTCAATCCACAAAGTTATGGAAGGGTACTTCGAGTCCAAAAATGTTGAGAACCACTGACTTGAATGTTTTCCTAAATCAAGAGAACTTTACTGAATCAAGACCTAAACTTGTCCATGCATAAAAGGTGTACTGTTTTAACTGTACTGGTAACATTCCGGCAAGAAAGCCTTTTCCTATAACAGTGGGAAGAGTTAAAGTGGTAAAAAATGTATATATACCAGTACAGTTATTCATAAAAAAGAAGAAAAATATATGATACCTTTCTACCATTATGTTGGTGTACGTCAATAGGATTTTCATCAGTATCACTTTTGGGTCAAAATAAGCAAATAAATCATGCTCCCAACCAACAGTTGCATGCCAGTACAAAACATTGTATGTAGACCAGGCCAAAATAATGACAAGATTATAGCTTTTAGCAAGCTCTACAATCTGCTGTGACATGCAATTTGTTTTGTGCTAGCATACACAATAAAATGCATGTATTAATTAACATAATTATAATACATATTATTACTTCATTATTTTCATTTAAGTAGCACCTAGGAATCTTTATTGCTTAGACATGCTGCTTCCTTATGATACATGCAAAGGAGTACAAAATCCAGATAAACCCTTTCCTCCCAAACTGATGAGACATTTTTTGTTTAAAATGGACTACAAAATCCAAGTTCTATTCCAAATCCAAAAAAAATGAGACTTTTTAGATCTCACCCTATTGTGTTGCTTCCAATCTGCAGTTACTTCCAATCCAAGGGTAGCAATTGTGTTGTACAAAAAGGTATTAATAACACATATTTAGCTTTGTGATAAAGTATGTTTCATGCATTATATTCAAAATTATACTAGCCAATATTGTTCCATAATATGCAAATAATTTTCTGAAAAATAACTAAAACCTTCACTGGAACCTACACTTTTTTATGATCCAGTAAAATATAAAAAAGTTTTAGCTGATATATCTAGGTTAATCTGCTTTTATAGCTCTTACCACAGTATACTCTCTAAAATGGATTCTCAGGGTAATTATTATGTATGAATAATAACAATAGGTTTGGCACATACTGAAATAACTTAGGAAGTAAAGACCTCTGATTACTGAAAAATAAAAAAAAAAAAAGCCTGTCCTGCTGCAATTTATAATTTCATTAATTACACATATTATTGGAAGTTATATCATCTAATTGCACTCTGTGTTATGTTTGTCTAAAATATATGAAGAAATATACCTTCTAACTGTATATAGCAGGTCATACGGCGCTCCTATTTTCATAATGTAATTTGCACGGAGAGCTTCAGGGCAAAGTTTTGAAATCATTTAAAGCTATCTAGAATACTTTAAAATATAGGATATTTTACAATGGGTGCATCTACTCATGTGCATTTACTGTGCAGTAATCAAAACTGTTGTGCAGTGCAGGCACATATCTACACGTGCACAGCTGCACTGCATAGTAAATATAGCGAATTAGGCCAACTTGAGTGTAAATTTGATACCTGTACCATGCAGGTATGAAATTTACACCCGATTAGTTACTGTACAGTAACTCACATTTAGACATGTTGCTGTGCAGTAAGCACATTGACACTGTGTGTGGGGACTGACTTGGGATTAATTTTAGTTTCAAATCAGCCCCCACACAGCGATAATGCCTTTTAATGCCTGCACATGTAGACACCTGATAGACCTGCTTACTGCGCAGTAAATTTAAACCAGCATAAACGCACATGTAAACCAGCATAAATGCCAATGTGCTTGCAACGTGAGGGATGTGATGCATTTGTTTAAAATACCTATTCTAATTATAAAGAAAAATAGTTAAGAAATCATTTCAACATCACTTCTAGTTATAAAAAACAGATCAGCTAGGAAGAAATGTAATTATCCCATCCATTATAGTTATAAGTAATAGAGTTATTCATCAACTAAAATAATTATATGGACTTTGTTTCTGATCCTGACAAAAATGTTTATGGTTAGACTCTTAACTAGTGTAAATTAACATATCTTGATCAAATGAAGCTATTTGAGCTATGCTATGGAGCCATACAAGTAGAATATCTGGTTCTACAGGTTAAAAACAGCAATTTAGCAAGAATTATATTATTATTTGTTATTCATTATCTGTACTACAATACCACCTCAAAGGGCAACTGATATAAGTGCTGTGCAAATTAACAATAGAAAGATGGTTATATTTCACAATCATTGTAATGCTACCAATATGCTCTGCTAAAAAATTCCAAATAGCTAGTATGGTGATTCAATAGTAATGTTAATATACATTTTGGTAATGGTACCAAAATGAAAGAAAATATTAGCAAGACAAGTTAAAAGTTACTATTAAGTCTAGAAGAAGCAGTGAAACAAAAGATAGCACAAGTCTTTAGAATCCAGATTATAATTGCAAACTACCATTCCATCAGAATGATATCACTATTGTCTAGTCAAAGCACTTCACTATCAACATGAAATATTACATCATTTCAAGATGCAAGTGATGCAATCACCTGAAGTGATGCAATATCAAGTGATGCAATATCAGGGATAGTCAATCAAGGTTACATTAAGGTGCCAGAGGATAGTGCATGAAAGCCAATACAAAACCCTGAAGTTTCAAAAATTAAACAAACACAATATAACAATTCCCAAATACAAGGCCAAAATTAAGTTATAGATCTGAAGAGCAAAAGAAATTCTGAGTCAAGTTTGAGGCAATCAGTTGTCTGACCTATCTTACACCATCAATACCCAAAATAAAATCTTCCAGTTCCCAGAAATCAAAGCAATGTTTAATGCCAGATGGTGACATAGTTTTAATCAGAATGGGTTCATTAGAAAGGCAATTACAACTATTTACTTGAATTTTTATTAACATCATTATGTAAGGGATTTTGCCATCCAAAAACTATACCGTTTTACAGTACTGTAAATGCTTCAGTGTGATCTAATGGAGCAGGAATAGACTGGAAGATGGAAAACCTCAGTTGCTTTATCAGACAATCTTTGCTATTGTCTCATTTCATGACCTTGGCAAGTCACTTCATGTGTCTGGTTATCCTCCCATGTTTTGAATGTCCTTTTACACTTAGATTGGAAGCTCTTTGACATAATGAGCCTTATACAGTATGACTGACTGAGATTTGCAGGGGTCTTATTTCCGTCCCCTGTACCTGGTTCAGCATGAAGAAGAACTTAAGTCTAACAGATCATACTGGCATATGCAAGCTGGCTGTCCCATATCAGGCCCATCAAAAAGGAGCATATGCTTTGGCCTGTGGTGCTCATTCATGTTCTTTCCAAATACAACTCCCCCCTGGAGGTTTTCCCTATTGATGGGACATCAAGGAGCTACTGCTTTTCCTCCACCACCATTTTCCAATACTCCTTTTCATCAGAGGTAGATTTTGTCAACCAGATTTTCTTACTGCCTTGAAGTTTTCTTTGTTATTAACACTGGAGCAAAGTGAATGCAAAGCACTGCCATTCACCAGTTCACAAATAGCACCAATTTACATCTCTTTTGCTCTCACTTTGCGTAAGTGTCAAATAGCTACTCAACATACAGAGCTGTTGAGAATAAGGTCCATCAGCTTTGGTCCTAGGAAACTATGGGGCCTAGCTGGTTTCCTAGACAGCATACAACTGCTGCAGTTCAAAACCTTAATGGAAGCTATTCTGCTAATTTAGCTGTGTTTATTTTGTGGGATGCAACTCAGAGTTGAGTTGCAATTGGGCACTAATGAGTTTACACTCTTCAGGTCAGAGCTGCAAACATGCTGGGCCTCTTATGCATGAAAGGAAGCCAGCAGGAGATGAATGTTCACATCCTTCTCCTACTGCTGCTTCATCTGATCTACTTCTTCCCACCCAGCATACAGCTCAACTATTTTTTTCTGTCCTCCCATCCCATATACATCATGTAGTACCAGTTCCCCAAATGAAGTTCTTTACAGACAGAAAGAAGCTCCAAAATCATCAGCCTACCAGCACAAGGCATCCAACACATAGAATCAGTCCCATCTTCCAAATCCCACAATCTTTGATAATCCCAAGAGAGTATGTGACATGATGGAGTGCAGGACTATATGATTTTCCTATCCTGTGGACCAAAACAGGTTGAAAAGCACTGATGCAGGGCTAAAATTCCAGAACTTAAAAGAATGTGAGTTATGTTAGTACATTAGGGGCTGTCTGTGTTGTGCTGGCTTCTGGGAAGGAAGGAGAATGCAGAGAAGTAATACAGACTGTTTCAGTACCATCTGTATTGCTTCAGTACTGCAGTGCTGGGGAGAAGATGCATAAACCTAGTGTAGGTCCTTTCAAAACTCCCTCCAACCATTATCATCCCACAGCACCATAGGTTTCTTCTCCATTTGTTTCTAGTATGCACAATGCTGAAGCCTTTACAGGTTCAATTTGAAGACCATGATGCTTAGGCAACAAAGTCCTTCTTCCATGCAGGAGGGAGATTAATATGTGCTTTTTCACCATGCACACATCTAGGGGTTCCGATCAGGTACAACAGTTGTAATATTTCAGCTCTCAATTGCTTTTTAATAATAGCAACTTTGATGCAAAGCATAGGCAACACATGCTTTTCTGTTCTCAAACACATCCTGATCCACCATGAGAAGAATTTATTTTTTCAGGGAAGAGAAAAACCACCATTAAAATTTAATTTTAACAAAGTGCTTGTATTAACTCAACAAAATAAAACCTATAACCTATTTCAGAGTGATCATAACAACCAAGATACTATAAACAGATTTTTCTTCTTAGCCTCACCGATCAAAACCATGCAACGGAAAATTAATATAGGATAGTAACTTCACATCTTCCTGGACAGCAGAAAATGAGCATGAGTAGGGGAATCCTGCTTATACACTTTCAGTACAAATCACCCAAACAGTATATAAAACAAGTCATTTTGGTAAGAATACGCTTGGAAACAATCACAAAGTATTTTGCAAATTGAGGATAAATTTGCAGACAGATTGCTGCTTACCACAAATGGTGCATACTGAAAACTGCATATGCACACATTTGTTCCTGCTCGTTGCAAATGCAAAAAAAGAGAAATCATTGTGAATCCTTTAAGCAGTCTGAAATCTAGTTGTACATGGCTCCAAGTGGGTTTTCAGGGCTGAAATATTATGCTGGTTTAAAACTGATGTACACTAATGGCACAGCACAAAGAAGCCCAATGCAATGAAGAATCTGGGCTTGCACTTTGTGAGCACAGATGTGCATAGATCCAATTTTGCACAGGCATAACTGGAGACTGAAGGTTAAAATTTGGTCTTTAATGGCAACTATCATTTCCAGTGCTTTGGAGAAATTTCACCGCCATGCTATGGTTATTTATGAAAAACATTTGGCATTAATACTTAATGCCATTTTAAAATAATTTAAAATAAGTTTTTAACAGATCTCTCTATGGACAGAAAAAGCATTGCAATCACTTCTGCTGCAACCTAGATAACTTTATTGATCTCTTGTATAAAAGCCAAAAGAGATGACAAGATTATGAAAACATTAATAAATAAAATTAGATCACAAGCTCTGAATTGCCATGAGATGGGATTAGATGTGTACCATTTACTTTTTTCATTCTGAGATGGATTGTATTATGCAGTGACCCTTTTTTGTTAGAACTATTTTCCTAGAGAGACAATAATCATTTCAATGATCTATGTTTTGTAAATCAAATTATCAGTTTTACTAGTTTCCTATTCTTATTCCTATTTTGCTTGCTTTTATATTTAAAGACGCCTTTTTTGCCCTAGAGACAGATTTAGCTATGGAAATTCAGAGAAGCCCCAAATTCCCTGCCCCATCTCTTGAGCCACAGAAGTACAATTTGGGTGTGTCTACATGGGAAGTTACTACTGAGTGGAATAATAAGCTCCACAGTAAACATCTTGCATCTACATGTGCAGTGCTATTAGAATGGAATAAACTAATTAAGTCTGGTATTTACAAGTACTGTCTTGCTGCAAAGTTTTTTACTCCACCCACAATATTCTGTGATGGTTCCCAGCAACCAAATAGGCTTTTGGGTAGTGCGTGGCTGTTAAAACTCTGTTGCATACCCAACCACACATTCTATTTCCTACAATGTCAAAGATGACAGGGGACATTATCTAATATCCTTTATACAATATGTTTCAAACACCAAAGAAAAGGCAGAAAAGCTGCAAGATCTTATTTCTGCAAGTCATATGCTTTCCCTGCCTCTTCATTCCTAGAGACTGTTAAGTGTGGCCTCACTTATCTGTCAAGACTATCACTTACATAAGTAATAGTTTGGAGACAGAAGGAAGTCTCTTATGTTCTCATTGCAGCACTTGAACACCTTCAGATACCATCAAATTATCCACAATAAGGACATAGCTCTTTAATATTAATAGGGATTATTTTTAAACATAATTGTGAGTTACCTAGAATAATGTGCTAAAAGAACAAGAAAACAAAATGCAAGCCAAATGTAGTATACATAACTACAGCCTTTATATGTCTCTGCTGTGTTTGAATCCATCAGAAATCAATTACAACGATGATTACATAATCCATGATTCACTTGAGAAATAGGAAGCAGCACATATATCTGGATTACAACAGATTTACCAGCCAAAAAATGACTTTCAGTTTGGTATTCAGAAGAATAGCATAGCTCTCAAAATGTTAGTATTTCTATTACAAAGCAAAAGGCCTCAGAACATCAAAGTCAATAGAAACAAAGTTAACCTTCAGAATGTAACAAAGTACTCTTGTCAATGAAATCCAAGAGAAATCAATGTTAATACAGTTATAGGAGACCAGAATGATATGAACCTTGTGTATCTTACATTTCATGTTTCATCTAATCTTATCTCTTCTCTTTATCCCTAGCAGCTTTTTACAAAGTAGAAAATGTAATTGGATTAAGGTCCAATAAATAAAATTCATCCCAGAAGGCTAACTGTTTCATGCAAGACTAGAGAGCAGAGAGACGGGGAAGGGAGTGGACTTTTTTGACCATGAAGAGTGGCAGTGTTTTAGTCTCCGTCCTTTTAAATTTTACATTGTCCCAGGAGATTAAGTGACTGATCAAAGCAGGGGATATCAACTTTTTTATACTCAAGGAACCCTTTGTTAGATTCAAGGCACCCCTTAAAAATGCCAACTTAAGTTTTACTCATTTGCTGACTATGTCAGAACAATAGAGCAATTTTTCTGTTGCAAAGAACTCAGAAAGACCACAATAGGTCAGAATGTATTTAGCCTGTGGATTCCTATTTGAAATCTCTAAGTTTATCTTGTGAATCATATGGGCTTACCTAACCATGCTAACATTGTGTGGTACCCTGTATCACCCTTGAAAGGATCTCAAGGCACCCAGGGTGTCACAGCACCCCAACTGAGAATCACTGATGTAAAGGTAGAATCAGAAATATCAAGATCACTAATAGGTCATTATTCATCTACCAGATTCAGAAAAGGGATATTTAATAGATAACATTTGCTAAATTAAAATCTAATAAATGTTATTTATTAATGTTATTGATTTCTCTTGGATTTCATTGACAAGAGTACTTTGTTACATTCTGAAGGTTAACTTTGTTTCTATTGACTTTGATGTTCTGGGGCCTTTTGCTTTGTAATAGTTTAATAAACACATTTTAATTAATAATTATTGCTTAATAATGTTATTTAATTAATGTTATTTATTAATTAATTTATTAATTTATTAATTTGTTAATGTGCTTATTTTTCTGCTTTCATGTGTTAAACTCCCCATGGAGTCTACCCTGCTCAAGGGGAAGTGATCAAGCATTCTTCAGGAGCAGACTAGGAACTGGACTGGGTCCTAAATTGCTCCCTGCCCTGCAGTCAGGAAAGACTGTTATTATTACATAACGTAGCCCATAGAAAGTTCCTGAAAGTCATTTGTTGACATATGCAAGCAGACACAATGACTGCTAGTAGAGGATTCCTTGTCCTGCCCCACCAGGCCCACCTCACTGGGTGGTTCACTGTTGAAGTAAGAGGTGGAAGAGCTTACCCTCTTCCCAAATTCCTTTCACCATCACCATGTGCATGGGAGAAAGACTCGCAGTTTCATGGAATCTGTCACTCTTTGTACTGTGTCCTGCAGTACAGGAGGAAGGTTAAAGCTCTCAAACCTCTTCCTCCTTACTCTGCAAGGCAAGAGAATATCTTGCTTTATATTTATAGAAAGTTGGCATAAAGGAGCACAAGGAGCCATTTGAATAAAACTGATATTTAGCACTATATGTATGTAGTAAAGTATATTTTTTAAAATGATAAAATAAGGATGCTATTTAAGCCCTACATGTACGGTTTGTGAAAGAGTCCAAGGGGCTGGACACACAATACCCACCCAGTTTCCATAAATTTGGATCACTTAAATCTCTTACTCCACCCTCCCTCCCCCAACTTAAATCACATCCTACTTTTTTGGGACATATCTACATGGCAAACTTCCTCTGTCCGGTACCTTCAAACACTTTGTCCCACTCCACGTAGGTTGAATTGGAAGCAAAAAGGCTACATTCACTTAGCTGCAGATGCACTAATTAGCATTCCTAAGCGATAGTCTTTTGACTTATCCCTTTGATAGCCCTAACTCCATAGCTCAAGGAAACTGCAGCCAGTTAGATGGGTGGCCAAGTAACAGAACATTTAACTTCAGTTTGGCTTGACTTATTTTCCACAGTGCCATCAATCTCCAGACATTCAAAAACATGTCAGACCCATAAAAATCATAAGATTATCTTGAAATTATGAGATTTGAAAGTAATATATTTGAAATTCATGTCATGTTATGTTTCTAAACTCCTCAATCACAAAGGCAAGAACTCTTATTTAAAAAAAAGAATGCTAAAAGAGATTCTCACATAATCACACAAGTCCAGGAATAAAGAAAAACATGATATATCATGAAACTCACAATAAAAACACTGCATCTTTTTCAACTAACACAATTAATTTTGAAAGCACACAGTTTTGGATAGAGCAGCCAAAATACTTTAAAGTATTAAAAATCAAACCAAATCATAGATGCCTTAGAAATATTAAACATGTTCTTAAACAGAATGGGGGTAAGGAGAATTAGCCATTGAAGAAAACTTAATGGAAAAGAGGAGGCTAGCATGGTCAGGGTAATACCAAGGTGGACAAATCATGAAGACTGCAATAGAGGGTTTCCTTACTGAATGAATTCCCTGGATGGCATCCCTGAGCCAAGATAGTTCTGCTGATGGCCTAATTCACCTGGAACATGGCAATGCAAAGATGACCATGGAGTGCCCCCGCCTCCTCCAGCCCACCATAAGGATCCCCCCACAACTTGCTGGCTGAGGATTCAGGGGAGTAACCCAGGTCCACACAGTGTGGGCTCCCTTCCCCCAACCTCCAACCCTTAGGCAGTTGCACTGCAACAGTTGTAGTGTAGCATGGCCCAGCCAAGTCTGCTGCAAGGGAAGGGCTCTGGGTGAAGCCAGGGCTGGCTGGGGCTGCTGTGGGGACACAGGCCCCAAAGTCTTTGCCCCACAACTCCCCTCCCCCCCCCATGCCAAGCAGTGGCATGCCACATCCCAGAGCCTGGGTTGGTCGAAGAGAGAGAGACCCTGGATTCCTTCCCCCACCACCTCTCCCTGACCAGGCTTCAGTGTGCCATATGGATGGGGCAGTTGCAGGGACAGAAACCCCGCTTCCCCACACCACTCTTCCCCCTGCCAGGCTGCATGTGGTACTAGGAACAGAGGCTGTCACTAATTCAGGTCAGTGACAGCCAGGGTAGGGAGCCAGCCCAGCACTGGAGTGGAGTAAATGAGTTCTGCCCATGGCTAGAATGCAGCCCCTGAACAATGCCACTTAGCATGGCAGTGATCACACTCTAAGTTAATCCTCAGTGGGCTCTGGCATGGATGTTTGATAAGGCACTGTAACAGAAACCACTTTAGGTTAGTACACATCCATCCTAGGTTAAGTGAGTCTGAGTGGAATCTGCCATTTTTAAAGCGCTTTATATACCATGAATGTCTGTTTTGTTATGACTGTAAACACTTTCTGTGCATTTAAAGTGCATCAAGTGTAACACCTGAACCTAGCCTTAAAGTCTTTCTGTACTGTAACTAAAACCAGGAGCTTGAGAATATGCTGTTGCCCTTGTTAATCAATACTGTCTTTACTAGTCATTTCCTTATCAAAATGTATTGTAATAAAAAATTAACATAATTTGCTTTCCTTCATTTACTGCAGTAGTTAATGCAATTATATGCAATCTATGTGACTGCACAAGGAGCCATATGCTTAGCAAACCAGTAAAACTGATGCCAGAAAAAATAGTTTGCTACAATCATGATTTTCTTTACATGTTTCAAAAGAATCAGCAATAAGAGACATTGCTTTTGTTCCTGGACATTTCAGTTGACACCTGATTTTAAACAATAAAATCATATTGTTAAAAGGCCTCATCCAGATGCTGATAGCTAATCACAGTCATTAAGGAGAATCACAGAGGACAACTGGTATTTACAAAAGGAGAAGTCATGTGAATAAGTAAATGTTGGTTGTCTCAATCATCTTCTGTAGTCTGAACTTAGAATGTGATGGTAGGAAACGAGGACATATATGGAGGCCTGAGTACAAATTGTAAAAGTGTACAATCATGGAAAAGATTCCTTAGTTGCAGTCAGAATAAAGAAACAAACATAAAGATACCAC
This sequence comes from Caiman crocodilus, assembly GCA_030014935.1. NCBI lineage: Eukaryota > Metazoa > Chordata > Crocodylia > Alligatoridae > Caiman > Caiman crocodilus. The sequence continues at coordinate 49,291,271 of JAGPOW010000261.1, read as the reverse complement.
TCAATTATGGCATCAAAAAAAGGTAATGAAAAAAAAATGAAAAAAAAATAATTTAAACCTTGAAAGCTTTTTTTTAGGAGTAGCAGCAGTAGTAGTAACCTTACAGTACTAAATGCTCGGTTCTCCTTCCCCACCTCCTCTTATTATTGAAAGAGCATTTTGCCTGGCAACATATTAATTAACATCTAAATTCCTATCTATTCTGTGAAAATTAAAACTGAAGAAACATGAAGCACAAAGGAGCTTATTATGAGGGCTGTGTGAAATGGCACCATTCCATTTCTACTTGCGTTTCAAGGCGTTGATGGAACAGTGTTTTGTTTTGAATTTCATTTCAATTCAAAACTGCTGTGCCATTTCATTTAATCAAAAGAGTGATGCTGTTTCAGGGCTGTTTAGATGTTTCACCAATAGGCTATAATGGGGAAGCTTGAAACAGCCTCTCTCATCTGGCAGGCAGATTGGGGCCCAACCCCAGGAGGGCTGCTGGGGCTATGCAGGGGGCTAGTCCTCCTGGGGTTGCAGGCCCCCATCTGCCTTCCAGATAAAGGAGGGATGCAGCCTGGGACCAGGGAGTTAGGGAAGGGAACTGAACCCCATCACTCAGTTCCCCTTCCCAGCACTGGGATCAATCAGGGAAGGGAACTGGGGCTGAACTGAGCACCACCACAGGGCTGGGGAAAGGAACTCAGCCCAGTTGGGCTGAGTTCCCAACTCCAGCATAACCACTGGGGTGGGGAACTTAGCCCAACTGAGTTGAGTTACCTTCCCATTCCGATCATAGGGCTGGGAAGGGAAACTGAGTGATTGAGCTTAGTTCCCTTCTCCAGCCTGACTGCAGCGCTGGGAAGGGGAACTGAGCCGGGACTCAGTTCCCTTTCCCTGCACTGTGAACAGCTTCCCACAGCTCAGCCACAGGAGGCAGGGACAGCCAGGGCTGCACTCCCCATCTGGCTGAGCCTGGAGCTGCTGGGAGCGCAGCCTTGGTTCTCCCCTGTCTCCCACCACGTGGCTGCTGGCTGCTTCAAAACTCAAAACATCTTTTTGAATGAATCTGTCCTTGCAGTGCAAACCTAGCCTGGCCTAGTCCTAGACCCTGCCCCCTCCAAACCCTAGTCAGCAAGGGTGGGGATAGGGGGGCCTCATAATGGGAAGGGCTCCCTTCCCCAAGCTGCAGTGAGCACCAAGAGCATGTTTTTCCTGTGCTGCTTTTTACTGCACTAGAAACTGGGGGGGGGAACCACTGCAAAGTGCCCCCCCTCCAGCTTCCCAGCTTGGGTCTTTCTAGGGGCCTGGCTGGTCCCCCTTTGCAGTGGAAGGCGTTCCTTTTCCACCCACCCCACCCCCATGGGAGTTCCTAACACAGCAAAAAGTGGCATAGAAAACTAACGGTGCCGTTGCTGACTGCACCTGGGGGAAAGGAATTCCCCTGCTGCAGGACAGCCCAGCCCAGCCCAGTCCCCCACACATCCCAGACAGCAAGCAGGGGCTGCGGAGACAACCAGCAGAGGGGATCCTTTTCCCCAGCTGAAGTCAGCAGTGGCTGTATGAGTTCCCTGTGTCAGGAACTTTGGTGGGGAGGGTGGAAAGGGAGCCCCCTAGCTGGACAGGCTTATCCCAAGCTTCCCAGTTGGGGTCTTGCTAGGGGCTGACCTGGGCCCCACCATGGCAAAGGGGCTCCTTTCCCCCATCCCCCCACAAGAGTTCCCAGAGCAGTAAAAAGTGGCACTGGGAACACACAGTGCTGTTACTTGGCTGCAGTTGGGGAAAAGGAGCCCTTCCAGGTGGGCTGCAGTGCTGGGTCAGCTGCAGGGACCCCCTCTTGGCCATCCTGTGGCTCACAGCTAGCCAGGAACAAAGACTGTCACTGACTCAAGTCAGTGACAACTGAGAGAGCATGACCAGCCCTGTGCAAGCAGAGCAGATAAGTTCTGCCTGAGGCAAGCACACCACCCTGTAAGAGGCTCCTGGGATGCCAGCGAATGCAGCCTAGCTCAATATGTGTTGGATGTGGCACAGATGCTTGAAAAAAGGCCTGTAACCTAAAGCGCTTTAGTCTGGTAACACATCCATCACAGGTTAACTTACCATCAATGGTGTGCCATTTTTAAAGTACTTTACAGGCCATGAACACCTATTCTGTTACAGCTTTAAAGAGCTTTCTGTGTACTTAATACGTGTTAAGTGTAACATCTGTAGCAAGCCTATGAAACACAACACTTGAAGCATTTGCATTCAATCTTTTCCTGACTGAATCAACCTAGGAACATATGTCTGTTAGTTTTAGAACCAGTGACTTAAACTTTTTCCTTCTACTCTACTGAATTAAAGGATAGTCTTTACCTTTTATATCAGGCACAAGCTGAAAGGCTAATTTCAAGACAGCTCTGATCTCCTTGATTTAACTACAGTAAGGAGGAACAAAAGGGGGTTCCCTGCCTGTCATTTTATCCAAAAAATAAAGTAATTGCTTTTTATGCAAAATTAAACACTGTCTGTACATATAAGTCTTATGAAGCTGCCTTTGAAAAGGAGTGGTTCAGTGGCTAAAATACTAGCTTGGGATACTGGAAATCTGGATTCTGTTTCTTGCTCTCACACACTTCCCGTGTAACCCTGAGAAGTCACTTAGGGAGCCTGTAGACCTGTGGGACGCCTGCTCCAACACACTATAATTACAGCTCATCAGAGCAGACTCAGTTAATCAAATCCACTGTAGCATGCTGGACAGCACTCTCCAGCAACCTCAGCATCTCATGTACTTGCACGTCAGAACCGTGGTGGGGGTACTTTAACTAAAGCTCACTGAACAACCTTTAGTTAAAGTGCCCCTGCTGCCATTTTGAAGCATGAGATGCTGAATACATGAGATGCTTCAGACACTTTAATTAGAGCAGCTCTAGCGAGAGCCACCCCAATTCAAGCACCCCCACCCATACCCCCCAGAGCACATGTAAAGATACCCTTAGGTGTTTATGCCCCTAATTCCCACTGAAATCTCTGTGCCTAGAGAATTAGGCATTTGGGTCACTTTAGATAAACTCTTCCACAATAAAATTCTATTCAAATCAATGGGACTTACGTACTTTCGAGGATCAAGGCTGCTGTCTCTCTGGGAGCATCTATATGTTCATTAATGTGCAGTACTTACTGCACATTTAATTTAGTACTTAATGAAGTACTAACTAAATGTGCAGTAACTAGAGTTACTATGTAGTAATGCTAGCGAACACCTTTTTAGTGACACTACTGCCTGGTAGCCTAATCAATACTGTGCATTAGCATATTAGCACTGTCCGTGCTGTGACACACAACTGCACAGTGTCATTAAGCTACTGCACATGAAGCATCTCATGTAGACACGTCCTCTAGGCTTCAGTTCCCTACCTGTAAGATATGGGAAAAAAAGTTTCCCTACTTCACTTGGGTATTGAGAGAAGAAATGTATTTAAAAGGTTGTGACGCACTCAAATACCACAGAAACAGAGACTACATAAGTACCTAAGACAGAAGGGATATGAAGCCTTTCCTTTATTGTATTATATTATTTGTATGTTTTACTTTTAGTGATGTAGAAACTTCCAGAACTTGGCAGGATTGTACAAGTAAAGTTACAAGTGACATTGAAGGATTTTCTAAGACAAATAGAAATTATAACATTAGAGAAAAAAGAGCCTAGTGCTTTTAAAGCACAGTATATCATCCTAATTCTGTCAGTGGCCAGAATGAAATAGGACAACCACTATCAAGGTGCTTTTTGTGCAGCTGAAAGAAATGAAAGCAGATCAACTTATCGCCCCCAAGCAATGTTTTATAAACAACAGTCTCGAAGAACTAATACCTCTCCTGATTTTTTTAAATGCTTTAACAATCATATACCAGGCGGAGAAGAAATCCAAGCAACAGAATGCATAGTTGCTTTCTTATTTCTACAGAAACACAGGACAGTATTTTTATCCAGAAAACTATTAATGAGAGTTCTTAACATGAAGATTTCATTTCATTGAAATCAATATAATTGCTTGTGTGCTTAAAATTAAGTATGTGCTTAAGTGCTTCGCTGGATTAAAACCAAAATGAATAATGTTATCTTGTAATTTAAAATATGTAACTTTTACATAGCTCTTTTTAATTGTAAAATAATTATATGCATGATACTATATGCTAAGGGGTGATTCTGTTTATATTGCATTTGGCCATCAAAAACAAAACAATCACTTGTAAATGTACATAATAACTTATATAAATCCAGTTAGTCTTCCCAGTGTTAGATAATTAATTTGCTGTCCATCAAATGTTTTATTTTACTATAGATATTTTTCCAGAAAGTAAAAGAATTTGTCAGTCCCAGTAAACTCCAGTGCAATCTGAGCCAGAGTAAACTAACTCCAATATCACCATCTACATATGCATTTAAGTGCTGTATTTACGCCACCATTGGATAGCACCTGTGTTTGATAGGACTATCCTACAGCAGAGTCAATTAAAATACTGCAGCCTAATTGTGGTACCTGTGTAGACAGTGATGATTTAATGCACAGTAAATTAGTCTACTGCACAGTAAAGTACATGTATAGATGTGCCCAGTAAGAGTTAACATGAGGCATACAGTCAGATGCATACACATTTGGTGAGTTATTTGGCATCACACAATCAGAAGCTGCTTGTTGACTCTAAGCAGCAGTCTACCACATGCTGATTTGACATCCAATCCTGGAAACTTGTTGAATCAATCATGGCCCTGGGGATCATTACTGGGGAACTGAAAGCAGTCAGACCCTGATAGAAAATGCTTGGCTCCTTCTAGAAAAAAAAGATCAGAAGTAGTAAGCAAACTGGATGGCAGTTTCCTATACATCTACTATTTTAAAACTAATAAGTCAAATACATCCCTGGCATAGCTTTATTGATTTAATGCAGCAATAGCAGGGCTAAATTTGTCCCAATATGTTTATTATAAGAATTTCAGCACTGTTTGTATTTTAGAGCAAATAAACTATTTGAATATTTGCTTAAATTATACATGTAGATACAGGGTATGTAAGTAATTTCTCATGCTGAGAGACACTTTTGTATACCAAGATGAATATGAAGGATGTTTGTATGATGAACTCTCTGAAGATACAAATCAGTATAAAGAGTTTGAAAATTTGCAACTCTTACAATGTATGTTCCTACAGCTTAGCAAAATAGGACATGGAGCTAGGAGTTAGAAGATCAGGGTTCTTCCCTGCTTCTGCTACTGACCTGCCTGGTGACTATAAACAAGTCTATTGCTCCATTTTATACATTAAAAGCATCATTAAACTCCTTAATGGCCTAACACTAGATTAGAGTATGCATCTCATTCTGCCCCAATAATCTTGGCTGCTTTTTTCTGAAAAGTAGAAAACTGCTTTTTTGGTTTCAGGAACTAACATGCATAAAGAAATTTTACTGAGAACCATATCATTTATCCATATCTGTTTTAATTTTTTTAATCTGAGAAACACATTTATTTGTCTCTTTAGCATCTGTTTGTATGATGCAACATATGAGCAGGATTTCAGAGATCTTGATTGCAGAGTTGCATTTGAAGGTATCAGAGGAGCTTCACTTGCATCTAATTGCACAACAATGCAAACCTAATATTAAATATATTTTGGAGCAGGTCGACTCATCTTATATCAGCCAGAAACAACCAGAGTAGCAGATGTGAAACTGAAACTATATGGTATACAATAGGAGGCCTGGGGTCAAAAACAGTCTCTAGAATACTACGTGTCAGACATGTATCTATTGTTAAATAGATAAAATTCAGAAGAAATGGCATATATTTGAGAGAAATCTTTCAGTTTGGGATTCAGATGTTCTGCCAGGCATATGGCTAAGCAGATGTACCAGCTACTGTAATTATCACCTAAATTAAAAACTCACAATAAGGAAACTGAGGTATGCTAACACAATTTCTTATTTCAGCCTACAAGGAAAAGATGAAGGAGCTGTCCATGCTGTCTCTGATCTGTTCTTGTTTTTATCCTGAACCTCGCAACGTAAATATCTATAAATATGATGGTGAGTAACATTCACAGGAAATCATCTTACTTATTAGATAATTTGTCAGTGCTGGGAAATGACTTATTTCACTCCAACAGTTTCTCATGTCATTTACTCAATACTTATTTAACAATTCACTTGCTGTCTCTGACTGATAGCCTGTTTTGATTGCCTATCACTCACTATGGGGAAAGTTTGGTCCTAAGAACAATGTATTAAAATCTCAAAGCTAGCTATTTTTTAATTAGTTATACTATTTTTAGTGCCTCAAGAAGTCCTTCCCACCTGAGAACTACAAATATTCATGGTTTATGCAATTCTCAGGGGAAAAAAATAAAACATGGGTTTTTTCAGTGATAAATAATGAGGGAATTCTTAAAAAACAGTGTATTTGGAGTTTCCTCTAGAAGGCTCAGAGTACACAGGCTATGTTTTTAAATAAATACAAACAGGGTGTTTTGTCTGTGAGCCAGCAGACAGACAGTAGGATGGCAAGCGATTGAACAGACTTTTGGAGGGGTTGCATTTCTAGATTACAGAGAAGAGGGTCTCAATAGCAACTGCAAAAAAACCCCCAAAAACAGACCAGCACTCTACACATGAGGTCTGTAGAGCTCTTGACCCCAAGAGAATGAAACAAAACATTGGGGAAAGTGTTTTAAAAATGAATTTAAGGGGACATTACTGGAAATAGATGTTCTTTCTTTATCCATAGAACTGGTAAAGGAGAAGTTTCAGCTGCAAGGTAAGCTTCTCTGATGAGCTGACAACTGGGGCATGTCCCCATGAGTGAGAACGTGCATTTCCCCAGGGACAAAGAGCAGCAGCACAATATGTTCCAGTGCTCCTTGTCCCTGGGGAACCCCGATGCATGTGCACTCTGGCACGTGGCACGTTGCCCCGGGTAGGGTAAGGGACACTGGGACCAGCACCTGGGCTGGCCCCAGCATCTTCATGGGATCCTGGGGTCAGATTTGATTCGGAGAGATTAAAGTGTGTCCTGATTTGATTCGGATTTGGAGATTTGGCTGCCGAATCGAGCTGAATCTCTGCCATATTGAATCAGCAACCTAAGCTTTGCACAGTCCTACTACATATGACACATTAATGTCTCTTTGCATCACAGGGCACTCTTCCAGGTTCCCAACAAAGGCAAAGAATCAACTTATGCTGAAATGAAAGGGAAGGTACCTCTTGCTAAAACAATTTTCAGTCTCTAGTCAGCCATTTTGCTTGAGGTACCAAATATAATTCTGCTAATTCCCCTATATACTGCTGGTTCCTAGACAACTATAGATGTTGTCTCTCCATTCCTGAACATAACGTTGGGTTTAGCATTGTTAAATTTACTTCACAGATATGGAAGTTAAACAGATCAACAAACGTGCCTCTGGCCAGGCCTTTGAACTGATCTTAAAGCCACCATCGCCTGTCTCAGAAGCACCACGAACTTTAGCCTCTCCAAAGAAGAAAGAACTGTCTCGTGAGGAGATCCAGAAAAAGCTGGAAGCTGCAGAGGAGAGGAGAAAGGTATATTTTCCTCTTTAAAAGAAATCAGTAGTTATGTCTTCCCCTTTGAAATCATTTCCATTGATATCTGTGACTCACAGCAGACTCCTTGCAAGATTTTTTCAATGAATATGGGAGATAGGATGAAAAGAAGTTGAATGAAAAACTATTTGATTGTTACATTTTTAGGCAAAAGGAACAAATCTGACCACTTCTAATAGCCAGGGCTACTTAATAAGGTATCTGTGAACAGGAACTCTTACAAAAATTTAAATTCATGTTCTTTGTTTCAAGGGTAGTCTATGTAAGCTTCTATGTAGAATAAAAATCTTCTCCTTTATAACCTTAATCAGCATTTCAGAGTCATGTGGGTATTCATCATGTGCTTTCTAAAATTGTATTAGACCTTCTAGCAACAAATAAGATACAAGCAAACACAGGGGCGCATCTCCAATGATGTAGCATCGACAGGTAAGAACTGTGACACCACAGCTATGTCACCATAGCAAAGCTTATTATAGTATGTTGCTACAACAATGTAGCAGCTAAAAATAACCATACATGGCCAGCATGGCACAGTACAGGCTGTTACTGCACCATCATTTAGTACTTCCAAGAGGAAGTACTAAATGACGGCGCAGTAACAACGGCGCGGTATGGCCATGTGTAGATGCACCCAGGGTATATATAGGAAGCAGAAACAACTATACTCCAGCTATTTGGATTTTACCCTGATAGAGGGGGCAAAGAAGTCCTTACTTGCACACCTATAAATCATCTTTAGGAACAGGTTTCATTAGTGTATATGCTTAAGCTGTATTTGCTATAAAGCATTTTTACCCAAGTTAAAACATGATTCTTAACTGCAAAAAGCAAGCAAGCACAAGTCAGGGGCACACTGCAAAGTTGATCTAAAATTCATCTGTGCTAGACTCAGCCCTTAGTGCCATTCCATGTATGACCAACCTTTATGCTACAGTAGAGTGATCTGAGAGTGATACAAGCTTCTGCCAGGCTGCAGTGGTCACAGGAGTCCAAAAAAATCAATGAAAGATTGGCATAAAGCAGACAGGCATCCCCTATTCATTCCCTACTGTCATGCCCTCCTTTCCCTGTAGCACTGAAGGAGAGCTAAAGACCTCTATGTCAGCTCTATAATACCAACTGATCCATCCTGTCTGGGGCAATTAAATTGGTTTCAGGTCCATATTTCACTAAAGATGTGCAAAATAACTGCACCTCACAAAGGCTCATGTGTGAAATTTGTGAAAGTAAAGCAAGTCCAGCTGTCTCTGAGTATCTTGAATGTTATCATTTGCTATAGAGACCACATCTTGCAGAATTTTGCAAAATATGGGCAAAAATAAACACAGAAATAGATGGACCTGTGATACAGTCTGAAAGTACTTGCAGCAGTTCATAAGCTGTTTCCTAGAGAAGAAAAAAGGCTCCAACTCCACTTCAATCTACATCAGGAATAATTGTCAAAGTCAATGGCATAAATGTAAGTATGAGGAGAATCAGGCCCTTTGGAGTCAATGGAGCTATGCTGATTAACATTATCATAACTTGCGCTTATTCTTAATCCATTTAGAAAAGTGGTTAACCAAAGGGACAGCAAAGGGATGAAATAACAGCAATTAAGAAACCAGATACTGTACAAATATTTTACTGGGAAATCTAAACCATAGAAGCCAAGTTATTTCACAGATCAAAGTGTGCATTTCTTCCCGCAGGAAACCTAATTATGTCATTAATCCAAGAACTGGCCACAGTTGCAGACACTGGGGTCCTTCCCCCTACAAATACATTCATTTTGAATGATGGTCTCCACCTATAACTTGCTAGGTGAATTGTTTTCATGTACCAGTTCCTCAGTCAGTACCATGCTCTTTTACACAGCTATAGCAGTTATCAGATGTAATAATCATAGATCATGTCCTTCCAACATAATAAACTTTTAATGAACACAATTTTAATAAACATGGACTATAACTAATTGATTAGAAGTGTCATTTAAAAAATGAAGTATTAATTGATTCCACACCAGTTTGCAATAGACTGCACTGTTAATTAGAACAGTGTTCATTAATAAATTGTCAAGTTCATGTGAAAAAGCCTACAATGATGCATACATTCCAATGATTCCTTATTTGTTCTTTTGATTCCCCGTTGCTTTATCATAATTCTTATCCCTTCATGCCTGCTTTTTTATCGTGTTCTTTCTTTCCTTTCTTTTCCTCCTCTTTCTCACCTCTCCTAATAATCTTCACCTAATACCACCCTCTCTTCATGAAAGATTTTTTTTGCTTAATCTTGCATCTCACAGTGAAATCCTCTTTGGATATTAATAGACTTGTCTTTCCATATACAGAACTTTCCTCACAGTGCGTCATTATTAGTCTGTTATTTTTATGTTGTACACGTGCTATATTTTCATCTCTTAGTAAGTAAATAGAAAGTGCTCTTCATCATTTGAGTTTCTTAATGGTATGGAAAATTGAACCAGATCTCTAACATCAAACAATATATGCCCATTGGCCTTGGACTATTTAACTAACACCCCAGATGTATAGACTTCAAAAACCCTAGGCTCAATTATACATGATGACTGTCATTAATCAGCGTATTAGCATGAAAATTAGACACTAAAGGGAGGCACAATTCTACTAGTCTTTGGATTACAGTAGAGAAATCATATGTAATTAAACCCTCTTAATGGCCTTGTATTTGGATGAAATTTAATCGCACTGGTCCCTAATGCTTAACATCACAAAGAATTCAGAGCAATGATCATATTTTCTGACACTTATGCTGTCAGTTATATGGTAAAAGCAATGTGTCTTTTTTAATCCTGTTATTAGTAATGCTGAAGGAGAGGGTCCCACCCAGGGAGCACAGCATGAACAATGCTTCGTCTGTTATATGGAGTGGCCAGTTTCCCTGATCTGCCTTTCCATCTGCTAACATCACAGCAGGATTCCCCATCTGGTTATGGGGCTGAAACACATTGTCTCCTCCAAGGTTATTATTAGTGTTGCTCTATTCACTGGCAAAAAGGCAACTTTTAATACAATTGATCCAGCTCTCTGATTGTATCAGAGACAAATGCACCTGAGCTTTGCTCCACTGCATGGCACAGAAATCAGCAAAACCTCAGTAGTCTCACAGTTAAGGATCTAAATGTCAAGACAAGAGAAAAATGGAACCTGCAGAATATTTCTCTTCCCGTCCTAGACGGATGGGGCACATATTTGGGGAATTCAGAATTACTGGCCCAGCTGAAGTGGGAAGAGAAATAGAGAACCACTCACTCTAGATAGCAGATTTTCCTGCCAAAGCAGGAGATTTTATCATGAAATTATTTTCTTTCCTTTAGCTGCCCTAATTTTCAAATCACAATTTCCAGTCCCCTTCAGGGGCATCAGAAGCTGATGTGCATCCATAGACAAGCAACCAGTAGCCATAGGGCCACAGAGCCAACAATGATGCCTGGTGAAAGGGGAATGAGAAGCAGTGCAGAGGCATTATTTACACAAACTCCAGTGTAAAGTGGAAAGAAGACCAAGGTTTGATACGTACCTTGCACTCCACAGCTAGGGACAGACATTCAAAAAAGCTCAAGCCTGAATTGATTCAATCTTTGCAGATTAGTCTAATCTACAGAGAGTGAACCAGTTTGCAAGTGGATAGACGTTGAGCACATGTCTCCAGTGGCTCAGGCCAGAAGCCGGGGGATGCTAGAGTAGCCCTTCCCTTTCAACCGGGAAGTTGAGCTGGGGGTGGGGCATGGCCAGGCCTGAATAAGACTGAGGAGGGATTTAAACCCCCACCTCAGCCTGCAGCATTTGCAGGGTGGGGGAAGAGGGAGCATCTGTTGTGGGTGTGGGAGAGGAGAAGGGGAGAGTTGCTCCCTGACAGCTGGGAGCAATCCTGGCACACAAGGCTGCCGAGCCCCAGAGGGGAACTCTCTCCCCTCTTCCCTCCACATGGGGCAGGTTGGGAGGCTCTGTTCAATGCTGGGGAGGCTCTCCCCTCTCCTCCTCCTCTCCCCTGCCCCGCTGCTGTGGGGTAGGGAGGGAAGCACTTTTGCTGCCTGGCCCTGCAGGGGGACTCTTCCTCCTGCTTTTCTCCCACCATCAAGGGGTGGGGAAGGGGGCTCTATGCAATGCTGCCTGATCCCAAATGGGGACTCTTCCCCAACACCCCCGCACTCCCATGTGGTGGGGAGGGGGGCTGTTCCGTGCTGGGAGAGTACTCTTCCTCCTCCTCCTGCCTTCATCTGTGATGGGGATGCAAGTGCAGCCTGGCAGCTACTTCCCCTGTCAGTGGGTGCAGCCCAGCGCATGCACCTGGTGGCCCAGGTAAGCACTGCTCCACCAGCCACCAGCACTTGTTGACAGGGGAAGCAGCTGCCCTAGCAGAGCTACCTTAGCCTGAGTGAGGCCAGCCTGGGCTGGGCCGCAGGACCAGAGCCACCCCCGGCAGCTATGGCTCCTTTACGGCTGCTCCAGGCCAGGCCAAGGAGAACCTCAAGAGCCTCCCCTCCCCACCCCACTGCAGCAGAGGGAGGAGGAGGAGGAAGAACCCCCCCAGCACTAACAGAGCCCCCCACCCCATGAGGGGGAAAGTGCCCCCCTCGGGGGCTGAGGCCGGGCAGCCTGACACAAAGCACCCCCCACCCGTCAGCTGTGGGGGCGGGGGCAGGGCATGGGAAGGAGGAGGGGCAAGAGTACTCCCCAGAATGGAACAGAGCCCCCCTCCCCACCCTGTGGAGGGGCAGGAGGGGGAAGAGTCCCCATCTGAGGCCAGGCAGCATCACATAGAGCCCCCCTCCCCACCCCATGGCGATGGAGGCGGAGCAGGAGGAAGACAGGATGAAGGCTCTATGTGAAGCTGCCTGGCCTGGCCCCAGACCACAGAGTGGGGGGGGAGGGGGGGGACACAGCTCTGTGCAGCACTGCCCAGCCAGGGCATGGGGAGCAGCTATAACCAAGCTGCAGACACAGGAGGTGAAGGGTGGAGGAAGAGTCCCTCTCCAGGGCTGGGCAGCCTTGCATACAGCTGCCCTCCCCCCCACACACACACTCCCAGGCCTGCAGCAGCAGGGGGAGAGGAGGAGGAGTCCCCCTCCAGTGCCCCACATAGCCCCCTTCCCCACCCTGTGGGGAGGAGAAGGAGGGGGAAGAGTCCTCCCCAGCACGGAACAGAGTCCCCCTCCCCATCCCAACATGGCCCCAATAAGGTGAAGGGGGCAGGGAGAACAGTTCATTCTTCCCTCCACCCCTTCTGGTCCCTTCTGCCCTGCAACCAGGTTTGCCAGTCCCAGGGGCCACTGATGCAGCCCCCCTCCCCTCTGCTTCCTTGCTGACAGGCAAACCTTGGCTGTGGTGGGGGAGGACAGGAAGGAGGGAAGAATTAATCCCCTCTCTGCCCACTTTGCCTTAACGGGGCTATTCTGGCTAGCGTTGCACCATGTCCTGTCCCTGCTCTGGCTAGAGAGCCCAGAGCCCTGCCCAGAGAGCATGCCAGGATGCTGGGGGGGGGGGGTCTGGTTTCAATTAAACCAGGAAGCAGTCTGGGACAGACATTGTATAAACTTGTTTGAGCCAAATCAGTTAAGTCTGATACTACATTTAACCAGGTTTATCTCAAACTGGTTTCAGCCATTTTGAAACTTGTTTATGTGCACTGAATGTCTGTTCTGTTACAGGTTTAAACCAGTTTCTCATCACTTAAACCAGTTTGTGTGTAATGTCTGTCCCTAGCCCACATGATTATGAGATCATGCCCCCTGCCCTTTTAACACACCTACTAGGCCTAAGGACATAAAGCACTCCTTTCAAAGCTGCACAGCTTTTTCATTATTGTTACCTCTTCCACATGTTTTTGCACATATTGGTATGGGAGGTCACTGCCGGAAGGCACCTCCCCTCTAAAATCCAATCTACCTTTCACAAACAATAGCTCAAAGACAATCATAGCACTAAACAAAATCCAACAGGAGGATGATGAAGCTAGACAAACTGAGACTTGAGGCAAAGTGGTAAAAGTGAGGGTACTTACTTAACAGTTGCAACTGTTTGCCTAAATGTGGGATGGATATTCTGTCAACTTAAGTCTTTAAATCAAATATAGATGTCTTTTCTAAAATGCATGCTCTGGCTCAATCAAGAGATACAGAAATAGTTACTTGAAATTCAGCAGACTGTGAGATACAAAAGATCAGATTAGATTATCATAATAGTCATTACTGGCTTTACATTTTATGAAATGAATGAATCCAGAAAGCTGGAGTCCTGGGATAATTCATGAAGTCCACTTTCAGTTTTCTGCAACTGGCACAACATAAAGTCTGCTAAGGGAATATTAGAGTATTCAAGCTAAAAAGGGTACTTAAAATGAATTTGCAAATAAACAAAAAAGAGGCCCTTCTATCAAATATGGGTGGAACAGGGGTTTGGTTTTTAATTTAACTCTGAACCCAATAATTAAAAAAAAAAAATGAAAATCTAAAGATTTGCTCTCCAGACAAACAGAGACAACGATAAAGTATTCAAGACAGGTCAGCTAATTGGACTGTGTAACACTGGGCCTGAAATTTTACCTTTTCTAGAAACCCCCACAGACATTTTTTTTCCTCTGTCCCTCCCTGTCTATCATTTCAATTAGGAGTGAACAGGCTGTCTCTATGCTTGCCTCTTCTCTTCCCTACATACCTCATCTTTCTGTTTGTTTTCTCTTTGCTTAAAAATCTTTACTCACCTTTGGCTACTTTTCATAGCAGCTGTGTGTGCTTGGAGTCAGAGTACAAAGTAAAGCACAGGCCTTTTATAGAAAAAGCCCTGCAGTGTAACAGAATTAGGCAGAGAACTTCCATAATGGTGTTTCTGTATGCAGTAAACTAGTTAATTCACCAGTCCATGCAGAATGCAAATATTAGCAATTTCTCCAATATTGACCAATTATCAGAAGCTCAGAATGGAGGAAGGAGGTTGCTGGAAGAAAATTAAATCAGAGTTTTAAATTATGCCATAGAGTCATTATTTTTTTCAATGACATGGCATTAGAGAAACAATAAACATTTCATAGAAAAATATTTTTTCCCCTCCAGAAAGGGTTAGATACCTTGATCCAGTTAAATCCCAAATGATTTTCTCTATGATTTTCTAAATGCTTAACCCCTGGCCCTCAAGACAGTTCTGCCCCAAAAGACTCCCCACAGATCCAAAAATTTGTACATTGTACAATAGTAGGAGTTCTCTATTGCAGGCAGTAAGGTAACAATAATAACGTGTCACAGATGAAGAAGACATAATGGTAAATATAACTGAAGATACCTGTGCCAGGCCTATCGTAAACTCACTATAACTTTCCTGAACAACACAAAAAATGGTCTAAGGACATAGGCAGACAAGGTTCCTTGGGTGAATTTGGTATCTTTTACTAGACCAACCCAAATAGTTGGAGAATAGTTATTAAGCAAGCTTTCAGGTTCAAAAACCCTTTGTCAGGAAGGAAGTTTCAGTAGTTGGTTCATGCTCTTCCTAAGAAAGTTTCAGTAGTTGGTGCATGCTCTTCCTGGATGGAATGAAAAGTAAAGAAGCCAGGTCTTTACCTTGACATTTACACTGCAGCAGGAGACATTTATCCTGTCTTAGCATTCTCTTCCATTACTCTTGACTATACAGGATACCGCAAAACACCAAGGTTAATGCAATTCCCACTGAACAAGATAATTAAAAAATCCAGCTACCAAATTAATTTTGCAGTATTGAAGCAAAGCTCATATTATTGGAACTTGCCCCCTGTTTATCCTTAAAACTAATATAGTCAGAGGAATGCATTCAAGTGTAAATGTCAGCTTTAAAAGGAATTGTTCTAGTCCACTTCCTGCCATTAGCATAATCCTTTCTTTCTGGTGCAACAGGATAGATCTGAAATCATTTCAGATGTGCTTGTCAAAAAAGTGGGTACTTCTCACTGAATGCCTATACGGTAGGCAAATAGGAGCTACTGTTATAAAAAGACAGGTAGAACCCAAATTTCAACTCCAAAGTCTTAAAAAGGTATCCCTCCATAGCCTGTTTTTGGATGCTTCATCAGCACTTTCATACTTTACCAGGCAATTCATGGCTGTCTGTCCAGGCATCTAAATGCAAGACTTGAAGCTCCTATCAAAGGAGCCTTTGAAAACTGGGACTGTCGTTGCTTTTTACATTATACACTTAAAAATGTCATAAGAAACATTAGGGAGAGCTAGCTAGCTGTGTTAGTCTAAAGTCAAGCAGAAGGCAGGGTAAGGGGACACCTTAGAGACAAACTGGTTTAGTCAGTCATAAGCTTTTGTCAGTGACTTCCTGCTTCATCATATGCTATGAATGGACAAGTTTATCTCTAAGGTGCCACTCTGCCCTGCCTTCTTCATAAAACACACACACACTGGTGCATTGGCCTGTCTTCCAGCATGTTTGCATACTTTCAGGAGTTGAAGTGCCTGTGTCTGGAATGCCTTGCAAATTTGTGCTGCTGCACACTCCAATCTATGGGCTGCAGCTCCAGCCCTGGTGACTGAGTACCATTACAGAAGGGCTTAAAAGATTTCCTCTTGCTATCATTTTTGCCATGCTTCTCTTCCACCCACACATTTTGCTTCCTACCCTTCTCCCCTAAATCATCTCATGTTTCCAAACTTTTTCACACTTCCTCAAAATGTTGAATGCTTTTAAGTTGAAAACTATTAATTAAAAAAAGCATTCATAGAATTTTTTCATATGTATAAGGAAAAAACCCTCACTGCAGTTATTTCTGATAGTTGGTTGGTTGCCTGGAAGTTAATAATCTGATTACTGTTAATAATGTATGAGGTACTATATACCTAGGAATACACCATGTTAAATTTCTGCTTCCTCTGAATTTGAATCACTAGCACAGCAGCTGAATACCTAGAGTTACCATGCATCTGGGTTCTCATGGACATGTCCTCTTTTTGAGCCCTCTGAACTCCATCGGGGCAGGTTTTTTTAAATCTGACCAAATGTCCAGGATTTTGCTTTGCCTTCCATCACCCTCCCCCTTCTCCCACCAGTGAAGCCAAGCAAAATCCTAGACATTTGTTCAGGGCAGGGAGAACAGGGCCAAGGGCTGCAACAGGGAATGGGGCAGAGGTTGTGTGCCCCTCCAGCGGGGGAAAGGGGTGGGGGGCAGTGGGGAAATCTGGTGCCTGGCTGGTAGCACAGGGACTGGTGCCTATGCTCACAAGGGCTGAGCAGCCAGGAGATGCTGCCTGGGATAGGGGGGTGAGATAGAGGGGAGAGGGATGCTATGGCCAGGCTGCCTGGCACTGTTTGGCAAACCCGTCCCAGGGTAGGAGGAGCCACAAGCCTCCCCTCCTCTTCCCATCAGTCCATACTGAGGCCAGACACACACCGCCACCACCTGCATGAATCAAAGCCACTTGTGCTCTGGCCCAGTCAGGATGGGGACAGCTGGGGCCCCTGCAGTAGGGCTGGTGAGAAAGAGCAGGGGACTGTAGTTCAGGAGTGAGGGACACCAGCAGGGCTGGGTGGGGTGTGGCTTGGACGTGAAGAGAACCACAAGTGTGGGAAACAGTGGGGCACTGGCAACACCAGGGAGCTGCAGGTTGGGAGTGAGGGGCATCTTCATGGCACAGGGGGATAGAATACTGCAGTTAGAGAATAAGGGGCGCTGGCAGGGCTGGGGTCAATGAGTCAGGTGTGAGGGGCAGCAGCAGGGCTGTGGCCTGGCAGTGATGGGCAACAGAATGGGGCAAAGGCAGGGCACTGGCATGTCACTACCCCCCAGTTACATTTTACACACACACACACCCTGCCACCCTGCATGACAGCTGTCTTCTTTTTTTGGACCTGGAAATATGGTAACCCTATGAATGCTAGTAGAAGTAACTCAATGGGTGCATCCAGATGAGTGCGCATGTGTATTTCCCCAGGGACAAAGAGCAGCAGCACATAGCTGCGCCACTGCTACTTGTCCCTGGGGAATGCTTGTGCACATGCACTCTGGCACATGGAAAGTTGGCCTGGTGGGGTACAGGAGGCTGGGGCCAATACCTGGCCCCAGCAGACTTACCTGGGGGGCCTCCCAGAGCTCCAGCAGCAGCAATCCAATGACCAGGCTCCAGGCACCCAGAGCCTGGCCAGTAGCCAGAGTGTGGCTCTGGCCAGCCAGGCTCCAGATTCAGGTGACGCACACTGCTACCACATGCACCACCCCACTTTTTTCTGCCATTTTTGTTTGTTTGTTTGTTTTTTGTTTTGTTTTGTTTTGATTTACACTGGTATCTCCCAGATTAGGGACAGACATTCAAAAAGCCAGAGCCTGAACTGATTCAATCTTTGCAGGTTAGTCTAACCTGCCTAGAATGAACCAGTTTCCATATGAATAGACATTCACTGCTAGCTCCAGAAATACAGACACATCCAGCAGTAGACTGGAGTGAACTGGCAAGGGAAAGGGGTTTAATTCCCCCCTCCCTGCCCCACCAGCATGGACCCAAGCTAGGGTCTGCTGGGCACTCCCCCTTGCTGGTGCAGCAGTGAGGCTGGGCATGGCCAGATTATGGCGGCCATAGCCCCTGAGGCAGAAGGGACAGGGAGGGGGTTATTCCCTGCCCCCTCTGCTCCCAGGAGACACCAGCAGGGTCTGCCAGCCCCAATCACCACTGCCACCAATCGTTCCCAGTGTGGGACAAGCAGTGGGATAAGTCCCCTCCCTGACCTCACACCTAGGGGGCCTTGCCCCTGCTGCTGGAGCGGTGAGGGGGCAGGAACCTTGATGGCTCCCCACAGCCCGTCATGGTGTCCAGCAAGTGTGAGCCTCCTCCTGGCATAGGGGCTACACTGCAGGCTGGAGCAGGGGGTCAGAGCTGTCTTAGACTCTATGGGACAAGCAGCAGCACCAGAGCTAGGAGCAGTGGCCATAGCCCCCCCAACCATCACCCCAGTGCTACCACCACTCACCCTGCCCAGTCTGCAGCAGCTTTCCCCATCCCACCCCCACGCCTATCCTCACCTGCACTGTGGCCACCCCCTGGGAAGAGGATCATGCTCCAGGATCATGACGGGGGCGCTGCCACCTCACTGCTCCAGTGGCAGGCGCAGGACCTAAGGTGGCAGAGCAAGGAGCAGAGGTATTTTCCCCCTCCCTCCAGCATCTGGTAGAGGGGGAAGGAGGGAGCTTATCCCACCACTTGCCCCATGCAGGGAGCTATTGACAATGGTGGGTAGGGCTGGCAGACCCCACTGTGGTCCCCCAGCGGCAGAGGTGGGGAATAACCCCCCTCCCTGCCCCCTCATGTAAGAAGCCATGCCAGCTGGTCTGTGGCCATGCCCCTGCTGCTCGAGCAGTGAAAGGGGAATGACTCTGATGGGGGCAGCACCCCCTGCCATGTTGTCCTGGAGCACAGCCTCTTTCCAATGGGGTGGCCATGCTGCCAGCAGGGGTGGGGCAGGGAAAGCTGCCTCAGAATGTGCACGGCAAGCAGCAGCAGTGCTAGGGGGGTTAGGAGGCCATGGCCCCCTCCAAGCCCCAGTGCTACTGTTCTTCCTGTGCTGGGAAGAGGTGTGTGCTCCAGAACACCATGACAGAGGCTGCTGTCTCCATCAAGGGCCCTGCCCCTTCACCACTCTAGTGGCAAGGGCGGAGGCATGGCCAGAGGCTGACCAACAGGCCTCCTTAGGTGAGGGGGCAGGGAAGGAGGTTATTTCCCCCTCCCTCCAGCAGATGCTGGAGGGGACAGGGAGGGGATTTATTCTCCTGCTCACCCTTCACAGGGAGTGATTGGAGGTGGTGGCAGTCAGGGTGGGCAGATCCTGCTGCAGTCCCCCAGGGACAGAAGGGGCAGAGGGGGAAATAACCCTCCTTCCTGCCCATTCTGCCTAATGAGCCATTCCCACCAGCATCTGGCCACACTCCCACCCCCACTGCTGTGGCAGTGATGGGGGAGTGCCCTGCAGACCCTGGTTGGGTCTGTGCCAGTGGGACAGGGAGGGGGTCAGTTCACTCCAGGCTACTGTTGGGGCTGGTCATGCCCCTACCACTGGAACTGCCAGTGGAGAAATGCCTGGCAAGTCCATGTTGGTGGGACAGGGAAGACAGGGAGGTGGGGAGTAAACCTCTTCCCTGCTCCCTTCTGGAGCCATCATCTGGCCAGGCACCACACCTGCCTGTCCCTGCTCCAGCTGGGGAGCAGAGTGGCAGGGCCAACCCTGCTCACTGGATCAGAGAGCACAGCCCAGCCCAGAGAGCATTCTGGGATGCTGGGGGACTCTGATTTAACCTAAACCAGGCAGGAGTCTAGGACAGAAGTTTAATAAACCAGTTTGAGCTCAATCATTTGAGTCTGATACTACATTCAACCAGGTTTATCTCAAACCAGTTTTGGCCATTTTGAAACCGGTTTATGTGCACTGAACTTATGTTCTGTTACTGGTTTAAACCGGTTTCTGATCACTTAAACTGGTTTATGTATAACTTCTGTCCTTAGCTGCAGTGTCAAAAAAATTATCGTGCTACCAAATAGCAGCATGGTAACTACATGCATGTGTGGCACGCATGGTTTGTGGTGCTGCAGATTGGTCTGCAATGTCGAAAGCCTGCTTGTCTGGACACTCCCAGTGTTTTTACTAATGCTGATCACATCATGAATCAAGAATTATCATTTTAACTCAATCAGCATGTATAATAGACTTGGATCAGATAAGGTGAGAAAAGTTCTTTGTGAAATAGCAAGAGGTTCAAGTGCATATAAAAATGGAGGATAAGAACTGGAGAAATTGAAATAATTTGATTCAATCTTTTCTAATAAAAAGATCAATTTGTCATTGTGATATCACATTTTCACTTTGAAATTGACCTAAAGTTTTAAAAGAAAAAAAAAAGGATTAAGAATCAAATATGCAGTTTCAGATTAAATTTAACATTTTAGGTCAGCCCAAAATGAAAAATGTTGGTGACTTTTCAATTCAGCTGTTAAACAGAAAAATCCCATTACTTGCACAGCTCTGATTGATCCCATAGTACCTTCTCCTCCTCCTCCAGTCACATCTAGTTTGATTCCTCTTTGTGAGTGCTGTGGGTACTTTCCATCCCATTTGCAGTCCCACAGCAGTTCTGTACCGTGGTTTCTTACATGGAATTCAATACTTGGAACAGCAGCATAACTGAGCGGGCTGACTGGGGCAGCTGACGGTGCTGCCTTTGGGAGTAGAGGGACACCAAAATAGCAGATGATGATGATGATGATGATGATGCCTTCCTGGGTCTCTGGCACCTGCAGTGAAATAAATGGAGCTGTCCCATGCACTGGCTGTGTCCAAAGCAAATAGCTATACCTCTGTCCTAGAAAAGTCTTGGAGCATGTCTAGTACACTCCTCAGAGCATGACAGAGAAGCATACCTCTGCCCTTCAGCTTCACATGGGCCAAGCCCAGATATGAGGAAGGTGCTGCTCCTGCTCCCCAACCTGCTGGACACAAAGAGCTTATAAGGCACACCCAAGTTCCTTCACAGCCTCATTTCAGCACTTGAAAGGTGCAGAGCCCAAGCAGGAAAGCTCAGCAGTGCTCTCAGGAACAGCCCAGGTCCAGGGCAAGTGCATTTTTTAAAGTAATCTTAATTGCCAGCATGTGATTTAGCAGGAGGACACAAAAAGGAGAAGTAACTACAGGCACAGCTAATTCTCTATGAAACACAGCAGGTGCTCTAGAGAGCATGACGCTGCTCTGAGCGCATACAAGAAGCCAGTTGAGAGGTAACACCTTGCCCAGCAAGTGGCAGAGGTTCATACAAGCAGGTTTCAAATCGAGGAGGAAACAAGTCAGCATTCTGTTTCCAAATCCAAATACTGACCTCCATGCAGAGGCATCACTGGCCGGTACTGAGCCCTGGGCACTGCCAGAATGGAATGGGAGGGGGGCACCCCCGCCATTCCCCACCAACTCTCCCCTCCTCCTTTCCTCTTCTCCCAGCACTCTGCAAGTGACTCTAGCTCTGGCAGTAGGGAAGGCAGAACTGCAGTGGTGGTCACAGGTGCAGGAACAGTGGCTTCAGGTTTGCTGCTGTGGGCAAAGGTGTCGCCTCCTTTTTTTGCCGTTGACACCTTTGTCAAGCACCCATTTAAACCCCAATTTTAATGGCAAAAAGAAGCAGTATCTTACTCCCTGAAGCAGTAAAGTTGTGGTCACTACTCCTACACCGTGTGTCATCATTGCTGCTCTGTCCTCCTCACTTGCAGATTCAGAGCCAGAGCCACTGGAGGGAAGGTGTGGGAGGAGACGGGGAATGGTAGCATGAGGCTCCCCACTAGCTCCATTCTGGCACAACCCCCTCCCCCTGCCCTTAGACAGCACCCGGGGGTTGTGTCCCAGTCACCACCTATCATTTCACTACTGTCTTGATGACACACACCCGTGCATTAAGAGACTTCTGCTTTTAATTTTTTTTAAACTGCTCTCTTGTTCAATGGCAGACCCTATTTTGTGCATAACTCATCTTGCTTAGAATTTCTCTCTCTCATTATAATACATACTCCTTTATAGGAGTGTTGTTCACTTTACACAAGTGACTACAAGGAGAATTAAAGTAAATCTAATAGTATTCATTACTGAAATTTGTAATTATTGGTTAAAACACTCAATTTAGGCCCTAAATTAATTAAGTTTCACAGAAAACAATGGCAACACTGCTTTGTAATTTTCACTGAAATCTCATATCAGCTGGATGCCACATTTCATTCTCTAGTCTCCATGCTTCCATTTTTTTTCTTGTTTCTCATTTATTTTATCCCAGAGAACACAAACTTGCTCATCATTTCCAAACATCCCCCACCGCCATTGGATATATTTTCTTTAGACTCGAGTTTCCCCTGGAGAACATCAGCACCACCATCTCTTTGGCTTGTCTCCTATTATCAGTGGTTTTGTTTTATTTTAAATTAACTTCAGCACAATGAATTTAATTCTAAAATAATGGCAAAGCTCACGTTTCTGGGAACTAAACTTCAGCAGGATAATGAAACACAGGGTGCAGATTGAATGCATTTGAGATCCTCTCTGCTCATTTCATGGTCTTTGCACAGTATGAGCTTTCAATTAAAAATAACCTTTTAGCCCTTTGTTTCAAATAATAATCCTTTTCCTGTAACTCAGCACACTGGAGCCAGACACAAACAACATAGAGCCAAATCTGGTCTGAACTTCCTCCACTCATCTCAAGGGATGTTAAGTGACCATTTAAACACATACTTTTAAAAACAGTTTAATCAGAACAAATTTATACAGCCCTTGTTATTGAAATCACATCTTTCTGGCTTGTAATCTCCTGTAACTCTGAAATAAAATGTTCATGTAGAAAAGATAGCATCTTTCATAGGTAAACTACTACTCAATGAGAGCAGTTAAACAGTATCCTATAGTAGTGTGTTATGAGTTCAAAGTTCTTAGATACTTTTATTTCAGTTATTTTGCATTTCTTACAGATGCATAGTGCCTGCAATCCTATTATTGTGGTGAATTATTATTGTGGTGAATCTTGTTTATAACAGATTGTGCTTTTAGAGAAAATTACAAGATTAAAGCAGCAGATCTCATAAAACTCCAAATTGTACATTATTGCCCTTTGTAATCAGAGGTACACTTGTTAGTCTTATTTATTTACTCAGACTGAGTTAGCTTCCCTTCTTAGGTTCTCTAGACCTTGTACTGATGTTTTGGAGAGTATAAACAGAGCTTGGATATGACTTTTTTCCAGTCCCAGGAGGCCCAGGTGCTCAAACATCTGGCAGAAAAGAGAGAACATGAGCGAGAAGTCCTACAAAAGGCTTTGGAGGAGAACAATAACTTCAGTAAAATGGCAGAGGAAAAGCTGATACTGAAAATGGAACAGATCAAAGAAAACCGTGAAGCTAATTTAGCTGCTCTTATTGAACGTCTTCAAGAAAAGGTAATCATGTCATTATACCTTACTGGAGTAATTACATTACTCCATGCTGGAGTCTAAAAATTTCAATATTGAATAAGTAGTGCTGGGTCATTCTGTTTTGGGGCACCTTCACTCAAGGTATCTTAAATGAGTCTGATTTCTTGAGGGGGTGTGCTTAGAGCTTCCTAAGAGCCTGGTCCTATTAAGATATTTCAAGCAAGGCACCCAAAACACGAACAATTTTGAAAAATCTTTAACTCTGTCTATAATGACATAACTACTACTCTGCTATTCTGTACTTTACTTTTTGCAGTCCTATTTATCTCTTCCCTTTGCACTGTCTGAGAAGACTAAAACTTTAGTCTTGAAGTCAAAGGCCCAGAATTCAAAAAGCAGAAAGAAAGTGAAAAAAAGATAAGGGGCATGTCTACACATGTGCTTTAATAACTATGTAGGCACACTCCTTAAGTTTAATTTCTAATTTGTTAACAAGGCTTATGAACAAAAACAAGAAAGGTTGTTGGGTCTTTGTTGTTTAGTCCTTAGCTTCTAAGAGGACACTATGGGGAAAGAGAAAAATCATATTAATTTTAGGGGTGCACCAAGATTTTTGGGGCCAATACTGACACCTGATATTCAAGGAGGCATATTGGCCTATACCAATCCAATTTCTGATACAGCTGCCTCCAGCTGGTAGTTCCAGTGTGGTGGAAGGAGAGGGAAAGGGCATGGGGGGGCAGAACAATGCCCCCCATGATGAGGGAGGGGACAGGGACAGGAGCAAGGACTGCCCAGGCGGGGTGGGGCAGCAGAGCCATGGCTCGTGGGGGAGGCAGTTCCAGCTGCTGCTTGCACCCCAGGAGGGCATGGTGGAGGGTGTGTCCCCCAGATCTGCGCAGGGTGGGATGGGGTGGGCTGCAGCTGAGGCTGTGTGGAGCTTCTCTCAGTGGGGGCTGGGCTCAGAGCGGGTGACAATGGTGCTGGGAGGATGCTGCATCCGCCCCAAATTTCACCGCAACTCTGCTCCCTCCACTGCTGCCACCAGCCACAGCCCTGGTTCTTCTCAGCACGTGGGTGGAGGTGGGGTATTGAGCTCCGGCTGCGCTGGGGGCTGGCAGCGGTGGTACAGGGTGCGGAGCAGCAGCAAAGTTTGGGGTGAATGCAGCATCCTCCCAGCACCACCAGCTCCTGCTCTGAGCCCAGCCCCTGCCAAGAAGTCCCACGCAGCCCCAGCTGCAGCCCGCTCCACCCTGAGCAGACTCAGGGGGTACACATCAACCCCATACCCTCCCAAATGTGCAAGCAGCAGCAGGAGCCTCCCCCCACCGCCCAGCTGCCTAGGCAGCACCTGCCTGTGCTCACCATGGGGGACATTGATCTCCACTCTTTCCCTTCCTCCCTCCTTGCTTCCCTTCTACCACACTGGACTTACTAGCTGGAGGTAGCTCTCCATGATGTCAGCTGTGCTCCCTGCTGTCTGAGTGCTGCACTGCAGCTACATGCAACACAGGCATTTATAAGCCAAATTATCGGCCCCATTGGGCCAATATCCAATACGAACAGTTTTCTTTATGTCAGTAATGATCTGATATCAGACCAATGTATCGGTGCACCTCTAATTAATTTACTCTTATATACCCAAAAGGTACATAAGGGTCTGCACTGTAATCACAATACTAATTGAAGGAGATTGGATCCATATAAGGAGCCCTTGAGTACCCCTAAAGTCATTCTTTTTGAGGAACAAATAAACTTCAAACTCCTGCAGGGACTCATAGCATCATAGTTTCATAGTTGGTAGGGTCAGAAGGGACCCAGGCAGATCGAGTCCAACCCCCACCATGGGCAGGAAAGAATGCTGGAGTCAAACGACCCCGGCTAGGTGGCTATCTAGCCTCCTTTTGAAGAGTCCCAGGGTAGGAGCAAACACCACTTCCCTTGGAAGTTGGTTCCAGATCCTGGCCGCCCTGAATGTGAAGTAGTGCCTCCTGATATCTAGCCTGAACTTACTCTCCACCAACTTATGGCCATTATTCCTTGTTACCCACAGTAGTGCTCAGGGGAACAGGGACTCTCCCATTGCCTGCTGGTCCCCCTTGGCCAGTTTATAGATGGCCACCAGATCCCCTCTCAGCCTTATCTTGTGGAGGCTGAACAGGTTCATGTCCCATAGCCTCTCCTCATAGGGCCTGCCCTGTTGCCCCCTAATCATGTGACTCAACATCTTGTTCCTTAAATCACCCCTCCATCTAGGCAAATGAAAATAGAGGGCAAGGAACCAAATGGGCCAATGTCCTTTTAACTATTTAACAGAGATAGATAATTTTATTCTTTCAGGATGTTGTGAGCTTCTATTTTAAGGTCTCTAACATGCAAGCCAAGATGTATATCCCTCTCAAGTATCCCCATTGAAGAGGGATGTCAGTTTACCTCCCCATATGCTGATCTTATGAGATCTCACCTCCTTTACCATAGAGAAATGGCATCAGGAATGTCAAATCACAAGGAAGAGCTGGGCAGAAGAGACAGCAGCATCTCAAAAGACAATACAGTTGGTATATTAAATCTGTATTTCTGGATGCTGTGGGGATATACCTAAATTACATTATATTGTCATTTTAAATAAGCTTGCATGTACGTAGCCCAAAGTCTGGCAACACAAAGGAAAGACCCAATTAGCTGTCCTTGAAGTAATGAAAGGAAGTAGGAAGGACAGGAGGAGCAGCTGTACTTACTAGACATCACATAGTAAGTCTGTTTTGATCACAGGCCCTCTCTCTGAGAAGTTAGGGCTCACGTACATTAGACAGTTGTTACAATTTACACAGATGAAAATGTTGTGTGTGTGGCTTTATGGCATCACACATTACACATGTGCCAGTTTGGTGGGTTTTAGATGAGTTTGTATCATAGCAAACTAAACTACATCCAGATGTTGCAAATTGCAATGATACAGCTGTCAGTTACCCCCTGACCATGGGAAAGGTGGGCAGGCTGCAGAAAAAAAGGATCAGGCCCCTCACCACGTCTGCCTTCAGCAGGCACCTGCTGAAGGCAAAAGCAGCAAGGAGCCCAATTCTTTTTTTTGGCAGTGGAGCCTGCTTGCCTCTCCCACAGCCAGGGGGTGAGCTGCTAGTGGGCCGAATTGCCCCTGAGCTGCAGGGGGCTCTGGTCCTTCCCTCCACAGTGGTGGCACCCCCTGGGGCTGCCCCTGTGGGCTGCTAGCAGGGCAGGTGCTGCCCCAGCTTGGAGACAGCACCTGGCCTGATCCAATTCTTCCCCAAGCCTGGCCACAGGGTGTTGGTCCCCAGGTGAGGTCAGGAAGCATTTGGATTGGGCCAGGTGCTGCCTTCAAGCTGAGGCAGCACCCGGCCTACTAGCAGCCTGCTCAGGTGACCCTGGGAGGCATCACAGATGCAGAGGGAAGGAATGCCCCCTCCTTCCCCCCTTGCAGCTCAGGGGCTACTAGGCCTGCCAGCAGCAAAACTCCCCTGCTGTGGGCAGGCTTCAGCTCTGACAAAAAAAGAAAAGGATTGGGAGCCTCACTATAACACAATTGAAAAAATAAAGTGGTGCATTTCAATTAAAAACCCACCATTTCCATTTAGGAGCCATAGAATAAAATCCTGAAACTAAAACCACATCACATATACAAGCACCCTTAGATGATACCATAATTTCTTGCATACCACACACCTCCAGATAAGACACAGAGCTTACCTGAGGAAGGCAGATGTAACTGGGGTACACCCAAGGGTATGCCCTATTCTCAGTTGAATGGGATGGCTAGGCAGGAGGGGGTGCTGTGAGAGGGATGCCAGAATTTCAAGCAGATCCCTCTTTCCTCTATAGAGTTAGCCTAAGCCCAAAATTCTTAACTATATACAATTTATTAAGTTATAATATACACAAACATAAAACTAAATATCATATACACACACACACACAGAGTGAACACTAACCAATAATTGAGGTCAAACGCTAAATAATACTATTTACAACATCACAATACAACATTTCAATTACAAAATGTAAGGTGCAAACATGAACAATCTTAATAACATATATTCTTTAACATAGTCCCTGACCCATAGCAAGACGTAGTCGTCCTTCCAATGGGGTCCCTTGGGGTCTGTTCTCCCCTTAGGGCCTTGACTATGTGGAGGGCTGCTCACCTAGCCACTTCTCTGGGTTTGCCCGCCCAAGAGTCTTTCCCCTGTGGGACCCAAGTGCCCAGTGACTCACGCTCCTCACATGGTGGTGGTCAGGGTGCAGCTCAATGGGGTCTCCTCTGCTGGAGCACCTCTCCAGGCCTCTCCTGTGCCACTGGGCTCCTCCCCACCCTGTGCCCTGCTCTTGGCACCAAGAGCTCAGCTCTTCTCAGCTGCTGCACCATTGCTGCTGGCTCATGGGTGCTGGGCCTCACACTCCAGCACTACCATTTCCCTGTGCCCTGGCATGGCACTGGGGGCTCTCTTAGCTCAAGCTAGGTCCTTCAGGCTCTGGCCAGCTGGCCTCACACCGGGTGGCTAACCCAAGCAGCCTCCACTGCTCCCTGGCTCCCAAGGCTCGGCCCTTGCACCCTGCACACCATGGGACCTGGCCACTTGCCAGGAGATGGGGCCTGAGCCACCTCACTGCAGCCCCAAGGCCTGTGCCCCATGCACTGCCCCATGCATCACGCGGCCTGCTGGCCCTGCTGGGGTTGCAGGCTTGAGCTGCTGTTTGCAGCTCCCCAAGCCTGGGCTCCATACACCAAACCTCGCACCTTGATGGGCCCGAGCAATCTCACACCACTCCCAGGGCTGGGTCTCTCTGCACTGTCCCTGTGCGCCATCAACAGCCCAAGCAGTCTCACACCACTCCCAAGGCTACTCCTCCAGTGGCAGCTTCAGGAGCCTTGGACCTATTGCCCGCTGGGGGAGAGCTCCCCAGATTTTCTTGGCCCTGTGCTTCTTGAGTCCCTCACTGCATCTGCCCCTCATGCTGGGTGCACAGCTCCTTTTAGATGCTCCAGGGCTCGGCCCCTAAAGCTTTCCAGACCTGACAGCTTACAGTCTTCAATCAGGTCCAGGGGAGCTCTTCTCCCTCTCCCCTCAGGAAACGGGCATGACTTTATTTCTCTTGCTGCCTCCTGATTGGTGGATGGGCTCCACCAATCAAAACAGCAGGATCTCAAGCCTGGGACTCAACCCAAGCTCTGAAAGGTGAGCCTGCTACACAGAATAAAGATTAAAAGTTTTTTCCAGTCATGAATAAATCCTGACCTCAGGGGATCCTGATGGCATGGCTGAACCCTGACTGGTGCTGCTCATCTCAAAATTACTGCCAATTCAGCAACAAATTTAAAAGAGTTCAAATTAACTGTGATGCTGAAAGGGTACTGTACCCCTTCCTCCCTGTGACTGGGAGAAAAGGACGGCCCCAACAGCAACATGCCTGTGCAGCCACCATAGAACTGCTGGGCATTTATACACATACCTTTTCGTGCTGCACCAGAGAAATCAGTAGAAACTGAGAGAGAAGAGCACCATTACCCCAAGTTAGATGTTTAAAGTTTGGCATCCAAAATGAGGAAATGCATGAAATTTTGATTTCCAAATTACAAATGAGAATAATACAACAAATTCATCACAGACCTAAGCCGGCTGAAGTCAATAGGCAAACTTTTACTGGTGTATTTGGACTTTGGATAAGTTTCAATAGAAGGAACATGGCATACAAATCTCATGCAACAAGCCCATTGGCAGTACCTTAAGTTGAAATCAAGTGGTGTTCTTATCATCCTGTGCTTATCAAACTATCACTGAATTGTTTAAGGCACATAAAGTCAGCATCTGGTTTTCAGGTTACATACTCAGATCTAAGGACGTGAATGAGATCAAAATCTAATTACTAGTTAGATGACTGGCTTGGGCTACTGCCCATATTCTTTTAATTCAGATTCCTCCACCCAGGAGATTCAGCAACTCCCAGTGTAGGCTCCCCGGGGACAAGCATTCTGGTACCCCCCCTAAATCTAAGCAGGGAGCAGATACCCTGCTTCCCTACCCTATCCTAATAATGCTACTGTTTTTGTCCAGTCCAGAGTGGAAATTATTTCATGACTCTGTCACTTCAGAAGTCTCTTTGCCTTGACTTAAAAATCACAAAGAAATAGGACTGGAAGGGACCTCCAAAGGTCATATAGTCCAATCCTATGCCTGAAGCAGGATCATGTCTATCCAAACCATCCTAAACTCCTCATAAAACTGCCATCAACCCTGACACAACTCAAGATGACTTAATGCCCTAAACTGTTACAGGAAAAGCAGGGGAACCACAACAGCCAATGTCCTGCTTCTATAAAAAATGTAATTTATATATGATCAACAGATCTCAGGTAGAGGGCCATGCCCCCCACTACAAAACCCCCCAGCCCCTACCAATCTGACCATGGGATAAAAATCCTTCCTCACTCCAAATATAGCAATTGATCTGACACAAAGTGGAGGGGCAAGACCCTTTAGCCAGGAACCTCCAGCTTTGGTCCCAGCAGAAGCATTGGCACACCTCAGTCAAAATCCCCAGCCTCAACAGCAGCCAACACCTAATGCCTCTGAGGAAGATTTAAAAACACCCTGTAAGAGAAAGAAAGGGAAGAGGAAACCAGCATTTTTTTTGTTCTGTGCTTTTTCCCAGGCTTCTGGGCTTTGCTGGTTAGCCAGAAACCTGGAAAATACCCACAGTGGAACATAGGCGTAGCTGTGCCTATATCGTCCCTGCCCAGTGGCTGTCCAACCTCTTCTTGAACACCTCTAGTGATGGAGAGTCAACAACTTTCCTAGAGAGTCTATTCCAGTGCCTCGCTATTCTAACAGTGAAGATGTTTTTTCCTGATATCTAGACTAAAACTACGCTGATGCTACTTCAAGCCACTGGTCCTTCTCAGACTTTCTGCAACAAGACAGAAAAAGGTTTTTC
Source organism: Caiman crocodilus (assembly GCA_030014935.1). Lineage (NCBI taxonomy): Eukaryota > Metazoa > Chordata > Crocodylia > Alligatoridae > Caiman > Caiman crocodilus. The sequence goes on along the minus strand of JAGPOW010000261.1, from coordinate 49,260,803 downwards.
TGTGACCTGTAACTTCTGTAATCCTCATGTCATTGTTGAGGCTTATTTAAGACCCTTACTGCTTCTGGCTTGTAACTAACTCACTGAATGCTAGCATTAATTGTTCATGGGACTGTCCATCTGAACTTGCAGGCCCCTGCTTAAACCTGAGTATTTTCATGCCAGGTACCTTCTTTCTTTAATGACATTCTCTGGAAAGTCCATTAATCAAGACATCCTGAGAAGGTGTTTGGGTGTCTGTGCAACATATCCTTGTTTTGTGGAAAAACTTAAATCCTGATGCTTAACTGTGGTTCTCAGGTGGTACAAATAATTACAAAACCTCTCCTATATAAGGCTAGGGCAGCCTGAAAACAAGGACGAACTTACCTAGAACGGCTTTGTCTTTCTGAAATTTAAATTTTTTATCAGTGTTTTGAAAATGACAGAGAACTATAAGGACTCTGCACCTTAGAATGAAATTCTTTTTTGTACAGAGGGCCTGGAACAAGACTGCATCTTTCCTAAATCCTATTTAAGACTGCAAACTAGTAGAACACAGGTACCATATTTCACAGTGTAAAGGTCGACACAGTATATATGTCAGCCCCAGTTTTCTGATCTAAAAAGTTAGGAATTTCGTAGATCTGGTGTGTAAGTTGACCTAACTTTTTGGATCAGAAATATGGGGTCGACTTATATCAACCTCTGTGTGCCCTCACTGCAGGCCAAGCACCTGGGGAGCAGACACATGCTGCAGCACCGCTCGCAGGGGATGGGACCATACCAGCCAAGCACAGAGCCCAACCCCATTCCCTGAGAGTGGTGCCCCATTCTCTGGGCTGTGCCAGCCGAATGTCAAACCTGGCTCCATTCCCTGCAAGTGACACCGGGCTTGGTGCTCAGCTGGCACAGCCCATCCTCTATGAGCACACTATGAAAACACTGCTTGGCTGGGTGGTGAGACCGTCCCTGTCCCCTGTGAACTGTGTTGCCTGGGCTGCACCAGGCAAACACCAGGCCCAGCGCCACTTGCAGGGGCAGGGATGGGAATGGGATCAGCGCCCAGCTGGGCAGCATCTCCATAGTGATGGCAAGGCCCACAGACCACACGTAGGTGAAGAAGGTCAGGTCAGGGTTCACCCGGAGCCATGGCCAAGCCAGGGGGGTGCTGGGGTGGGGGACAAAAGTATTGATATGGTGTATAAAAATCAAGGTTGAATTTTAAGATTTAAAAATTGGAAATTCAACTTATACATTATGAAATATGGTAGTAAGTATGTCTGTCTTGTACCTCCCTGGTGAATTTTACCCTGTGTGAGAAGCATTCTCAGGAGACTACTGTGTTATGGAGGCTGAGGGGGAAGCATACGGAGACTTCCCAGTCAAGTAGTTTGATCTTTTCCTTCTTTGATGTTTTCCAGGAGAGGCATGCTGCAGAGGTCCGTAGAAACAAGGAACTCCAGGTAGAACTGTCTGGCTGAAAATAGCAATGGTGGATGTGAACACCCCCACCATTAGTAACTTCCCTGCCTATATTATTATGGATCATGCGATATCAGTATGGAAAATGTATGATATGGTTGAAAAAAAACAAAACAAGAACTCAATAAAAAAGAAAAAAACAAAAATAAGAACAAAAAAATGCAGTCTCTTTGCAGAATGATTTGCTTGATGTTTAAAAAAACTTGGATCTTATTTTGTAAATACTTACATTTTTGTTAAAAAATACAAGTATTGCATTATGCAAGTTATTTCATAATCTTACATGTCCTGTAACAGGCTTTTGATGTTGTCTGTCTCCACTCAGTTGAATTTGCTAGGTCTGTTCATTTATAGCACCCCACGTCTATTTCCATTCCCTGCAATTTTCATTCCAACAACTAATGAGGTCAGGAGTAGTTTTATGGTGCTAGAAACCAGTCATTTCCTAATAACCTAGAATGCTTTGCAATCAATAGGCTTTGTTAAAACAATAACTAGATCACAGATAATATGACTCCACATGAAGCTGTCCAGATAAAAGGCTCTTAAAACATTATATGTTCATAATTTATTTATAGCCCAGACTCTGTAGCACACCATGAATCAGAAATTAAATTATGTTCAGTGTTTATTTCTTCTGCCTTCATCAGATCAGAAGCAATACATATTGCTTTGTGATTGACAAGGCAAGTGACATCAATGTAGTCAAAATTAAAATGCTAAATATTATGAACATCCAGCTACAAAAAATCCAAAATGGTACAAAACAGCCATAAAAATGCTAATTGTAAAGTGAGCTTAATTCACCACTTGAAGAGTTATTGATGAAGCAATTAATCAGTGTCAAGTAGCTTTATCTGTAGATGCCATGGTCTATGGTATTCATTTTAAGCTACCATATTACATGCATACAAGTACAAAAGGCTAATGGATAGTTTTACGTAAAACCCAGGAGCTGGTTGTTGCATTTTTTTACACTGCTGACTTCCACTCAACCTGACATTTATTTTTCAGTGTTAGTCAACCCTACTGAGTCTAAAGACATCTAGAACCAAGAGGGCTGCAGCAGCAGGAATGATTAGACAGGGTGCTTGTGCCAAGTATGGTATCACCAAACCTAACACATATTCCCAAAGATAGCTGCAGTTTTGAAGTTGTCCCTACCCCCTGGAGGTTGCTGCCTGCATATTCTACTCTTCATTAGTGCTATTTTCCTGTATGTCATTGTGAGCAAGCTGTGATTAATAAAGAATTGGGGTTCTGTGAACTGATAAAGGGCTTGTCTGTTCTCTCATTCTCTCATTTCTCTGACACATGCCCACATAAAGTTAAAATCTACTCTAATCAGAGAATCACAGAAATTGAAAATAGATAAGACCTATTAGTAGTACAGCAAGCCCATTCTCTTGCCAATAAAGACTGATCCATATCACTCTTATTTACTAGTGGTTAACGTACTGGTTCTTATTACATGTCTTTAAAGATAAGATTTACTGTAATGTAATATAGAAGAAAGATGAGAAAACTTAATCTAATAAAAAGAAGCCCCCAGTAAAAAGCCATATACATGTAGTGATGAGGACTTAATATTACAGTCATGTCCTACAGCAGGCACAACATATAGGCCCAGCAAGATGTTGCTCATTAACACATTGTTTTTTGAACCAGAGAAAATCACTTCCAAGCTAAATTGTACCAAAATGACAACTAGAGACAGTGCTGAGTTGCAGTGTTTGGATATAGAAGTGGATTGGACCTCCCACAATATTCAGATGTATCTTTTTGATCCAGAACCACCACTAGAAATAATTCTTTTCTAACAGAATCCAATTTAAACTCTTGAACAAAAAGCCACTAACAAATTGCTCATTAATAGAGATGGTCCAAGGCCAGAACCATTTATCTAAACTCTCCACATTTGGAAGATTCCAGTCCCCCAGAGGCTTTGGTGCTGCAAAACCAAATTCAACAAATGCCTATACAGACACAGAGACTTAAGAAAAGAATAGATTGAATTAAATCAGGACCACCTACTAAGGGAAGCAGTTAAATACTTTGTGGAAACATTTTTTGAAGGCAATATTAGAGATGCATTCAAAAAGCAAACTTCAGATCTGCATTTCAAACCCCGCCCTGAATTGCCAAGTATTGGAATTTTGCATTTAGGTTCAGCCCAGTGTGAAAATAGGAGTCCATTTATATAGATTCAGATTTTTAATGTCACCTTAATTAACTGATGCTCAGATCAGGGTTTGGCTTTAAGCATTTCTCCAGGAAAGGTAATATACATCTTGCATACTAAGCTCTGATGTGCCTACCATGACAGTTGACCAACAAGACTTTGCTGCATTTTGAGCATCACTGACTGTGTCTACATGAGACATTTACTGTGGAATTGCCGAATTAGCTCCACAGTAACCATCTTGGTGTCTATATGTGCAGTACTATTAGGACAAAGTAAACTAATTTACTCCACTGCGGGACTAAAATACTCTGCAGTAATTTTAATGCACATGCAGATGGAGGTGGGGCAGGCTGAGGCACAAGGGTGATTAAGTGCAGGGTCACCCTACTGCCTCAGACAGCCCTTCCACAGCACATTGAGCTGAGTCAGAGCAGACCTGGGCTGGCAGGCTGACTGCCCCCCAGGCCTCTTGCCAGCTGGGGCTGCTCCAACCCAGTTCAACATGCTGCAGAACCAGGCACACATGCAAACACAATACCCAGAAGCAATAAAATCTGGTGCAATTTGCACCAGAGTGTATTACTGCTCATTAATATCACATGTAGATGTGCCAACTATATAGAATATATCATACCTGACTCTTATGTCTCCTCAGAAGAGAAAACTAGTGAACTGAGTCCATAAAGTAGGCACACACATTAAAAATCTTCCTGGAAAATACCCAGAGAATCTGCTTTAAAGCCTCTGTAGCCTGATCCTTGTTTTAATTTAACTGGAGCTAGGAATGTTTGGCACCTTTGAAAAAATCAAGCTACTTCCTTAGGTGATTAATGTAGACTTATGTGCTTGCTCATATGTATCCATCAATATTTGAACATTTTAAGGGTAAACATTTAAACAGAACGCACTGAAGTTACCAACAGACACTTGAACAAAGCAGAGCCAGTGCTATTGTAACATTAGGGGTGATGTCCGGCCACCTCAGAAAGAACTATCTATTCAACTGCAGAGCAGGGTGTGCTGAGCACTCAGAAGAAGCCATCCCAAACCCTTGTCCTCAACTACCTCCCGGCTTGCAACTGCACACACTGCCACTTATACAACTTGTAGTTGTATCTATATAGTTTCTTTATCAATGAAGTCAAAAGTGGTAGAAGGACAATAGCTGAGCAACATGAAATGAATTGTTCAAGTCCATCCCAAAGATCACATGGTCCTAATAAAGCCCAGAAAGCTGGTGTTCAAGCTGAATTTTACAACATCTTGAACTGTCATAGTGTTTGGGTGCAAGTTCAAGCCTACCACCAGCAGGGAAATTTTTTCCTCTTTAGTATCACATTTAAGGAAGAGCTGTAAATTAATGCAACAAAAGTATAACAATACTTTTACCTAATCTGACACATTTCTCACTCCTTCACCCAACAAACTACAAGCCACTGTAAAAGTTCCAAGCAAAATGAGCTAAGAACAATTGCATGGTAGGTCCAGACAGTCAATCACATCTACATATTTGTGCTAAGATTTTAAAGAGAGTGACCAATGGACTCAGTTCTCACTGTTCTCAGTGATGGCTGATAATGGAACAAGGAGCAATGGTCTCAACTTGCAGCAAAGGAAACTTAGGTTAGATATTAAGAAAAACTTTCTCACTAGGAAGACAGTAAAACACTGGAACAGGTTATGCAGAGGTTGTGGGGTCTCAATTCTTGGAGATTTTTAACACACAGCTAAACAAAACCTTGGCCGGGATAATCTAGTCAGGGATGGTCCTACTTTGAGCAGAGGGTTGAACTAGGTGACCTCCTGAGATTCCTTCCATCCCTCATCTTCTGTGATTCTATGACTCAGCATGCCACCAGGCTACCAAGTAAGAACCAGGAGAAGCTAGACAAGGGCAGTTTTCACATTGCAAAACAATTTGGGGCAGGGTCTCCTTCCATTTTAAAACACATCTCTCATAGAAAAGGTATCATAATAATTAGGGTCAGAAGGGGCCTAGAGCAGGCCATCTAGTCTGACCCCCCACCAATTGCAGGAATGAGTGCCAGGGTCACAGGACCCCAGCCAAGTACCTATCTAATCTACTCTTGAAGATGCCCAAGGTAGGAGCAAGAACAACTTCCCTAGGA
>JAGPOW010000261.1:49061651-49254925 GCA_030014935.1 Caiman crocodilus | reverse complement strand
GCAGAATGGAGGAAAACACCACCTGCGACCCAAACGCCTTGAGCTGTCTTCCAAGGGCCTTGAAGTCTTCTATGATGTCCTCCAGCCGGCCTCTAGAAGTATTGTTGGTTCCCATGTGGACTACCACTAACGGATGGTAATCGGTGGGCTTAACAATCTTCCGGACGTACTCCATGACATCCTGAACCCACGCTCCAGGCAGGCAGCAGACCTCTCGGGCCAAGGGATCAGGATGGCAGATAGGACCCTCAGTGCCCCTCAGGATGGAGTCCCCAATGACCAGGACTCAACGCTTTTTCCTCCCCTGTTCCCAAGTGGCACCTCAGGTACAGGTTCTGCAGCAGCACGGGCTGCCCTGGATCCAAGGGGAACTTGCTGCCACCGTCGAGTCACTCTTCTGGGTCTGGGTGGCTCCTCAGTAGGTTTCTGGCCCTGCAGAGAACAGAAGTACATGTCAATTTTGCCCTCTGCTGCCCAGATCCCCCACAGCCTGCTCACCTCTGCAATTACAGGTATTTCAGCAATTACGATGGGATGGATATTTTACCTAGTAGCAACATATTTTGCTTTAGAGGTTAAGTAATGTTGAAAATCCTCTTTACATGTTTGGCCTGCTGCTTCAGAAATGCTGGCACCATGGCTCCATGCAGTGGTCAGTTTTAATTACATCTACCTCAAGCAGAGATAAATCTGTTTTTCAAAGGAGGTTCATTTAATCTACACTCTGGTTATACTGTTATGTACATAATGCAGTCAATAGCTGTAGAATCCAAAAAGTCAGACCAGCCACTGTAGCTTATGGCTGTTTCACTATAGTGCATTGTGAGCAGTATGAAATCATCTACATCAGTAAAACTGAAAACAGTTCTGACTACAGAACAGAAGGGCTAGAATTATTTGCAATTCTTGGTAATTAAAAGAACAGTTAGACTTACGATACCTTTAGTGTTATTAAGTCGTAGGAGGTGATAAGATACAGCAGGCAGCTCAGAAGAAAGACTAAGGAAAAGATATAAGCAACTGCAGAAAGATAAGGAAGAGTAAGAAAGGTTAGATTGAAAGCTCAGTAACAGATTATGTGGACTACTCAAAGCAAGAAATTACTTTTACATTTAAAATATAGGCTTAACATCCCGCCAAGCTTTCTGGGCTATCTGTCCATCCTTTCTCTCTCTTCCCTTTCTCTCTGCATTTGCTTATTTATTACGTTTTCCTTAGTGTCTTCCCCAAGTTGTCTACTGTGTATTAAAACTTATCCTTGAAACCCCGCATTGTACAGCTACATAGCCAAGAAAGGTTTGGGTTGAGAGAGAACCAAAACACATTGCAGGTGAACATAAATGCCAAGTGTACAATTTACCTGGTAAGGGTAAAAGCTATAAAAGCCACATCCAGTATTAACATTTACCCCCTTTTGTATACCACTGACAGTAAGAAAAATCATCCAAAATATATGTCTCCTTATCCACAACAAATAGCTCTGGGCACACAGCCTGAATGGAGACAGAAGAGACCAGAAAACAGCTTTAAAGCCAAGAGACAAAAATAAAAGGGGATGATTTGTTATCTAAGGAAACAGCCAGACCACAGCTTTCCAGATAGATATGCTCTTTACTTCATTAGAGGAACATGCACTTATATTTTTAAGCAATGTTCAGAATTCAAATATTATATAAGTAAAACTTCATTTACAAATATAAACCATAACCTATACAAATGTGAAACGTGTAAGTAATTTGTTTTCATAATACTTTTAAAAGTATGTGCTCTCTACAGTATCAATAAGAACACTCATGACCAGCAGGGGGCAATCTATGATTATTAAATTTGCAATTTATAAAGCTACCTTTTCATCTAACAAACTGTCAGTCTGGAAATAGAACACATTAAATCTTGCTACTTGTCCTAAGATCTGGATTTGAGTTCACATAACTCTTAACACCTGTCATTCTTTGAGCAGGCAAAGATCACTATTTTAACTAGATCCTCTAATTAAATGCATGGGTACAAAGGGGTGGTAGATTTCAAAGAATCAGAACTGTTTAAACTAGAGAATGAAGCTAGCCCAAGAAGAAATGGCCAGAGATAAATTTAAGATAGAAATTAGAAGGTTTCTAACCATCAGAATAGTGAGATTTTAGTACAAGCTTTCGAAAGAATACAGGCAAATAAATGTAACTAGTTTTAAACAGAGTTTGGTCTGTTTAGGAAAGGGATGGTATGAAAAAGTTGCGATAACAGGAAGCTAAACCTGATGCCCTTGGACATCCCTTATATTCCTATCTTCCCCTTGTGGGAAAGTCCTATAAAAGTCAGTAATAATGAAACAACAGGAGTTTGGCAGAAACGTAAAGGTGTTGTTACACATTACCCTTAGAAGGTGCTAACAGCACTTACAGTTCTAGTGTCCTAGCATTAAGACAGTATTGCATGTGCTAAGTGTCATCATGATGCAGTAAATTCCAATGAGGAATAACCCCAAGTAGTATTATAGTATTACCTCATTCCTTGTCCAATGAGGAGTATCCCCAGATAGTATTACCTAACACATGTTGAGCTAACACTAAGCTGCTCCATGGAGATACATGATTAGAAAAGTCTGGTGCAGTAGTGGGGGAACCTGACAAACAGTTGTTGGGCTCCAATAACTACCCCATTGCCACTGCACCAAAGACAACCTGCTCTGGCACAGTAAGAAAACTCAGAGCTATAAACAGCTGTTTGCAGCTCCTAGTCCCCCACACCACAGGGAAGACAGTTCAAGGTTCCTGTGTGGTGATGGGGCTGGAAGCCAGTCCCAGCCCCTCACTGCATGGGAGCCAATTCAAGGCTCCCACATGGGACAGGGTTGGGAACCAGTCTGGGTCCCAGGCTTGTACAATGCAGGGGCTGGGACCAGCTCCCATGTGGCCCTGGGGTCCTTCCCAGCACCCCAGTGTACCAGAGCATTAAACTTGACCTGGCTCTGGTGCAATCCCAGGGCTGAAACCAAAAGTCAGCTGACTTTTGCTCTCGTCCCAGGATCCCACCAGGATCCCACCAGAGATGACTCCAGACTCCAGTAAATATATACAATCTATATTTAGAGCATAGTAAGAATTAACATGCAACTGCTCAGAAAACTTTCTAAATAATATTAATGCTTACTATGAATTAAATATAACACGTGCTAAATGTGATATGTTCTGTAAAAATAACTCCCAAAGCCTATAGGATGCAATTAAACTTTCCTCCTGTGCATCTTCTAACAATTCTATAGACTTTCTAGATTGTGGTTAGAATTAGCCCTTAAATGAACAGACCAGTTCACAAGGGTTCACAAGGGTTTATATTTTCTAAATGGATTTCTCGAAGTGTTAATCAGGCTGAAATAGACTTCTCTTCAGCTGCAGTGCATCATCAGAAAAGCAACCCTGAATTTTCCATTTCTTAATGATAAAAATAGTTATGGACGTTCAGGTCATCCCAATCAGGGACATAGGGAACTTTTTGTTTTAATTTCGTGGCCAGAACTTCAGGAAAGAGAACTATTCTCAAGAAAATGTAGATAGCTATCTAAATTCAGCAAACAAATATTGGACAAATATTATACATATATCTGCTTCTAGGAAATAGATTTAATAATATCCCCAACCTGAATGTCAATGTATTTCCAAGTGATGACATTGATAAAATACTTTTGACAGTACTTTTAACAGTACCCGTGCTGTAAACAAGCACTATTTCAGTGCTATGCTGCATTAAAACATGGTTTAGATCCACAGTGGGATCATAGTATTATAGAACTGGAAACACCTCCTGAGCTCTTTGCAACAGAGGAAATGCTCTATTTTTTTTCTGTAACTGAATGAAAACTAAGAGTTGGCATTTCTCAAGACGGGCCTTGAATCTACACTCATGCTCGTTCATAGACCATATTCCAGTGGCAACATATAGCAGGTGCACAGGGCTGCATGTACACCCCCTGAGAGTGCTAGTGCACCCCCTGTCAGCCAGTGTTTCTGGAAATGGAGGCAGGTGAGAGCGCTGGTGCCCCCTGAGAGTGCCGGCCAGGGAGTGCACCAGGAGAAGCATGGCCATTCCGTGGCCAATCCCACCATCCTGAATGTGCCAGCGGAGCTTCTGGAAGTGCCAGCAGTGCACTGCTGCCAGTTGCGGGTTGGTAGGATCAGCTCCTGCAAAGGGACTCTCCCCCCAGTCAGCAGGATGCCATGGGGGGACACCCCCCCGTCACTGACTATCCAGTCATGGGGGGCAAGTGCCCCACTAGGACTCAGGAAGCACCATTTGCTCATGGCACATACCATAGTCAAAAAAAAAAGACCAGAAATCGAAAGATGACCACCTGCAAAATAACCCTTTTCACTTCTCTAAGTCGTTCTATTTAAGTAAGTCAATGCACTTTCAAAGTTTCTAAACCCACCTATGTGGCAAGATTTATTAATCTGATGTTATAGATGAAAAAAACAAGGCACAGAAAAGTTAAGTGACATGCCTAAAACCACCAACCGCTGTAAGAGAGCTCAGAATGCAGCACTGCTGCCTTGTACTTCTGGGCTTCACCCAGAAGACTTTCCTTCTTGGATGCATGCATTTCATGCAGGGTGCAAAATTAAATTCTAAACCAGTAGTTCTCAACCTTTTTAGACTCAAGACATCCTTCATTAGAGTTGAGTCAATTCTTGGAAAATGCTAGCTCTTAGTTTTCACTCTTTTTTGACTACAGAAAAATGAAGAGCAATACTTCTGTTGCGAAGAACTCAGAAAGACCACAGCAGGTCAGAATGTATTTAAAACTTAAGAATTCCTATGTGAAATCTCTGGGTTTATCTTATGAATCATGTCTGCACACCTAACAGCATTAACAGTGCGTGGAATCCCATAGCACCCTTGAAAGAATTTCAAGGCACCCCTCTATGAAGCACCATTTTTTTTTAGAATTTTAGGTTGATCCTACAGTCAGCAAGACTATCATAGGAGTAAGAAGACTACATCTTGTATTTGTAGCAGTGAGCCCAAATTTTGTACAGGAGCTGTTAAGACTGATCATTCATATAACACTCAAAGCGTTGCTGATCAAACGTTCAGAAAGGATTTCACTTATTACAAGTCGGTTAATATTTTCTGGGAGAAGAGAGACTTAGTGGACAAGATATTGTGAGAATAAAATAAAAATAGGCTGGCAAGTTCCAGCGTATGCCTTTTTAGCCCTGTTTTTTATATTTTGCCTATTGTGTCACGAAACAAGGTAATACTGGCAAGTTCTGCTAGGACTATTCAATGACAAAAGCAGATGTTCCTTTAGGAGTTACACCAAGGGATAAAGCAACATAAATAACAAGGTAACACTTCATTTTAAGTGTTTGGACATCATGTGATACTCCTTGAAACAGCACTGTACTTACCCAGTAAAAACCTGTTTAGGTCACACACAAAAAATTGTACAGAGGCCAATACTTGTTGTTAAATTGAATTAAGTGTTTTATGTGTCACTTGTTGAAAAATAAGCTGCATTACACATGGACCAGATGAGAGGCTGTAGAATTACTTAATTTTTCTTTTTTTATGTACAGCTCAATTATATAGCAACTGGTGTCCCAACCAGGACCACTTAATGGGATGTTAAAGACAAATAGGGATCTCTGTGAAATGGCTGTCCAGTCCTGGACATCAGCAAGGACATCAACATACCATGCTAGCACTTCTGATTATGATTCACACTTCTCTTTCTCACTCCCCATGAAGACATGTTGTTAATTTTCAGCTCAGAAATATTATACTGGCTTTGATTATTATGAAATAAAATTATTACTGTGGCACAAGATTCATTAAGTAAATACAACCCCAAAGATACAATATTACCTATTATGATTTAAGCTTTAATAGCATTATAAGAACATAACTGAAAAATTATTATATCTTTTATACAAAATATGGAAACACAAAAGATCAAAGGCTGATGCACAGCATTGATTGTGAATACTAAATTAATAGGTGTGGTTTCTCATTGGGTTTGCACATTGGTAAGAGTCTGACTTCTGATATCAACAGAAGGCTGCCCATTGACTTCAACAGACTCACTCTAGGCCAGGGGTGGGCAAAATGTGGCCTGCGGGCCAGATGTGGCCCACCAGCCCCTTCTATCTGGCTCTCGGGGCCCCTAAAAAATTTAGAAAATTAATATATATATGCCCCTGGTTGCCTGTCATGCAGCCTTAATGGCTTGCCAAAACTCACTATGCAGCCCTGCACCTGAAATAATTGCCTGCCCCTGCTCTAGGCAGATCCAAAGTGACTGTTCATGTGCTCAAGCAGAAGGTCAGTTGGCTTTAATCAGCTGGAAATATTTTAATCATTTTCAGCTGCTACCATCTGTGGGGGCCGAGAAACGCCAGCGGAATGGGGCCGCCAATGGAGTGGAATTAGGTGCAGGAGGTGTAGCGGTTGTAACAAAAAATCTTTACTTACAAGCTGCGATACAGCGAGGTATGCAGTGTAGGCACACTCCGTAAACAAACAACAAAATGAAAACCGTAGACAAGCACACCGACGGTCACGCTCACACAGAGTATGGAATACGTCGTGGTAACTGCGATGGGGAGTCGTTGGTGGTTGATCAGGCCCCTCCGTGGCTCTGAGGTACATGTGGGGATCTCTCCCTACACGCATCTGAGCTCTCCTCCAATTCGAGCGGAAACCACCCAAGCCTTTTGTACAGCCAGTGAGCCAATTGCTGACCGCCATGTGTGCATAATTTACACCGAGCCAATCGAAAGCATGCACTTGATGGTGCAGCTTCAAGCTTTTGGTGGGAGCTAATTTTGCAACAAGGACTCTTTCCCGCCTTTCAGGGGAACTCCCTGCACCGGGGACTCGCAATGTGCTTAAACGCAGCTGTGCCGAGGCATCTCTTAACCATTTAGCTCTGACACCATCAAAATAATATGCACTGCTGGTAGTATTAACAAGACATCTTAGACCTCTTCAATCTAATCTATGTATGATAGAGGTATTCATATACTCAGGTAGAATCTGTCCCTAAAAGATTGGTATCCTATTGTACAATCTCTCTAAAAAGGAAAATACAACTTATTTTCTCTAGGATTTAAGTCATAAATTGTATATATACCTTATATACATGTATCTGTTTCTCTCATATATATAAGCAAATGCTCCAAAAATAGTTTCCCATATATTTAACAACATAGTTATCCGTGAGTATAACACCACCAGTGCTCTGTTCTCTGAGTTGTCTCTTCAGTCAAAAAAAATACCCATTTAGTCTCTATGCTGATATTCAAAGCCTTCCACAGGATGAACTGTAACTACCTGGGGGACCTCCATTACCTCTATCACTTTTACTTCCACAAAAACTAAGCTTCACAGAAACAATGACTCAACTGACCAAGAGGAGGAATTGACAAATATATGAGAAAATTTTAATGGATGATCTTGTCAGAACCCATTAATTGAATGCCTATGGCACAGTGGAATTTCCCGCCACAGTGGAAAACCCCTGGTACAGTAAAAAGTTCCTGCCAACTTAATGGTTGCGTTAGTCAAACACGTGCTCACCACCATCGGCCAGTGATAAATTATTCCTATTTGGCAGTTTGCAATTGGTTTATCGACCATATAAACGTTGAAGGCTTTATATGTCTAAGGCTCCAGTCTAATAGTCACCTCCAGTACCAAGCTCTGCACAAAACACAGGAACTACAGCCACTTTCATTCAGGGGGATAATAGCACTTCTACACCTCACAAGATGTTGAATAGTGAACCACTTTCATTCATACAAAGTGAATATGATAGAACCTAGATGTCTAACGGTTGCTTCAAGGGTCAACTTTATGGGAAGCTGAATTTACTGAAATAATTTTTGATATTCTGAAATGTTCTCAGTGGTCAGTTATCTAAAACCTTTGATTAAGTGGAGAAGAAACAAAGCTAAGAGCAGGAACCTCCTATGGAAGGAGAATTTAGTGCTTAAGATGCTCTCCAAGGACTTAGGAGACCCTGGCTTCAATTCCCTTTTCTATCACAGCCTTCCTTGTGACACTCGAAGTGGCGAAGGCTGCCTCTACAAGTGCTGCTCCATGTTCTAATCAGAATGCTCCAGCATGGCCTCACCATCACATGTATAAGCCCTGTGCATTTAAAAATGGCCACAGAAGCACTTTATCTATCGCTCATTGAAGGAGGTTTAAGTAAAGCATCCCATGGCCATTTTTAAATGCACAGGGGCTTAATACATGTGATGGTGAGGTGCTTTAATTAGTGCTTCTCTCTGGGAACTGCCCTAATTAAAACCCCCTCACCTCCGAGCACATGTATAGGCAGCTGTAGTTACTATGACTCAAATTGCTTGCCTGTAAAAAAGGAATAATAGCACTTCTACACCTCACAAGATGTTGAATAGTGAACGACTAAAACATACCAGAGCCATAAATAAAGCAAAGTTGCTGTCTTAATAATCTGTCCAAAACTAGGGTGGAAATCATGGTAATATGGGTTTATTAGAAACCCCATTCACATTCAAGGGAATGTTAAAGAGAGTGGGGAATCTAAAACTTGACTGAAGGCCCTGTTCTTTCAGCTCATCACCAAGTGAGCAATCAGTATGCCAGCTCAGCATCTCTTTTAGGCCTTCAGAATATTGTTTTGTAAGCTGGGAAGAGGCCAGAGCACTAGCAGTAAAGAAAGAGACTTCAAGTCAGGAACTTCCAAGTCTCCAAATGGAAATGGTTTTCATTTCAGATTCAAGTAGGTGTCAAGCATTAATCACTGCTGTCATTTCTCCCTGCCCAGAAAAAGAAAATTTATACTTCATGGTAATGACAAAGCACAGTGGGATGATATATGTTATGAAGTATGATTCCATTACTAATGAGCTGTTACAATTCAGTAAGACTATCTCACCATAATGAACACAACATTTCTGTAACACTCTACAGAAGAATGGGGGGGGAAACATCCTTCCATCCAATATGATTTTAGCAACATTTCAATGGTAAAAAATACTATTTTTAAGGCCTCTGTGAAACACTGATCACAATTGGTAGCTATAGTGACTAATATCATGTTGTTTCAAAAATGAATGTAATAAGAAGACTAAAGCTTTAATTCTTTTTTCTTATTTTATGCCAAATGTACATAATGATGGACAGTTTGATGTTCTAGAAAAAGTACAGATTTTTAAAACATATAAAAGAAAAGGATTGAAATTAAGAAAATTGAGGCATAAAAAGAAAGAAAAAAGCATGCAAAGATTTTTACATACATGATCTATGGTCTGCCTTTCCTAAGGTTTTGCCTTCTATATACCCCATGCTGTGCTAACAGGCAACATGGACTTTCTAGGCCAAAGCTCAACGTTTAAACTGCTAAGCCAAACCCTATAGACTTTAATGGAGATATACCAATTGGCATACATCGGGGTGACAAACATATGGCACAAGCCACACCTGGCCTACAAACCTTCTCTATCTACACTGCCCAACTACTGATCATCTACTGAAAGGTGGGGGGATAGTGTGCTGCAGAATGTGGGGTCCTTCAGTCCTGCTGTCCATGGCTATTAGCAGCAAGCTTTGCTCACTGACATGCCCTCCCCAACATACACTCATTGCACCCCAGGAGCTACTGTCCCCTACAGTAGCACTACCACCTCAATTTCACTACACTTTCATTATGATATCATTGTCCAAAAGGATGTGATTCTGGTTAATCCTACCAGTTCAAGGGTTGTGAATCATATTCCAAATTGCCCAGCAGCCTGCCTCCAGTAAAGCAGTAAGAAAAAAACATTGAATACCTATTGCTCCCCAGTTGTCTGGGAGAGGTCTGTGCACTTTAAAGCTTAAAAATTGAATTTGTCCATCATGACATGCATAGCAATGTACTAATATTCTCAGTGCCACATTATGATCTTAGAGAGATCACTGAAACAGGTAGGAGGATCTGTGGATTTGCCTGCAATTGTCATGTTCCTTTTCCTGTTCATTTTGAAACTTGCAGGATTCTCTGCAGCTCCTTTATATTTACTTACTTTTCAAACCATGCTTTCATACTTTATTTTATCATTGTTAATGATAAATGAATACTATACTGAAGAAAGCAGAGCATTTATTCTATGCAGACAAGGTTCTTTGGGTGAATCTGATATCTTTTATTAGACTAACTTAAATAGTTGGGGGGAAAATTTAGCAAGCTTCTGAGTTTAAAAACCCTTGTTCAGGCTGAGGAAGACTCTGCAGTTGTTGTGTGCTCTTCCTGGATGGAATGAATAGTAAAGAAGCCAGAGGCTGGTCTGCATGCAAGACAGGCAGTCTATGAAGATGTAAATTGAGGAGTCAGTGGGTGAGAGACAAGCTGGGTGTGTACATCTTCACTGACTGCCTGTCTTGCAGTCATCCAGGAAGAGCACACACCAATGGCAGAGAGTTTCTCAGCCTGACAAACCCAAAACCTTGCTAAACAATTTTTTTCAGCTACTTAAGTGGGTCTAATAAAAGATATTAAAGTCACCCAAAGAACCTTGTCTGCCTATGTCCTTAGACCAACATGGCTACAACCTACACCCCTGGAGCATTTTATTCTATATTTTTTCATAACCATTATCCTTACAAGGAAGAGATAGAAGTCTCTCATTTGGAATAGGGATCTACAAAAACATAATAAATTTTTGTCCAGAGAAATGTTAGTTAACTGCATTTGAAGGCTATAAATTGCAGAGACAGATATATTCTGTGAAGAATCCTGTGCAAAAAGTTATTTATATTCCCCTGCTTAACAACATTGAAATTTTTTTTCCTAATTTTGACTGCCTTCGTCTGACACTGCAGGTCTCAGACACCCAATAGCAGGGACAGGCAATTATTTCAGGCGGAGGGCCACATACTGAGTTTTGGCAAGCCATAGAAGGCTGCATGACAGGCAGGCAGGGGCAGGTAAATATTAATTTTCTAAACTTTTTAGGGGCCCTGCGGGCTAGATAAAATGGGCTGGTGAGCTGTGTCTGGCCCATGGGCCACATTTTGCCCATCCCTGCATTAGAGGCAATAAGAATCTTACCTCCATGATGAGAGCAGGACTAGTCCCCTAATTATTTAGAGTTGAATTGTGCCCAGTTGTGGCACTTGTACATAAAAAACTTCCCTTCCTTTTGTGCCCCATACACAGCAAAGAAACCCAGTAACAGTTCTTGCCTGTCTAACTGGAAAAGGAAAAATAACATTCACAACTACCCCACCTCTACACCAGCCTTCAGACAGTCCTATAGTTGTTCTGTAGACAAAACTGAAGAAATAGCTGTATATTCTATGGAATATTATTTTTTAAAGAAGTAAATGAATAAAGATTCTCTGTTAAATCAATAAGGTTTTAAAATTATTTCTATAGAGCTCTTACTTTTCTGCAGGATTACCCAATCTTTCCACAGTCAATCCCACCCATTTTTTGCAGCTTCACTGTGTTCCTATTGGATGTGCAACATTACAAAGTAAATGTTTTACATCATCATAATCTTCCCCTTGCAAAAATCAGAAGGGAGCCTGGGCAGAAACAAGAATGGAGACTGGACCAATGCCTGGAGCTTGTGTCCTGTGCTACCACTAAAGGGAAACAGCCTGGACAATTTTTGCATTTGCGCCATGGGAGAACTTTCCCTCATGCTTTGAGAAGTTTTATTCTCTCTCTTCAAGTTGGAGCAAAATAGTTCCTTATCTAAATAGTATGTTTGTTCTTAGTGTTGGCCAAAGGAAACACCAATCCAAAGGGCATAAAGGAGCTGCCACATTCACCACACAGACCTCCATCTTCACTGTAAGATGCCAGATTTGCCCAAAGTTTTATCACTGAGGGAGCTGCATGTAAAAAGAGGGTGCTGTAAGGGAGATATCGCCAAACTGGGAGTGAGATGCCTTGCTGTGGCTGTGATAATGGGACCTATAAAGACATGGCAGGCACACCTGGCATCCAGGTGAACCAAAACCTGGCATCAGGCAAACTAAAACCTATGTACTGCTGGCCACTCACTTCTGCCATGAATCTTGGATCAATAAGAGGCCCCCCCCACAGTGGGAAGCTGTGTTTTATTATTAGGTCTTGAGGTTCCCATAGTGTCATGAAAAAATTTGAAGACCAGACATGCTCTGCAAATGTATCAATTTTTGGTGTAAAAATCAAGAAGTTCACCTGGGTCATTTTGGGGCCAGGCTTGGCCAAGCACCTGGGGGGGAGGGAAGAGGCTCTGTCTGAGCACAAACCTTAGCTGTGCATAAACCTGATCGAATTTAAGCCCATGAGTGGGTTCGCAGAAGCCCACTTTTAAACTGCCATGGCAAAGAGGTCAGATCCACCAAGGAGGCAAGAAAATCAGCACCCTCTCATTGTCTACCACAGCACCCATCCCTATTCTTGTCCTGCTTCACCCTACATTTTTCAACACTCATATTGTCATGGTGATGATGCTTTCACCACCCACAGTGGTCATGTTTCAGCCACCCACTGTTGCGAGGCTTTATGCCACTCGCCCTCCCCACTTCCCTCAAGCACTCCCATTCCAGCCCCCATCAGTAGCAAGGATGGGATCAGAGCCAGGGGCAGAAGTGCAGCAGGTGGTAACTTTTCTGAATTGGTCAGGATAGGTGTGAACATGTCAAACTAACTGCCGTGTCTCTCACAGTTGCCCTCCAGCTGTGCATTGCTTGGTGGCCAATGCATCCACACAATCCCCTGTAGATGGATGTTTAGTGGCAATGAGTGCGTAGGTATTTTCACAGAAGGCTTGAGGATGTATCACTTGGAAAATCTGCTGTAAGGGGAGGCAAGAAAACTTGAATTTGGGAGTATGGGACAAACCCCAGTATCTTCTTTCTTCCCCTGAAACACACCAGGCACTTCTTGAATAGGGTCCCCTGCCTGTTGTCATTTTTATGAAAGGCAGACAGAAGACTACACAAAGGTGACATGTGTGATAGGGGGTGAGGAATGGGTATTTTTCACTTAGGTATTTATTTATAAAGTTTTATGTTTGTAAGTTGCTGTTTTCAACCAATGGTTTGGTGTGGGGGGCATGCTTTCAGACACGAGGCATCCATATGTATATGGGGAAGGGGAAGTGACACATGCATTAGCCACCTGAGCTTGAATTTGGGGTTCAGGCATTGAAGTGTTCTGCTGAGTGGCTGCATAGTGTTACTGCTGAAAGGATCTGATCTAAAAAGGGGCTGCTAGGAGAACTTGCAAAACAGAGAGTGGGATTTTAATCTTAGGATCTAGCACCTAGCTGCAGCAGTGATAAGGGGACCAGTAAAAAAATTGGGTAGCATGTAAAGGAACACACACACAGTAGCCACCGGAGCCTGAATTTGAATTTGCACATTGAAGTGTTCTGCTGAGCAGCCACATAGTATTACCACTGAGCGCATTGGATGTAAACAGGGGGTGCTTGAAAATGAAGAGCTGGTATTTTCTGAACTATGCCTCAAGACTGAGAAGGTTGAGAATCAGCATTCTAGGTTGTTCACTCCATGCTAAGAGTCCCTTTCAGACCGTGCAGCTAAAATATAGAAGGATTTCAAAAAGAACAAGCAATTACTCCAAAAAATTAGGCAGTCTTAAGCAGAGGGAAAACACAGCTGGGTCCATGAGTATTGAGAGCCTGTACCACTCATGTAAAGAGGAGAGACCTTCTGTCACAAGTCTCCAACAGCTACATAACAGTCTATTTCTTCAACTGGTAAAGATGGAGCCCTGATTAGCCAGGGGCTCCAAAGTGCTATGGTAAGACAAAGAATAAATAAAAATATTTTTCCTTTCCTATCCTGCACTATAGCTACTCTTGAGGTTAAATGAAACAATTTTTCACCTGTGCATGCTAACACCAGATGGAGCAGTCATTAGATACAATCAAACTGTGGTACTTTGCAGGGTTAGATTACTAATCATGGTCCCTCCTCCCCCCTGCCCCCACTGCACTGATGGGGGTTTGTGAATTAACTGGAGATGTACAGAGCAAGATGTACTGCAAGAAACAGCTACACAGAACCACTAATAAGCTCCAGATGATCAGAGGGCAGTACAGTATGGGTAGGTAAGGACAATGGGATGGAAAAATGGAGCCATAGGTGGGAAAAGGACTGGACTGAGGGAGGGACAGATTAGATATGAATGAAGCAAATCCAAAAGGAATTGGGCAGGGGATTCTGTGCCCATTAGGGTATACCCCTCAGCTCCTAGGATGGACCCCAACCCTCCTGGGCCTCACCAGACTCCTGCTGTCTGCAAAAATCCATCAAACCTTCTGACAAAGTGTGTATCCTCCCCCTTGAGTACTAGACCATGTAGAGCAGGGGTGGCCAAACTGCAGCATGCATGCCACAAGTGGCACATACCAGATGGGGGAGGGGACAGTTGTGGCAAGGCAGGAAGGGGAAAGCAGAACAGCAGGTCAGGCAGGAAGCACAAAACAGAGCAACCAATCAGAAAGGAAAAGGGGTTTGGAGTGGCACTTAGGGAGGATGCAGAGCTAATTTATGGCATGCCTGCCAAAAAGAATAACAGCCAACTACTGTATTTACTTCCTTAATTCAGATAGCAAAGATCTATGTGGTAGATGTAAAGCTTCCAACTCTGGTGTCATCATATTCACAGATTCACACAAACTCACAGAAGTTTAGGGCAGGAAGGGACCTCGTGAGATCAGGTCCCTGCTCTGAGCAAGAAAGACTACTGGGGTCAAATAACCCCAGCAAGGTGTGCATCCAGTCTCCTTTTGAAGCTCTCTAGGGTAGGTGCCTTCTCCACCTCCGCTGGGAGTCTATTCCAGAGTCTGGTTACACAAACCGTGAAGAAGTTTTTCCAGTCTTAAAACTTCTTCTTGGAGTTTATAACCATTGCTTCTGGTTTTCCCCTGGGGCTGACACCCACCCAGTTTATTTTTTTAATTATTCTTTCACTTTGCTAAAAAAAAGAAAAGACAAAGAAAAAAAACTCTATTACATGAACAGGTTACACAGTCAAGCACACAAAAGTTCAGGAATGCTAGAAATCCTCTGCAACCTTAAGTTATATTCCTATGTCTGTATAACAATATATTATAATAATTATTATAATAATAATATACAAATAATAATAATAATAATATAGCAATATTGTCATAGGACTTCTACCTTATTCACTTGCACAGGATAGATCCACCCTGGAAATGGATCAGAGTTAGGTAATGAAAGAACCTGTTGTACATGGAACATTTATCATGACTGGGGAAGGAAACTGCAAAAGGGAAAGGATTGTCTCATCACTCAGATAGCTGCAGAATGCTGCACTGAAGAAATGGATTTGATTCTTGCCTCACCTGCAAAACTCCTATATGATACAAGTCAGTTAGATCATAGTTTTTTTATGTGCCAACTACCTAAGTGAACCTCATTTTCTGGGTACTTGATTTGAGACTAAGAAGCGTGTTTTGTAGGAGTGTTGACCACTCAGAGCTGCAGCTAAAATCAGTAGGGGCAGTGATGAAATTAATAAATCTGTTCTTGGAGCAGGATTCAAATAGCATGGATCTAATAAGGCAAGGGTCATGGATGGAACAATGAAAAGAAACTAGGATAATGAATAGCTGCTCATTAACGAACACTGCCCATCCTACAAACTGAGTGGGGTGAGGGTCATGTGAAAAAGTATAGCACTGATCATGTATTGAAAGACCATGGTAATGTATCTATGCAGGGGGACTGAATTAAAATTGTACAGGAAAACTTAGCTTTGCCATTTTCTAACATCCAAGTAGTTGGCCTTGCAACTTGAATATTCCTTTAGCAAAGGATTTTGTGTGTATATAAAACTCTACTGCCATTATTATTCCCTCTCCAAAGGGATTGAGAATATTCCCTTCACAGTCCTTATGGTGCAGATAAGTTACACTAGTCCTATTCAGCTTTCAACAAATCCTTTGCTAACCTTTTTCAATGAAAGATTTCAAACACAGTTATCAAAGCACATGGGAATTCTGCTTCGTTCAGGTGGGGATGTCAAATGCAATAACATGTAATCTCTCTCCTGACCAGAGTATGTGAACATAAGAGTTAACAATTTAGTATAATAGTTTAGCTTGACAGGCTGTTTGCTCACTGACTCCAGGAAAATAAGGGGGTTGTCATATAAAAGCTGAATCATGGCTTTCCCAGCAACTCTTTGGAATAGACTGGGCATGTTTCATATGTAAAAATGAAAGAAGGGCTACTTCACACAGCACAAAAGCTGGAAACAAGACATGCTTTCCTTACAGTAAAAAGGAAAGTTAAAATGAAAACTTAACGACCATCTCATAATTCACTTATGGATGCATCAAGTTAGACCAACTCAATGGCACAGCAGGAAGGCATTAATTCTGTTAAGAAAGAGCAGGGAGATTTTTTTTAAGCTCATCACATCAGTTTTATCCCTAGGAGCAGAGTACTCCCTTAGTCTGGACTCCTGCCGGTGTCAGCCAGCATTTCCACAGTAGCTCAATAATATGCCTGGAGGGTTGCTGTTGTGGTAGGTAAAAAGCAAGACTGCAGTTACCTAACTGGCAAGATCAGAGAAGTTGGGAACATCAGTAAGCAAGAAATCTAGCCAACTGCCCTAAGGAAAGGTAAAAGTCTGGTAAATAAAACCTGAAAAGGGACTTTAAAGCTATATAAGAGAGGTCCTTTTAGTTTCCTTTAATAAATACTGGTTTCATTCTAGCATCTCCCAACACTGTTCTGGTATTGTGGGTGGGAATGAGTGAGACTAACCTCTGTTTATAGCTATGAGAGCACTGGTTCTCAACCATTTCAGACTTCTCATTAGGCTCACGGCACCCCTTGGAAAATGGCAGCCCTTAGCTTTCAATTATAGGAACAAAGCAAACCTTCCAAGGCAAAGAACTCAGTTTAGAGCACTTGAGGACAAATCCCTGATTTGTGTAGTCCACACGTCCTGTACAAGAGTTGTGGCGACTGATGTGCAGATCAGTTCGCTATACTGTATTCAGTGGATGTTAGCTGATGGCCTCTAATGCATGTATTTCTCCAGCAAATGCAGCTCTTAACAGGACAAAGTTTAATCACTTGGAACTACACAGGGTATACTTTCAAAAATGTAATTTTAGCATTGATTGTCATTGTGTACTCCGGAAAACATGAAAGTCTCCAAGGAGTAAAAGCTTCCTGTAACCAATGCCTAAAACTTTACCCCACCTCTCTGAAGAACAGTTAGCTTGTGTAAGAATGTCATCCAATATAACAATTGACTTTCTTATGTACAATTATGTCAGACTTTAAAAAAAAGAGAGAGAGAGAGACTGACCCGTCTCCCTTCTAAAATAATTCATCTGTTTTATGGAGTGTTGTTCTGATTATATACAATTCCCACAAGAAGGGAAGTACCTTTAGAATAAGGACTATTCAGTACTAGTACAGGATTTCCTCTTGTTGTTGATAATTTCCTCTTAGCAGAAGATGCAATGGATCCCAAAGAAAATTCAAAGGGGCAATCTACAGACAGCTAGGCATCTACATTATATATAGGGGACATTGTTTGCCTAATTGATGTTTTCCTTACAAAGTAAAAAATAACTCAGTTTGCCATATAACATGTAAAATTGTTCTTACTACATTCAGGATCCCCCTCAACGTCTTTCCATATCTATAAGTTTGTATCCTTATACCTATTCATTTTTTTAAAACAAGGTAACACCTATTTTTACATTGCCTTCTTTACTTTATATTACTTTGAGAAGCAAGAAGTTCATAGTGTGATATATTTTGTTGGACTAACTGTATAGTTGGGATCAAGTTAGACAAGCTTTGGAATGTGAGACCCTCTTTATTAAATGGTAATACTGAGTTTAAAAAAAAAACCCTGCCTACAGTACATTCCTAGTCTCTTCCCTCAAAGAAATTGGCTTTATTTTTCCATAGTTTAGATAAAATTCTAGCAGCCACTTTAATAAAGTTCATACCACTTTTAATTTACTGCAGAAGCGTAATGAAGGCCTGATACATGACCAACATTACCACACTTAGGTATAGAGAAACACTGCCTGGATGGAAAGGCTGAAAAATGCTGGTTGATTAACAGCAACTGGTATAGATAATTTTAAATACACACCAACTTTTATGCCATATATTTCCCAGTATATTAGTCTAAAACCCTGGACAGATTACATGTTTACATCAGTGTAAGCAGACTTTGCATTACTATAAAAAACAGTGAACAGACCACATAGCCCCTGCATTAGGCAACTTCACCAAATTCAAGTGAAGAATCAAGGGTATAAGTGTAAGTTACACTGATTTAGGGCATGATCACAAGAATCCTCTGAACCCTATCAAAAGTGGGGGGAGGCAGTAGAACTATCTAGTTATATGTGAACCAAATGAGAGTGATTCAAACCACTCCAGACTTAATCCTGGATGAAAGAGAGTTCCCCTTTTGAAAGGGCTCCAAGCCTCCATTGTGTCCACACCCCAGTTAGGTGTCTCTGCACAGCTTGTCACAGGGTAGCCATTTGCACAAGGTAAGCCGGCTATACCAGCTACCCACCACTTAAAGTGTTATAACAGTATCTATTGAATTCAGTTTATGCACTTTCTTCTGATTCCTACTGCCTGTCTGCTCCAGATCTTGATGTAATTAAATAAGGATACAAACTCAATGTAACATTCACCAGTGTAAATGTACTGATTATCCAGGCCTTCTGACTTGCACACCTGTCACAATTCACTATTTTAATCCTAGTTAAAATTAGTTCACCACTGTTGCAACCACCAAGTCATAGTCACATTTTTTTAGCTAGTTCTTCCTGAAGGTAGCCAGTCAGTCAGGGAGACAACCTATCAAATTAAATGAAAGCAAACTTTCACACAAACATTTGTGCCATCTCCTGACTGTTTAAATAATATCACTGGGCTTTTGCATGTGGTTTACCTGCTTTGGACTTACTGAACAAAGCTAAGATTATGAAGAACTCACCTTATCTCCTCTGCTGGATCCTTTATGAACTGCAAGCAACTTCTTTTATTGCCTGTTGGCAATTTGTTTAGATTTTTTACCACAACTGGTGACATTCCCCATTCAGGTGTCCCCCACACTTCAACTTCTCTGCAACCCAGTAGTTTCTTCTCAGTCCTTTCCCTGGAAGGCTTTCCTAATTGAAGCCCTGTCCTGTTTCTGGCATTTCCCTTCCTCCATATTCTTCCTGTGAAAAGATCATGATAGAGAAATAGTCCTGTAGAGAGGGCATTTATCCAACTGCTATCACCTGTAGGAAACAAGCCTAGATGTTACAGGCTCCTGAACATCACCCTTGAGAGGCACAATACTCTCTTCCTGACTTGATGAGCACAGGAATAGGAGAGTGACTGGCTTTTTTAAAAGGTCCACATACCACGGCTCAAACTGTCCTAGGGATAGGAAGGCATTGTAGCAATATGGCTCCAGCTGTTTTCTCCATCCTCCTGCCAGCAAGGTGTCCTTGGAGAGGGGAAACCTGGTAGCAGCATAAGCTCCTCAAAGCACGAGTCTGGGCAGCTCTTATAGAGTCCTTTGGACAAATGTGTGGAGTTAGATAGGGTTGGATACAGTTTAGTCCCACATGTGAGATGGTTTCAAACAGCATATGAGAAACAAATAGAATTTGTTAAAGAGTTAGCACTTCAGAAAAGACCAGAAAGGACAAGAGAAAACAAGCTACGCTATTGAAGAACTATAACAGAACATATATGGGCAATTCATTCCCATGATAACCTGTCTCCAATATGTACTTTAACGTGTCTATATCATTCAATGCTAGTGTTTCAAGTCTTAATTATTCTATTAGAACTGCTCAATTGCAAGTACATGCTTGCATCTCTAAAAAAAAAAGCCCAGTATTCATTTGTATTTATTAGCTGGCCAAATGAAGAGTGAAGAATTCAATCAAAATCATGGCACACAGCACACCTCAGATTGATTGGTTAATGTTTGGACATGAAATACTTACATTAGAGCATCAGGGTACTGTCACCACAATCCATTTCTGCAGCCCTTTCACATAAAGCCTTAAAAAGGGCCTTTGTAACATGTTTCTGTTACTTTTTAGCATCAAGTCCTCAACCTACACGTTATTTAATACTGACTTCCAGTTCAGTGGGGAGAGTACATTACTATCCAAACCAGCAGTTTCTGGCAGGAGGTGCCTGTGAATATCTATACCATATACAGGAAGAAGGATTTCAGCTTATCTATTCGTACTTGGCTTGTTTGTTCCTTGGAAAAATCTGGCCAGCTTCCCATCACTCAGCAATATTCTGAAGAGTATTCTGTCATCTTGAGGTGCACTTACTGATGTACAAATGAAGAGAATGATAACCAGGATTTTTTTAAAAATAAATCAAGCCATGTTATCAGAAGAAGGGACTAGCCCAGCAATACACTCTCTCGAGAAACAACTGGTGGTGGGGGAAAAGAGCACAATTGTCCAAAGGTAAGCTTGCCAGTCCATTAGCTATTCCCCAGTACCAATACAGACTAGATGTCCAAAATTACAAAGTTTTTACACAGCATTGACTAAGCATTATAATCTTCCTTTAAACCCCACATCTGCTTTCTTCACCAAAAAATCTTTACTATGAAGCAACTCCTAGGAATCAAAGTTCTCTGTACCATCCCATATCTCACACTAAGCTCTATTTCCTTTAAACAGGCATATAGAATAAAGCTGGTCAAAGCAGCAGCATTTAGAATATATTTAAGGGTCTTGTGTTTAAGTCAAAGCTGCATCTTTTTGCTCATCCCACTCACATTTTAACTCATGCCCCTATAATTATTTTCTGGTGAGTAGGAATTAACAGAGCTCATTTACTGCAATCATCCTGACCAGCCACCAGTTACTATTGTGCAGCAACAGAAGTCTCTCTCAGCCTAAGCCTATTTTGTCTTTCCTGTTTGTCCTGATAAAGGTTCTCATTTCATATCATCCCAGGGAGCAAGGGGAAAATATACTTTATAGAAATAATAGTGGTTACTGCTTATATAACCATTTTCATCTAGAGATCTTAGCAACATGTACTAACATTGACAAGCTATCTCCATTTTCCAGCTAGGGAAAAAGGAAAATTTAAGTAACTTGCTCAGGTTGGTGGTATAACTAGATATAGAACCCAAGTTGGCTAGCATACAGACTAGTTTCTCTTCTTTTGGAACCTGCTGCATCCTTTCCCTGCCAGTTGGGCTTTCATGAAGTTCTATACACCATGACTGTAACATCCCTTGATATAATGCCATCCTACTGTGAAAGCACTGTTGGTGGGCTCTGAACCTCTAAGAAATACATTACTTTCAGAAAGTGAGAAGAAGAAATCCTTTTCACTGCTTCTGTTTTCAGTAACATGAAGAGCCCACACTAGCTTAAGATACAAATACTAACGTGGCACATTTAAAACGTAACCTGCAATTCTTCAGTCCATTCAATATTAGGACAGTTGGAGAGAAGTAATTAGGTGACTCTATCCAAACAACAGACCCATTGATTTAAAAACAGGCATGGGCATTTTTATGTGAATTAAATAAGCATTAAGAGGCGTTGAATCAATTTAGTTTATTAAGATTTAAAGGCTTTTCTGAATAATAGTGGGATTTATTAATGTGGTAGCAAACATAGCAGGGACAAGGTAGAGCATAATTACACAAGTGACATCTGTGGAAGAGAAACCAGGATCTGACTTTTCAGCTGCTTCTTTCAAGTACATGCAGACATCCTGCATTCCATAACTTCTCAGTGGCAGCAAACTACATACTTCCACCTGCAAGTCAATTTTGCTTTCCTTGCCTTTGTGTCTAGCAATTATTCCCCCCAGCCTAGCAGCCCAGGAAAAGGTTATCGACCCAATTTCCTTCCTACTATTCCCAAGCCTCAAGCTAACTCTTCTTCTGAGGAAGACTAGACAACACTTAGGCTCCAGTCAAGGCCACTCCTTAATTGGCTAGACAGCCCCTTTTAAACAACAAAGCGCTCCATTCCTAAGGGGCAGAGTACTTTGCCACTATTCTGGCAGTCAACCCAGATGAAAGATGTACCATTTCCATACAGAATTATGCACCATATTCAAATGTATGGGTAAGAATTAAAAATTCCACATTTGGGGATTTCAAGCTTGGCAGGTGCAAATGTCTAGAATGTTAGCCATAGGAAGAAACAGGACCTGGATTTTTGTAGATGGAGGTATTTGCACATACATACCATATTATTACAATCAGTACAAGTGTACACGCTGCACATAGTATTAACATTGCAGTAAAAGGCCCTTCTTTGTACCCATGATAGATGTTAATTGTTCAAAATTTATCTGTAAAGATTTCACCCACTTGGTCACTCCTTAGAAAATTAGGCAAGATAAAAGCCTCATAAATTAGGGTTTGAAGAGTCTTCAAATATTAACTTAAAAAATGTAAGAGCATTCAAATGCTGGCCAGATCAACTTCATCCTCTGCTCCAGCTTGTGCTGGCCTCTCTACTCCTATACTTGGGGACTTAGCAATCAAGAGAATATAATACATTTAAAAAAAGCAATCTTAAGACTAATTATGTTAAACCTTTTTCCAGGACAAAGCACAACATACTAAGTGGCAGTAGAAAGGCTCATGGTACCATCTAAGAGACCAAATTAAAAAAAAAAAAAAAAACAAACCCCTCCCCCCGTAATACCTGGAGCAATAGGTTTCTTTACTGACATATCAGACAAACGTGAATTCAACACAGTTCTTTCTCCTTTATTTAGCCACAACACAAAAACAAGAGCAAAATCAAACCCAGTTCAGTGGAATCCACTAAAGAATAAACCTGTTCAGAATGCAAGTCTCATGAAACCAAACCAAAATATATACAAGAATGTAGTAGAACCTTTATAAAACATGAGGAATCGCATTGGAGTGCTCCTCAAAAGTAAAATACACTAGAAAATTGACCATTTAAAAGAATACATTTGTTAAGTAACAAGTTTATGCACTGAACAAGTTCCCACTGTACCACTCCACTAGCTGTTTAAATACCACCACAACTCATTTTAGATGTAAATTTGAAGCATATTAAAGGCAGTTTGTGATCTCAGTTAAAAATAAAAGGTAACAGAATTGTGTTATGGTGACAAAGGCTGCCACCTAGGCCCATGAAGTTAGGATGCTCTGGTCTAAAACTGGCACTGGCCAGGAAAATTGCAGGTTATATGTTCCTTTCCAAGCTTCCACATTAAATCCACACGAATTCAACTTGTTCTTGGTCTGTAGCACCCTTGCTATTGTAGAGTCTGCTCTTGAGCAAAAGCTGCCCTTTATGCCAAAAGAAATAGTCCAGTGGTTCTTTGATGTGGATAAAACTCCACAGGAGAATAGGTTAAGACCACCAGACACACGTAACCACAGCAGTGAACACAGAACTCTTGTATAAAGCTGCTCACAATCTGATTTGTCAACGCTTTGCTCAGAAATATAAAACTCAGAATATAGTTTACAAAAGAATTTACTTATAGAGCATCTTGCTGTCAAAATATTAACAAAAAACATAGTTTATGTTAATGCTGAGAATAGTGGTTTTGGAAAAGTAAAGCAAAACAAAACAAAAGTTGTTGCTAACAATAGACAGAAATACACTAAACTTTAAAAAAAAAATAAAAGGGGCCAAGGTACTTAGCCAAAATGGAATCATTTGAGACAGACTGTTTACAGAGTGAGTTGAACATTCCACACAAACCTATCATAAGTGTTAACATCCACTATTTCAATTTAATTTTTTGGACACACTTCAGCAACTAGATTAAAAAAAAACAAAACGCTAATACAAAAAGGAAACAAAAACCTGAAACACTTCAGCTTTTAGACAAATTTTTAAAGTTGAAACTGTACCTTTGTCTCAGTTATATAAGAACTTAAAATTGAACCTGGCATAAACCCAGCTCAGCTGGATTATTAGACCCTTTCCCCCTGACCCCAGACTAAATCATGAGTCCTTAGAAAGCTCCAATCTCAGTCCCCCATGGTCTGTAGGGTTTGCCCAGGTTTGCTGACTGCGTTGGTGCAGATGGGCTGAGTGCGTTAGGGGACAACAGATGGAATGGACCAAACGAAAAGGGGAACGCAGACAGAGATGCCATGGAGGAGAGCAGAGGTGGAGACAGTTTGGAAGTAGAGGTGACCACAGGGAGCACTGATCCAATGCTGCCATTAGGGGGCACTCTCAGTGAAGACGTGTCAGCATGAGCAGCAATTCTGCTCTGGTGATGTGGTTCTGTGGAAGACGCTGTGGTACTGGTGTTACCATGCCCATTCTGAGGCAGTAATAATGGGTGAGAGATGTGAGGGTGATGTCCAAAGGCACTGCCCCAAGGAATATGTCCAATGCCAGCATGCGCACTGCTTGCTGCTTCCCGTTGAGAGGCATAATTATTCAGGTGAGACACAAGTCGAACTCGAAGAGGATCAGAAGCATCCAAGCCCTCAATAATACTAAGGTACCGGGCAACTTCAGCCAGGCATTCTCGAAACCCTAAACTTCGATAGTCCATAGCAAGAGCATGGGCATCAAAATAGCCTGAAAGAAAGGAGGGGGAGTGGAAAAAAAAGTGGTGCGTTAAGATGTGGTTTCCATTCATTCTGACATTATACCCTCCCCTGCAAGCATGCTTCCTTTGATCATGCTGGTTATGCTATTATAGCCTTCCTAACCACAGGATAGTTTTCCAGCCCTATCTAGGGTCCAACAAGCTTTTCTTTTCTAATACCTGTGTTATGGTGCTGAGAGTCTCGGCTTGTCACGTGCAAACTGACATGGCCCATGACCAGGCAAAGAAAACACTCGTTCTTTCTGCGTCTCCCCCTACCCCCCGATGACAGCAAAGCCACAAGACAGTGAAATCTCCATAGAACAGATGACACACGTGCAGCTAATCTTAGGGGGACTTACAGACTAGCTCGCGGCCTGTCCAGGCTCTGCCGCAGCCGCCTGGGTTGGTGCACCTCTCTGACCCTTCTGGCCGGTGACGCAGAGACCCCTTTTCCCTATGCCTTTCCTTCTCCAGAATTTGCAAAGGTGCCGAGAAACAGAAAGACTACATGCAAGAAAAGGATTTCCAAGGGACTGACAGTTACAGGGCTGCCACAACTGGGACGTGGCACTAGATGACCTCTGGGAGTCCCTTCCAGCCCCACTTCTCTTTGACTAACCTTAGAGAGAGGGAGGGCAGGCCACTGCCCCGAAGAATAAGTGTCTACAGGCTGCAACTGAGCCTTTTGAAGGAGCTCACACAAGCAAGTACCAGGCAGTCCCCAGACAGGCTATGCTTCCCTCAGAGCACACAAGCAAGAGCTTTAACTACTTCCCACCCCAAATGCCACATCCACAGCTGGGGGGGTTCAGCTCATGACCTTTCCTTCTGCCGCCCCCACCCGAATGGACCTTACCTTTCCCGCCGGCCGTGTGTAGCATCTTCAGGTGATCCACTGTCATCTGCAGGATCTCTGCCTTCTCCAGCTTGGCTGATCCCTGTGGGAGGGGACACGGGGGGGGGGGGGGGCTGAGACCCGGGGAAAGCAGCTGGCAGCCAGACACGCAGCCGGGGAAGGGGCTGGGGGCCACTGACCTGCTTCTCGAAGGCGCTGGGCACCAGCCTCCGCAGCTCTGACAGGCTGTTGTTGATGCGGTCACGGCGACGCTTCTCGATGATCTGCGGGGGAGACGAGAAGCGAGCCTGGGATAGGGACAGGGATTGGGGCCCGGGGCAGGGGCCGGGGACCAAGAGGCACTCACCCCTCGACGCCGCTTCCTGGCCAGGATCTGCGAGGCGGTGGCCGGCGACAGCGCCCCCGCGGCCGGACTCAGGGTGCTGTAAGGGAGCGCGGGGAGGGTGAGGGCCGAGCCCGGGCGCGGGGCGGGGGCGGGCGGGGAGGGGGCGCGGGCTCACCCGTGCTCGTCGGCGCTCTCCTTCTCCACCTCGATGGGCTCGTCCAGCTCTTCGCTGTCCGACGAGCTGAAGTCCGCGTGCGCCCGCTTCATGCCGCTGGGAGCCGGAGCCGGGCGGGCAGGGACTGAGCGCGCCCCGAGGCGCGGCAGCAGCAGCAACACTAGCAGCAGCGGCGGCGGCGCCCTCTCCCTCAGCGCGTTCCCACGCTTCGCCTCTTACCCGGCGGAGGGGGTGGGGCGCCCCGGCGCCGCTAACCCACGCGGCACAGAGCAGCCCGCCACGCCCCCATCACAGCTCGCTCTCCTGATTGGCCGCCGAGCCGCCTCCCTCAGCCAATAGGCGAGGGCGGGGATGTGCCGGGGTCCTTCCCCTCCCCTCTCTCCCTGCAGCAGAGCCGTGAGAGCCTCAATGGTGGGGGAGGGGATTGGATTCTGTGCCCATCTCCGGCGGCGCGCGATTGGCCGGATGCGCGGCCCGTCAGCAGCCCGCGGAGCCGCACGCGCGGCCGGGCGTGGGAAAGCGGTGCGGCCAAGGACCCGGCGGCGGGCCGGTGGGTGGCGGTGGCGGCGGCGGCCGCGTGCGAGCCCCCCCGGGCCCTGCAGCGGTGGCCGGGCTGGCGGCTGCGCGGCCCATGACAGACGTGACAGGGTGCGATTCAGCCCCTTCTGCCGCGTGCAGCCTCCCGCCCCTGGGAGCAGCCAGCGGCGCCGCAGCCTTATTACCCCCGCGAGCAAAGGCTGCGGCTGGTTCCTCTCGCGCTATACCGGGCCCGTGTGGCCGCCCCACGGGTGGGAGTTGGCACCCAGCTTACCTGAGATCCGCTCCCTCTGCTGTTGGGGCCTGGCCCTGATCCCACCAGCTAATCTCCAGTCCCTCACATGTAGCGTGGCAGGTAGCACCACTGAGATAGTAGAGCAGATCCCATTGCACCTGTAATGGGAGCCAGAGAGAGTTACAGGGCATAGTGGTGCCATGCATAGGCCCTGGGTCCCCCACTCCAGCTGTTCCATCAATGCCCTTCTGCAGCTCCTTGGCTTTAGCTGAACCTACTCGTCCAGCTGCCGCCTTTGTAGAGCGACCCACGGCAGTCGTAAAACCGTGGTGTTGTTTTTAGAAGAGGCTCTTGACGCTGGGAAAGGAAATGGGGTCAAAGAGATGAGACATAAGGGTGGCACAGCCAATGGTTGCAGTCCCAAAATAAAGGCCCTGCAGCCACCTGCAAACAGCCCTTGGAATGAGATGGGAATGCTCTTCCCAAGAATGATTTGTTATTAATCTGACCTTTTGACAGTGCTGCATTTGAGCTTGCATCAGCATTTCCATTAAATCCATTTTTCAAGCATTTACATTTTTTATCATAAAATTTCTCCATCTGTGAACTTTGCTTTTACAAGATTGAAAGCAGATTGGGCTTTAAACAAAGTGAGAAGGAGGCATTGGGCCATTTCAGCTTTAAAAGGTCAAGTGCAATGGAAGCCACATTTAACTATGTTCTCCTCTTGGCTCGCAGCCTATGCAGCTGCCTGAAATCAGAGGATGAGGATTTTCAAATACTTTTGTAGGTGATTATTTCACATACAATACTGTCTCCTTTGCACCTTTGAAATAAATTATTTTGAGCGAAGCGTGAATTGCATCTGCCCAGACATTTGGCCACTTAGATTTCCATACAGGCTTTTAAAATGCAGCCCATACTCCTCATGCATAGTTCCTTGTATTGACCTACAAGGCCAGGCAACTTCCAAACATGCTTTCAGATTCTTTCTGGTCACTGGTTTCCCAAAAATGATTTACAGAAACAGACAGTCAGTGTGTAGGTGGGCTTGAGTGTAAGTAACTGCAGATGGCTATCAGCTGCCATAATAGGACAAGAAATGTTAAAGGATGAGCTGTCTGAGTGCTCCAGTCCTGCTGGGCACAGGACCAAGCGAAGTAGACATCAAAACTAGTTTTAAATCACTTAATATGCCCTTCTGATGCCAAGCTGGCCCTAGTCCTAAGGGCCTGCATCTGTCTGATTTTCCACTGTGGCCCCAAGGGGCAGTTTCAGCATCTGCCGATTGCCAGAGCATTGAGGCAGCTCAACCCCTGTCCCCTTTTTCCCAAGATCATCCTCTGGATGGGTACGGTAGGGTAAGGCTGCAGGGGAAGCCTAAGGCTCTGACTGAAAATGTCTGAGAATGCTTGATCGCAATTACCAATGTGAGCAAGTCTGCATAATTTTTTTGTGTCCTTTCCCTGGGTTCTGCTCTGTTTTGTGCCTCCTTAGGCTATTCTGAGACTAGTCAAAATAGCACTGAAAGGGAGTTATTTATTACTGTGGGAGGCTTCTCTTCAGCAAAGACCTGCCACTGCTGACCCTTGTTCTAGTGTGTGTGCTAAATTAACTCAGACCCCCTCCCTTTAGGTCTCCTCTCCCAAGGGAGTGACTGCTTTGAAGAGTAATCCCGGAAACTCACTGTTACCCTGGTTACTTTTCCCAATTCAGTCAGTGGCTGTGGCACTCACGTTACAGCCAGTTGAAAATATTAAACCCCTAGAGCATACCAAACCACAGCACCAGCTTCAAGAGTTTGCCACTCAGCCTGTTGCATTTTTCCTCACATATTGCATTCTGAACATGCTCCTTTTCAGGACAACTATTGCTGTTTAAAAGCACTTTCCTGGAAACAATGAGCAGTTGATGAAAGTCAATGAAAAGGAGTCAGAAGGATTTGGCATGAGCTTTAGTCTTTGCTATGAAGCTAAGGCATTTTTATCAGGCATATCCTAGAAGCAAAGTACAAATCAACACTCCCCTGAGATCAAGGGGATCCAGTCCAGAAGTTTGGATTGGGTGCAAATTATGAATCACGTAAGTTTTGTCTAGGGAGATACTCTGTATCTGCAGATTTTTTGGAGCCAATCAATACTACAGGTATATATACACCTGCTGGTTAGAATTTGATATTGAAATGCAGTTTTAGTGACGTCCAATTCACCAAGTCATTTTTAAATTCAACATCAGCTTCAAGTTGGCCAAGAATGGAATAAAATTTCATATTGAAGTTCTCATTGTAAACACAAATCCTGCATTACAAAGCCTGTGCTGCTAAATGGACTTCAAGTCTTATTTTGGTAAGATTGTTTAATGCTGTTACTAAGCAAAAACAGGGTTTCAGCATCCAATGACAGCAATGGAGACTTTTCTCTTCTAGAAGATTGAAAAGATTTTGTGTGATCTTTAGATTTATCTTATACCAGGCTCCAATCCCAGTAATCATGTGCCTAAACCTGTCAGGGATATGCCTCACTACATGCAGACTGTGAACCCAGTACTTAGCTGATGAGTAGCTAGGGTACAGAAACTGGAGTACTATTTGGGCCACTTGCCTTGCAGCTAAATGTAGGTTCTTTTCCCCATCTATACATTTTGTGTGACTAAGTTTCTGCTTCCCAGTGCTACATGTGGGATAACAGTACTTACCTATTGTGGCAGGGATTGTGAGAATAACTACATTAAAATAGGAGGTGCTTGGTTACTATGGTTTTAGGAGCTATATCATTATGTAAGATAGATAAGAAACAATTATCCTAATCATTTCAGTAGGGCTGTGAGAGCAGGTAACTGTTCACCAGTGAGAATAAAGACTGTCTACATGTGTCTTCCGTGTTTTGAAAGTGAGTTATTACTTAATTGACATTTTGCTGATATTACATTGCACAGGCTTAGAGGTGTGTAAACCTCACATCAAAATACGACATTTTCTGTATGTTTGTCTGTTTTAAAATGGCAAGGGCAAGGAAGATAGGTAATACAGCTGTCCAATAACCACTTTAATAAAACTACACAACATAGCATTAGGCTAAATAGTTAACTGACTTCCCACTATGAGAGCCTCCTGTTGTCTCCTTCAGCCCCCAGACTCACCCGCTACCCACTTTCAAACGTCTAAACCAGATGAGCAGGAGCCTTATAACAACAACTTCCTCCATTCCACATCCTTGATTCATCCCTAGAGAACAGTTTGTACTGTGCCCTGGATCAGGTATAGGACCCATTGAAAAAATAGTATGCAGTAATGTAATTCCAGATTGCATCATGATGCACAGAGAAAGAAGGGGACAAAATTAAGGCTTCAGGAGAAAACTTAATTATGGAATTTCCTAACTCCCAACTGTTTCATTTCTACCTTAATGCTCTTTAACATGCTCTTAATGCTCTGTGTAAGAACACTCAGTGAACACTTACTTCAGCTAACACTACATTGGCATGACAGCCCCTACAAGTGTTGCCAAATTATGGGAGGAGACAAAACGCTTAGCTGTATGTCAAACATAGGTAAAATCTGCCCAAGAAGGACCTTCACGGTGTTAGCAGATTCTTTATACCCCTGGTTATTTGTTATTATTGTCCAGTATGGCTTCTATGGCAGATTGCGATATAACGTGGGGTTGCGTATCTGAACCGTAAATGTCGTCTTTCTCAGAATCCATTTATTTTTCTTGGCAGTTTTTTCCTCTCTGAACATAGATGAAACATCATATACATCTGCAACACCTTGGCACAATAGAACTGAACCAAATTCTTAACCAGGAAACTTCTTGTCCTTGTGACTTACTGACAGCCCCCTAAGATTACTTCAAGGAAAGCTCTGATATCTTTCCCTTGCACATTTGCACAATTACTAATACTACCCTAGTGCTTAAAATATGCTGTTTTTTGTACTGGCAAGCAAGAAGATGGTCCTTGCTCCAAAGTTTATGAGACAAAGCCTGGAGTTTCCTCTGCCACTAAGATTATAAAATACATGTTTCACTCCTTCCTGCCAAGTGGAGAGCAACTTCTATACCTTCTATTGCCATTAATGCAATGCCTGTTTAAATTTTCTGATATTTAATCTGAGGCTTTGTGATTTCTTTTACTGAGCAACTCTGTAGTTGAAAGAAATGTTAGACAAGCTTCAGACACAAAGCACCCTGGACCACTATGGCTTCAGGACCTGAGGAAGGTTGGGGGAGGTGGCAAAGGGGAGGGAAAATGCAGCTGAGCAGTGAGGAAGTAGGAGGAACCCTACATACTAGGAAAAAGTTATACTACTGTATAGCACAGATGATATTTAACCTGCCTTTTTGGCAATTGCTAGCCAAAAGCAAAAGTGTTATGGTTATTTTTATTAGCGAGCTTCTTAAACTTTAATTTAGTACAAATAAAAGCAAAACTTAAGCCTACCCGTATGCTGTTAGAAAATGAAGTTTGGGCCAAAGCAAAGCCTTGTAATATTTTATTAGTTTTTGGAACAAATCTTCTTTGATCTTTGTTGTGCAGAGAAGCCCAGGATCACAAAGACTGGGCATGCCTGGATGCATAGGGAAGCCTTATTTAGGTTTGTTTCTGTGATAGTTCATATTTACATTGCATCTTTCAGCTTGAAGGAACTTAAAGCTTTTCATGAACTATATACAGGCAGCTCTTGGACTTACAACACAATTGGTTCCTGAAAACCACATCTTAAGTCAAAACGTTGCAACTCAGAACCAATTTTCCCATAAGAAACAATGTTATAAATGAGGATTGTTCCTGAACCAAGACCCAATACCTTATTTTCACCAAAAAGACCCCAGTATTTTGTACTCAATCAATTATAGATGAATAATATAGCCACATTAATGTACTTATATTGTAAATAGCAATCATATTGATTTGAAAGGACTTCTTTGAGGTGACTTTGCTGGACTTCTTAAAAGGCTCTTGTATGGAATATTTGAAGGGTTCTTGGCTGGAATCTTCTCAGAAGTCTTGGCTGCAGGTTTTTCTGGAGTCTTGTCTGCTTAAA
The DNA here is from genome assembly GCA_030014935.1 of Caiman crocodilus. Classification (NCBI taxonomy): domain Eukaryota; kingdom Metazoa; phylum Chordata; order Crocodylia; family Alligatoridae; genus Caiman; species Caiman crocodilus. Next base: position 49,223,141 of record JAGPOW010000261.1, on the reverse strand, counting down.
GAAAGCATTCAAGGAAGTTTGGACAGATGTTCTTCAGAGAGATGAGCGAGCGACACAGAGAACTTGTTTACTGGTGTGGTGTCGCATCAGAACAAGCATCGTAAAGTTGAAACTGATTTCATGAAGTTGAAACAGGGTGTCAATTTTTAAACGTGGTAACTCGAAACATTGCATGTCGAGGACTGCCTGTATGTGAAGTCCCACTAGAGCAGGAGTCAGCAACATTTTTGCCAGAGTGCCCAAAACACCCCAATCTTGATCCACACCTCAGATTAGTGTGCCAGAGACAGATGGCAGGGGAGCTGCGAGGGGCCCAAACCTCACTGGTAGCAGTAGGTACATGTGTACCTCTGAGCAGACTGTGAGGGAGGGGCCAGGTTTGTGCTGCTCTAGCCCCTTCCCCACCATGTACCCCAAGTTGCATGTGCAGCCAGTCCCATTAAGCCAGTACTAGGGCTCCAGACTCTGATGCAGCTGTTTGCAGCCTGCCTGCTGCCCAGAGCCCAGGCCAGCAGTGGCAGGCAGCCATGAGGCTGCAAACAACTGCACCAGGCATTGTCTGGGTTGCATGGCAGCAGCAGCTTTAAGTGTGCCTCTGGGAAGGGAAGGGGCTTGGGGCAGTACAACCCTGGTCCCTCTCCTGCTGTGTGTTGCAAGGCACACATGCAACCACCACTGCCACAGAGCCTGGCCAGAGCTTGGTACAACTGTTTTCAGCTTCCCGGATGCCTGGTACAGCTGGCCTGGGCTATGGGCAGCTGCTGCCTGCCATGGAGCCTAGGCTGCTTATAGCAAGGCTTGCAGCCTCCCTGCTGCAAGCAGCTTGGTCTCCATGGCCAACAGCATATGCCCAAAGCCTGGGCTGGCTGTGGTGTGCTGAGCAAAATGGCATCATATGCCATGCTCTGGCATGTATGCCATAGGTTGCTGACCCCTGCACTAGAGTCTAGGCACTTCTATGGTAATGGCAGTTATAGGGAACACAAGTAATGTGCAGCACACTACAGAGTAATGGGGCACAGAGGGAAACTTAATGAATGAGACCAGAGTTAACCCTGCCTTTTGGAAGGAGTGTGGGACAGCCATCACAACCTTCAGTGAGGGGTCATGTTGGAGACTCTGACAAAATAACTGAATTGGTTTCCAGTCACCCACGACAAGGATCTCATTCATTTTTAGTTAATTTAGAAAAATAAAAGGTTACATTTGGTTGTTCTGCATTTGAATATGTGATTCCATAAAGCCTAGGCATTTCAAAATCAGTGTCTTCACCACTGAGCCCTCTTATCACACATCAAACTCAAGCCCCAGCACCAACAACTATCTGATGCCCCTACCTTTACTCAAGACCCTGAAGAATTTCCAATTAAATTAAAATAGTAAAATAATTTTGCCAGAGCTGGGTCAGAAACTAAACTTAGTTGAATGCTGTAATTTTAGAAACCTTGTGCTTGTAAAAATGATGTCTGTAGCACAGAATTATTTTTCTCGGTTTGCAGGTGTTAAAACTGAACTATCAAAATGCAGTCAGTACAATGGAAATCTGCAGGGAGAAGGAAGGTAGTTTTCCAACTGGTCAAGTGATTCCAGTGTGGCCTTGTACTACTTATACACCAGTATAACTCAATTGACTTTAGTGAATTAAGACTTGTCTACACAGAGGAAGCAACTGACATAATCATTCCAAAATAATTATGCCTCTGTTGCTGTTCTTGAGTAACTCTGCCTGTGAACACTTTTCTTAGAAATAGAGAAGACTTTTTTTTACTGTTCTTTGAAACTGAAATAATTATTTTGGAATAATTCCTTTTATTATAAAATAGTCTCCAGCACAACCTTCTTTCATAATAGCTGAGTTATACTAGAATAGCTACAGCACAATAATTGTTCTAAAATAGCTAGGTTAGTCAATTTTCCTGTCTAGCCAGGCCCTCGTCCCTGATTTACACTAAGATAGTTAAGAGAGTCAGCCTGTGCACAATTACTTGCTACAAAGTGTCATGATGTGATTACTGGTATAGTACATTCCGACTGCTTGGATACCATGATGAAGAACTTTGCATAAATATCTAGATAGTCATTATTAATAACATTGCTCTAAAGCAAGTGCAAACACTGACAAACGAGCAGTGCTTAACCCCACACAATAGCTCTGTTATAATATGTCTTAAGGCTCTGATCTGAAAGGGAAGTGGTGGCCACTTCTCACATATATAACGTATACCAAATGTATTCAGCTTGACAACAAGCTGCAAGTCACACTGGAGCCTCTCATCCTGACAGCATGGGACATGTGCTTGTAAGCTGTCTCAAGGAGGATATTTGATTGCCCTCTTTCTTCTTCTGCCTCTCTCCCAACAAAAGTCTTATGACCTCCTCCATGACCTGGCAAGTGCTGGAATTCCCAAAACACATTTTTCTGTTGTGCCCTAACGCTGAACAAAAGGGAAAGAAGCAGCCTCAATATACTTGAAGTATGGAAGGAAAATAATAGCCACTGTGGCTCAGCCAGCAAACACTGATCTTCACCTCTGCTTAGCAGTTTGTACGGCTTCCCATGCTAGCTGCTTTATTGTCAGCGGCCTTTATTTATTTATTTATTTTGTTATTGGGGGGGTTATGTAATTGCAGTTTACACTGCGTTCCCACGCTACTATTGTTTGTGACTTTGTTTCCTATGCTTGTCACGTGTGCTAATTAGTTAGAGCTGCTGGCTAGCTGGGAGGCGTGTGTCTAGAGTAAAAGCAGAAAGATCACTTCCTGGAGGGATCTGGGCAATCTGAACAATTAACTCTTTGCTTTACTTTCAACCCAACTCCCTTCCCCCTTCATGCATACACATGCACACGCACACACACATGCACGCACACTGTTCCCTCCCACAAGAGAAGTACTGATTGTCAAAAACTAGTGCGCTGGAAAGGCACAGACTTTCTTGCATCAAAAATTTTTTCTTTCTCAGCTTCATTTAGCTCTTTACATTAACCCAAATAGCATTTTTTTTATCAGCTCCTATCAATAAGTTTTCATAGGAAGCACCACACACTAAGAAATGAGAGAGAGAAATCATGACAGAACATTTACTTTTAACTCCTAGCCTTGAAGAGCAATTACTGGTTACATGACTTTACATCAATGCATGAGGATGTTTATAGTAGAGTTTTATGACTTGTTTATTAACTTAGATTCCTGAGTTAAGCCCTCCGTCCACCTCCCCTGCCCCCACCTCTCCCACACACACATTTTAAGTGTTTTTGAAAATTTTAAATCTGCAGCAAACTATCCTCAAATTATTTTCATTATTTTCTGCATTGCAGCCTGTACAAACATAGGTCTCAGTGGGCACATCTACATGAGATGCTAATGGGACAGTAGCCAAATGATACTGCACAGTAGTACATCACAGCACTAACAATGCTAATATACTACTGCACAGTATTATTAGGCTATTGTGCAGTAGTGTCACTTTGTTTGCTGGCACTCCCGCACAGTAACTCCGGGTATTGCACATTTATTTAGTACTTGCTTATTCAAGTACTAAATACAAGTGCAGTAAGCACTGCTCAGTAGTATCTTGCGTAGATGTGCCCAGCTGGTACAAAAGGAAAGACTTCCATTGGCCTCAGTAGCAATATAGTGATTGACTCCACTGGTGCTATGTTTTTTATAGTCAGTATAGTTGAATGAATCTCAATACAGAGTGGACAATTTAAACCAGTATTTAGTAGCCTTGGCCAATAGCAGGAACAGAGCTTTGGCTGTATTGTGCATGTGTAGTGAACTGTTAGCTCACTACCTAGTCAATGTGGGCTCCTGCCAGAGCTCCATGTGAACAGTGAGATCTGAGCTCACTAGTTGATCAGGAAGGGATCTGGCTGGAGTCACTGCTTTCTCAGTTTCAGAGTCCAGAGAGTGAACACTGCTGCAGTTTACTCTTTCCCCTTCCTTCTCTCCCCACTGCAGTGTCCACCCCTAGGAATTCCAGACAAACCGTACACTGCAAGCTCATGTATAGCACAACCAAATGGGTGAGACCATATCACCACACCCCTTCTAGATCAGTGCTTGGTTTTGGCCCAGACCAAGACTTGGCCCCTACATTTTACATCTCCAATGTCCAGGAGAAATCATGCTCTTCTCTCCTATGAGCACCCTAGCTGGACTATGTCTCCCATCATGCAGTATAGAGCTCGCTGAGACAGTAGGTCGCCTGGCTTTGTAAAAGATGTAGACCAGCTAAGGACCCAGCATCAGACCAGGTAATGTTTGCAGCAGTTTATAAGAATCATAAATGTGATCTATTTTCTAGGCCCTCAATGTTCTCTATAACACCTCACTTCCTGTTCATGTTCTCACAGACTATTTCCCCTGCCTGTGAGCACAAAGCATCCTTGTAGCAACTACAGATACTTACATAAGAAAATAATATAAGAGTCATAGTGTGCCCTTGAGAACAAAGTTGTAATGAAATTAAGAGCTGAAAACAAAGAAAAGAAACCAACATAGCAGAAACCACCAGCAGGTACCTTTGGATCTCTGTCTGTCCATGGATCACAGTTTAATAATCTCCGTCTTAGAGGCATTGTAACACACCACTAATGGCCAAATATACCAGTTAGGAAAGGGCAATATAACTTTTAGTCTATTTCCAACTTACGCTTTCTTGCAGAATATTCTACAGAAGGAAATGGGTAGACGAAAGGAGAAGTTATGCTGAAGAAATAGGAAAGGTGATAGCATTAATGTGTCTAATAAGTATCCCTGATTTGCCTCCATATTTGTTTCTTTGGTAAAATGCTCTTGAATAGTTTTCAGCAATGCTCTCCTTTCATCAGGTAGCAGTACATGTAGAAGGCATTAAAAGAGTTAAAAACATTGTTGAAACGTTAACTTGTTTTCTGTATGTGGGAGGTTAAAAAGCCAAGTACAAATAGCAAAAAGTAGTAGAAGTATTAGTAACTTCACACAATCTGTAATCTTTTACACCTGTACTTTTCCACTGACACCAGTAATTATTATTTATTGTTTATTGTGCTGGTGTAGCATAATTACCTAAGTGTTCCAGCCACTGGCTTCTCAGAGAGATTACTAATCAAACCAGACTGTACCAGAGGAAGTAGTGAATGTGATGTGTTCAGATATCCCTTACAGGTTTTCTAAGACCACCAACCTATTTGCACAAGTAAATCTGAACCAGAGGAAAAATCATCTAGAAAAGCCAACTCGTTGTGCTACCGATGCCATAACAATTACAATGTTTCATCAAGACCAACTCTAAGGGTATGAATTTTTGGCAGTAGATTATTGTGACTGACTATTTATTTTTAGGAATGAAGCCCCATACTTTGAAAGGCTCCAGCTGGGACAAAATGTAAGATTTCAGCTTAGTAACATGGGCCACTTGTAAATACATCACCTTAATGCTTTTCCTTCTGTAGTGGTTCCTATTTAATCCAGAGACCTGTTCATGGTGTCAGGCCTAATATTCAGGTGACTGTCACCTCAGAGAGCTGTACCCCTTTCGTAGCCATGATTTCCCATAACAACCACATTCTACTGGAACAAGTCAATTGTCAACCAACAGGAGAGGCTTGTAAGTTCAGGAGACGGACCTTTCAAAGATCTGGACATGGGCTGTGAAACTCGCTCCCACAAGACATAGGAATGAGCACAGAACCCCACCAATTTCAAAACAATACACAAAGCTGATCATTTCAAATGAGCCTTTTACACAATTCATTTATTCATAGTGCAATACATCTGCTTACGCATACACATGCATAAACAAAAATCCAGTTTAAACTTTCAAATTATTTCCCCCATAGACTGTTTAGGAAGAATTAAAGAGAGAGAAAGAGTGCTGTTTCTGTTCTTGGAAGGCACTTGGACATTACAATAATGAACTAGATTAGATAGTTAATCAGTCACTTACAGATTGTTTCTGAGACTGAGGGAATTTTTCCACTGTACGTGTCAGACTGTTGGGTTTACAGAAGTTTAGATGTGTAATAATGCTGAAGTTTGTCAGGATTATTTGATCTAGCATTTTCTCATGTAAGGATGCAGAATATATCATTCATTTGAAACTATGCAAATGAAGTGTTCAAGTATTATCCAGTAAAGTGGAGTGTTTGATCATTATTCTGTACCTTTCTGGGATACAGAAAGCCAATATTGACCTCAGGTTTTGGTTGACATCAAGATTTATTTACCTGAGAGGTAAATATTGACTGTGGTAAAGCCAAAGTCAATATTACTTTGGAGGAATATTAATCTTGTGGCTTAAAACTAGATATCATCATCTTCATTGCTATGCTCCTTCAAAAATAAAATGTTTTACTAATAGGAAATTTGTATCTATAATTTAAATAAGTAGTTCTGAAAAACTTTAAAGAAAAGAACCAACATATGGGAAGATGGTATTACTTGTCTCAGTTAGGATGTAGGAGCCACAAAAAGGAACAACGTGGTTGGCATATTGCAACCGCCTGGCTAACTATGTCCAGAAGCCTTGATTATTGATCTCTGAGCAGGTAAACCACAAAACCTAAATGAAGGAATGGCTTAATCCAGGGGTCACGTTCACCCTACTACCTAGACAGGATCTGGACTGCAGAGGTACTCATGGGCCAGATCTAAATCTGGCAGCAGCAGGACAAGTGGCAGCAGTGATGGGACAAGCGGCATTCTGTTGGGCAAGCAGCAAGTGTGTTGTTGTCACTTGCCACCCTGCCACTGAAGGCTATCCCCAAAGGCACCTTATAGCTCCAGATACTATGGCAGGTCCTGAATCCTATGCTCCCAAGAGTACTGTGGGCTGAAGGAAATGGCACTGCAGCTGGATCTGGGCCATAGGCAATAAGTTTGACACCTGCAGAATGCATATAACAACTGCTCCTTTTCTTAAGCAATATGGTACCACCTTTGAACTCTCAGATACTTGAGCATATTGTTTTACTCTTTCAGAAAACTGCAAAAAATGTTGTTCCTCTTTTGTTAGGGGATACCATTTTCCAGAAACATTAAGATTTTATTTGTTTGATGCCTCTTTGGCATTTGTTACTCTGCATAGAAATCCAGTGTCTAATCTGACACTGGGTAAGAGGTATTTTTCTATGTGGATTTTGAGGCATTAACTGAAGTAGCACAGTTTTAGAGTTTACGTGACTCATTTTTCCTTCTGCTGGGGAATGAATGGAATTAAAATCCTTAATCATTATGTTATTTATTAAGTCTCTCAATTTATTTATTAAGTCTCTCAACACACATGCCCATTCTCCTGAAGGGGCAGTATAAAGGTCTTTCATATTTACATTTCATAAGTAAAATACTGTAAGACAAAGAGAATAAAAATAACCACTCCTGGTAGACTACAAGATCCTACAGAGAAAGCAGCAAAGGAAGCTACATCATTGTGACTGTCTAAGCTGTGCTGAAGTATTGTGACTGAAGAGTCTGTAGGCATACCAGAGCTAGCTTTAATCTACTGAGGGTGATTATCAATACCAGTAAGGACTCAACCATGCTGGTTTTAGTGCATGCTCCTACCAGGCAGGAGCCCTGGGTACTTTCTCAGGTAGTTAACCGATGCTGAAGCCCGTGCTTCAGTGTCTTCACTACTAGTGTCAGCAGTGCTAACTAGATTGAAGCTAAATTGCATAGGCCTGCCCATGCTGCAATCACACCTCCTGTGTGAGCAGTCTAGAAATATCTATGGCTAATAGAGCCATTTTTCCTCTTGTACCATGGGGACTTAGGAGTGTCAATTAGCTAAACGCCAACCAGACACAACTTAACTTTGTTGCAACACAGTTGCAGGTTATGCTACCATAGTGCAGTAAAGTATTTTATATTAATGATAGATTTGCGCAACCCCGGCTCCCCAAACTTGGTTCCAGACATGCTCCCTGTACCAAAACGGTGAGGAACAGGACTCGTGGAAGGCACAGAGGTGACAGCAGAGGCTACCTATACCAGGGAAACTCTCCATTGATAATATATGGCTGGCTTACAACTACTATGCCACCTGAGTGGTACAAAGGCATCTTCACTGGGCTTGAGAGTCTAGTTCTTTCTCCAACTGGTATTCATATTTATCTTTTAAAAAGCAATAGGTGTTCAGCAGCTCTTAGTGAGCTGTGTTTCCATTTTAAATACAGGTCTGTGGAACAGAGAAGTCTCTTTCCTTCCCCGCCCTCCCACCATATTCTGACAGCTTGTAACTGCTCATGAGCTCACAGAGTACACCACATGTCATTTTTTAGGTCCTGAAACTTTAGCTTGAGCCACTTGGCTTGCAATTAGTACAGCCTTCAACGGACAAGAGGGCTACACTGGAGTTACTGACAGTCCAGATTATCAAGGCAGTTCCCAGTTAGATGTTTTGTGCCCATCAATAGAAATGACTCAAAATATGTTTGTGCCAATACACTGCCATCATACTATGAAGTTCTATCATGACCTAGTGATATTGTATCCTACCATGGTAATGTTTCCAGTGTGATGTGGTAAGTTATCATCATGATGCGACAAGCGAACATCAAGATCTCATGTCTACTTCACAGTGACTTTTCTCAGATGCAAACTTTTATTTTATATATGAGAGCCATCCATAGTGAAAGTACGCAAGATGCACTACTGCACATTAGATTAATCTAATCCACAGTAAAATGTTACCATCTACACATGTGCATCAACTACTGCACATTAAATTAGTCACTGCTGCCTGGCTAAGCCCCAATCTCTGTGGAGTGGTGGAGAGCTATCCTGGCTGCAGGGGAGTTGTCTCCCAGCCATGCAGCAATCACCCCACTAGACTGGGTCCTGATCTCCACATGGTTGGGAGGCAGCTGCCCTATAGCCAGGAGAGCTCCCCCCTATCCCACAGAGATCAGAGTTGGTCCCTATGCCCCCTGTCAGCCCAGAGCTGGCACCCAGGGGAACCTGGAGCTCTTTCTGGCTGCTGCAGGGGGAGAGAGAAGGATAGGAGCAGCCCTGGACTGAACTGCTCCCATCAGGAGCAAATTGCTCCTAATGGGTGCACACTGAAATGCATATCCAGGAACAGTTTAATGCACCTAAATTTTCTATGCAGAAAATTCAGTTGCATTAGTTGTACCTGCAGATGTGCCTAGTTTTCCTCATTATATGTTTTTGTACTTGGTGTTAGAACTTGGTAGAATATTGCTATGGATCTTCACTAGAATGACACATTCACCTATATTTCCATGGATTTAGCCACCCAACTCTCATGAGAATAATTTACTCTTGCTGATGCAAATTCCAAAAGAAACACAATGGACTTGGAATAAGATCCTCTACTGCATGACTGCTTCAGAATATTGTAGGAGGGAACTCTTGAAAGTAATGGACAGCAGCCTTTTCATTACAGTGTCTACAACACGTAGGCTTGTTTAAGAAAAGATAGTTGGCACATAGAGGCATGTGTGCAGGCAGCTGGGGAAGTGTCACATGCAGCAAAATCCATCCTGGGAACAGAAGTGGTTCTTTTCCCAGTGCTAGGAACCTCATTTTCAGCTTAGGTAATTGCATGGGTATATGTTATCCTTAATCAACTGGAACTTGCATAGCTGGCCTTTAGCCTTTCTTATACAAATCGGTGTTACTTCCTAATGTCGGATATATGCAATCATTTCTTGCATCTCATGGATTTATTCTGATTCTTAAAAACATATTTAGGGCCTGAGTGTTGTGGAAAATGGAACCATGTTAAAGCACAAACATGATATAATTGGGTCCCCTGGCATGATTTTGAGTAAAGTGTAGATGAGATCTGTGACTTTGCAGATGTTGGGGAATGTTAAGGAGGAAATGAAGGGAGGCTCAGAGGAACTTTCTTTCTTCCTCCCTTCCATCATGAGCTAAAAATTAATTATTTTTTTTGGAATTATGTTTTGTCCTATGTTCCTGAGGTTTGAAATTATTTCATTCCCATGTTTGTGTAGTTTTTAGCCTCCTTCAGTTTTAGTGAAATCCCTTCCTTGTTTCAGATTCATAACATTCCTCTTACTGACCAAGCTGCAGATCCGGAACACTGTCTGCCTGTTTGGGAAATAATTACAATTTGTGTGGTCTAATAAGTGGTCCCAGAGGGTTCAACATGAAAAAAACAGGGTCTGCAGGAAAGAAAGCTATGTGGAAACTAGGGCAGTTCCACTAATCTGTAAAGAACAAAACAAAGTAGTACCCTAGGGTAAGAACCAGTAGCAACTGGCTTAATTGCTACCATGTCATTGTGTGAAACTACTACCTCGGCATCAGCTAATGTGAACCTGATGCGGTTAGATTTCTGATTAAGACCAGCTAAATTTCACTTCAAACAAGCAGATAATCCACACTGTAGATCTGTTCTGCAGTCAGAGCTTTGTTTGTTATGGAAGTCTTCTCTGTTAGCAGGGACAGGGTGGGGGATGAGTGAGGTCACCTATAATGCGCTAAGAGTAAAAATAGTAAGGCCAGTGTGTTTAATATGGTAGCTAGATCTCTCTCCTCTCCCCACCTTGCTTATCACATTAATCAAGAAGAAGCACTGAAAAGAGTCATTATAAGTGATGAGAGCAGGAAGGCAAAGCACTTCTGATCACCTAATGATATTTTATGTTTCTGTTTCTAGATGAGCACAAGCGCTTTGCAAATTTATATGAAGTCACCCTTGTAAAAGCCCTGATGCAAGTATTCTCTGCACTGTACAAATGGAAAACCTAAATGTTAGAGGGGGCTAGGACAGTTACCACAAGCCTGAAATAAGACAAAGCATATTACGCTGCCCCAGGAGCAGACTCAGCACTGGATCTGGACTAAGAAAGTCATATTTCAATTCCTGTTTACGCTTCCTTCCACGTGCCCTTTAAGTGGCTCAGTTTACATCTGCCTTCATGTCAGCCCAGCTATGTTAGAATATAACTTGCTGGCGCAAGCTTGGGAAAGAGTGGTGAAAAGCCGACATTGTGCCTCCACCACACCTACCGATCCAGGATGGGGAGTCTCCACCAGTGATGGCTGCTTTTCCACTCCCTCAGTGCTACTCCCAAACAGACCAGTAACCTCAGGCAGTAATTAGGCCAAATCACAACCATGGTCTCAGCCAGTTCCAATCATAGAATCAGGTCAATGCATCCCCCGAGGCTGCAGGGAAGCAGGTGCCATCTGCAGCATGCCAGGATCAGTGCTCTAGGCCCAGGGGCAGTCAGGGTGGTTACAAACAATAGGTCCTATCTACTCCAGTCTTTAAAAGCTAGGCCTAGCTCGCAGTACTCTGTTCAGGAAAAGACTTAGGCACTTGCTCCTAACCTCTCTGTATCTTCTAGCTTCACATATTGGATCTCTGGCACAGATTCTTAACTCATTCTGACTTGGCTCTGGCTCCTGATTCTGGTTCTAACTCCTGGTAACATCCAGCTATGAGCTATGGCATATCCTGACTCCAACTCTAGCATACCCTGGCTCTGACTCCTGGTTTAACCTGGCCTTGACACTGACTTCTGGTTCACCCTGACTCTGGCTTACGACTCCTGTCTCTCTGAGAACCTGGCCCCTGGTCTTTGCCCATGTATCAGGTGACCTTTTCTGATCACCCATGCTCTTGTTCCTAACATAGGACACCTTCCTCCCTCCCTGTGGCAAATACTGAAAGTTTAGGCAGTTAGCTTGATTCTGAAACAACTGCCACAAAATTCACTGAGATTGAGTATAGTATTAACTGTTATGTTCACTAATAAGAATTTATACTATTAGACCGATAATAGCCTGCCTGCAGGCACGCACAAAAAATATAACAAACACAGGAATAAAATGCCTTTTGTCACTCCTTCAGTCCTATTACAAGGTCATTTTTTCTTTTGCTTCACCACTAGACAAAAGTCCATTTCATTTTGGTATTTTAAATGGAACGTTCCCACTTATTTTTGATGCCAGACTTGTAAATAGCCCCTGTTTCTTCTGGTTATAGATTAACATATTCCAATACAAGGGCATTCTTCACTAATTTTTACTTTAATTTGAACCAAACCTCTCTAGAGATTTGGAAAAGTTCAATGTCATTTTCTCATAATCCTGCTTCAGTTTCTCAAATCCTGCTTCCTTAATTCCTCCACCATTTTTCATGTTCGAAGTAAATTGAAACAAATTTTAAAAAGAAATATATAGAAAAGTTTACAGAAAAAAACACAATGTACAATAGAACCATCTGCATTATTATATATGGCCAAAAGTTTATCAGTCTGAAGTAGAGTAGTTCTAATGTTACCCATAAATAGGGAAGCCACAAATGAATTTTGCCAGCATAAGGATTTAGCATGGCATCATGTACTCTGCATCTACCAGATATACAGAAAACTATTTTTGGAAATGTTTAGGTATAAATAAATGTTATATAAATAAATAAAGATGGAGTATAAATAAAATAAATTAGAGCTATTTTTCAAATCTCTCCACCTATACAACCATGCCTCTCCATCTCTTCCTTCAGAACTTTATTCTTAGAGATTGTTTTGTTTCATAGCACTGTTTCTTTGAGTAAGAACTATTCACAAGAATAAGGGTGTGTGGCCTAACCTAAAGTCCAGTGTGGTCAATACAAGACTCCTGTTGAGTTCAGGGATCAGTAATGACAAATCCTTTTTAGAAACCACTGCAAATGCTCTAACTAAGGCAATCTATGCATAATAATACTATGATTTTAAGGTTCATTTTTTCAGATTTTATCAAGATTAGAAGCAAATGCTCTCCTAGTTGAAAAGGGAAGCTCTCCCATTTCTGACATGATGAAGGTCCTCATCACAGGTCATAGAATACCAGGCTTTAAAGTTACCACTGTCTACAGTACAGAATATTGTCTATCCTGTGATCTAAGTCAGACTCATTTCAAAGGAAAAGGTTTGCTTCTTAGAGGAAGAATTAAGCATTTTTCTAACATGATGTTAAAGAAGAATGGAGGAAAAGAAAGAAAGAAAAGAGGCAGCAGCTGTTTGAAGCTGCTTTGAGGTTTGGAATGTAAGAAGAAGTCCCAGAGAGAGGGATTAGTGGGCAGCGTGCAGGTGAGGCATTCAGAGGTACCTGATAAACTGCATTTATCACACAGCTATTACTGCCACATCTGCAGTCGGGATCTACACTTAGTAACATGACAGCTTATTGTTGTTTTCTTGTTCAACTGACATCCATGTTCATGAAGGGACAGATCAAACACACGTGGCACCTTTTCTTTTCATTTGGCCTAATGAAGCACTGGGCACCATTCTAGAGCAGTGAACAGTTGGCTCATACTGGCAAGCACAGATAAGAGTATGTTTAGCTGCAAAGAAGCTGCTCAACATTTGCAGCTAGTCTCTTTGTAGAAAGACTTACAAGACCAGGACTGTCCTAGTAGTTTACAGACTTCTAGTTGTAAATGGCCATTTTGTAACTTGCTTCACTTGTAACCTCCTCCTCTTCCTTCTCTCCTCCAACCCCATGCCCTGTTTTTCAAGGAGACACATGATCTGGAGGACGCAAAGTAGCTGTGGGACACTCATAGCTTCCTGATGTCATCAGCCTGCCAGCTCTGATGGACAGAGCACACAAGCTCCTGTGTGCTGTACTAACTACTCTCAAAATACATGTCTCCATTTCAGGAGTATCTTTTTCTGCTTGCAAAGGAAACAAACGACTGACTTTGCAACATTATAATGCATGGGAGATAATCTCGCATACCCAGGGACTGTTAGTGCTGATAACTTACCCACATCAAAGGGCTGAATTCCATGTCTGATTTACACTGCTGTGCCATAAATTAACTGAGTTCTCCCCCCTGGTGCCCCATCTCTCTGACCTCTGAAGTACTATATATACCAGAGTGTTCTGTTTGCTAAGTAAATGTGGAAATTAGGTTAGTCATACTTTCCTGCAGTGTAACTAAGGTTCTGTGAGTGGGGGAACCAGCCCTGGGTACTGACTTTGGAGGGGAAGAGGGGAGGAGTGACAGTATGCCCCCCACTCCTGTAGGAGTCTTTTCCATGGCAGAGGCAGCCCTGTGCAGCCCAGCTATAGGGAGCTGGACAGGCACAGCCCCATGAAGGGCCATCCCTAGTGGGGGGCAAATCAGCCCTGGGGTCCTGTGCTTTGGGGAGCCCCTCAGACCTGGGCAGAGTGGGTGGGTGTGCGGGATCAGAGCAGGGGTGGAGCTGTAGCAGCTGCCACCCAAGTGCAGAGAGCAGGGGCAGGTAAGAGTCCCAGCAATGCCAACTGTTGCAAAAACATTGAGAGACTCAAGATTTCAAAGTCAAAATAACTCCAACTCACAATCTCCTGATCCAACCCTCAGACCTCTGGATTTTCCCAGCTCATAAATGGAGGGAAAGGGAGGGGGGCAGAGGGAAGAGGGGTGGGGGGAAATGGAGGCCCTCACAGTGATGGAAAGAGTGAGGCAGGAGCAGGAGCTGAGGTGAATGGGGCCCAGGGGCCAGGGTGGGTTGTCCAGAGGTGGGGGGTCCTCATCCACCCCTGCCCCTGCTCCACCCCCACTCCCTCCCTCACTGTGGCGACCTCGATTTGCCCCCTCCATGCCCCTTTCCCTCCACTTACCAGCTGGGTGCTGTCTGCGCGTCTGTCAGTGTCTCTATGTGTCTGTGTCTCTGTCTGTCTGCCCCTCACTCCCAAGCCACAGCCCACCCAGCACTGCTGCTTCTTGCTCCTGACCCACAGTACCTCACATCCTGCCGGGGTATTTGGTACTCCTCTCTGGGCTCCAAATCCCTCACACACACCCACAACCCCCAATACCTTCACAAATAACGCCCCCCCCCACACACACATACACACACACTTCAAAAAAAGCATCTCATGATTTATGTGCCAATATCTTGATTTTTAAAGCATTTTTTCTTACGATTTTTGGCATAATGGGGTTGGCAATACCAGATTCCACTCTCCCTCCCACTGCTCTCCAATGATCAGTAAAATTCCCCCCACATCTGCCCCAGACACTGAAATAGCATGCTATGCTTCTGCATTCTTGTAAGCATTATTCTGGCCCACTTGGCTGCAACCTGTGTATTTCTTCAGCACTATGGTACATCTCAGATCAAATACTCGTCAGTGGAATTTGCTACCTTTCCATTGTGAACTATGACACAAGCAATTTGCATAGAAGGCCCGCAAGAATTCAGATGAAAAAACAAGATATGCTCTGATGAATTAATCCATGGTTTTCACACGAGGGTTTCCTTACAAGTTGTGAGGAGGAAGGTGGAGATTTTTGGGGAAGTCACAAGGATTCAGTCTTATATCAGCTAAACTAGAGATCACTGTAGCCAAAGGAAATCCAAATGCCTGCCCTTAAAACAGGATGATGATTAAAAAAACAAATGACATTTGATATTTTTCACAATAACAACAGTAACCTGTTCTGAGTAACTGCGCAACCTGTATCCCATAAAGTCATATTACAGGTTTCAAGCCTGTCTGAAGGAGGACAATAGGACAAACACTATCCTATTGTTTACCAGACCCATTTGATGTGTCTTTTTTTTAAGTGCTTTAGGGTACAGAACATTTTGCATGGTACTAAGCAAAATGCAACCTAAAAGTTCTAGACTTCTCAAAAACGTACAAAAATGATTGTCTAAAAGAATCAGATCAAGTCAACTGAAACCTTTTTTTCAATAAATTATAAATCTTTGTTTTGCATTATGACCAGCTTTATTTTTTTAATGTAAATTAACTACAGTTACTAATCATTTTCATTTAAAGAATGTCAAAATGGAAAAACATTTTGATACTTCTGTAGCTTTTTTCCTCAACGTTTTTTAAGTGAGAAATTCATCAAAAAATGACCATTTCCTGAAATTTCCGTTTCTGTGAATTGTTGAAAAACATTTTGCCAGAACTAACCTGGCTCCAATTGTGAACTGTGCCCCTTTGAGATAAAGATTTTTTGAAAGAGGAAATGAAACCTAGAGAGGTTGAGAGACTTGCCTGAAATCACCCAGGACTTCTACAGTACAGCTGGAAATGGAACCCCATGCAAAGCCCCAGCTAACCCACAAGGCAAAATGTCCTTCCTCCCAAAAATCACATTGAACAGTAAATACTATTAATCTGTAGATTAAAGTTCCTACTTGTAGTTACCTTTAAAAAGAAATCTATCTATTTAAACTCCAACAGTGATGCTATCGTTTCTTTGACCACAATACGCGCTTCAGGGAGAGAGGAGTCCACCCGGGAGCACTGAAGGAGCTGGCTGAGGTCATAGCCCAACCCCGGCAAAATTTGTTCAGAATTTGTGGTGCACAGGGCAAATCCCTGAGAATTGGAAGAGGGTCAACATTGTGCTCATCTTCAAAAAGGAGAAGAGGGGAGACTTGGGCAACTAAAAGGCAATCAGCCTAACTTCCATCCTGGGGAAAATCTTGGAAAAGCTTATTAAAGAATCTATGCGGGATAGACTCATTGAGGGCATTGATTCTGAATGACAGCCAGCATTGCTTCATCATGGGTAGGTTTTGTCTTCCCAATCTCATCTCCTTCTACAAACAGGTCTCTTGCCACATGGACACAGGAGGGAAGGTCAACATTATATATCTAGACCTCCAAAAGGCTTTTGATCTAGTATCCCACAATATCCTTGCGGGAAAATTAGAAGATTGTAGGTTTAACTGTTCTACAGTTCAGTGGGTGAGAAACTGGCTACAGGGTAGGACCCAGAAAGTTCTTGTGAATGGATCTGTGTTGTCTTGGCAAAAAGTGACCGGTGTTGTCCCTCAGGGATCCATGCTTGGACCAGTGCTTTTCAACACCTTTCTCAATGGTATTGGATGAAGGGGGTATAAAGCTTGCTGGCCAAGATTGCAGATGACATCAAGTTATGGGGGAGTGTGGTTATGCCAGAAGATAGGTTGCAGATACAAGCGGACCTGGACAGGCTGGAGAGTTGGGCAGACTAGAGCCAGATGAAGTTCAACACTTAGAAGTGTAAAGTGCTCCATCTCTGGGCAAACAATCCCCAACATACCTACAGACTTGGTGACAATTTGACTTGCACCATGGCCGAAAGGGACCTGGGGTAGTGATTGACCATTGCATCAACATGAACCAGTGTGCGATGCTGTGGCCAGGGCAAACAACATGTTGGCATGCATTAACCATTGCATCTCATGTAAAACTAAGGAAGTAATACTCCTACTGTACTCTGCACTAGTGAGACCACAAATGGAGTACTGCATCCAGTTCTGGGCGCTGTTCTTCAATAAGGACATGGAAAAACTTGAGAGGGTCCAGAGAAGAGCCACCTGTATGATTAGGAACTTGCAAGACAAGCCATACGAGGAGAGGCTGAATGACTTGGGTCTCTTCAGCCTGCAGAAGAGAAGGCTGAGAGGGGACTTAGTAGTGGCTTACTGCTACATCAGGGGAGCACATCAAGAACTCAGTGAACAGCTGTTCACCAGGGCACTCCTGAGGAAGACCAGGAGCAATGGATACAAACTCCTGGAAGGCCGCTTCAGGCTCAATTCCAGGAAAAACTCCTTCAGAGTCAGGGTGTCCAGACTGTGGAATAAACTCTGTCCAGTGGTGGTGCAATCACCTACCCGGGAAATCTTCAAAAGGAGACTGGACAGCCACCTCGCTGAGGTCACTTGACTCCAGTTGTCTAGTGCAGGGGAACTGGACCCAATGATCTACAAGGTCCCTTCCAGCCCCTAACAATCTATGAATCTATGAATTGTAAACCACCTGAAAATAACTAGTACAGGTCTGTTTTCTTTTCCATTTCATTTGTTTGCCTCCTCACAATCTTAGGGTAAAACAGGTGGCCTCAGATTTCTGCAGTGTCAAAGTGGGCAGATTCTTTTTTAATCCAGCCCAGGCAATGACAGAAATGTTTAGTTTAGTATGTTTAGTATTTTGTAAGATATAGACATGTTTAGTGTTTTTGCCCATAGTTTAAAATCTTTTTAATTTATCAGATTCTGCTGCAAAGTTTTCTCTCCCTCATCTTTGGAGATGACAAACTATTATGTTTTTAAAAGAAATGACATTGAGAGGGACTGATTCTGATCTGACTTGTAACCACTTTGACACCAGTCTGACTCCATTCATTTCTGTATAAGATAAGGATCAAGTCCACAGTGAGTTTTTCTGTAAATGAAAGACAAAGCACAGCACAGTGGTATGAAGAAAGTGCCTGCTGTCTCTCTTTTTTCCCCTCTATCTCAAGGGACATGGAAACTTAAGAGAAAAAAGAAAATTTACATTTTCTCTCATTACCTGTCTCCCCTTGCTATAGAATGGGAAAGTGCCTCGGGCATTTGGCCATGATGCCATTAAGCAATCAAGTATTCATTTAAGTCCCATACAGATCTGACCTGAGCAGGGTGTGGGGCTCGGGGCAAATCAGCCCATGCCGGGTGCTACCCTGCTCTGATACCCCGCGTCCCGGACCTGAAGAAGCGATGGCAGTGGCAGCATCGGAGGTGGGGGTGGTAGTGAGCAGCTGGACGTGAAGCCAGTGGTGGCGGCGCAAAGTCACCGCAGCCACTCCACCTAGCTCTGCAGGGCCCCCCCAAAGCAGAGGGCATGGAGCAGTTGCCCCAATTTGCCCCCCCACCATGGATAGCCCTGGTCCCATATAAATAAATCTGACTTCAAGTTAAACACATGCTTAAATGATTTACTGAACTGAGGCAAGGAAAAGCACAAGTTATCAGTTCTGTCAGTACCAAAGAGTGAAATGCCATTGTAATTTTAGGTATAGGACACATTTTTGTAGGGGAATTAATAGCTACCCACTTTCCCCCTATATCAGATCTCCATTTTTTAACACAAAATGAACCAAAGTATTAATATTGCAGGTTTAAGAAATGCCCTCAGGAAATGTAGAAAAGCCAAAGGATTAGGAGAGCGATCGGATGAGTTTGATACCCCTAGTTTAAGATGTTACAAATCAGTGTCACAAGAGCTCTGGGACCATACTACCAAGGGCAGCACACCTCCCTGCCCTGATATGAGCTCTGCTTTTCCTGCTGGGTTGGGGTCATGGGGCAGTCATGATTTTGTAATGGGGTAAACTGCCTAGCCAGACCATGAATTGTCTGCAGCCTGACTATACTGATAAACCCATTTTCTTTGTCTGGTTTTCATTTAATTTCTGAGAAGCAGACTGTTGATGGAGACTTTAAAGTTGAACTCTGTTTGTAACTAGCATTACGCAGAGTGAGATTATGCAAAGCAACAGCCACTGGAAGGTCAAATAAAAGAAAATTGCACTAAGAGTGCATTGCATAATAAAAATACAATCTTCTGGGTACAATGCTTGATGGGTCATTTTCCCATCCCCCCAACTGGCCCACAAAGAGATCTGTAAACACAGGAGACTATAGGGAAGGAAAGAGCAGAAAGGAGATTGTTTCCCTTCCACCCAGCAAAAGCCAGCACAGTGAATTTCCTCTCCAGCTGAGTGACAGAGGGCGAGAAGGGATCATTTGAAGGCGCCGAGGTGTGATTGCCCTAGAGAATGCCATGCATTGTGCACAGCATTGCAACCAAGCAGTTCAGTGCCAGCCAAGAAAACAAATGCTTTCCTGCTGTCTCCTGGAAATGCCTCCATCACCCCTGCTGAGTGAACTCATTTCAAAGCCAACTGACTTTTTGCCCTTTCTAATAGAGCTTAAAATGTTTCTGTTTTAAAGCCCCCCACCCCGACCCTCAACCCAAAGCCATTAATATTGCAGGTTTGCGAAATGCCATCAGGGAACGTGGAAAAGCCAAAGGATTAGGAGGGTGATCAGTATCTGAGGAGGCCGTTAGGGCATTAAGCTCCTTCCCCATGGTGCTAGTGAAATGCTACAAAACCTCACATCTTAAAAGGTATCCATTAAAACCACCCAAATCCCCCTTGGAGTCTGACCCTTACAGCTGTGGGTCTAAAAGCCGCAGCATCCAGGCCTTTCCCAGCCTGGCCGGGGCATGGTTTTCCTCTTGTATTGAAGTTCACATTCCCTCTCCTTCCAGGCACATTAAATGCTGCCTGTTTCATCCTTGGGCTGCCACCATGGAGCCTTTCAGTCTCAAATGCTGGAGTCTACAAACGTTGGCAAGCAGCTTGTGGAAAGGTCTCCAGTAATTAAGTTAGCTGCTAGCTTCTGTTAGCTGCCCTTAGTACTTCACCGCAGCTGCCCGCCTCCATCTCCCCCTCCTCCCCCACAGCTCCCTATGAGACTGTGTGTGTGTTTAGGAGGTGCTGTTTCCCACAGCTCTGATCTAATTCAGCTGTAATTCAATCTCCGTGTGACCAACACTCAGCCAGCGCTCTCCCACCCGCCGGCAGACTCCTCTCTCACAGGCTGTGTGTGTTACACATTTACACTGTCAATCTGACAGACTCCCCTCAAACAACCCCTCTGTATAGATTTACAATGTCAATCAGCCAGGCTTTGGGGGCTGTCTGCAGCAATAACTCTCAGAGAGCTCCCACCCTGCTGTCCCAGCCCTCCCTCCTCTGTGCTTAGTGTTCGTAGTATAGTTACCCTATACCTGCCACTCAGCAACTGCAAAAGGACTTTTGTTTAATGGTATTTGTGTGCAACCACAAAGAGTAAAGGCAGCTGAACCAGATAAGGCTGAGAACCTGAAACAGATGTAAAAGAGATCAGACCTAGTTTTCTGTGAATCTTCAACTCCTACAAAGATTTATGAACCCTTTTAACCCCATTTAAATAGGTTAACCTGGGGTTTGTTTTATATGGACAAAATAAGACTGGCACTTGCACAGAAATTTACCGAGAAGAATGAATTGGTTCCTGAATTTTGTTCCATTTCTTATCATGAAAATCATCCATTCAGCCAGTGTACCCATTTTTGGTTTGAACTCTTTACTATGACCTCATTATAATTCACATCCTCTGAAATATCCCAGAGCTGCTGGTTGCTCTTTAGTCTCTTAGTAGGCCTAAATTTGGATCAGCAACTTTAAGTCAAATAAGCACAGCAAATCAGTTTCACAAGACCTGTGTCAGAAAATACTGAGCACTGCTCAGCCATGCACTTTTTTGGGAATTTTTTGATGTAATCACCCAAGAAGACACAATGTGATCCTTTTCTTTTGGGAGAATAAGCTTTGAACTCAGCTTTTTACTTTCTGCTTCTTTGTAGATGATGAGGAAGTTTCTTCTTTCCTGTAACAGCCAGACACAACAGGGAAAAACAACTCTTAGGGCACATCTACATGTGCATTAATGCACTGTAGTTACTGTGCATTTAGTTAGTACCTGCTATTACAGGTACTAACTTAATGTGCAGTAACTGGCACTACTGTGTAGTAGTGCTGGAACATGTATGTTAAGTGACACTACTTCACAGTAGACTCATTCTGCTGCACATTAGTATGGGCTTTGCCTGCTGAGCTAACATGCAGTAGAATTAGTCTACTGCACTTGAAGCATCTCATGTAGAGCCTTCCAGCCTTATTTCTCTATGATAATCCATGAAGTAGGGACAAATTCTGCTAAGTTACACTGGTATAACTCTACTGTTCCATGGTTACTCCACATTCAAATCTTTGTAAATTAATTCAAAGAAGAATTTAATCTACTATGCTGCCATATGCTTTTTACCCAACACAAACCAGTCTTCTATAAAGGCATAGTGGCAAAGCACATCTTAAAACGACTTGAATATAGGGCCAAGTAGATAAGGCAGAGAATATCAAGGCAAGTCATCAGGCCATTTTTGAACATTGGGTTCCACCCGTCTGGACTGTAGCTCTTCTCATCCAAGGTGCAGTCAATAGGACTAGCATACAGTCAACAGTTTTTGGCTAGAACTTTTTTAGGCTCACATTGCCCAGGTGGAAATGACTGTGCAACATACAAAATAATGGGGAATCGGGCCCACTATATCTGAAGGATATCACATATATTTGAACTCAATAGGCCTTAGGTTCAGACTCTCACCTGAAACAACAGGTGTCTGTTTAGAGACAATTGAAAATATACTTTTCTTCAATTTCCTCCTAATGTGAGGGCCAAAACAAATCATGCCTGAAAGCAGATCTGGGGATGCAGAAGAATGTAAATTATTTTCCTCTCATGCATATTAGTGACTCTCGGCCTAGTGGTACATTTATCCTTTGAAGCCAGGAGTAAGTGGTGAAACTCTATATTTTATTTCTGTCATACCGGACTAGTTCTGAATCCCTGTTTTTCTGGCTGTGGGCACTTAGGGCCAGGGGTAAGAGAAGAAAGATCTCTAACAGTGAAACAAAATATTGTTTAACTTCCTCTGGTTACACCCACACAACACTCACATACCCACCTGTTCTGAGAGCTATTCTAGCAATGTAGTGCTGAAGAAAAAAATATCTCCCTGCTTAGACAGGACAAGAAACGTTACCAAGCCAACCTAACTTTCTGCTCCCAGCTTCATCTCTGATAAGGATTGCTGGAAGTTAAGTTATTAGCAAAAAAAATGGAAAGCACAAAAAGGGGACTGCATAAAATTAAATACAAGTTGATGAATTTCCTCAGCTTCAGAGTACATTTGTGGGGTTTGATTCTCAGAGTTTGATTTGTGGGGAAATTGAATCTTGCAAATAATTTCTCCCAGTGCAAAAGCACTGCATGTCTCAGTATTTTTACACTAATTTTGCATGCACATAAATAAGTACAATGAATACAGAAGACCAGCCAATCGGGCTTTTCACCCCATGTACTCATTGTTTTTGGTTAGTGTCCTTAGGCCCATAGGGAGAAAGATACTGAAGATAATCAGCCAACTAGCAGGGTGCAGCATCAGCAGCTTTCTCTTCAGATCTAGCTCTCAGGGCCATGGCAGGGGGAGCTGCCCTCCTTTTCCTAAGGGTTTGCCAGTGTGGGTATCAGTGCTGGAGTCTTCATTCACTAGCAGCTTTAGGGCCAAGTGCTTAAGAAATTAAGAGGCAGAACATCCCAGGGGTCCCCTGGCCTCTTTCTGCTCTTCGCCAGTCAGAGCAGGGGTAGACACAACCTGGTTAAACTCTTAACTGCAACAACCACTACCCCAGCTTGCATGTTAACACTATTATCCTAAATCCACAAACTAAGCAGGGAGAGTTGTCTGTATTTAAAGTCAACATAAGAGGCCTATAAAGGTTAAAAGCCCAGTATAATTATCTTTTCTTTTTTTTTTAGTCCCATGGTATTAATTAAAAAAACATTACCCAGCTTGAACATTTGATTCTTTCTCCCTGCTACTGGGAGAGAAGGGAATCTCTCTTGAGAAATGTCTCTGGAGTCCTTAATCACCACTTAGGGGCATTACTGTTAGAAGGACCATAGAGGAACAAAGTGTTTTGGGGATTAGCGAGCAGCTTTTATTTCTTCCCTAATGATGAGAAAAATGCAACAGATGCCCTGGGCCCATGATAAGTTGATTCAGAAAACCTTGCACAAGTGTCCCTTGCTAAGCCAAAGGATCCATGCCAACAGTGTAAAAAAATACCCATTTGGTTATGAGAAATAACATTTAAGTCACTACACAATAGAAATGAGATTGGTCATGCTCAACTACAGTACCTGCAGACCTGATGCAACTATTCTCTTTGAAGTCACTTCAAAAGAACTACTCAGATGAGTAGAGGTTGCAGTGTCAGACCCTTATTTGGCTATCTAGAGGGCTTTCAAGAACATTATAGTAGAATAGACCCTCACACTTTTGTCAGGTAGAGGTGGGAGCAAGAAAGATCCTACTCAGAAGCCCAAACAGTCTCTGTATCAGCTACACACAGAAAGCAAAAAAAACTCTTGCCATTCCTGCCAGGCTATCCCCAAACCAATCTTGGGAAGGTTTTTCCTCCTACTCCCTTTCCTTTCTCATGTCCTTGTGACAAGATATTTAGCAGGATTCACAGATTCACTGGAACCTAACAGGGCCATGCCATGAACACTTCTGCAATGGTCTCAAACTTGCAACTTCCAGGCTGCCAACTACATGCCTTGGTGCCCATGCCACCCTCCTGAAAAATACTGATCTTAGAAAAACAAAAGCTTTAACACAGTTACAATAAGCTTAAACTGTCCTCTGACAGCAGCTGTGCTTAGTGCATTAGGGATCTGAGCCAATGTCCACTGAAGTCAGTGGAACGATTCCCCTTGGTTTCAATGGATATCAAGCCAGGATTTAACTTTGATTCAAGTCTGATAGGATTCTGAAGTCAGAAGACACTGGTCGTAAGAGTGATATAAGTTACAATCCATCTGTATTAGAGGTAACTAATAGCAAATCAAGTTATAGAAGGGTTCCTTTGATAAGGTTAACATAAATTTTCATCTTGGAATATAGAGTAGGACTTTATGTGTATCCCTGAAACAATACTGCAGCCTTCAGGAAAAAACAAACTGTGATCTTGATCCCTGACCCTGTCCACCTTGTCCAGAAAAGTCACAACAGTTTCTTGATGGCAAAAACAGCATTCTTGATAGAAAGAACAACCATCATTTTCTGAAGAGGCACTAATGCCATTTTTCTGGTGGGCATAGACAGGGGTTAAGAGAGATAAAGTGAGCAAAGTTATGGTTATGGTTTTCTGCAGTATCAGTAAATTCAAAAGATTACAGATTTCAACACAGAGGACCAAGAAGCTGTGGTTGAAAGGGCAAGTGAAGAAACAGTTAGCAACACCCTATCCCTTCTAGGAATGTCCTGACTCAGCCCAAAGCATCAGTTTCTTTTCTATGTGAGGTCCCATAGAAACCCAAGGTCTAAATTCTTCCATAATGCAATTCCTTTGGCTTTGGGGAAGAATTTAGCCCATACTATTGACTAAGGAATGTTGCTTCTTAAATGTACTGAGAAACATAACAATGTGAGAATAATGATCTTCTGGAGTTTAAGACTTAAATTAAAAATAATTGAAGGCTCACTCCTGCTTTCACTGAACACAGTAAGATTTTTTTTCATGCAGACTTCAGGGGAAGCAAGTGAAAATCAGTCCATCATCAGTGACATAAATTATTACTGGGCTCAGTTAAATCAAGATGATACTAAGTTTTCACTTCAGTTTTAGTCTTTTCTGTACATTTAATCAATTGGCATATTGGTAACAGAGTCATAAATCAAGCCAGAAAAGGTCAAAGTTGATTGGGAGATAGGAACATACAAATGAAAAAACCTCATGAGTCACTGAGGCCACTTCCATGCTATCACAGGCACCAGGTCATATAACTTCTTTCACAGATACCCTGAACCGCAGCTCAAAAGCAGTTAGGCTCTTGGCCCTATTACTACAATTGGAAGGAGGTTCCGGAGCCCCATTACTTCTTGTTTCTAGTCTAAATGACCAGTTGATGCCCATTTGTTCTGGTACCAACATAGGTCTATAGATTAAAAATGTCTTCTCCATGTCATACCTCCCACATGTATGTAAACTATCTTAGCTGTATATAAAAAACTATCAGATCCCCTCTCAGGCTTCATTTTGCTGGCCTATCTGAGACAAACTCTTCTAGACTCCTGCCCTACAAAGGACTCTTCATCCTTCTGATCATCCCAGTATCCCTTTCCTTCACCTGTTCCAGCTTGAATTGACCTTTCTTGAACATTAGTGAGCAGAAAAGAGGGTCCTGTAACCATACTATGATGCAATGTGATCTCTTCAGTGCTCTGAAATACTGATAGGTAGAACCTCCAAGGAAGCTACAGACAGTGGAAACGGTTATTCAACAAATAATACTCTTCACTGTGTACAACTCAAATGATAACAGGGTTCTGGAATTCACTGCTGTCTTTGAGCTAGCACAGGAAATCAATAACCTGATAACTTTGGTTTATATAAGATTGCAGTACACTTTTTGCACCTATAGTCAAAGTTAACTGTGGTGTCTTGATCAAACTCAGATTTGAGTAATTACACTCTGCTTGC
Source organism: Caiman crocodilus (assembly GCA_030014935.1). Taxonomy (NCBI): domain Eukaryota; kingdom Metazoa; phylum Chordata; order Crocodylia; family Alligatoridae; genus Caiman; species Caiman crocodilus. Next base: position 49,197,250 of record JAGPOW010000261.1, on the reverse strand, counting down.
CTAATAGTTTCCTGCCACTGAAAATGGAATAGTGGAGACCTGAAGAGAGGCACTTGATGTCCAAAAAATCATCCAACAGCTCTCCCAATTATACAGTTGGTAGAGTCAAAGATATCAGAGAAAATCTTTGCCTCTCATTGCAAATCTATTCCCTGCTGCCACAAAAGGTTTGATAGTGTTATTATGTGGTTTTAAACAGGTTCTTCCTTTTTACTTGAGAGATTGACTCATTTCAGGGCTTTGTGACATGGTTCCTGCGTATAATCTATACATCCATTTATGTGGTTCAGAAGCACTTTATAAAGAAAGATATGCTTTATACCATAAATCATATAAGGATTAACTATGTAAACTGAGTAAATGTTATTGGTAAAGTTATTCTTTGTAAATAATTGGCATCAGTTATATATTCTTGGTATATTCATGAAACTATAAACAAAGAGAAACATTTTCATAGTATCATAGTGCTTAGGGTCAGAAGGGACTTAAACAGATCATCAGGTCCAAGGCCCTGCCCCGGGCAGGAATGGGTGCTGCTGTCATATCACCCTGGCCAAATATCTGTCCAGTCTCCTTTTGAAGACCCCCAAGGTAAGAGAGAGTACCACCTCAACTGGGAACTCATTCCAGAGCCTGGCAGCCCTAACTATAAAGTAATGCCTCCGGATGTCCAGCCTGAACCTTCTGTCTAACAATAGGTGGCCACTATTCCTAGTAACCCTTGGTAGTGCCCAAGGGAACAGAGATTCCCCCAATTCCTGCTGGTCCCCCCTGGTGAGTGTGTAAACAGTCACCAGATCCCCTCTCAGCCTTCTCTTGTGGATGCTGAATAGGTTCAGGCCTTTTAGCCTCTCTTTGTAGGGCCTGGTCTGCTGCCCCTGACCATGCAAGTGGCCCTCCCCTGGACCCTCTCAATGCTAGCCACATCCCTCTTGAAGTGTGGCACCCAGAACTGGATGCACTACTCCAACTGTGGCCTGACCTGCGCCACATAAAGGGGAGGGATCACCTCCCTGGACCTGCTTGTGATGCATCTGTAGATGTACGACAAGGTGCAGTTAGCCTTACTGACCACTTCCTTACACTGGCAGCTCATATTCATCCTGGAGTCAACAATGACTCCAAGATACCTTTCTGCCACCATGTTGACAAAAAGGGTGTTCCCCAGCCTATAGGTGTGTTACTGGCTCCTTCTCCCTAGATGCAGCACCCTGCAGTTGTCTGCATTGAATTCCATCCTATTTTCATCTGCCCACCTCTGTAACTTGTCCAGATCTAGCTGGATTCTGTCCCTCCCCTCCAGCATGCCCACCTCACCCCCCCACAACTTGGTGTCATCAGTAAATTTAGGCAGTGTGCATTCCACACCCACATCCACATCACTGATAAAGATGTTGAACAGTACAGGCCCCAGGACCAAGCACTGGGGGACTCCACTGCCCACATCCCTCCAAGTCAAAAATGACCTGTGTACCACCTCTCTCTGAGTATGACCATCTAGCCAGTTTGCCACTCATCTGACTGTGTAGGTATCAATGCCTCAGTCCCCAAGTTTTTTAAAGAGATTGTGGTAGGAAACTGTGTCAAAGGCCTTCTTTTAAAGTCCAGGAAGACGACATCCACCCTGACACCCCCATCCAGGGACTTTGTGACCTGATCATAAAAAGACACCAGGTTAGTCAGTCAGGACCTGCCCATAATGAACCCATGCTGGTTGCCCCTGAGCATTACCTCCCCTGCTGGGCCCTTATGTACTCCTTGATAATTTTCTCAAAGGTTTTCCCAAGGACCAGCCTATAAGGCCAGTCTTAGGGTCAGAAGGGACCTAAACAGGCCCAGTAAGACTGACTGGCTTATAATTGCCAGGGTTCTCCTTTCTCCCTTTTTTGTAAATGGGGACCACATTGGCCATTTCCCAATCCTCTGGTACCTGGCCAGTGCCCCACAAGTGATCATAGAGCTGTGCCAGGGACCCTGCTATGACCCTTGCCAATTCCCTCAGCACCCTCAGGTGAAGAGCATCTGGACCTACTGATTTAAACACATCCAGCCCCTCCAAAAGTTCCCTAACTAGGTCATCCTTGACCCTCAGCATGGCAGTGCCTTCTCTGAGTTCATCCGCAGTTCTAGTGGGGGAGATGTCCCGGTCCCTGTTCAGGAATATGAAGGCAAAGAATTCGTTAAAGAGGTCAGCTTTTTCATTTGCTGCAATCACCAGCTTGCCAACCCTATCCAGGCCCACATTACCCGGTGCCTTCTTCTTACTCCATATGTATTTGAAAAAGGACTTTTTATTATCTTTAATTCTGGTCGCTAGCCCTAGCTCCATTGCTGCCTTGGCCTTCCTAACAGCCTCCCTGCAATCACAAGCAACGGAGATGTAATCCTCCTTGGTGATAGCCCTTTACTTCCACTGTTTGTACATCTCCTTTTTTGGCCTCAGGCATCCCTGGATGCCTTTGCTGAGCCATGGGGGTTTCTTAGCATTCTTGCCCCCCTTGGTGCGCATTGGGACTGATTCCCTTTGAGCTTGGAGAATCATCTCCTTGAGGAACAACAACCTGTCTTGGATTCCCATCTCATTGAAGCTCCAAGACCCAAATACTAACCTTCTTAGCTTATAGAAGTCGGCCTTCCTGAAGTCAAGGATCTTGGGAGGGATGAGCTGTCACTTGATAATGTGGGAATTTTTTAGATAACTGTTTTGGGAATGAAACAGTCAAATTTCATTATTTTGATTCACTGGGGCCAAATAAACTGTCTGTTAATATAGGGAAAAAAATACCTGGCTAGCTATTTAGGTAAAAGATGAGAAATATCTTCTAAAAATAATTGACAGTGAGGATCCAAGTGGAAACCTGAAGCAATGAAGAGGTGAGATCGACAAAAATCCTTTCCTGCAAATATTAAATGAATGTACAATGTAAATACTATACTGGAATGATTGCATCCTATTTTAAGAATATATGTGCGAGGCAGGGGTGCTCCATGTCTGTGGGCATATATGGCCTGTAGAGCTGTGTTAGCCAGCTCGCAGGGCTCCCCACAGGTCCAAAAATTAGGCTATGTGATAGTGTTAATTGTCTATTCCCTGCTGCCAAATTTCCAGACCCATAGAGAGACCTGTGAGCCAGAAAATATAGACTTGTGCACTAGATCAAGCACACAGGATGGGGCTGGCACAGGCCTGGATCCAGGTGAGAAGAGCCAAGGTGGCACAGGGCCAGATCCAGATTCACAAGGCCAAGACAGAAGGGGGCCCAACTCAGGAATGCAGGGTTGAGGCAGTACAGGAACCAATCTGGACATGTGGGATGATAGTAGGGTGGCACAGGGGATAATCCAGGGGCACACAGCCAAGTTAAGGCAGCACAGAACCCAACCTGGGCCACAGTGTCCAGCCCCCTACACCACCCTGTATGGGATGAGGCCCATGAATCAGCTCCACCACATTCACCAGGCCCAAAGAACTAAAAGTTTGAACCCCACTATTCTGTGAAAGTGATAAAAAAAGGACCGAGCCAAAAGATTATGCAGGAATTTAAAGTATCAGTAACCACATTTTTTATGAAAGAGGTAAGCTGAGGCAAGTAGAGAAAGGATAACATTTTGTTAGTTTTCAAATTGAGAGAAAAATCTTATGGCAAGGAGTTTATATGACCAACAAAGACAAATAACTAGGAAAATTAGTGATCAAGAAGGTATAAGTTTAGTATACAGACCACCAAATAAGCTATGGAAAGAGAAGAAGATGTTTTTACATGTAACAGCATTGTAGGCATTCTGATTTTTTGTTCATAGAAACTGTTAGTGATTCTGGTACTGGAATGGATAACTGCAGGGAAACTGAAGAGGAAAACCTATTCTCAGTTGTAATGCAGGATGAATTCTTTATGGCAGTTATTCACAGTCTGTGGCTCATATGCCTTTGGAGGTAGGTAATTGGGCATAAAGTGTCTTGTTTATTCACCTACACAATAGAGTAGCTACTATGGCGTCCTTTCACCGGTTTGACAGTTGCCCATAATACGATCGTCAGTATAGCTGTGGAAGAGGAAAGAAAGGACTGGCACAATTTACTTTTTCCCTGCAGGAATGGAGAACAGGGACTGAAAAACAGGGCCTTTTCCCAGTCCAACTAAAGCACGTGGAGTATATTAAGCAGGCGACATAGCTAGAAACTGCTCTGGACCTAATTTTAGAAGACAAATCAGATACAACAAGTAAAGTTAACCTGGTAGGAAGTGTTTGTGAATAAGAGGACCTAAAACCATCAAGATTAAAATTTAAAATCTCAAATTAGCTTTTTATATATCAAAAAGGCTGATTTTGAAGAGTTTGACAGACATAGTTAAGAAATGTTTATTGGGATCTGCAGTGCATAGAGACATCTATGGTCCAGCAACAGGAAACAAATAGATTCAGTATAGAATGCTATTGAAATTCATTCCAGTAAAGTGAAAACAGAGAAAAGGGCAACAGATGCCAATGTGGTAAAGCATTAGGATGAGTAATAAGCAGAAGTTTTACAAAATGTAAACAAATTGGCAAGGGAGGCCTATTGGGAGAACTGTCCAAATAAGTAAGAGCAACTTCAAAAGATAATTGAAAGGAGCAAAAAGAAATACTGAATATGGGGGCAGCAGAGAAGATTTTCAACTGACAATCCAGGTTTTCATGCACATTCATAGGATCCAATGCATCTAATCATCCCCTGGCCTGGATAAGCAGATTGTGATCCCACAGAGTTTCAAGATTAATTAAATGCATCATTTCAACATGCAGATAGGCTGGAGTTTTTGAGATTCATTGGTCATGTTTACATGTATGCTTTACTGTAGAGTAGACTAATTATGGAGTAAAGTGTGGCCATCTACACCAACACTATTAGGCCACACTAGACTAATTTATGTCACCATAAAATAATACTGTTGGGGACAATACTATCTCACGGTGGGGTAATTTACTAAAATTGAACACATATGTAGATGTTGACCATAGGCATAAATTGCACCCAATCAGCCAAGACAGCAGGGGGCCTGATTCCTGCCTGCTGCCTCGCTGCAAGGCTCCACACTTTCAGCACCCTTGTGCCCCAGCCAGCTCCCCTGCCATATAACGCCACCACCCAGAGCCTGAGCCTGAGTGGCCCCATCATATGCTGCTCCACTCCAGCTCAAATTGTTGCTGTCCCAGGTACATGTGTAGTTGCTGCACCCGGGAATAAATTGTTCTGGCTCAAACTGCTCCAGAGTTTATCGCTTCACATTTATTGCACATGTAGGTGCACCCATTAAGGAGTAAATATATGGAACAGCTTTCCAATTAAGGCCATTAAAGTATAGAGAAGTGTCAAATAGATTGTCTCTTCCTTCTCTTTCCTAAGAGTAACAATGGCAAAAGAGGAAACAGTCTTGTTTATTACTGCTCTTATTTGTATTTACTACTCACACAGGCACTGATGGCATGCCAAGGGAAAGACAGCTCTGGCAGAGATGTACCAAAGAGCTAGCAATGCCCTAAGATGGGAGGAACGACAGCAGCAGCAACAAACTGATTTACAAAGCACTTAGAAATATGGAATTTGTGGAAAAAGCAGCTTGCTGTGCATTAGCTATCTCAGTCACTTGGTCCACTCTATTGGGCCTCATCTGCACCCTTGCTCGGTCACCCTCCAACACAATGAACACACAATGGCAATGACCACTATTTAGTGGTATGCCCAGTGTTTCAGTGATAGCTCTCAGTCACCCCAGGATCCTGACACCATACATATTTATAGAGATAAAACAAAGTAGAACCCACAACGATAACTTCTGCTGGTTTTGCCCTGCTTACAGAAGAAGAGAGAAAGAGATACTATTTTTGTCCTTTTCTATCAGATGATGCTCAGATATTATGGTGCAGGATAGCTCTTGAAGACCTGGATTGACAGAGATTAAGACAATTTCCCTTTCCTAAAGTATTTATAACGTGGAAAAAATGTGTTTGTGTGTTTGGTGGAGGGAGCAAGGGAACCATTGGGGGAATGGCTTTTTCATGCCCATGAAAGGTCTTATTTCCTTGAGAGTCGTTGCTGGTTAGATTAAGTCATTCTAAATACCTCACACTTTGGCTCTCCATACAGAAAGTGTGTGTAGCCTTCAGTAACTGTGGGAGCTCTAGTGCGTGTAGCCCACTAGTATTTTAATCCTTGTCTGTAATCCTGCCTGAGGTAGATTTTCCAAGTGCTACCAGATGCCAGACACCACCACCAACAGGCCATGGGAGCAGGCGTGTGCCCCCAGATCTGTGTGGGGTGAGTTGAGTCAGGCTGTGCTCTGGGAGGCTAGCCCCAGCCACCCACCACTGGGCTGATCTTCACAGGGCAGGTGGAGCCAGGGCTGCACTATGGGTGGCAAGCTATCCATATGCTATTTGTTGAAAGAGCTCATGGCACATTAGAAGATTCTTAAAACATAAAGAAAATCAGCAGTGATATTAAAACCTTTCAGTCTCCCTGGGTAACCTTCCACGATCTGAGATCCTCTTCCCTTTTATTACAGGGTGCAAGGCTGAGGGTATTCTTAAAATCTGTCTCAATACTTCTTACAGTGTATCTGAATCTCTCATTTTCCTATTTTTTTAATCATCTGAAATGCTGCTTGAGAACTGAGGAATCCCTGTAAGGCTACCTATTTTTACTGGATGTCTGGATGCCATCAAATTCACAATTTGCTTGGGTGGAAAAATTTTCAGTACAGACCAAAGTGGTGGCTATTTCTGAGTAGATGAGGAGAATAATTCTTTATACATAGAATATGCTATACATGTATGTTGCCTCTTTCATCTGAAAAACTTACAGCATGTAGAGTGGTTATCATGAAAGCCTTATTCAGTCCTTTGCTAATGAGCCCTGAAGCTGCAACAAGAACCGCTAGTTTCATTGATAATTTTATTGAATTATGTATGAGAATAAACAGCACAATCAGTTCATCAGGGTTTGTGCTGTTTATTTTTATATTAATTGCAGTTTATTTGATGTTGACCCATGTATTCATTTTTAACTGTGTGTGATATATAGGTAAGGAAAATGGAGAGCTGCACTGTAGAGTGTCAGGAGAGACTGGCCCAATTTTCAGACTCAAAGGGCATGTCTACATGTTGGAATTCCTAAAGCACAGTGGAGTAACTGCCCATACTGCGCCATGCACATGGCGCATGGTTAGTTTTCACCACTATTTTGCCATAGCAGTGTGCTAAAATGGGGCAGTGCACCACTACAATGAAGTAGCTGCCAATCACTTTGTAGACTTGCATGATCACTACATCACCGTAGTGCATTGGTGTGTAAGGAAGGTTACTCATTTTAGCAAGGAACCAACCAACTATCAAGCACAAGATAAATATCAGAGATTTCTTAGCTGGCGATGATGACAATTCATAAGATGATAGGTCATGGTGAATGGTCACAGAGCAAAAGCATGTACAAAATAAGGCTTATATGAAAAATCTTTGTGACTCCAGCACTTTACTTTGAGACGCAAATCACATTCATATTTGTTCCTTTGTTCTGACACATCACTCAGGGCTGGTGACAACACCTAATTAAACTAGGTCATCTCCTAGTCTCAAAAACAGGGTGGGCTGGGGTGGGGTAGAAAGAAGACAATGTACAAATTCATTTATCACAGAATTTTGTTAAGTGTAAGTTTGGCCCACTGAATCAAAGAGATTTGCTGCCAGGCTAATATGCATCTATAACATGTTCTCACTCTACTGTTCTCTATTTCTTGTTAAAAAGGCCCTCATTTTATGAAGACATTGCACAGTCACGTTGGGCTAATATTGCATTGTCAGTCCTCCATGGGCAACAGCAGTGCCCCTCTCCCTCAGAGACACACACACACCATTGTTCCTACCTGCTAGCCCCAAAATAAACACTGTGAATTTTCATCTCAGAGGGCACCTCGCCAAAAAAAAGTCTAACCAGAGGAAACAATTTTAATTGAAACCAGGGCCTCCTGTGGCTGCAGTTTATGAGAAGCGCTGCCAAACCTGCCTCTCTTGGCGAATAAATTGTTCAGATGTCAGCCCTATTGGCAGGAACAGGCAACTTTCTAATTTTTAAAACAAGTCTAAAATTAATATAATTGTGAGACCATGTTTGCCACAGAAAGAAAAGGAAAGAAAGAAAAAGGAGAGCTCTTTCCATGTTACTGTTATTTACCAATCATCAGTATTAAAATACATTACACAAGGGGTCCTATAAAAATGAATGGCAAGACTGTAATTTCCAATTGAAAACATGCTTTTAAGCTCCAAAGCTCTCATTTTCCCATTGCACAGGTGAGTAAATAGCAAAGTCACTTTCTGCCCTTGTACCACAGGTGCTTTTTAATAAATCCCCTCCCCTTCTTAGGCCTCCCCTCCTTACCCCTCCCACTTCAACTTTCTTTTTTTTGAAGTCCTGCTACAGTAAAGTACTGAGTGCCCTCAGTTCAACAGTTTGCATGACTGGCTCCTTTCACAGATGCTTTTCCATTCTCAGATTTTCCTCTTCTTAAGTGTCATGTTGGTATTACTAGTAGCCAGGCAAGATAGTACTTTGCTTATGGGAGCCGACACTCCAGGGCCCATGCTTTCATTTTTTTTATGTCACACTAAAAAAATATTTCTTCAATGTAAGCTAATGTTGTTGGATATGCCTGAGTCTACAAACACACTTACTCCTGAGGAAATGTGCTGGAAGGATAACCGTGGATACTAAAGCAGCAAAGCAGGCTTCCTAAAGCCCTGCTAGTGCGTCTCATCTGTGGCCCAGGGGCCAAATTAAAATATACTGCAGGTGGTAAGGTCTTAGGGCTGCATATCTACTAGTGTCATCATAGAAAATAGCCGACAGCACATGGTTTTCACATAATTACTCGTATCTGCAGAAATTTGGATGTGCATGTTGCAGGTGGATCCATACAGTGAGGAAAGGCAGAGCCAGGTAGAGGAACGGGATACGAGACAAGAACTATATGAGACCCCTGGCATTTCACTGTCTGCCACTGGCAATACCACCTCTCTTCTCCCTGGGAAGTACTTCATTCTCCACACTCAAATCTTTATTCCTACTCTCCAATCTTCCTTCGTACCTTTAACAGGAAAGGGACTGTCACAGAAAATAGGAGTCTAGCCCAAGTGCTGGGAAAAAGGTGTTGCAGGTTAGGATTTCAGGACCTTGGGAAAGCTTCATAGACTGTCTTAAATAGCAGCCTCTCACACAATGCCACATTCAAATAAGCACTGTGATAAGCACACCCTATCATATCACAGTTTGATCCCAAAAGCCCTATCTGATCCTGTATACCAGGGCAATTCTTTCAACATTTTTGGTTGTATCTCTAAGGCCAGGAAATTATACTGAGAAGAAGCACAGTTCTAGGGATTTGGGTCAAAATAAGAAACCATGACTGGCTTTTAGTTACCACAGCACTATTACAGTCTTGTGCACTGGTAACATAGCTGAGGATTGCTGGTACTAGTACTTAGGGATTGTAGGTAGTGGTTCAGGTAGGAATGCTAGGGGCTGGTGTGATGCTCAGAGTGTAAAGCTAAGGCAGACATTGAAAAGTTGTCCTTAAAAGTTTCTTGAGGTGCTGGGTTTCATGCTAATATGCAATGGCACAGGGAGGAGGGGCAGCAGTTATGCATTTGGGGAGGTAAGGGAAGGTGTGTTGCAAAAACTCAGAAAACACCAGAGAAATAAAACAGATCCCCACCATCCTTATAGTCTATAAATGCCATGATTTTTAATGTGTGTTCATCACTTCAAATTGTTTGGGACTGGCATTACAGTAAACTGCACGTTTCTTGAGGCATGGATCATGTTTTCTCTCCTATGTAAAGTGAGATTGAATGCATCACTTATAAATGTGAAAGTAATAGCTGTATAAACATCAGTAGGAGAGCTCTTTGTTTAGCACATACAGGAGGGAGACAGACAGCCAAATTAGACACATTAACATAAGGAAGGGGGGAAAGACATATGATTCAACATTAGCAATGACAGAGAGCTGAGGAACTATGAGTTATAGTTTTGCCAGGATAAAAACACTGATAATGATTTCTGTTACATGAAAATAAATCGCAAATATACTCATTGACTGCAGAGCAATAGAAAAGCAGGTATTGTCCGAAGAGTCTTAATTTTAGCACCAGGGATAAAATGGTATGTAACAAAAAGGCATAGGTATTTAGGCTTTCTCTGTCTTTTCTTTCTAAAAGTAACACCTCCCACAGTATGCAAATAAGGTAGAAATGAATAATGAATCCATATCCTGATATATAACTGCACTAAAATTGAACTGAAATAGTAAATAATCTATAGCTCGATTTATTAGGCTTCCTATATATGTTTTAAATACATTTAAATGACTCCATTTTTACTTCTCTATCATACTTAATCTTCTAAAAATCATTTCCTACAAAATAAATATATTTTACATTTGTTTTGTTTTCAGTTATAAAGGAACTTGACAGATTATTTAGCACAGGCTGCTTAACTTTCATCTAGGATTGATGTTGAGGGCAAGGTTACTGTTTGATTTGACTGTACATGCAATACACTATGACAGACCCAAATTCAGAAGAGATTCCCCTTGACTCTCCAGCTACACATATAAATACAGAGTCAAGCAAAACAGCACTTTTAAAGACCCTAAGGGTTTCAGTCTGTTGTTGTGATTGTGATGCACAGAGAGCAATTTTGAATTGAGGCATTTTATGCTTTCTTCAGAAGCCAAATGAATTGCTGTAGAAATGAGCCAAGAATACACATTCAAGACTTAGCAAAAAGTCAAACTGTTTTGAGATTTTTCAAGTAGCACCTGAGAAATCCAATTTTTTTTATAGAGGCCACAAATAGCATAATATAAATTATTTACATCAAGTGAATCCAACTAATGGTCATGTACAGGAAAAGTGTGGTTCGGTAGACTTGAACAATAGATCATTCAAACACAGCCTCTGCTGAGTACAAACGTATGATAAACCTCTGTTCTTAATGCATTTTAATTTTCTAGCTGAGATCACCAAATAACTCAGTGAACATGGCTGCTGGGGGAGGGAAATGCAGAGGTAGCAAGCTCTAAATCCTCTGCCAAATCCCCTTTTCATAATTTATAGTCTGTCCCCAGTTTATCACACAGAACTGTCCCTCTTTTTCTCATTCTATAGGCTCCTTTCCCAGTGGACAGTCCATGCCAGCTGTCTAGGCAGCAGAAACGTCCTTTTTTCCCAAGCCTCGACCTGTGGGAAAATCTTCATTGGCCAGTAATTGATTCCACCCTGCCAGCTCCATTACTTTAGTCTACAGTCAAACTGCCAGCAATCTGGAGACAGGCAGCCTCAGCCCTCCCTTGCTCCCACTATTGAAGTCCGCTCCTACCAGTGCTGTTAGCTACTGGGTCTCTGTGTTGATGTGTCAGCCCGCCCTGCAATTAGCACTAATCTGAAAATTGGCCTCTGCTTGCAAAGCCAAGCACCTGACAGCTAATTGTTTATGTCAGATTGATGTGCATTTAATATGGAAAGGTTATTTATCAAAGGGGACTTTTTTCTGTTTGTCTTGGTTCAGAGCAGGGAGAATTGCCACAGGCACTTAGAGCCCACAAACCAATAAAGATCTTATACTTCATTTAACTTAAGAAGCCTGCTAAAAACCCTTTCTAAATCCTCAGTCCAACCTAGGGCAGTACTCATCTGTTTATAGAGCATATAAAGAAACTGCTCCTCACCAGGCAGTTGTTGGTTTTTGTCTTTTTTTTAAATCAAAATATTTAATAGGGGAACTCAGAAAACCGCTCCCAACCATCTGAGTTAAAAAATACATGCTTTTTTTTTTTAACGATCTGCCAATCTTTTATTATCTCTGTAAGGTTACCTTAGTATTCACAGCAGCATCTAAGCTATTCCCTACTGAATATGCAATAGAAAACACCCACAACAAAATGTTGGCCTTATTAAAGTAAATATTAATTTTGTCACTAATTTCAAAAGAGCCAGGAATTCAGCATCCTATATTTATGATGAGAAGATTTTTCAGACCCTGATTTTGCAATCAAATCAGCACGAGGAAAGCTGTTCTCACAGTTGGTCAGGTTTCAGGACTGGATCCTTTATAGTGAAAGGCCTTATCTACATATATGACAAACTTTTACTAAGAGAGACCAGTAGATTATAATTAAGGTGCCCATTTGTTCTTATTGCAGGCATGTGAAGGGTGCTAGGTACAATAATATTTAGTTGCCCGGCGCATAGCTTAAAGCAGGGGTATCAAACTCACCCTGTGCTCTGGGCACAATCAAGAGCATGGGGCATGTTGTGGGCCAGATCCACCCTGCGGTATGAGTTAGTAGTGGTAGGACTGGTGTGTAGACAGCAGGATCAGTGGTAAGGACCATGGCAGTAAGGCAAGCAGTGACAGATGCCCTGCCACTGGTGCCCATATTCCCTAGGGCCCTTTGGCCCCAAATTCTATAGCAAGTCACTCCTTGCTGACCATACCACCACCCCAACTTTCAAGTAGTCCACCAGTCACATGTCTGACACCCCTGGCTTAAAGAAATCAAATTTAATGTTTAAAAGGCAACATGTTTGCCCTGATAATGAATGATAGCTAGGTTGGTCCAATACTTTTTATGTTATCATTGTGATCCCTCTAAAATATGTAATACAATCAATAAGTATTTGAAATGACAGAGAGGGAATTAATATTCTACAGAGCCTGAGAACTCAACAGAACAAAAATAGCAGTACACATTAAACTCCTGAACAGAAACTGCAAAGAAAGAAAAAGCTGATGCTTCCCAGTGAAACAAGGCAGAAGACAATATATAGTATTTATAGAAAGCATATATGAAAAGCAATAAATCAGACAGTATGCAAACACAACTGTTTGATACAAATCATATTCTGACAGCAAAACTAAAAGTGCCTTTCTAGCTGTGTATTAAATGATCTCCAAATGGGGAGGAAAACAGTTTTATTATATATCAAATTTATCTTCCTTTTTAATAGAGCCGTTTAAAGATAGGGAAATTAATCTTTTCTATGCATCTGATATTTAAATATATATGTATTATTTAATTCATATTCTTCCATCATGAGGAACTAGTCTAATTCAGGAATGTTCATCACTTTTTTTGTGATTTTCACAAAACATTCAAATAAAATATTGATTTTATAATAACTATTATAATATTTTATAATAATATAAAAATAATAATTTTCTTTCCATCAATGATCAGGCCCCATCTAGACAACAATATATACTGATTATTTATTGCTTAATTTTATTGAGGGAAATTAACTGAACTACCTGAGCAGGAGAACTGCAATATTCTGTAAAGCAGTGGTTTCCAAACTTTTCTAACAAATTTTGAATGGAGGTGTGGACCCTTTTGGAAATTTCAAATGGAGTTGTGCCTTTGAATTGTAAGTGTGGGTATTCACATACTTTTGATTGATCATAGTCATCTTTCTCAGACCTCTTAGATATGGTCTGCAAACTATATAGACTACAGGTTGAAAACCACTGCTCTAAAGAATTACACCAATCCATATCTACTGCTACCACTCACAATGGAGGTAATGACAAAACTCCTATCAGCTTTAATGATGCCAATGCAAATCCAAAAAGAGCATGCCAAGAAGCAAAATACCAATTAGCCAAGAAAGAAAACATAAGAACAAATTTTCATTGGTAAAAGGCATGCTGGAAGCAGGACCCTCCCTCAGGTGCTAATTAAGAACACAAGTATTTGCTTAACTTTAAATACACATGTAAGCTCTTGAATGACTTGGAGTTGGTCCTTGAGTAGAACTGAAAGGTAGTTGGTGAGTTTTGATAGTATTTTAAGTTAGCCACACATCACATTTTGAAGTCTATGCTGCTTTGTCCCTGTGCAAGTCCTGGAATATGTTAACTGATTCATTTGGACATAAAACGTTTAAATCCTAGACAAAGCACAGCCAATAGGATTTAAAAATATTAAGTCACTCATGTGTTTAAATGTTTTCCTGAAGTCAGATCAAATTTTGTACTTTTTAATACTTACATCCTTGCCAAGACAAACCCAACAACTTCAGCATTACTGAAACATGCTTAAACACCCTTCCTTGAACCAGCCTGAGAATCCTTGCGCCCATGGAAAGGCTGTGATAAGACTGAGAGGACTGCGACTTAAGTGAACTAAACCTCCCTTCTGTGTTGGAGTGGGAAGTTCTGCATTTGAAGAATATATTTTCTGTGCAGATGTGGGAGCACAAGCCTGACTCATGACAGCAGCTCAATGAATAGTGCTAGGAACTGGGATTTTGTGTTCACAAAACTAGTACAGTATCATAACTCAAGAGTACACCTGCTCCTATAGCATCCCATTGCTATGCTTTCAGGATCTGAAGGGTGATACTGGAAACAGATTCTGACAATTTATTTTACTTTTGCAAATTGGAGTATTGTTTAAACAGCAATTAGACAAGACTTTGCATTGTGTATAAGTTCTCCATTAATCTGCTAGATCGGCAAGATTTTTCAGCAAAACAAGGATATTTTAATTATATAAAGGTCTTCTTATACTTGTGTACTAGTAGCACTGACTGATATGTATCCCTTGTAATCCAGAACAAAGGTTTGCTTAACATATTGCAAAAAGTCTGTCTCTATCAGATGGGAATGAATGTCCACATGCCTTTGCGGTCTCATATCTTGGATTACTTTTACTCTTAAAAAAAGGGAAGAAAAGAGAAAGAGAACACACATCCATTTCATCAGCTAACAAGAAAGAGGCGTCAGCACGTCCAACAAAAACAATTACATGATGCAAGATTCAGGTAAACGCTTAAGGAGATATTTTTAATAAGGAAAAAAAAGTGTACAAGTGAAAAAATATCATCCATTCTATCATTCAGTAAAGGTCTTCTACTAGTATTAAATGCTTATCTTGCCATTTTAGTACTTTCAGATTATATCCTAAGGTTTATACTGAGTACAGGCTATACCAAGTCACTGAAAACCTGCTATTGTTGAAGATTATGTAAAATGGTAAATCAAAGTGTCATTCCTTCTACTTTTCCACCCTTTTACCCCCTCAATATCAGTGTGAATTTCAGATGGCTGCACTGCAAGGAGACCTGGGTGAGGTCAGACACTTCTAAGAAAGGTCTGAATATTTCTTAGCATTCAAAAGTGAATTTCATTTTGAACTTTGGTCTACACTTTCTGCAAACATTGAGACACTGGCTTCATGGGCATACATAAGAGGTCATTGGACTAGCATGGTTAAGGCTCATCAGCTTCTGTAGCCAACAGCACTTGCGAGTGATGTGGTTAGCATCATATCCAGCTGGTCTGGACACCCCAGCACAAATGAAAAGGTATGCATTTACAGCTGGGTCAATCAACTAGGAGTGGCAATCGGGATGAATCAGAGTGAGGCACAAATTTAAACTTCTGGATCCACAGTGGCATGTGTGCCACCATGCCCCATTAATATAAGTACACTTAATACTTAAATTTAAATACGTTCTGGAATAAACACCAAAGGCAGATTTTTCATTGTTTATACAATCAAAATATTAGCAACCTATTGGCTTTGGTCTGGTTGACACAATAGGTTGTATAACACCCATAACTCATTGCCATAGTGTGACTTGTGAATATTTGCAAAAAGAAATCTCTTAGGAAGTTTATTTGTCTGCATTTGCATCTAATTATAATAGATGTGTTAAAATTTGTACAAGGAGAACTGTGATCAAAACAATCAAAAACTGGAACCACTCAATCAACAATTTCAAGAATCTCTGGAAGCCACCCATTTCTTAGTCAACCAGACGGCTCCCAAGTATAATATGAAACAGGAAGACAAGGCTGAAACATGGCTAATAGGCAGGGACATACCTAAATTGCAGTGAAGGTTTTTCACAGCCCACATGTAGTGCATAGAGACAACATAAGTGGGCACTTAGCAGCTACCTCGCTGCTTGAAGCTGATTGACAAAGAGGCCCTGCAGGGAGAAGGGACAAGAAGGTGGCTGCTCTTTGTGCTGCTCTGACCCTTGGTGCTAATTGGCAGAGAGGTCCTGGTAAGGAAGGACAAGGAGCAACTGCCATCTTATCTACTGCCCTTCATGCTGCCCCACCCTGGTGCAGCATGGTGCTTCCCCCCCCACCGGCAGCAAGGACGGTTGGCTCCCACTAAAGAGCTAGCATTTTATTTTTATTATGTTTTTTTGTTATTTATTTCATGGTTTCCACAAAACCACAAAGTAGGTCTCTACTGATAGGATGTCATCCTGATTTTGTTTCTCTTCAAGTTTTTATTGTTGAATATCTAGCTTTCTACCACAAATCTATCTTAGCAAAAAAAAGTTGTATAATAGATTGTTGAATCAAAATAATGAAAAATCATGGAAGAGTGCACAGATGAATTCAAAATGTATTTTTTTTTTCAAAAAATGCGCATGTGCAATCTACTGAAGTTGTAACGGAATAATTTGACAGCACATTAAGTGCTTACAAATGGCATTTGGAGCTTGTAATTTTGTAATGAAGGCCCAAGTGCAGCAGAAAATAGTTCCTGTGACTGCTGGACTACAGACATTTTATAGACCTTTTTTGAGGAGCAGAGTTATAGAAGTTCAATCCTATTCCTGAGGGCAAACGTAGCTTTTTTGTACGCTGTCTTCAAAGCTTTGTGCTTTGATTTATGCACATCTGCACATGACTACAGGTGTGTATTTATTACCTCAGAACAGACAGTTCAATTCAGAATATTGTCAATTTTAGAAGACCAGCACTCTACCTACCAACCAGGTGCATTTTAGGCTATTTATGCTGATTTGGTTAAACCTCCAAAATACAGAGGCATTAATAAGGCAAAAGAGTTTGTAAAAGTATTCAAGGCACAAAGGAATGACATACTGGTAATGAGCCACAACAATGGGAAGCTCTGTCCCACAAATTGTGTATGGAACAGTCACCCAAATTGACTGTCTGGGGGCAGAAAACAAAATTCCTTTTCCTTGTTTGTATTTGAAAGATTTACTGTTAAAAAGAAACTAATGCAAAGTAGCTTTAATGGTACATTCAAGCCCTGGTGAAAAATGAACAGGGAGGACAGTTTGCTAGATTTATGCAGGTGTTTGACTACAGCAACCCATTTCCAAATCACTTTCCTAAGAACCTCAAAACACCCCCAAGAGACTTGCTAAGACAGCCAGGAGCTTGACTCTAGAAATTCCTGAACTGAGGGTTATCTAGCCCTGTTCATGCTTTTTCAACAAATGCTTCTGACAAAGAAATTTCATAAATATTTTGATTCAACAAAGTTATATTTCTTGTTTTTTTTATGTTTCCTTTTCACACCTAGATGATAAGGGGCCTGGGAAAGAAGTTAAATGATGAAAGGTTGAATAAATTAGGTACATTTGGTTTGGAGAAAAGGTGGATGTGAGCAAAGTTTTCAAATTTTTGAAAGGTTGTAATAAATAAGAGGGAGAAATATTGCTCTCCGTTGCCATTGAGGAAAGGACACATGGCAATGAATTTAAACTGAAACAAAGCAGGTTTAGATCAAATGCTAGGAAAAAAAAATCCTCACTGTAATAACCATAGGGCAATGGAACAAGCTGCTTAGGGAAGCTATGGAGATTCCGAGAGGAGTCCAGACAGGCTTAGGAATAGCTCACCCTGTATCTGAGCTGAGGCTGGCCTAGAGGAGCTAACCCACAGAGCCCTGTCATCTGCCCCCACTGCTGCCCCTGGGTCTGAGTAGGTCCACATGTCATTGAACCCTTCCTACAAGCAAGGCCTGGGATGCACACCACACATGGTGCCTACTCCAGCCAGTCTGGGATCTGTGCCTCATGTGGCTTCTGCTCCAGCCCATTCAGGGCCCATGCGGTACATGATGCCTGTGGGTGCTGCATGCAGTACAGGTCCTGGACCAGCTGGTGTAGGTGCTGCATGCAGCATAATCCCAAACCAGCTGGGATTGGGGCAATACTGTAGGCAACACAGATCCTGGAGTGGGCACAGGATCACCCACTGTCTGTCACTTGTAGTACAGATCTGGGACCAACTGGAATGGGTGCTATATGTGGCACAGATTACAGACCAGATGGGGTAGGTGCTGCATGTGGTTTGGGTCCTGGCTACTGCATACCCCCTGATCCAGCACAGATGGGTGGAGGAGTCATGGGGGTCCATGAGTCTGATCTACCCTATGGGCTGGCCCTGTGTCACTTATCTGGTCTGTGAGGCCGGGTGAGTTTGACAGCCCTATTATAACCCATTCATCTTCAGGGTGTGGGATTCTAGTGCTCTTGGCCTTGGGCACTTGCCCAGCATTTGCTTGACACACAGATTTCTATCAGATTTGAAGATGAAATATAAATAGGATTGTCCAACTATTTATTTGAACATAACACAAGGTTTTTCCCCCCAAGTTGACATGGGGAAAAAGCCCCCATCTTGTAACTGTAGTCTAGTTGGGCCATGTGTTTTATAGTCATGCTTAAGTGTTGGCTACGTTTAATCAACTTCATAGTTGGTTTCTATTGTTGAGCACAGCTACTTTTGGAGCAGTTTAATGATAGACAGCGTATTTAGTGAGATTTCCTGTGTGCAGTTACAAGATATGGGGCTTCTTCCCCATGTCAACTGGGGGGAAAAACCTTGTGTTATATTCAAGTAAATACAGTATGTACATTTTCTGTAATTTTATGCTCTCACATACATTTGATGCAAATTAAGATCATAGGAAAGTAGGACTGGAAGGGACATCAGAAAGTCATCTACTCCAAATCCCTTCTCAAAGCAGGATCATCTCTGACCAAAACATCCAAGTCAAGTGTTTGCCTAACTTGCTCCTAAAACTTTCCAAGGATGGAGATTCCACAATTTCTTTCAGAGCCTGTTCCAATGCTTAACCCCACCTCATAATGAGAGTTTCTCTTACTATCCAACCTAAATTCCCCCTGCTTCTAGGCCTGTCTGAAGTTCTGGTAGGTCTTGGCCATAACTTGTGCCGGGGAAGGTGTTTTCTGGCTCAATTAGATTCCCATCAGCATGTTTGCCTACCTCAAGGATAAGTTAGTGTAGTTCATCTGAATAAGATGTATAGTAGTGTCTCTTAAATGCAAGCCTCCTCCCCACTTTTCCCCATTTTTCAAGTCACGATAAGCCACTACATTGAATATATTTTTACTTCCTCTTCACTCCAATAGCTGAGCTGCACCTTTCTTTCTCATTTCCAATTATTTCTGTTTCTTCACCGGCCTTAAATACCTAGCAAACATCACAAAATGGGGCTTTAAACAGTTCACACAGATTCTCTCTGTTGCCCCCTCTCTCAGCCACATATGATGAGTATGGCCCTGCCATCCATAAGGCGAAGCTAGACCAAGTTGCCCTGTGCCTCATCTATCTGCATGTACATTTTTGGAGGTTCGCAGGACTTGTGACAAGAACACCCAATTCCAGTCATAAGTGGGGGCTAATTTGCACATGGACCCTTTGTGGGGGGTATCTGGATTACATCCACACATATACACTAAGCAGTGCTGAGCTGTTGAGTCACCATGACTTGAAATGCTGTTGACTCTGCTGGAGCCCAAGCCAGTGAATTACATGGTAAATCATAAGCTTTTGACTTTGGACTAATATCATACATGGTAGGTATGTCTACATGTTTACTCCCACTTAGATTTACTGCACATTAAGTGATTTTGGCCAGGCATCTACATATGTAAGAACCTGGCAGCAAATTTGCTGCCAGGTTGCTCCAGCCCTTCCATGCGCCTCTGTGGCCACTGGGGAGAGCTCTAGGCTCCAGCTCTAGCTGCCATCAGCCTGGCAACCCTTTTTAAAACCTAGCCCCAATCTCTGCTCCCTGGGCAGCCAGTTTCTGTGCTCAGAGGAGCAGCGTGGCACACGCAGAGGCAGCACACAACAGCTGTGTTTGTGCCCACCCTGCCTCCCTGCACCACGGCTGCCCCTACCCCTGGCAGCAAGGAATGGGGTCCCAGGATCCTGCTGGCTGCTTCAGCAGCCCTGCTGCACTGTCATCTGGCCCATGGCCAACTCACCATGCCTGGCTCCCCCACATACAGTGACCACCTGCCTGCCCACAGTGAGCGCTCCCAGGGCCCCTGCCACTGCACACCTGCTGCTGCCAGTGATATTGACAAGGGACTCTATGAGGCCATCACTGGGGCCACCATCACCCTCCTGAGCCTCCAGCCCTGCCACCCTGGACCTACCACACCAGCCAGCACTGGTGGCAGCACCTAGTGCAGAAATGGGATGACAAGCAGTGGGTGGACACCTTCTGTATGACCTCAGTCACTTTTCAGGACCCCCTTCACCAGCCCCAGTACCACCTTGAGTGCCAGGACACTGCCATGCAATGGCCATCTCTGCTGACACTCACCTGACCCTGGCACTGCTCAAGCTGGCTATGCCTGCCAGCCTCTGGTATGTGGGTCACCTTTTTGGCATGGGCAAGGTCACCACCGGGGAGGCCATCCTGGAGGTGTGCAACACCCTCCAGGATGTGCTGGCAGGCCCCATCCTGTGTCCACGACCCCCAGGTGGTGGTGGCAGGGTTCTGTGCATGCAGTGTACATACTTGTCACCTGCCCACTCATGGGAACTGTCCTTATTATAGCTGCATGAGGTTCCACTCCATGGTCCTACAGGCCATCATAGTTTCATAGTAGTTTCATAGTTGCTAGGGTCAGGAGGAACCTGAACAGATCATCTAGCCTGATCCCCTGCCACAGGCAGGAATGAATGCTGGGTTCACAAGACCCCAGACAGGTGATCAACCAACCTCTTTTTGAATTTACCCAAGCTCCACTTCCCTAGGAAGTTGGGTCCAGATTCTGGCCATCCTAACTGTAAAATATTGCCTCCTGATCTCTAACCTAAACCTATTCTTCATCAGCTTATTACCATTGTTCCTCATCACCCCAGGTGGTGCTGGGGAGAAAAGGGCTCTATCTATTTGCTGTTGATCGCCCCTGATGAGTTTGTAGGCAGCCACCAGGTCCCCCCGTCAGCCTCCTCTTGCCAAGGCTGAACAGGTTCAGATCCCTCAGTCTCTCCTCGTAGGGCCTGTCCTGCTGCCCTGTCATCAAACAGGTGGCCCTCCTCTGAACCCTCTCCAGGCTGGCCACATCCCTTTTTAAGTGTGGCGCCCAGTACTGGACACATTACTCCAACTGTGGCCTGACCAAAGTCACATAGAGGAGTATCACCTCTATGGACTGGCTTGAGATGCACCTTTGGATGCATGACAAGGTATGGCTGGCCTTGCTGGCATTGGCAGCTCATTTTCATCTTGGAGTCAATAATGACTCTAAGATCTCATTCCGCCTCTGCGCTCTCAAGAGGTGAACTCCCCAGCCTGTATGTATGCTGTGGATTCCTTCTCCCAAGGTGCAGCACCCTGCATTTGTCTACATTGAACCCCATCCTCGACTCATCTGTCCACTTTTGTAGTCTGTCTAAATCTATTTGCAGCCACTCTCTCCCTTCAAGTGTGCCCACCTCGGCCCATCTCTTAGTATCATCAACAAACTTGGACAATGTGCTTTCAACCACCATTTCCAAGTCACTGATGAAGATGTTAAACAGTGCAGGCCCAAGGACTGAGCCCTGGGGGACCCCACTGCTCACATCTCGCTGTCATAGATCACCAGGGCGCATTCACACACACGAGTGCTGGCTGGGTGGCCAGTGTGCATGACACTCGTGTCTTCAGGAACTCTAGTCTGGATGCGCTAATGGAGAATGGGCACTTTACAACAGGGATGGCAGACCTGCATCTGGGTGCTATCATCATCCCAGCCCTGCTCATCAGGGACCTTGCCTACTCACTCTTACTCTGGCTGATGAGGCCCTATACTAAGCATCTGGGCCACTGCCAGGCTCATTTTAATTGGTGACTGGGCCAGATCTGTACCCTGGTTGGTTGTGCCTTCAGCTGCCTCAAGAGTCACTGGTGCTCCCTCACTGCCTACCTCAAAGTGACTGAGAACTGGAGAACCAATCCAGATCATCATCACAACCTGTGTGCTGCATAATATCTGTGAGGCCTGGGGAGAGTTGTTCCATGAGTCCAGGACAGAGGAGGTGCAGCAAGTGGAGGAAGCCTGGCAGAGGGAGAACCAGCTGTGGCAGCAGCATGTGCCCCGACTACGGCCCAGGAGAGCTGCACACCCACCAGCAGGAGCCAGGGCACCAGGTGTGGGGGGCTCTGGCAGACCACCTTCTAGAGCACTCCCCACTCTAGCCTACCTGCCTTGCCACCCACAGACCCCCTGCCCACACTCAGCACCAATCTCATGCCAGGCACAGACCCAAACAAGAAATCTTTATTCCCCTCACAGTACAGACTGCATGACGCCCAACCAGAGCACAATGAGCTGTTTGTGCAGGCTGAGGGGTGCCTGACCCACTATGCCCTGCTGCTGCTGACCCTCATGCTGCCCAAGGAAAACCTATGCACCTGGTACAGAACCATGAGCTATGATGATGCAGCGGGCAAGCTCAGGCTGCCCCACAACCTCTGCAACCACCTTGAAAGCTACCTAAGGCAGTGCTACATGCCCCTTGCTACCAAGGAGGACCTTGCCACCAGCATCAATGCCTTTCTCAGGGTATGAGAAGCCCATGCCCACCCAGCTGCAGGGGCACAGGCTGCTCAATAAAGTTTTGCATTGTATCCCGCCTCTCTGCAAGGTGTGGGGGCAAGGGGTGGGGGGCAGGGCAGACCTAGGACCAGGGGAGTGCAGGCAGGGAGAGGGAGCAGGGGTAGGGGCTGAGAGGAAGTGTGGGTTTTACCACAGGTATGGTTCTGGCGAGGCTGGCAGCTTGGTGAAGTCCTTCCCATTGATGATGGTGTCCAGCTGCACCCAGTGTCCTTGTCTTGCTGTGTGTGGCATGCAGGTGCTCAGTCGAGGGCCCCTCTAGACAGGAACTGGTGCTGCTGCTGGCCAGCGGTGTCATAGCTGGCCATTCCTTGTGGCAGGGTGTGGGGCTATTCAGCTGCTGAGGGAGCCACTGACCAGGTCATCCTGGGCTACTTTTGAGCTGAGTAGCTAGGGAGCTGGGCAGAGCAGGACACTGAACACCTAAGGGTCTCTCCTCTGATGACACATCACCAGAGGGGGCAGGGCAGGGCAGGGGCTTAGGTAGGCCACCTGTAAACCATTGTGTAAACCACACAGCTGTGGCCTGGGTCCTGGGGCACCAAAATCCGTGTCTGATGCTGCATAAAGGGCATGGTTTTGCGGGCACAACTGGACTACCGATTCTTGGCGGTTATGGCCACCCATTGTGCCTGCAAGGACTTGACCTTGAGTGCCAGTGCTGCACTAACCGGGAGTGCCCATGCTCCTTAATCCCAGGCAAGGCCCTGACAAGGCCTCATCAATGTGGTCATTTGAGCACGTGAACTGGCTCTGCACCTCTGCGTCACCCCAGAGTGCCAATAGGGTCACCAATCTCCTCCTGGCTCCAGCTGGGGCTCTGGGTGGAGGACACGGGCATGCACATGTGGGCAGTTCTGGGACTGGATGCAGAGGATGAGACCATGCTGCTGAGTCTACAATGGCTCTCTGGGCCCCTGTGTAGCTGTTCCTCTGTTGCTGGGCATGCACATTTGGATGCCTAAACTGTGCGAGGGTAGCTTGCCTATACTGTGCAGCAAACTAGGCTACTACACAGTAACACATCTCGTATAGATGATCTCAATTTGTACCAAAGTGATGCTCAAAAGTGTGCTTATAGATACCTTGGCTAAAGCTTGCAGCATTTTCAAAAAAAGGTAACATGCATCAATTGTGGATTAAATAAGTGCATGGGTACTATATGCAAATCGCTATAACCATGTTTAATTTCAAGGGTGTTGTTTTCAATTTTGCTGTGCATTTCCTTGTGCCGGGGAATGCTAAATATGGTACATAGCACAGAAAGCAATGCAGAGCATTTTAGATAGAATGGGCACATAGGCAATAGTCTCATTGTCAGAAAGCACGAACACAGCATTGCACAAAAGCACAAAAAACAAAACATTGCACAAAAGCACATAATAAATAAGTTTAGCAGATGCATGTGAAATGTGTCTCAGGCTTATCTCTTCATCACATGCCCAAACATATATTTCTGACGCGGAGGGAGCAGGGATTCTACCATACACCTCAGCTATTTCAAACAGCTGCCACATTTAAAGAAAAAAAAACAACCTGACAAACATTTCTATGTACTCTCCCAAAACGAAGACGCTTCTCCATATATTACGTTTTCCTGGGCCTGGGATAGATAAGATTCAGACCCAGGGCAGAAACAGTATTTCAAGGTAGCAAAATGCAATGATTTTAAAGTTAGATACCTTGCAGCCCTGACTCGCTAGAAACGAGAGGTTTTATATCTTTGGTGAATGCAGCCTCCCAGTAGAGCTCAGTGCTAGCTTCTTGTCCTGAAAAAGCAAAGAAAGTGTACTTCTATGTTTCCAGTTCAAGCTGATCTAATTCATTTTGGGAGAAACTTTAGGTTTCCAACCCCTGTGCACTTGAACTTTCATTAATTAAGACACTTGGCTGTCCATGGCCAAAGGATTTTTGTGGCTGTTGTTTATTGTTTCCCTTGTGTCTATACATTGTCTTTTCCCTTTATTTTTTTTACCTTCTGCTCTACACTACATTTTCATGTCGTCTAATTATTAGGGTTTAAAAAATAACCTTAAGGTTGGAAAATGAGTTCCTAAGAACTTGGGAAATGTCAGAAGGAAAGCTACCCAGGCAAATTTAATTCAGCTCCCTTGTACAGATGCATCACAATACAGTCTTTAATGATGTCTTCCTACTATTTTTTCCACAAGACTTTGTGTCTGTGGAATATTTCATAGTTAAAAGGCACAATATTCTAACAGCGGGGAGAAATGGCAATTCTCAGAAACTTGTAATATTGTATCTGAGTGTGTGGACAGATGAACATATGGCACTGGGTTAGAAGAAAGTGGTATGGGCATTACTATGGTATTTTTGTGACCATTTTATCTCACAGGAACTGGAAGTTAAACCATAGTAATTTAACATTTGTTTCTTCTACACATTCCCTTTTCTCTCAGAGAAAATCTCTGATTCTCTCTCCCTCTTCGTGTCAATCCTCTGCTTCCTCCTTTGTATTCTCCTGCTCTCTCGTGTCCATTCTCTCCCCCCACCCACACTTTGTTTCCTCCTTCCCTACTTCTCCCAAACCCTCCATATTTCCTTTCTTCCACTCCTCCTTCTCTTGCTAAGTAGGGGGCTTTGAAGGGTAGTCTGTCCTGCTGCTGAGATAGCATGATGCATATTGACTATTGCAACAATTGAAAATATCCAACAAGACTGGGCTGAGTAATTTAAGCAATAATTTTGCAACTTGTCCATCTGCAATAATGCATTTGAACCCAGAAAATGTCAAATGATTAACCTGGAAGGAATATAAAACCATAACACATATATTCAATGGGAAAGAGGATTAGGAAATGCTGAAAGATCCCCCATAGGAACAGGGAGAGATTTGCATTGAAGGTAAAGAGTAAACTGGATACAACCTTTGAATACAATGATGCAACAGCAAACAAGCCAGTAAAGTCTGGGGTTGCTTATGCAGTGACATTGTAACAGCATGGAGGAGACTCAGGAGTTTCTTTTTGTACAGAAGTGGTGAGCCAACATGATAATATTTACTGCAAGAGTCCTGGGACAACGTAATTCTACAGTTTTTTTAGTCAAGTTGGAGACAAATTCAGACAGCCACAAAAATGATTAAATGGCTTACGCATAATACAGATTAAAACTAAGAGACAAACCTTCTTCCACGTATTAGGCATCTCAGCGTGACCCTATTCCACCCTGCATTGGTCCCTGAAAACTGTTAATGCATCTGCTTCTATGTTGTGCCTTCATCTTAGCTTTCAGTTGTCACAAAAGCCAGCAAGTTGGAAGACCCTCACTTCCCCCTTTGTGTTAACAAGAGTTTTAGGGATTTTGAGCAGGATAGAGCAGGATTACACTAAAGCTCCTCAGTACCACTTAGACATCTAATGAGTGGAATAAGATCCGGCTCTAAATATGTCCATTGTATCTTGCTAAATAATGACTCCACAATATTGTTCTGTTTAAATATCTCAAGGATGTAAACACTATAGAGGATAAGGAGCTGTGCAGAACGGTCCAATGGAACATAATGAGCATTAGGATGGAAATGAGAGTAGGATGGAAATGAGGGAAGGAAATCTGAGGCAGTAAAGTTCCTGACGTGAGGGTTCATGAGGCTGCAAACAAGTCTCCAAAGGGCTTCCCCCCAAAAGGAAGAAGAGGTTACCTCCCTGATTGAGAGCCAGTCTGGTCAAAGCAGCAGACCGTGCCAGCGTGCTCACTTCTCATCAGCATGATTCTGTCATTTTGATTCCCCGCAGGGAGCACTGAAAATGGAGATGCTCAGTTTTACAAAGCATGTTTTCACGTTCTCAGGCCTGCCACCAATCATTCACGTGAGCATCTGATCTTGACTGAGCTACAAAACAAGGTGAATTTGCCTGATAGCATGAGAGTACATTGGGTATTCCTGAGGAAAGCTCAGATGGAAACTGTTTCATTAGGCCTAGTTCAATTTAAAAAAACAAGATAAAATAGGCTACTTGTGGGGATGAGGGTGTGGGGGTGGAAGGAGAAGGCCATCCCCCATAGCTGCCTAATCACTTGCAGCCTTCACTACTACTGTCAGCACAAACTAGCAATTACAATTAATGTGCTGTGGCAATTGGATCCTGCTTCTAACATAGACGGCAGGTCCCACCATTTGCATGCAATAAATTATTCAGGGATGTCAGCTGTTCAGATGTGAATTGGTAATACTGTGGTTAAACGCTCACCACATGTCTAATCTGAGTGTGCCCACCAGCCCCAGCACCAGTTCAAATTAACTCTACATTAGCAGCAAGCAATTCACATCTGTGCCACAATGCTGGGTGATTTCTTTAGGGAATTCTCATATCAGATTCTGTATGGTGGATCCCACAGAAGCAGAAGACAAATACAAGAGATGGTAGTGACATGGGATTTCCCAAATACTGACACTAAGTTTAAAAAAAAGAACAAAATAAAATAAAAATCTCAATGGTTATTCATTAGCCTTCAATTTCTAGAGTCCGTGGCATGGAAGCGAGGAGAACTAGACTTCAGTGAACTATCTCCTGTTCCTGATTTTAGCTAGGCTTGATAAAAATCAGCTTTCTATGCAAGAGCCAGGCTCTTATGGATAATGTCTCCACAGAAAACAAATGCAGTTTATGCAAAAGTTAACATACTTTTTCACTGAAAATGTAGCATCATATTAAGAAAAGCTGGTATTTATAAGTTATGTTTCACTTTCAGAAGTGGCCCAAAATGCTCAAATGAGGTGCCCAAGTTTAGACACCTAAATCCACACTTTGGGCTTGCCTATTTGGGAAAATAGTTTGGAATAACTACTGCAGAAGAGGCCCCAGGTTGACACTCTTACTCTGCACTAAGAGCAACTTGGGTGTGGTTTAGCTTAGGGTTTCCAGATTCGAGGCACCCTTTGGAAAATGTCTGTTCTTCACTTCCACTAGGGCTATATGAAGTTTTGGATGGTGATTCAATTCGGAGGAGGTCAGGCCCAATTTGGTGGCCAAATCTCCGAATCCAAATCCAGTCAGGGAATGAATAAAAAGATCCAAATAGATTCAAAGCTCTCTGAATCTTCAGAAAAGATTCGGAGAGCTTTGATGATTTGGACAGTCCCCAGTAGCTACAGCAGGGAGCTGCAGTTGGACTTCGAGCTAGTAAGTAGGGGGAGCGGGAAGGGGGCTGGGGGAGCGGACCATGGGGGGACGCCTGCCAGCCCCATTCCCTGCCTGCTCCCCCATCCCCCTGACCTCCACCCACTCCCCCAGCACCTGTCCCCTACATGTCTGCCCTGCCTGCTCCAGCTCCTGGCCCTTTAAAGAAAAGCCCTGCTGCTCCCCACTGCCCCACGCTGCATGGAGGGCTCTCTCACGACCCCCCTGACCCCCCCACTCCTCCCGCCCCCTCCATGGATGCCCTGCCTGCTGCGGCTCTGGCCCTTTAAGAAAAACAAACAAACAAAATGGAGAAAAACCCTGGGATCATCAGAGAGAATAAATCTGCCAGGCTGCATTGAAAATTTGATAAGTCACATCAAACCTCAGATTTTAAACGAGGAGGGGTCAGATTTGCCAATACTTGGATGGATTGGACTCTTGCAAAAAGAAGAAGATCTAGGAATTGGCGGCAACAATTCATTGGATATGTTTAATAGGAGCTTTTTAAAGGGAAGATGAACACTCAAGTTCTTACCATTTATAGTTTAAAGGCTTCCTGGTACTTTGTCAAGTATAGAGGTTTTGATCTGACCACACTCCAACCTTGGAATTTTACTCTGACTACTTGACATGCCCATAACTAACTGGCTGCATTACTCTTCACTTCCTTTCTGGAATCATCCTAGAATTTTATGTTGCTTCTTTACAAAATGGTGGCTATATTTTCACCCTTAAGGTAGCTGTGGGGGAAAGGTAGAATGATATTCTCAATACCATATTTTGAGATTCAACAGGATAAAAGATACCATTTCAATTCAAGGATGGTAGGGATTTTGCTTGTGTTTAATATTACCACAGAAAATTTTGTATGAAACCAAGCTCTCTTTGTGTAAAACAGTATTTTACAGTATACAAACAAAGCCATGTTTTCAGTATTTGATATAGGTTAAGTTACTAGCTGTGGTACCTTGAAAACAATTGGCCTTCTCTATATCTAATTGTGTCCCTGGAATGCAAAGCTTTTAGCAACAGGGAGACAGTCCTGAGGACTAACAGGTTTATCAGATTATTCTTAAAACACTCTTTCCACAGCTGGAAGCATAGTGAAAGTACTACCAACTCTATAAGACACTAACTTACAGCTAACTATTGTAATAAATGGTGAAAAATTGAGAGAGCTATTGTGTGTCCTGATAGTAATTATAAGTGTGTGCTGTGCTGCCCAGATGATTATTCACATTCATAGTTCCTTGCTCTGCTAGTGATAACACAGAGCTCCTGCTAGTAAAAGGAAATAAGAATCAATTTAAATCCCTCCCCCTTGTCCTAAAAGTAGAGGATAAACAAGAAAGCCTGAAAGCCTTAAAGGATTCAATTACTATTTCCTTTAACCCATTACAGAACTCATATGGATGCTGTCCAGCCACAGAATGAACACATATGGCACCATGTGGTGTGATTTAACCAAATAGGGTTAGCAATGGAAATCTAGAAGGCACAGATTGCATCTGCTCTGAAGAGATTAACTGAAAGTCTGAATCATGATCCAGCCACACTGAAGTCAATGGGAGTTCTGTCACTAATTTCAGCAGGTGCAGGGCTGGACGATGTTCAGGCAGACTTTACCCATGTGAGCAACTTTGGGACTATGATCATAGAACCAAAGTTCTGCAGTATCAGAGGTCCAGTTCTGCTCTCAATGAAATCAGCAAAGCTACTGAGCAAATATGAAGGATCTGGCCCCAAAATACAGGTGACCAGTAGGAAGGAAAACAGTAAGCAATCATTTTTAAAAGAAGACCAAAATGAGCTGTCGATTGGAATTAGCACAGCTCTCTGCATATGACCAAATAGAACAGAGCACAGAGGACAAACGCAGATCTGATTGATCTTCCTGACAGTGGTCCAGTTGCAAACAAAAATGAAAGAATCAAAGAAAGATCAAAACTCTTTTAAAAATAAAAGGTCTTGCCTGTCATGATGACGTTCTCATAAATAAAATAAAAAGTCCCTGAGAAATTATTGGCACTTGAACTTTCAAGGCTCTAAATTAAGACAAGTCTAATTTTCCAATTAGGTTGTTTGATAGGCAAGATGACACGTGCAGAGTAGGAGGGCAGGCTTTAAACTGCATTTTTATCAACATTTCTCATGACTACAGCGGCCTTTCTATAACTAACAGCTGAGGATTGCACTTTCCCATGCCGTCAGGGGTGAGGAGGTTACGACTTAAGTATTGTGGCAGTTGTTTTTCACACAAGGATTCAGCTCACTACAGCTTGCTTGAAAGAATCCAGCCCCCTTGAAAAGAGATGGAAGTCCCCCTCTCCCCCCATCCCACTCTCCCACCCCTTTATGAAATGCTATGCCCACCACTTGAGTGGGCAGCTCAGTTTAACCCACCATTGATCCGGACAACTTGCAACACTAATTGTGAACAGGGACTTTTTTTCAAAGTCGTTCAGTCGGTAAATGAAACTTCAGCTCCCCTGTGATCCAGCGTGTGCGGGGAAGCTGCAGCCTGAGGTGCAAAGGGCACAGCACAGGGAATCCAACCAGCCGCTGCTCTTTCACAGCTCGCGTACTCCAGGAAGCTGGCCACCCTTGGTGACTGGGTCTCTCTGATCCTTATCCGACACCCATCTAAGGAAAATGCCAGGCTTTGTGAGGGAGCCCTGAACACAGGCAACACTTCTCTTAACTACAAAACAAAAAGAGAGAGAAAAATCTTATGGCTGTTTGGTAATAATGTACATAGATGAGGAGGTGGAAAACATTTAGGACATCCCATATGTTGTTCATGTAGGATGCATACAATTTTGGGGGGCATTTTTAGTTAATTCATTAAAATTCTAAATTCCAAATTAAAAAGTAGTTCATTTTCTAATGATCATATACTACAGCAAAGTTTGATGATCAAAAAAGATAGAGGAGAGTTATAACCCTAGCTTTGCCACTGACTCATTATATGGGCAACATACTTACCTGCCATGTCTATACATTGAGTGCTTTACCAGTATAGGAATAGCAGGTCCAGATGGTCTCCACCCCAAGTGTGCTGAGGCAATTGGCAGGGATCACTGCGGTGCCCCTGCTATGGCTTTACAAGCACTAGTGGCACTCTGGCCAGGTGCCAGAGGACTGGAAAAAGATCAATATGGTCCCCATTTTCAAAAAAGGGAAGAAGGAGGACCCAGGTAACCATACGCCCATTTGTCTTACTTTAGTCCCGAGGAAGTTTTTTGAGAAAATTATCCAGAAGCACATCTGCGAGGGACCAGCACAGGAGATTATGCTTAGGGTCAACCGACATGGGTTCATTAGGATGAGGTCCTGTCAGACCAACCTGGTTGCCTTTTACAATCAGGTCACAAAATCCTTGGACTCAGGTCATGGTGGACAGTCTTTCTGGACTTTAGGAAGGCGTTTGACACTGTCTCTCACCCCATTCTCATTAAAAAAACTAGGTGACTGTGGCATTGATGCCTACACAGTCAGACGGGTCACAAACTGGCTAGAGGACTGCACCCAGAGAGTGATGGTGGACGGGTAATTTTTGACCTGGAGGGATGTGGGCAGTGGGGTTCCCCAGGGCTCGGTCCTCAGGCCTGCACTGTTCAACATCTTTATCAGTGACTTGGTGAAAAGCACCTTGTTCAAAATCGTGGACAACACTAAGATGAGGGGAGAAGTGGGCACACTAGAAGAAAGGGACAGGCTACAACTAGATCTGGACAAGTTACAGGGGTGGGCGGATGAGAACGGGATGGGTTTCAACACTGACAAGTGCAGGGTACTTCACCTAGGAAGGAAGAACCAGCAGCATACCTACAGGCTGGGGAACTCCCTTCTCGTTACCACAGAGGCAGAAAAGGATCTTGGTGTCATTATTGGTTCCAGCGTGAACATGGGCTGCCCATGTGGAGACTCCAAGACTAACTGCACCTTGTCATGCATCCACAGAGGCATCACAAGCAGGTCCATGGAAGTGATCCTTCCCCTCTGTACAACACTGGTCAGGCCACAGTTGGAGTACTGTGTCCAGCTTTAGGCATCGCACCTTAGGAGGGATGTGGCCAGCATTGAGAGGGTCCAAAGGAGGGCCACTTGCATGGTCAGGGGGCAGCAGGACAGGCCCTACGAGGAGAGGCTAAGGAACCTGAACCTGTTCAGCCTCCACAAGAGAAGGCTGAGGGGGGATCTGGTAGCCATCTATAAACTTACCAGGGGGGACTAGCAGAAAATGGGAGAGGCCCTGTTCCCCCAAGCACTAGTAATTAGGAATAACAGCACAAGTTGATTGAGAGTAGGTGCAGGCTGGACATCAGGAAGCACTACTTCACTGTCAGGGCAGCTAGGATCTGGAAACAACTTCCAAGGGAAGCGGTGCTCAAGCCTACCCTAGGGTTCTTCAAAAGGAGGCTAGAGAATTACCTAGCCAGGGTCATTTGATCCCAGCATTAATTCTTGCCCATGGCAGGGGGTCGGACTTGATGATCTGTTCAGGTCCCACCCTACCAACTATGAAACTATGAATCGTGGTACTGTATATGAGCTTCTAGTAAGGGTACAGCGATCCCCACAAAGCTGAGCCTGATAAAATCAGCCACATGAAACAGGCTTTACTAGTGAGTGTGTAGTTTTGCTGGTATAATTCTGTGTAAACTAGGACAGGGGTTTTCAACCATTTATAACAGGCCCCCTTTTTAGTAAGGGAGATGGCGAGGAGCCAGATGCAGCACAAGGGTGAAGGGGGTGGTGAGTGGCTGGAGGTGGAGCTGGGGTGTGGCAAGTATCAGCAGCACAGCATCTGGGTCTCTCCCATATCCTTGGGAGGCAGCAGCGCAGGGTGAAGGCACTCTATCCTTCCCCTCCCCCCCCATACACTCTGGGACCTTTGAAAGTACCCCCAGTTGATAACCCCTGCACTAGGAGCACAGCTATGGCAGTTTGCGTTCACACCTCTTCACACCCTCAACTGACAAAGCTGTGTTAGCAAAAACTCCTAGTGCAGAACGAGTCTTATTGGCTGAACTGCACATTTACTGGTAAAGCTTGCTTTTGCTCAGGTAAGCAGTAGATGATTTTACTATGCTCTGGCAGTGAGCAGATTATCCAGCACAAGTAAGGGTGGCCAAAATTTGGAATGGGCTTCCAAGGGAGGTGGTGCTCTCCCCTACCTTGGGGGTCTTTAAGAGAAGGATGAATAGGCATCTGACTGGGGTCATCTGACCCCAGCACTCTTTCCTGCCTAGGCAGGGGGTCAGAGTCAATGATCTGTTGAGGTCCCTTCTGACCCTAACATCTCTGAATCTATAAGTGTGTCCACAACAGGAGCACTTTTGCAGGGATAGAAGCCTTGGTGTTCCTAGATTGGTAAAGTCCCATGACAGATGTGTCTACATCTCTCAGAATCAAAATCAGAGACTGATAAGCATCCAATGCTATGGGAATCCAAGTTGATATAAATTATACTCTGCGGCCGCGTCTAGATAAGCAAGGGCATGCACTTGCAGTGGTACAAATTTGTGCTTTTTGCCACAGTGCATGCTCCTGCATGTGTTTTGTTATGGGACGCATTTTCCCACTGTGAGCAAACTGCCCGCACCCAGCTCCTCCCAACCAGCCTCTACGTGCTGTGGGGCAGGGAGGTTGGCTGGTACACAGGGTGCCTCAGTGTGAGACTAACTAGCGGGCAGCCCTTGAGCTAAGGCACACTGTTCCCCAGCCAGCTGGGAAGCGACATGTAGAGATAGAGGAACAAGCAGCCCAGGGGAGCTCCAAAGCCCAGGAGAGCTCTGCAGCTGGCTGGGGCACAATGTACCTCATGTGGGGCGGGGGGCGTTCAGTGTACCTTGGATTGCCTGCTCCTGTCTCCATGTTTGCCTTGGCTCATGGTATTTTGGCATGCTTTGTGCCACTTCTTTTTCCAGGGAGTAGGAGAGGGGTTGCTACTGCGAAACCCTGGCAGCAAATTTTGCCCATGCTACAAATTAGCAATGCTGTGCACAGCTTAATGTGCAACATGTGTGGTTTGAGGCACCACATAACACATGTACCTGCATGTGTGGACATGGCCTGAGAAGCTGGAAAAATGTATATGTTAGACCTTTCCCTGCACTACCTCAACCATTATGCTCATGTTACTTATTTTTCTTGCTACACATCTTTTTTCTGCCACATTAGTGTGAGAAATTCTTTGACTTACTGAGTCAAACCTGGAGGTGACTATAAAATACATGCAAGTCCTAAGGCCTCTAATTGGTACAATATATATAGTGAGGCAGGAGCCATGTGTGCAGGAGGCAAACCTCATTGTTGAATATGGCCCTTTGTTTGCTCATATATGTAACATACCAGCATATAGGAAGCAGTAAGCTTGCTAAGCAGGATGTAGCAGTGTCAGAAAGCATTCATCACTTGACTTCCCCTGAAGAACAAATGAGTGGCCATTACAGGACAAAAAGTGGACCAGCTAAGTGAAAGAAGGGATGATCCGAAGAGTGAGAGATCCTATGGAAAGTTCTGATTCAGAGCATTACTGACACCACTTCCACTAACAGAGCTCTTATGGGGCCCTAAGTAGTCCCACTGACTTCTAGTTGTTGGGAACAACAGGAATCGCTTGGTGGGTAGTGTGGATCCTTGGGTAGGTATAACTACATCAGCAATCCAGCAGAAGGAACTGCTGCTGTTGGAACAAGATATGGGTGTATGGCTAGGAAGCCCTACAGGTTTAGAAATCAGCTACTGACAGATGTCCAATAAGAGACATGCTATTTCTCTCATTTCTTAGAAAGTTCAGGTCATCTACCATGCCCTCTGTTCTGGATGTTGCCATTTGTATATTTTGGTAATTGGCTGCATTAATCAGCCAATGGTTGTTAGTTTTATGCAGTATAACATTTTATTTGCATTTTTTAAAAAGGAAAGATATAAAACTTCAGAGGATAGTGATGTGATACAATTATTTAACCTCTTGTATGCCCCATTCATGTTAGGTTACTGGAACCAAGTCCTTTACTAGTTGTTGGGCATGTTGGGTCTAGCACATAACAGACTTGATACTGAGAAAAAACTGCATCAGCTTTATAGCATTTTTGTTGTTGCTGCATGAAGGAGGGAAGTTGAAGGGGAACCATTTGTTAATATGGCAGATCATTTTTACTAGCTATTTTATTTCTCATTTAAGTTAGGAGAAAAGACCTGCTTTGCCACCTGGAATGTAAACATTTCATTGGAAAATTTCCAAAGATGGCACTGTGCAGAACGAATGCTCATTAAAGTAAATGAGATTTTTAATATTGCACAGTTAACTGCTCATTCTGCAAAATTAGCTTCTTTCTTACACTTCCAGACGCAGCTGTAACAAGCCTTCATGTTGCTTGGTAAGCCAAAGTTTTATGTTCTAAATTGAAATAGTAGCGTGTGCTCACTAGGTTATCACTTTATCATTGCATGCCATTAGCAAAATGGTCATTCTATATAGCATGTTTTTCAGGACTAGTATTTCCACCAGCATTGTGTACAATAGATAAGCTCCCAATTAAGTGAAAAGATACTAAATGCATTTTAATGTACTGTCACTTTTAAGATATCCCCAAACTGCAGAATAACTACAATATTCACCTTAAAGGATGCACATGGCTTAGATTGATTAGCTTATTTAGGAAGTTTATTTCTTGCCTGTGTTTGACGCCCAAATCACTGTAGGCAGGCTGAGAAGTTAACAAATGGCTGACTTCCTCATCACAGTGGTGCAGAGAGCATCAGCCCGCTTAATTCTGATTGAATAAGACACAACCCAGAAGGAAACTACTACCCTTAAGAGTATTTAAGAACTTAGTGAACGTTAGTCTAATACATTTATCAGAGGGATAATATCTATCTTGGTTTAAGCCCAGATGACAATGTAATAGACTCATTTGGAAAGGGAAGCCCCTAGATACATGATAAGCATGGCACAGAAAGTATAATTTACTAAGGCACATGTAGAGTTTGTGTTCATTAGAAGAGCTTCATAGTCAAACCCGAAAACTTGCAAAACTCTCTCAAAACAATCAACCAATAAAGTAAAAATCTCAACAATGCATGTCTTTATTTATAAAATATAAAAACATAAATGGAAACAAACAATTGCAAGCACCCTTTCGAGACAAGCAAAAATATTAACAGTTCTGTCTTTCAGAAACAAATCCAGTGCCAAAGTATGCTGATGGTAAGATTCCAACTTGTTCTCCACACATAAATTTGCTCTCAACAGGATTCTCTACTCCCTTGTGGTATTTCTTTTCTGCCTTTTTCAGGACTAAAATTTAAAAGGGCAAACAATAGCAGAAGGGTTTCTATGTATAACAGACTGCAGTAGCATATCAGCCATCCAGAGAGCATTTACCCATATTATTTTTCTTCTACAGTGCTCTTTTCATAGCCATGAAATTATCAGGTTCACCATCCACTGCAAGGTCGACAAATCAACCAGCAGGATTGAAGTCCTGGACTTCAAAAATGCTGACTTCAACAAACTCAGAGCATTAGTAGGGGAGATGATGCAAGACCAGGAAGGGAAGGTGCATAGGGTGCACAAAGAGTCGTCATTGCTCAAAGATACAACTCTACAAACTACAAAAGAAAACCATTCCTGAAAGACGAAAGGTAGCAGAAGTTCTGGAAAGCCCTCCTGGCTTAATAGGGACATTGTGATCTTCTTTAAAAAGAAAAAAAGAGGTGTACAGTGGAAGCTAGGGATGGTCCTCAAGGAGGACTATACAACAGTGACCAGCACTTGTAGAGAAATGATCAGGAAAGCCAAGGCAGCAACTGAGTTCAGGGCGGCTGAGTGTAGCCACAGGAGTCAAGGACAATAAGAAGTCCTTCTTTAGGTATGTAGGCCGTGGAAGAAAAACAAATGGAAGTGTGGGACCCCTGCTTACCTTGGGACAGCTGGTAACCGACATTCAGAAAAAAAACTGAACTCCTGAATGCCTACTTTGCTTTGGTATTTCACCAAACCAAGGGGAAAGTCAACTGAGATAAGATTCATAGGAGGCATGCTGGGACTGATAGCCTCCCCACCGTGGATGCTGAGTGGGTGCAATACCAACTAGAAAAGCTAGACGTTTATAAGTTGGTGGGACTGGATGGACTCCATCCAAGTGCTGAAAAAGCTGGCTGAGGTCACTGCGGAACCCCGGAAAAGCTTTTTCAGAATTTGTGATGCACAGGGAAAATCCCTGAGGATTGGAAGAGGGCCAACACTTTGCCCATCTTCAAGAAGGGGAAGAGGGAGGACCCAGCAACTATAGGACAATCAGCCTAACCTCTATCCCAGGGAAAATCCTGGAAAAGCTCATTAAAGAATCTATGTGTGATATGGTCACGAAAGGTAAGATTCTGAACGATAGCCAGCATGGCTTCATTATGAGTAGGTTTTGTCTTCCCAATCTCATCTCCTTCTACAAACAGGTCTCTTGCCACATGAACACAGGAGGGAAGGTCAACATTATATACGTAGACCTCCAAAAGGCTTTTGATCTAGTATCCCACAATATCCTTGTGAGAAAATTAGAAGATTGTGAGTTTAACTGCTCAACAGGCATTCATTAGGGCACCCTCAAGGAAGACCAAGGGATACAAACTCTTGGAAGACCACTTCAGGCTTAATACCAGGAAAAACTCCTTCACAGTCAGGGTGTCCAGACTATGGAATATTTCCCTCCAGAGATGGTGCAATCACCTAACCTGGAGCTTTTCACAAGAAGATTAAGCAGTCACCTCGCTGGGATCACCTAACCCCAGTTATCTTTCTGCCTAGAGTTGGGGGGCTGGACCTAATGATCTGCAAGGTCCCTTCCAACTCCTAACAATCTATGAATCTTTTGCTTGTAGTGGAAGAACTTTTCTAATTAGTTAGACACAGTGGCTGCTTATAGACGTTAAAACCCCCCGATAAAAACCATGCTTTACCAGAAGCAGCACATTAGTTCAACCTGGCTCTGCAGCATCTGTATAGATCAGGTACTTCAGCGGGGCTTTTTGATACTTTTATCTATAGTATCTAATCTAACTCAACACCTTGCCTGAGGCAGAATCATCGAACCCATTCATGCAAATCCTTGTCTAACCTATTACTAAAACTACAGTCAACCCTGAGTATAAACAAACATTGCCAAATTAAATTATTAAAAATGCAGACAACATGCAGGGAAAATACATGGGCTTTGTATTGCCTCCTCGTCCCTACCAAGGTTGAATTTTGCTCTTTTTTCTCAGCATATATTCTATTCCATATCAAATAGGAGTTATCAAGGGTTACAGTGCATCTGTCACAGTTATCTGAATGTCAATGAAAAACTGTTCAATGTAATTAAAAAATGTTGGAAAACTAAACCCAGTACCTGATGAGCAAACATTGAGCATAATGAAACTTCAGCTAGAGAAGTGTGTTCAGTGCTGTGACTTCATTGTCATTTGTGGATTTTCAGAACAGATGAACACTTAGGGGGAAAAATAAATCAAGACTGTTATAGAAACAGTAGATGAGCAAGATTGATTGTGGCTGCTACATAGGCAGTATGCATTCATCCCAATATATTACAGCGGAAGCCTGTTTCCTTTAAGGCAGGAGAGTTTGGACATAGGAAATTGAATGATCTGGGTAGAAGGACTTCACTGGATATTGTCTAAGTAGGTAAGTAAGTAAGTGTTAGGACTATGGGGATTTAAAGCCAGGGCAGTCAGGACAACAAATAGTGGCTGAGCTCTCAGCATACATAGCTAGTGAAAAGCTACCTGCAGACCAGCCTGGTTCCTCCCATAAGTATATTATAGAGGAGTCAGGAATCCACATACTGCAAGCCTGATAGGGGGGCTATAATACCCCTCTTATTTCCTCTGGGACTTGTCCTAACAACATCATTTGTGTGTGTGCTCCTTAGACCTCCTCCTTGCTTCCACACTGCTCCTGCCTGGTTCATGTTGCTTCTTCCTGAGCCCAGGCTCACCACAGCCCATGCCCCACTGTTTGGGCCTCCCCGTTCTATTCTACCTCCTTCCCAAACACAGTACTGCCTCAACCTTTCGCCCAAAGACACAGACTTTGACTGACACCTGGTGTAACCTTAGCCTACTTATGCTAATTTGCAGTGTGACCGCCTATGGGCCAGTCGATCCTGACAGTTGGTAGGGATGTGTGTACAGACACAGAAGGAGCAGAAAAAGCCTGACACACTCACAGAAATGA
The DNA here is from genome assembly GCA_030014935.1 of Caiman crocodilus. Classification (NCBI taxonomy): domain Eukaryota; kingdom Metazoa; phylum Chordata; order Crocodylia; family Alligatoridae; genus Caiman; species Caiman crocodilus. The sequence goes on along the minus strand of JAGPOW010000261.1, from coordinate 49,158,118 downwards.
AATGTTTCATTCTGCCTGTACTATATTGTAAGACCAACAAGAAACATATATCCAGGTATGCATATATGCTCCACTGCCAGTGCTCACATAATACTTGGAGTGACAATACTGCACTTAACAAACCATGTATGCTCCAAATATAATGAATGTGCTGCAATTGTAAAACACAAATGCACAAACAAAATGTTAAGGTATTTCATAATTATCAAGTAATCCTGACTTCTTATAGGAGAATTAGGAAGACAGTTGTAACAAAGTGTAACCAGTTATCCCTGGATACAAGGATGATATCTGGCAGCGAGGGGAGGGAATTATTGGTGAGTTTTAAGGTGGCCGAGGAGTCCAATCCATGCTCTGCAAGTTTTTTCACAAACATGACAAGAGATGTCTTGGGAAGAGGGTGGGTGCACAACTATTGGCTAGGATGTTGTGCACTTTCTGTCCTCTGCCATTTCTCAGCTTCCTGAGCAAGGCAGTTCTCTTCGAAGTGGTCTATAGCTTGATGTATGGTACAGCACTATTGAGCTGTTACCAGCCAGCACTTCCCAGTTTGTAGGGTTGATGCCACTATTCTTAAGGTATGCTTTCAGGGTGTCCTTGTAGTGCTTCTTCTGTCCTCCGTGGGTCCTCTTACCAAAATTGAGACAAGTGTCAGCCATCTGCACTTTTCTCAAGTAGCAAGCCCAGCAGAGTTGATTCAAGATCTATGTCTCAACACTGGTTATGTTAGCTGCAGAGAGGATGCTGGCATTGGTGCAGTGGTTTTCCCATCTAATGTGAAGGATCTTCCCTAGGCGACTCTGATGGAACCATTCCAGGACCTTAAGGTGGCTTCGATATATCATCAGTGTCTCACACCAATAGAGAAATGTGGGGGTAACCACTGTTTTGTCAACCAGGATCTTAGTTTCCATCTGCAGATCTCAGTAGCAAAGATGCAATGAAGCTTTCCAAAGCTTTCCGAAGGATATACTGACACAGAGTGTACCAGATATGGGACACTCCCCAGTGGAGATTCCATCATCTTAGTGCAGAGCTGTCAAAGATATTGTCCATGAGTCTGATTCAGGCTGTGGAACCCGATTATCTGTCCTGCATTGCTGCCTTTAGATCTTGGACCAGACCCACTTGCTACATGTAGCATGCAGAGCTGGGAATGGTACACAGAACATGAGGGAAGGAGTACGGTATGTGCCGTATGTGGCATAAAGGGCCAGTTTGAATGTTGCATGGAACCAGCCTGCAGACGTGATATGGGATCAGCTCTGTGTCACATCTGGCCCATGGACCAGCTCCACTCCACTCTTTGGCACACGGGGCTTGATGAGCTGGACAGCTCTGTCTTAGTGCACTCCTCCTGAAGTATGCGTTCTTTTGATGGAATACAGAGAAAACTCTAATCTTTGAGCTGCAAAGAAAGGCTTCCCAGGATCAGCTGGAAGAACCAGTGAGAACTGGTCCTGCTGTAGCTAGAAGGGTTGGGAGCCAGCAAAAAAACAATAAAGGTATGCAAGATTAAAACACAACTGAACACTTCTTCCACGGTCAAGTTTTGTGTGTGGCTGGGATGGAAAGAAAATTCTCCTATGTCTTTATCAAGGATGCACAGCCTATCCCAGGGCCTAACTCCAACTTCAGCAAAAAATAACTATTTTATGTTATTGAACATAAAGCCCAAGGTGGCCATTTTGAATTAAACATTGATTTTACTGCTGTAAAACTAAAGTGCACTTGCTTCATTAGGGACAATATTCTGGTATAGATGAACCCATGGCAAGACCATGTTGTTAAAATAAAATTACAATAAAAACAAAATCTAATAAAGAAGGGGAGTCATTTGGATAGGCAAGACAGTCATCAGTGCACTGTCAAAGAATAATATATACCCAGCTGGCAAGTACAGCAGTACACGCTGACAATCAAATTACTCACAGCGCAGGTCCATAAACCTTGCCCAGACTTTAGAGAAAGACATTTTGTTCTCGTACACCAATACAGCCTTGTCACATTTTGCAACATCTTGGCTTACACATACACAAATAAACTGGTTTTGCATTCACTACAGCTATGCATTTTGCAGTCGCTACAGTCTTGATGAGCCATCTTCTATCCAGAGAGCACAGTATTATCCAAAGGGAAGCCAGCTAATACCAATACTGGAATTGCTGCAATACTGAGACTCATCTCATGACTGCATATCCTAGAAAACTTAACATTGGGCATTGTCTCCTGCCCTGAATCATACTTTGTCAAGGCAGATTTAACTCTGTAAGATTGATGAGTACTTTTTCTTCAGTACTTGAATTGCTCTCTCATTTCTAAAAAGATTTCTTTTCCTTGTCTCTATGACTGTATAATTCTTTACTGGGAATCTAATATACCATGAAATTCATGTTCAAACTCCCATAATTAACATGACTGAAATGAGAGAACCAATTAAGGAAACAAAAGCTCACGTGGCCTGCCTTTTTTCTTTCACTTGGAGTATTTCCGATTTGAGAAACACTGCCTACCTTTCCTTGTCTAGAGACTTATGTGCTAAAACATGCTTCTCACCCTTGATAAAGGTTATCCATTTTCCCTGTGATACCTTTTATTATTCTGTTGGCATAGCCATAAGTTATTTTTTTTTAAGGATTCTGTCAGGAGTTCATGCAGTGAGATGTATTTTGGATAATATCACCAGTGGCTCATACTTGCATGACTTTTATGTCCTCAGTTTTGCAAAAGGAGTGGAAAAAGACAGAGACTAAAACCATTTTTTTCAAGAGAGGAAAGAATTAGTAACTACTGGGCCTCAGGGCACTCGGGTACTACCAGACCCAAATGAACTGGAAATTAAGCTTCAGTTCTGCTTTTCTCTTTCCTTGCAGATCCTTTCAGAGAGAAGGCTAAAAGAATGATGGGCTTAAAAGACAGCATGCCAGGATCAGCCCAGAGGGTGGCCATGATGCCCCCCAGTGGCTGAACTACTTCTACTCCACTCTGGCTCTGCAGGGCAACCGCCCTTTTTCTGCCTTACCTTGATAGAAATTCTGGGTGCCTATACACATGATCCAACGCGTTCCAATTAGCAGCATTCTGCAGCACCTCATATTTTCAACACCCCGTGTTTCAAAATGGGAGTGGGGGCATCTTAACTAAAGCTCATTGAACCAGCTTCAGTTTAAGGACCACCACCACCATTTTGAAATGCAGGATGCTGAATATATAACATGCTGCAACGTTTTAATTACAGCGGCTCCTGAGAGACAAATAGGTTCAAGTTAAGACAACAAATAGGTTCAAATTGCTCTATACTTCATTATGACAGGAACAAAAGCAAAGGCCCAGAACCATACAGATGGGCTTTCTCCTATAAAAATGGCAGAATCCATCCTTCATAGGATAAGCTCTGTTCTCTAAACAATGAAGCAGTTGAAGGAACAGTGCAGCATCAGGCTTTGCAAGAATAGCATTTTAGTATATACTTTGTAAGTATAGCTTTGTGAGTCTGCCATATAAGTATAGCATTTTAGATCAATTTTCCTCTGGGATAGCAAGACGGACCTTGGAATGTTTGTTCTGCTCCAGGCAAACACACACAAATAGTGACTATAAGAGCCAAAGAACCTCCTACCATTTGATTTAGTATGAAGTGTTCAAATTCTAAGTGATGGGGTCAGGAAGATGAGTGGTTAAAAGATAACTAAGAACCAAGATATGCCAGGATTGTTGCCTTTTATTAAATTTCTCTTACCATTTACATAACCATGAAGGAAAAAATTGTTGTAGTTTGTACACATTTGCACAAACAAAGCATATAATGTTTATTCATTTATTTATGTATGTACATGTCCTTACTAGTTGTACTTTGTTTATTTGCATTCCTCAAGCCCTAGTAGCACTGCATCAGCCTCCAGTATAGTTGTATCTGTTTTTGCTCCCAAGAATCTAGATGTCAGTTCAAGGTCCACCAGTCTCAGATGCACTTTGATTCCTTTATTATATTTTCTATGGAGAAGAGAAACAAAGCAAAGAAGGTAAGTTTTGTTAAGCTCCATCTTCTAGGATACAGCATATCCTTAAATCTCTAGCAGTGAAGTGACCTGGACTTTCCAACAGTTGTACCTTTGTGACTTTCAACAAGTCACTCAACCGCTCTGTGCTTCAGTTTATTCATCTGTCAAATGAGGGATAAGATTTACCTATATATTTGTAAAGAGAATGTTGAGATCCTTGGACAAAAGGCACTACAAAATGCAAAGCAATATACTGCTAGCTTAAAAATCCAAATGGACACTGTAGTTCCTTTGGCAAAACATAAGGATTACTTACTGAAAAATGAATTTTTATAAAAAATTATTTACTTCAATCAGCATTTCAACATTACAGTTCACTACATTTTGTAAGTAAAAAAGTTGAAAGTTTCCTTATTTATGATTTTATAAAAACTCTTCAAATTAACTCTCTGACCAGCTTTATTTTTAAAATTATAATACTGCCAGGCCCACAAGCCCTGTTTCATAGCTGAGCAAACTTAATGGAAAATTTCCACTGTTATCAGGTGGCTTTGGATCAGATCTAGAGTCCCTGCTTACAGAATAGTGTTTTAAAGCAGTTTTATGTATGAAAAAGCAATACAAATAGATATGGTAAATGTTATAGTACACCTTGCTATGCACATTAGTGGTATCATTGTAGTAATTATGCCTCATTACATACAAACTCATGCTTTCTTTTTTAAAAAAGTATATATATATACACACACACAAGATATATTAGCAAATACATTATACTATTAAACACAACAAGTACGCTTTACATCAAGGTTTTACCTTTACATATTTAAAATAATCAATTACATATTTATAAAAAACACATAAAATATTACATACCTAAAATAACCCACTTAAATTACAGGCAGTGTGATTTGGGCAAAACATCCTCTCAGCTGTTTTGCACCTTTTAGATCTTTACAGCGTCTCCAGTCATTTTATTTGGTATAAAGAGACTGAAGCAAGGTGAGGACTTTATCATACTTGTAGGCATGTGGACAATATTCATACATTATGATGACAGAGATCAAAAGAGTCTCTAAATGAATAACTCTGGATGCTCTCTAACTTTGTCCAGTCTCCAACTGAAAAGTGCTGTATTTGGGACACTGACAAATTCAAACCCTGACAATTTTTTTGTTTTTTTCAATTAGGCAGCAAAGGTTGCAACACCTATAATTAAGGCGCTGCCATTACAAATACTTCTCATTTTAAGACCCAGTTTTCAGTTGTGTCTAATTTTGGCAAATTAACTGTTACAAGTCTTTGAAAAAGCTCAGATCACTCTTGCTCAGTAATGCCTTGTTAGGGTTTGGCGGTTATATCTTCTGAAGACTTCCTCTCCCCTACATGCACATCTCTCTTCTGTTGCTATATGTGACTGGTAACCATATAGAATCATAGACTCGTAGAACTAGAAGGGACCTGTAAGATCATCAAATCTAGTCTCCTGCCACAGGCAGGAAGTTATTGGGTTCAGATAAGTTCAACAAAGGGCCTGTCCTTTTGAACACCTCCAAAGATGGTGACTGCCAATGGCAGACTGGTGTGGGGGGAGGGTGCCACGGCCTCTGGGCACTGGCCAGGCTCTTCAGAGTTCTTATTGCGCAATGTGACTTTAAGTATTGCTACGAGAAGGGCGGGGGAGGGGGTGCAAATGCAAGCATTGGCCCCCAGACACCAGAGACCCATGGTATGTCACTGGTGACTGCACCACCTCTACTGAGAGTATGTTCCAAATTTTGCTGACCCTGCAAAGAAGTTGTTCTTCCTCATATCTAGCCAGAAATTACCTTCTATAAGCTTATGTACTTTGGTCCTCATCCTCCCTTGAGGTACCTTCCTGGCTTCCCCCCAGAGCACATGAACATGTTCCACTCCAGGGCTGAACTGAATGTTTTGTGGAACTGCTGCATGCGATTTTCAGTGCCAGATGCAATGCTGGGCACCTGAACTGAGAGCAGGGAGATTGTCTTTCCCAAGGTTTTCTATGCTGGCACCCAGACAGTAAGTGGATGAATCAAGTAAATAAAGTTCATGGGTGGAAGGACCCAACCTGGAAGGATAGAAAGTGCCAAGAGGTGGGGGAGGGATTTAGGTGGAAAGTTGAAGGAGGTGGGATTGGAGCTAATTAAGGACTAGGGAGACTGGAGCATGGGAATCAGTGGGATAGCCATGCAACCTTAACTGGTCTCTATTGTGTGAACATCTCATGATAGTCTTCAACCAGATGCTCACATGCCATCTATTCACAGGACCTCTACCCCATTCAGTGCCCAACTTGGATAATGATCAATTAATGGAACAGCTATTCAAGGTTTGGTTTTATCCTTAACATTCACAGCATGACCTAAGGCCTATTTACTGCAAGAATTCAAACCCTGCTCTGAAAACGGAACTATTAATTTCATCAAGGACTTCTCTATGATGTTCATCACTGTCACATCTGGGGGGTTTATAAATGTTAATCCATTTATCTTTCCCAAACCTCCTTTTAGATCACAGGGTATTGAAGTCACAGAGGGGGTCTAAAGTGGAGACATTAACGTTCAAAATGTCTACCAACTTTGGATGACCAATTTGAAATGCCTGTTACCTAGTATTAGTTGCCCTTTATTTACTCCGAGTAGTCTCTCTGACTTCTGTTGCAGCTGTGTGTATTCAGTCACTCTTCCAGGCAGACCCCATGTGTTTCACACTGGGCACTCAGAAAATAAACAACACCCATCTGAAGAGTCAGGTGTGTGCAACCTGCCAAGTATCACACAGGGGTTCTGAGATGTTTAAGATAAAACCCATTTCTCCTGGCCAGCATTCAATTGTTTGAAGTAGGTCATCTCTCCTCTGGTAGTTACCTGCTTCACTTGTTGAACACAACTTCTATAACAAATGCGGCTGACACTCTAGAGCAAGGGGCAGCAACCCGCAGCACGTGGGCCGAGAATGGTATGCAAGGCCTTTTTGTTCAGCTTACCATGTCCAGCCCTGCCTCTGGGTAGTTGCTACCAGCAACAGAGCCTGGGCTGCTCCCAGCAGGACTTGCAGCATCCCAGCTGCCTGCTGGGAGAAGCCCGGGCTCCTGGCTGGCAGCAGCTAACCAGAGCCGGCTGCAGCCAGGAGGCTGCAAACAGCTGCGCTGGGCTCCACAGCCCAGGCATCAGCTCCGTACCAGCACGTGCACATGCACCTCAGAGCAGGCAGTGGGAAAAGGGCATGAGGCAATGCAGCCCAGTCTCTCCCCCGCTCCTGGCACAGAGGTGATGGCAGAGCTCCGGAGCCCGGCGTGGCTGTTTGTAGCCAGCCCAGGCTCTGGGCAGTTGCAGCAAGCAGTGAGCAGGCAGCAAATAGCTGCACCAGGATCCAGAGCCCCAGCATCAGCTCTGTGCTGGCAGTGACTGCATGTGCACCTCTGGGCAGACAGCAGGGCAGTGCAGCCCACCCTGAGGTGCCCATGGAGTCACCACCAGCACAGAAATGATGCCAGGGCTCTGGAGCTGAGCACAGCTGTTTGGAACTTCTCGGCTGCAGCTGGCCTTAGCCCTGGGTAGCTGCTGCCATCCAGGAGCCTGGGCTGCTCGCAGCAGGCAGCTGGGATACTGCAAACCCTGCTGAGAGCAGCCCAGGCTCCAGCACTACCCAGAGCCAGGGCAGCTGCTGACAGCCACAGAGCCTGGACTGGGGGGCAGGGGCTTTGGGTGGGGGGCACAGGGCAGCAGGGCTGGGGGACAGCGGCTTTGGGTGGGGGGGGGCAAGGGGCACAAGCAGGGCATCCTGCCATGTATCCCTTGCCCTCATTTTGTTTTTCTGGCATGCTGGCACTCCAGTACCTTCTAAGGTAAGCATTGTGGGGGTTTTCGGTACTCTGGACAAAAAACGTCATCTACCCCTGTTCTAGACACAGTGGTCTTGGTGACGGCACAACCCCAATTTATTCCATAATTCTTGTGAACTGAATAAGGCATGGGTCTAGCAGAAAAAAGTAGCATGTTATCATACAAGTAAAGACTATATCATCAGTGCACACAAACAAGCAAATGTAGTAAGGGTACCTGGGCCCCATTTATTTTTGCATTTCCTAACTTTTCAGGGCTTGTTTTTGCAACCTTAAGATTATTTTGTTCTTTTTTGCACGTAATATTAAATCTTCATTTTAATTAGATGTTGCTAATCAATTCAGAACTAAAAGGAAGAAGAAACGTAGAGAGAGGATTTCTTGGCTAGGGGACTAACTGAAAACGAATGAAAATCTGAGTGAATGCAATCAGTAACAGCATGACTTTCACAGGGATCTGTTCATGGAGACCTCTGCACCCATGCAAAATGCAATGCTCCAGTAGTAAGGTGTAGGGAGTGCACCCCCCTGTCAGGCTCTGCTCCCTGTTTAGGTGACAGCCGGGGGGCAGGTGTGAGCACCAGTGCCCACCCTGCAAGTGCTGGCTGGGGAGCAGGGCCACCAACAAAAGCAGCCGCACCACTTCAGAAAGTGCTCGCTGACTGATGTTTGGGGGGAGGGCACATGTCCCCTTCCCTCCCCCACCACAACTCAAGAGGGATTGGGGTCTATGCTGGAAGGAAATTTCTAAAGAGAACTATTTTCTTCTATCAAAAATGCTTTGCTGTATCATCTGGTATCATGTACACCACTATCTGCAGGACTAATATATCATTAAAGGGGAGGACAACACATCACTAGATCACTGGTGACATTGCTATTATCTGTTCAAAAATATATAACGCTGGCTACTCAAGAAACTTAACATTTATTTAACTATGGCTTACATTTTCAGTTCTAGGCCTCGGGCAAGGAAGCTTTTTCTTTTATTCCATCTTCCAAAGACTTAGTATCATCTGCAGTTTTTATTATGTATAATTAAAAAGAAAACCTACAACTGTTAGAATGACACATTCTGCCTACAGGCCTGGGCTTTATTCTTTTATTATAAATCAGTGGGAGCTCCTGCCTGCTTTTTCAACACGTTTCAAAATCAGGTCCTGAGAGGCTTGAGGTGGGCACCCAAAATTAGTGGATAGTTTTAAGGATACTGAACTCCTTTGTAAAGGCTGTTCGAGAAGTACTGATGAAGTGGGGACAGGAGGAGGGAATAAATCATCAGATTTGTGTAGTGACCACCACAGTTTCAGGGCCTCTCCTACCATCCAGCTGCATATCATAACCTGGGGGCTTGAACTGGATCTTACTCATAGGAGACCCTTGTAAATAAGTCCTGGCCTCAACATCACCCTAATCAGATGTTACAATGTAGTAGAGGAGAACAACATGAACACTTGGGGCTCCCTCGGTTTGCTGAGACACGTCTACCATTCCCATAGGAATGGAATTCCTGCTGCTGCCAGACACTCCAAAAATCACTCTTATCACAAAATGAATTACAATAAACCAAAGTAGGTTTACTCTATGAGACAGAAAAACAAAAGGAAAAAGCTAATTAGATTTAGAGACAGATATACATAAACAGATTTGCCTTCTCTGTTTCAAACAGCTAATAACCCACTGACCTCCTGTGGTGATCTTCACAACCTCCCCCATTCTGGGTCCCCTGCTGTAGCCTAAGATCCACGTATCCCCCCTGACAACTGGATATTATATACTATTTTGTGAATTTGGACCACACACACAGTATTTATTCTTTACAGAAAGTTTATATGAAAAACTGAATAATCAGAACACCTTTAATACCGGTAGTCAGCTAGTGTCACTTAGCATCAAGACTTATTTTCACTCTTCCAACCCAAGCAGCTAATTACTAGATTAGATAAAAAAGATCTTTCTTTTTTTAAAGTAAAATTAAGATAATCTAACTGCCTCAAGTCAGATGAGTATAATAAATGTTTCTTAAAAAGCACAGCTGCAAATCTTGAACCTTTCAAGGGCTCATGTGAAATAAAATTAATTTACTAACAGTAGTGGTGCATAAACTATTCACTGTGAAATTCAAAATGCAGGGGAATAGACAGTTTTAGTCCAGGTTGTGAATTTGAAACCTGTCCTCCTGTTGTATTTTAGCACTAAAACATGCCTATTTTGAAGTACAATTTGTTTCACTTTGAAGAATGGAAAATGTTTTCAGTTGCACAGCTGGGTTACCATCTTCAAGAAATTTTACTTACACACATCATTTCAAGGGTATAAAATGGGAAAAACAAAGGGGGACAGGGATCAGGGCTGTCCCTGCCGCCAATAATGCCACCAGCATCTACAGATGCTCGCCAGCCCTCTTCCCACTGCCAACACCAACTTCTGTGGGTGCCCCTCCAGACTTAGGAGGCACCAGTTACCCATGACATGTGGTAAACTATTTCAACCATGTCAGGGGTAAAGGACACAGGCACAGGCACACACACGCTCTGCCTCCCCCACTGGAAAATGTTGTCAACCCCCAGCCCACAATGTAAGTGGGGAGAGACAGACTGTTGCCCTGGGTAATAAAACTTACTACTAGCAGATGTCTGGTAAATGTTAAACCCCACCAATACATACATATGCACATCAATAAATTACTGATGATCCATCCACCAAAATCTGTCTAGAGGACAGTCTTGCAAATTTCACACTCGCAGATAACATCCTTCAATATGATATTAAACCAAGCAAAGCTTAGCAGGGCTGGTGCCTTGGTACCTGATAAATCAGGGAGAGAAATGCTAAAAACTACACGTTTGTACCTGAAAGCTACCATATTACATTTATAATGCAATACTTCCTCTGGTTAGCTTATTCCCATAACCAAGCGACACCTAGCTACCATACTGATGTGTTTTATGTTCTTGTATACACAGGTGGCCTGATCAACACAATAATACCATAAAAAGTGTTACAAGCACAGACTTGCTCTGCACAGAGCATCTCAGCTCTGACAGTTATGAAGGAAATTTAATTTATCATAATCTTAAACACGTATATTTTAATCTCCCATTGTAGGATTATAAACAAGACTATTTGCTCATGAGGTTTGCAAGGAACATGTCCCAAGTTTTCAGACATGACTTTGGCAGACAAGGTTCTCTGGGTGAATCTGATATCTTTTATTAGTGGTACATTCATACACAAACCACTATTTACCTGCTACATTCATCCCCCTTTTCTCTTCCTTCCCCCCACCCAGCCTATTTCTCACCCACTGACTCCTCAATTTACATTGTCACTGACTTCCTGTCTTGCTGCAGCCCAGCCCAGCCTCTGGCTTCTTTACTATTCATTCCATCCAGGAAGAGCACACACCGACTGCAGAGGCTTCCTCAGCCTGACAAAGGGTTTTTAAACCCGAATGCTAAGAATTTTTTTCCCAATTATTTTAGTTGGTCTAATAAAAGATATCAGAATCACCCAAAGAACCTTATCTGCCTAAGTTCTTAGACCAACAGCAGCTACAACCTACACCCCAGACATGACTTTAACACATATTTGTAATGAAAAAGCAAAGCAATTATATTTTGGTGAAAGTATTATAAACCTTAGGTGCTGCTTCTGTAATATGAACACAAATTTCAGATACTTTAATCACACTTAATCCAATTATTAAAGAAAGTTCTCCACCGTCACAGCACACCTGCTTACAAAGGTTTCCTGAAGAATACCACATTGAAGCAGCTGACATGACTGCCAATTTGTGTGGGTATAAACATTTGCTTTGTGACAGATGTTCCCTACAGCTAGACAACTTTAGGATAAAAGATCAATGGAAAATGTGGAGAAAGCGGAAACATGAACACTACATGCAGTGGTTTCCCATCAGACAAGTTTAGCAGCCCAGGCAAATGATAGGTTGCTGCAAGCATGGTAATCATACATAAAGCCCATCATTCCACCTAAGGCACCGAAGTATTAAATCCTTAAAACAACTGAGGCTCTCCTATGCTTCAAGCAGAAGCTTAACTAGGATCCAGAAACAAAGCAGGTATTTTGTTATTTTCAGAAACGGAACTGCCATCCTAGAAGATACAAGATACCAATGAAAAGGAAAAAGGCTGGACCAACTTCATTTCTGGAAGGGTTTGCTTTCTTCTTCAGTGAGGTCAGTGGCACTATTCCAACGTGTTCTACATCATGACAAATTCTGGCCAAGATGGAAGAGAGTGATGAGTCTTCCTCCCAAACCTGCAAGCAGACTTGTGTTTGTAAAGCAGGGGGTCAAAGACATGGCCCATAGAACCTTATTATTTTGCCCATGGTGCCACCTGTGGGTCTTAGACAGGCGCCAGGTACTGCATACGGCACATGCTAGCTGCAGCGCCAACTGCTGCTTGTGATGCGTGCAGCCAGTCTAGTGCATGCTCCATGTGAGACATAGGGCTGGTCTATGTCATTTGCTGCATGCCACACCCATACTGGACTGACCCTGTGTGCTGAATCCAGGGCTGGGCCAGACTAGGCCCACAAACAGGCCCTGCATGCTAGACCTAGCATGCCTGGTTGTTCCAGTGTGGACACTGCATGCAGTGCGTAACCCAGACTGGTGCCATGCATAGGACACAGTATGCAGGACAGGCTAGTGTGTGCTTCATGAGGCCTGCAGGGCCAACGCAGGACATGCACTAGGTTCCAGTATATGGGTCCAGTTTGTGGCCTGATTTCACCTATGGACCAGCCTCATATCCATCATCTAAACTGTGAGGTCAGATGAGTTTGATGCTCCTGTTATAAAGTAATGAAGTCTTTCCAGTTTCCTTTATCAGGTGAGACTATTAAAACTAGCTTGCAGTGAACAACTGGTAGCACAGCTTGGTTCCTAGTTAAAGTGATGGCACAGAGTTCTTTTCAACATGTTTAAAAAGATAGGAGGAGAAAAGAAGAGTATGACCACTTTGAAACTATGTACTGAGCATGGTTACTAAATGTACCCTGTTCAGGTAGGTCCAGTCAGGGCCTGAGTAATTTGACTCTCATACTATGTCTTGTACTTGAGCTTTATGTCTAACACCATTTTCAGTAAAGACTGTTTCTGATATCAAGACAAGGAAGCTTGCCAGCTTCCAACACTGAAAAAAAATGTTCAAATTCTTATCTAAAGGTTTCCTCTGGATAGGGTAGGTCACGGCTGCTCAGCTGGCAGCCTGCAGACTGCAACCAGCCTGCAGGGGGTTAAAATGCAGTCCCTGGGCTCCTGCCTGGCTGATGCTCACCCCAACACTCTTCCTACTGTGGCAGCTGAGCTCTCCAGGCTCTCCCTCCCTCCCACCCTCCTCTGGCTTCTGCTTCCTGCCCCTGCTCCTGGGAACAAGGTGGAGCTGGGCAGCAGGAGAGCAGTGTGTGCATAGCAGGGGGAAATCCAGGCTGCCCAGGCAGCAAGTGGGAGCCAGTTTGCTATGCTATGTACATGGCCAAGAGGGAAGCTGCACTGCTTGTGTAGTGGAAGGGACCAGGCTGCTTGTGCTGCCTGCACAGTGGCAGGATGGGGAGCTGGGCTGCTTGGGCTCTTGCGGGGCTGGGGGAAGCTGGGCTGTTCATAGGATGCCTGGACAGTTTAGAGGGAGTGGGGAAGCAGGGGTGCTTGCAGCACTGGGTCCAGGCTGGCAAGGTGTGGAGGAGAGCACGAGCTGCTTACATGTGATGGGGGAGAGCTGGACTGCTCACACCACTGGAGGAGAGGAGGGTACTTATGGGGTATGTAGCCTTGGGTCTATAGCCTGTAAGGTGTACAGCCCTCTCCACCCCACCCCGCACTGTCCAGAAGTTGGACAGCCCTGGGGGAAGTCACCTAAAAAGCAAATAATTGTGAGAGAAAACAACATGGAAAAACAAGAAAGCTACGCATGAAACTGTTAGTGACCCTGAAAATGCAGTGTTTACTACCCAGTAAAGTACTACCAACTTAATATATTCACAGGTAGTGATTTTTTTGAGAATGATACCAGATATTCTACTCATTCTGTAAACCAGAGCAGGGATGGGCAACCTTTTTGCAGCTGTAGGCTGGAATGACCCACTCCTGGGTCAGAGATAAACTGGAGCTAGCACCCATCCACAGGCAGTGCTTGTCCCCCGCAGGGGCATGGAGAGAGCACCTGTAGCCAAAACCTCCTAAACCCCACATCTACAGACCAGATCAATTGTCCCACAGGCTGGATCTGACCTGCAGACTATAGGTTGTTGATTCTTGAACAAGAGTATAACAACTACATTGTTTATATTCAACTGTTCACTGTTTAAGAACTAACTGCAATCCTAAAAAGACTTTCCACAAATCTATTACCTATTAAAATCATTTTAACAATTATTAGCTTAAGTTAGAACAATATATTGATGTTAAATTTTTGGACAGCATTTTATTTCTACCAAGATAATGACCTCTGTAGCTGTAGAAATGATGCCATTTTATAATGACTATGAAATTTCCAAATTTTTCAAAAAATTGACCTGTAAAAATCACACCTACAAAGTCATTTTTCTACACTATAGACATGTAATGCTGCCATTTCAAAATACAACATGTTAGATATGCATATTAAATATGAAAACATCCTGTTCTGTTTGGTGTCTGGGGTTCTTTTCTGTTTAAGTTCCTTCTTTGAAATTAAACAAATGCTAAATTAATTCAGTCTTGATCTTTCCTGCCTGCTCCCTATAACTGCTCACTCCCACACAATATATGATGCACCAAGCCAATGAGCTGGCTTGTCTAAAGTAGATGGGAAAGTAATGATTAAGTCTGGCTTTGCATTTCTGTATTAACAACAACATGATTTAAGGAATTTCCTTTGGAAATGGTTGGGTTTTTGGAGTTTGTTTTTGGGTTTTGTGTTTGTTTTACATTCTTTCTGTACACTTTCCTTATAATGTCTACCGCCGCATTCTAATGATGGTTATTACAGACTTTATAAAGGAGATCTTCTCTGGCTAAGTCTCTGCTTTAATATATTAAGTAATATATAGCACATTAAAGACAATGCTAGGACTGAACCTCAGGGCTCATACTGAATGCTGCAAGAAATTTTGACTTGCTAGGCAAATTATTGCATAACTGCAATGATGTCGCAGCATTTTCAAACTGTCTTTGAAGTTATTAATCAACTGTGTTTTTGCTCCATCACTTTAATACACTGCAGTTTAAAATTTTCAGTAGCTTTTTCCATTTACTATTCTGATGTGGAAGATATCACATTTGTAAACTTAAAAAGTATAAAAATATAAAAGAGAATGGTCTTTTATGAAACTTAAAAGCCAACTGCCTCCACAACATTTCTTTGATATTCTTTGAATTCACCAGTACGTATTTGAATTTTCTTGTAACTCCTACCACAACAGCTCCTTACTAAGAGGATGCCTATACTGCACACTGTAAATGAACTAGCCTGCAGCCCTGAAGCAGCCTGTTTAAGGAAGAACAATGTTCCCTAATAGGCTAATTTACTGTACTTCCAAGGGAGTCATATGATGTTAATAGCTCAGTTATGAGTCATGCTACAGCTCCTGTGCTCAAGCAGAAAACAGAAGCTGTGGGGATATCATAAAAAGTCATACTGGGATAGCATTGAATTGGTCAGACCTACCTCATTTTGACAGAGACAGCTTGTTATGGACTGGCTCAGATGCAGGAGACAGTACAACCACAACTGCTCTTCGGTAACTGATCATTAGCAGGTTGGCTTCTCGAGTGTTTGTCACCAGTGCCTAGTTTTGAGTAACTAAATTATACCAAGGCTGATCAAGTGCCCAGGATGTGAGATCTGCATTCAACATATTTGGAGTTCTCCTCCAGCCACACTCCAGACCCATCACAGAAGAGTTCTAATTGTGATATACCTACACCACATGAGGATGTACATGAGGCAATTAATAATTCAGAAGAACACAATAATTAGTAGACTCTTGTAACCAAGAGTCCTTAAAGAGATGGCTGAAGAGATCTCTAGCACACTGAGGTTGTTAATAAATATTGGAATATAAGGGAAATTCCAGAAGCCTGGAACAGCACAGGTTGTGCTGTGTGTTGGACACAGAAGACTGAATGATGCATATAATTTGCGACAGTTAGTTTCACTTTAATCCCACACAATGGAAAAGTGAGCATGGGATTCTATAAGGAAAGAATTAAAGACAGAAACATAATTAATTCCAGTCAATATGGCCTTACAGAAAGTAGATTTTGGCCAACCCCCTCCCCATTTAATTGTTCAATGAGATTACAATTTTGATTGATGCAGGTAACTAACAATGAAAATTTAATATACTTTAACTTACTACTGCATAACATGCTGTTTAAAAATGATCACTAAACCATATCAGCAGAACATTAAACATCTTAAGAACTGGCTGACAGAAATCAAAAAGTAAAAGGAAAGCATCAAACGGAGGTATTTTTGGGTTCCTACAAGGAACCCAATACTATTCAGTGAAATTAATGATCTAAAAGTAGTATGAAATCACTGCTGACAAAATATACAGATGACACAAATGCTTGCAGAGTGGAATATATTGATGAGGACATGGTTGTTATAACAAAGTGGAGCAATCTGGATTACTTGGTAATCTGGGCCTACTGAAATAAAATATAATACTATACACCTAGGATCAAGGAAACCCAACCTACAGAATGAGGAACTGGATCCTGGGAAGTAATTGCCTGGAAAAGGGTTTAAGGGTCAAAGTGGATGGGCATCACACTGGGAGCTCATGTTGAATGTGTTAGTTCTTTTTGTCACATTCCTCAGATGTGCAAGCAGGAGATCAGTGACTGGCTGCTAGGAGGTGATATAACATATTAAAATGCAGGATGAAAACCTGGAGAGGGTGCAGAATGATGCAATACAAGAAAATGTTTTGAGAACTGGAGAAAACTGGAAAAGTCCAACTTAAGAAGTTTATTTTAAAAAGCTGAAAGATGAATTAGTTACTGTACACAAGCATCTACACAAGGAGAAAATACTGAATATTAAAAAGCCATCTAATCTATCAAAAAAAGGCACAATAAAAACTAAGGATGGGAAACTGAAGACAGACAAATGTGAAGTAGAAATAAAGTATGTATTTCTTCCAGTTGTACCCATTAAACATCAGGACAGACAAACCACCAAAAAAACCAAGGAAGTCTTTTACTCTTGAAGCCTTCATATCAAGACTGAAAGCCTTTCTGGAAGACATGTGTTATGCTGAATACACCTTTTTCAACCTGACATGGGTAAACTCAGGGAACAGTTGTCTGCGATGTATACAACAGATCAGGGTGGGTGATCTAAAAGCTCCTCTCTGGCTTGAATTTACTAAGTATATTGCTATCACAGTTAACTAGCCCAAAAAGAAGAGAACTCCAAACAAGATCTGCAAGACACCCCTGTTCTCAGCTGTACTCTGCAAAAAATTTTCTAAGGTGACACTAGACACTACATCAGAAAAAAATTGGAATACTTTTCTTGCGACTTTGCCCAAGTAAAGTGGCCCATTACTACTTCATCTGTACTTGCTTTATTTTGTCTCTCCCAAGGCAAATATCTTTCTGTGCTGTATTTTAGTGTTCCTGGCATCTGTTTAATAAGTACCCCCAGGAATTTTGTTTCATATATCACAATGCATGTGTCAAAAGCCTCTTTTCTTAAGAAGGAACATGTTTTTCAGAATAAAAAGTATTAGTCCATCTTACAGTCTAACAACTATTTAGTTTACTGCATTAAACCTACATTCAATCTTCAGCATACTGCTCACATTCATTGCCCAAATAGTATGTACTGTATTTTCAAACTGTGAATAGTCACCCCTGAGTTCAGGGGAAGCTGAGATAGGATTTAGCCCTAAGAACTATTTTATTTCTTCCAAAAGACCACTTCTAAAAAAGATACTTGTTTTGAAATCCACAGGTAAAGAGCTAAGGGTGAGGTGGAAAGGGACATTCTATGGGATTTGAAGATCTGTGGACTCTCAGAGCCAGTAAAATTGTCACTACCTCCAAACAACTTCTAATAATATCTACTGAGCGTTCTGATAAATCCTGTCCAAACTTAAACACATTGCTCAAGTACTGGCATCCTTATTCCAAGTGACTTGAAGTTCTGCATCCTTATGCTGCTACAAGTTAGATTACTGTCAATTGATTTTAAAAAGGAATAAACTAATAAACATTAGTAAATAACCAAAATGTTTTTGTTTTCAGTGTCTGTAGATAAAACTAATGTATACACTTCCTTATGACCATCTCTTATGATTTTAGAAGCGATTTAGACAAACAGCAATGACATAATGGCTTATTAGGTTCTGCAATCATGGTATTGCCATCTATCAACTCATTTTCTGAAATGGCAAAAACAAAAAACTAAAAAACCAAAATAAGCCCCATATTCCAATATTTATTTAAATCCTAGTTACACATGTGGCTCTTAATGAAGAAAAAGTAATTCTAGAGAGAGATCCATATTATTTAATAACATCCTAAAGGATTTTGCTGGCTTTTACTTTAAACAAATTCAGTCTTTCAGCCCATGTGCCACACACTATCCTACAGTGATACTTACAAAGACAGAAAAAAGTAATTGTTTTTGATTCCTGTGTAAGAATCAGTTTATATGGCAAAAGACACTTGCTGAAACTTTTTAAAGAATCCTTCTTTCTTCTTAAATTTTATATAACTTAAGACACACTTCATATAAGATCAAACATTAATGCTTTAACCTTTTCTTCATGGCACAATTCACAAAGATTTGACAAATGAAACCTGATAAAGGTAACTCCTGTCATCAAAGAAGTTGTATTAGGTATGGTCATGTCATAATACAACAATTTATGCCAGGCACCTTCTCAGGGTATAAAGTAAAATTTATTAACTTGAGAGGAAACATCATTTCAGAAGAACTGTGGTTATGGTTATGAAAATCAAGGTCTTTAGCCCAGATTCTAGCATTTCTCTGCTGATTACATTTCTGAAGAATAAATTACAAAGTACGGCAACTGAAATTAGAAAAAATGTTTCATAGAAAAAGATTTAGGACCTAAGCACTATATAGGCAACAATGCCAGAATATTTATCCTTACTAGAAGGTCAAAAGAAGTCACAAGAAGATTTTACAGTTATATGGAAGATCAAAATACAGAGGGTGAAGAATATTCAGTTTCACTGAACAGGATTTTTAAGAAGTTAATAAGTCAGTAAGCCTTCATGTTCTGTGGCACTGGAAACCAAGCGAACCCTGAGAAAATGAAGCAGAATTGACAGGGCAATCTCCCCCACAAGGCAAGTGCATTTCCCATGATATATCTGGGAATTAGACGAATACACTTTTTCTCAGAAAACTGTTAGTTTGAAAATCTGAAATGCAGCATTAATTGCCACTCCCTTGCTGCCAAATTTCCAGACCCAGGGACCAGATAGAGTGGCCCTGTGCACTAGACTGAGTGCACAGGTTTGACTGGTCTGGTGCAGGTCCTGATTCTAGTGTACAGGTTCCAACCCTGGCACATGAGGCCTGATCTGGCCTGAAGAGTGGCCCCGACACCACTCATCCATTCCCTGGGCCCAATAAGTTGAGTACTTTGTAACCTAACCCTCTTCGTAGACAGCACTAGAGAGAAATGGGACACACTATGCTCACTGGATTTTACAAATAACCTCTAACAGCTGAGGAATGACAAGATGCCATTCTACTGGATTCCATTTCAAATTCTGAAGGGAAGCATGCTCCAGTGAGCAGACTTTTCTGCATCTCAGCAGCTTGTCAGACAAGCCTCCCTTCAGTCTATCCCTGCTCCCCTTCACTGGGGGCATCTACACAAGACACCATAATGCGCAGTAGCCTATTCTACTGTGCATTAGTGCATCATGGGAAAAACAGGTTAATGCACAGTAGAATTAGTCTACATTAAGAATCACAAAAAAAATTGCCTTTGCTACTATGCATTAGTGTAGGTTAATACACCTTATGTAGTACCTCATATTAGAGCTACTAAATGCACTGTTGAAAAGGTGCATTAATGAACGTGTAGATGTGCCCACTGATTCCTAAATACACACTCCACTCCTTGCTCAGCCAGCACCAGTCTCCCCTTGGCTTCTTATCCAACCTCAGTGTTTGCCACATAGCCAACGGGGTCCAAGTCCCATCCTTGTTCTTTCAGTTGTTCCCTTTCTCCTTGCCTAGCCACTTCCAGTCTCCCCCACAGCTCCCAATCCCTTTCTCTTTGTACAACCAGTCCCAATCTTGCCAGATTCCTTGTCACAATCGATTCCCTTTCCTGCTCTGACCATGGAATGCTAATCAGACAGCTTCTTCCTTCGTGCCATCTTGGTACCTGTAGGGAAGAGAGATGCTGAGAACTCGGAAGAAACAGGCTTCCTACTCAGTTCAGGTACTTGACTCCAACTTAGCCTGAACCAGCTGGAAGCAGCCCTTTCATGAGAAGTTCTTAATATCCACAGCCCTGAGCTACTGTATGCTCAGTCATCACATAGGGATGATGGGAGCGTAACCTGAACAGTCATGAAGGAGCTACAAAGAAATGGAAGTATTCTCAGTTACTCTGTGGGAACTGTAAGAGGCTAGACCAAGCTCAGTAAGGAAAGAATCTTCAGATATTTTAGCTCCTGAGCTCTGAGCATGTCTAAGCTGCAATTAAAGTTTCATAAAGTTAAAAGTAGCTGAATAATGGGGAATATTAGGTAGCTTTAATTATAGACAATGCTATAAGTTTGCCTAAAATATTTTTGGGGTGGCTATTTTCTGGGTAAACTGCAAAAACAAATATTGGGTCATGGTCTTTGCCCTCTAAACATTTTCAGCTCAAAATACTTGACAGTGTTCCTTTAAACAGACTGTACCAAGAACAAATCTCAGCTACTTAACATTATGAATGCACAATAAAGAACTAGTACAGAACAGATTTTATGATGAAAAAAGAGGTCATCGTGCCCTTGTAAAAGGGACATTTTTCAGATTTTGTCAGGAACATTTAATTGTAACGAACTAGCTCTTAAATTAGCCCATTCAGATGACTTTGCTGGTTAACAAATGTCCTTTTCTGAGCAAACATGGAATTCTTACAAGGGATGGCACCTTGAAAATGGAAATGGTTTGGTACTGTCATTCATGGCCATGTTGCACAGAACACTTACTATGTGTTGTACACTTAAAACCTGAGAGTCCATGCTTCAAGCAGTAAAACACATGCTTGTAGTGAACTTAAGGCTTTTCGCATGTGGATTTCTCCAGATCACACAGAAACACACAACTGGAGGCTTTTATGTAGGCACATCTGAGCACAAGAAGAGAGATGGCAAAGGGGACAAAGCCCTGAGGGATGGGGGTAGGTGTAGAAAAGACCATTGCTTCATGCTACCCCATCTCCCTGCTCCAAAGGGCACTGTTGGTATAGCTGGTGGCAGTCCTGTGTGCATCTCTCTAGGGACTATGCATAGATGGGTCCAGCACCAAGAAACACTGTCATCATTCTGGTCCTGTCATGGTAGCTGTCTCTGTCACCCTAGGGATACCATGCACAGCTGATCTGAGTAGCAGTGAAAGCCACCCAAATTGTAGGAGTCTATTACAGACCTCCCAACCAAGAGGAAGAGCTAGATCATGAATTCAGTAGGGAACTGGCTGAGGTTGCATGCTCCTGATGCATAATCATCATCACAGGTGACTTGACATCTTGACATGTTGTAGGAAGAGCACACAGCTAAACTCGACCGGTCTCATAGCTTCCTCATTTGCAATGATGAATTCTACCTAATGCAAGAGGTCTATGGGCTGACTAGGGGAGAGGCACTGCTGGATCTGGTTCTGGCCGAAGGGGATGATCTGGTGAGCGATCTGAGGATCAAAGGGAAGCTTGGTGACAGTAACCATGAGCTGATCACTTTTTCTGTCCAATGCAGGGCAGGCAAATCTCTCAGTAAAACAGAAATCTTCAACTTTGGGAAAGCTGTCTTTCACAAACTCAGGAGACTGGTCGGTCAGGCACTAAGAGACCACGGCCCCTTAGAAAGGGGAGTCTATGAGGAATGGTTGTTTCTTAAGAACACAATCCTCGAAGCACAAGGAAAGTCCATTCCATCCCACAGGAAATGCAGTCAGTGGGCTAGGGAATCCCCTTGGCTCAATAGGGAACTTTTCACTCTCCTGAAACTAAAAAGAAAAGCCTACACCAGACTGAAAACAGGACTCATCACCAAGGATGACTACACAGCACTAGTCCGCACCTGTAGAAAGTGGACCAGAAAAGCCAAGGCAGAAACCAAACTCAGGCTAGACATGGGAATCAAGAACAACAAGAAGTTATTCTTCAGATATGTGGGAAGTCAGAGAAAGAACAAAGGCAACATTGGACCCCTGCTAAATCAAATGGGGCAGCTGACATCTGACGCTCAGGAAAAGGCCAATTTTAATTATTACTTTGCATCAGTCTTCCACCTGCCCAAGGAGGTCCACCTTTTGAACAGGACGCAAAGCATCCGTGGAGCGGGAGATGGTCCCCTAATTGACATAAATCAAGTGAGGGAACACTTTGAAAGGCTCGACATCCATAAATCTGCAGGCCCAGATGGAATGCACCCAAGAGTCCTGAAGGACCTGGTGGACATCATAGCACACCCTATAACGAACACATTTGAGAACTCGTGGCACTCAGAAGAGGTACTGGAAGACTGGAAAAGAGCCAACGTGGTCCCAAACTTCAGGAATGAAGGAAAAAAGATCCAGGGAATTACAGACCAATCAGTCTGACATCCATCCTTGGAAAGATTGTGGAGAAAATCATCAAAGGTTTCATCAGCAACAGGCTAACAGAAGACAACTTTCTGAGTGCCAGCCAACATGGCTTTGTTACTAGAAGGTCTTTCCTGACCAACTCATCTTCTATGACCAGGTGATGCATTGCCTGGACAAGGGACACAAGATTGATTTCATATATCTGGATTTCAAGAAAGCCTTTCACTTGGTTTCCCATGATGTCCTCATAGGTAAGCTTGGGAACTGTGGCCTTGATCATCTGTCACAGAGCACTGAGGTGCCCTGCTCCTAAAGAGGGGAAACTGTTAGGGAAAGAGCCCTAGCAGTCAATAAGGAGCCCAGCTGTTGGTTGCCAGGGCAACTGGAGTCAGCAAGCAACCCATACCTGGCAGCGGTCAGGTGACTGTAAGGGGCAGGGCCTGGCCCTTATAAACCCTAGGAGCTGAGGCCAGGGTTCCCTGCCAGCAGCCCAGGAGAAAGGAGCTCTCTGCTGTGGAAGAGAAGAGAAGCCTGATGAAGGAACAGCATTTGACACTGCTGTGGGATGAAGAACCCCAGTAGGCTTGAGCGTGATTACAGCCGGGTGGCTTCAGTTTAAGTTATAGCTGAAGGGCTTGCATTTGTGTTGCTGTTTATCACCAGTGGTTTGGGTGAGGCCATTAGGGGTTGGAAGAGGCCTCAGAGGGGTCTCACAGTAGTGTGGGAACCCCAGCTCCAGTAAGGGCACAGCATTCAGGGTGCACAGACCCTGACCTGAGAGAAGGGCAGCTAAGAAGCCCCAGTGCGGGCATGGTGAGCCCCAGAAAAGGGGACAGCACTACTGAGAAGGCCCCAGAGAGGGGAGCACAGAAAGAGAGACAGGGCTGCAGAGAGCCCAAGTGCCAGAGAGGGCACAGAGACAGAAAGAGACCGAACAACGTCTATTCCAGCTGCGAGGCTTGGGGCGTGGTAAAAGGGGTGGCTGGAGCCACGCATAGACCCCAAGGCTAGGGTGCCCTAGAAGCACCCATTGTAGAGCAGGACCCACGAGGGTTCCGGGAAACCACAGGGTCTTAGGATCCATTGAGAATTGACCAAGAGGGCGTAAAGGCAGTCTCCCTAATATACTGGAACAAAGACGTGGCAGGTGAGATTCTGAGGGTGCCCTTGGGCCAACCTGGCACAGAAAAGGGGCTTTGAGGAGATCACAGCCCTCCTGCAGGACCCTGCCGTGATACCATCTCACAGTCCAATGGCTGGGGAACTGGCTCTGGGATCAGACCCAAAGAGTATTAGTTGATGGGAGTAAATCAACATGGTGCAAGGCAACCAGTGGTGTTCCTCAGGGCTCAGTACTCGGCCCAGTACTCTTCAACATCTTCATTTTGATCTGGATTTGGGCGTCAGATGCAGACTGCCAAAGTTTGCGGATGACACTAAACTATGGGAGAAAGGCAGTCACACTGGAGGACAGGTTGGGGATACAGGCTGACCTGGACAGGCTCATAAGGTGGGCAGACCAGAACCTTATGGCATTCAATGTAGAGAAGTGCATGGTGCTCCACCTTGGGAGGAAAAAACATCATCATGCTTATAGGTTCAGCAGTGCTACTAGTACCACAACCAAAAGAGATTTTGGGGTCTTGAATGACCACAAGGTGAACATGAGTCACCAATGCAATGTCGAAGCCAGCAAGGCAAAACAAACTCTGGCATGCATCCACTGATGCATCTCAAGCAAAATCAGGGATGTCATCCTCCTGCTTTACTCAGCCTTAGTGAAGCTGTAGCTAGAGTACTGTGTCCCCCCCCTTCAGGAGAGACATGAATAAGCTTGAGGAAGTCCAAAGGAGAGTCACCCACATGATCAAAGGCCAAGAAAGCAAGCCTTATGAGGAGAGGCAGAGGGACATGCAATTCTTCAGCCTGAAGAAGAGAAGGCTCAGGGGCAACTTGGTGGCAGCCTATAAGTATAAAAGAGATGTGCATCAGGATTTGGGAGAACAGTTGTTCACCAGGGCCCCTCAAGGGATAACAAGGTCTAATGGCCACAAACCTGGGGGGTTCCAACACTGATGCTGCCCCCAAGGAAACAAAGGGTCATTCTTGCCCAGAGGATGTCCCATAGCCAAAAACATAGCCAAACCAGTAAGATTAGATGCTGGTTGTGGAGTCCTCCACTTGCGGAGCCAAGACTACTGACAGCTGACTTGCTATCTACAAGCACTGGTATGACTGTTGGAAGAGCTGCTAAAAACCCTTCGGCAGATTTTTGAGGCTTAGAACCTCTAGTTCCTGGAACTGGTGCAGGGACTAGTGAGGGGCTCAGAGGGTCCCTCTAGTCATGTGTCCTTCCAATCTGTCCAAGAGTCATGCAAGTTCTTCCTGGACAGGGTTGTTACCACTGTGAAGAATATATCTATACCAAGACAACCAAGTAGCTGCCTACTACCCCTGACCCAATGGCACCAGCCTCACACCAGCTTGGGCTACCACAGAGACTGGCCACTTCTTGCCTTTCCTTCCTCACCCATCTCCGGCTAGCAATTACCGCCAGATGGTCAATGAGGGCAAGAGGAGGCTGAAGGCTTATACCCACAGTGTGGCTAGACACCAAACTGGGAGTGGAAGTCTTAGTGGCAGTATAGTGCTGAATATCATAGTAGGTGCAGCCCTTCCCTTCCCTGGGGCAACAGGGAATGCTACCACCTTCCCAGACGCCTGCACTGCAGCAGCAGGGAGGCAGTGCCACAAAAGGGTACTCGAACTGATGAGACTGGAGGATGGATTCTGGTGCTATTTGTCCTCACCCAGCTTCCCAGCAGTGCAGAGTCAGATCTGCCCATGGAGATGCAACTATCGAGCAACTTGGAATCATCAGTCCAAACTGGGGCAGCATGCTTCCGTACCACAAGGTTCCCAGGAACCCTCCCAGCCAGCAGGAAGACCTCTAGATAAGGGACTTGGGTGGATTCAAAGCCACCCCATAAGACATTTAGCACCGCTGCATAGTTTTGTAGACTTTACACAATTTGCATAGTTAGAAATTAAAGTTAAGTTATAAATTAAAGCTTGCCTAGTTATGACATTTCTCTCTTGTATGCTTCCTGTTCAGGTTTCAACTCAAGTTACAACCCCAGTTCACCCAGTGACTTGTGCTTCAGTTTTCCCCTCCCATCCAGCCCTGGCAAACTCTCAGCACAGGATCCCAATTCCCCCAAGAGTATTCCAGCAATCCTATTCATTAGTTTCCCCCTCCATTTTCAGCCCCCCACTCCAAGCAGGGAGCATTAAGCCTACCAGTTAGCATGAAAAACATTTACTGAGGCAGACTCATAGGAAGCTGGGGTTGGAAGGGACCTCAGGAGATCATCTAGTCCAACCCTGTATTGATGACTTGGTGTTGGGAAAATATATTAAAGGTACAGTGTGGCAAATAAAGAGTTCATAATTGCTCAGAGGTCCTTTACACCCCCTCCATTTTAGTAAAATGTTATTTCAGGAAGTATCCAGCCAAGACTTTTCTGCTCAAGTGACCTGGTGGTGGTTCTGCTCAGGATGCTCGCCCAGGAGTGCTGCTTTGGCTCAGGCACCATCCAAAGTGCCAGGGGCCCCTCCTGTTGTGAGTCCATCTGGACCTGGCCTGTTTCTAGAAAGCCTTCCCACCTTGACTCACATATATTATAGAGGATATAGGCAGCAGCCAAAAAGTTAAGAATGTTCCTCGGCCTAAGTTCCAGATGGATTCCCAGGGATTTTCAGCATATGCCTTTGGGTGCAAAAAGGCCACCATCCAACAACTGCTCATCCAGTAATTGAAGAACTCCTTCCTGGGGTCCAGCCACACAGTGTATGGTTTCATGAGCCAGGGAGAGCAGTGGGTAGACTGGGTCACCAAGGATCAATGGGGGGAACAGTTAGCTCACACGCATCCATGGTGGGAGCACTAGAGGCGAACCCACCCCACTCCATCTTTGGAAAACTGGAGTTCTAGAACATGTGGGCAACATGTATCCAGCCTGACCATCCAACACTGATATATATTATTGAAGTGACCTTAGTGGTCCATAACTCCTTGGAGAATAGCTGGAAAGAACCTTTGATGTAATCCAAAGTGCAGTGAGGCAGGCACAAAATAGGTACATGGGTCCCACTGATGGCCCCCACATAGTTCAAAAGTCCATCTGTGCAAACAACTATGACCTCCTGTGGATCCCCAAGCCAGATGAACCAAGGCCCCATACCCTTAAGTATGGTGTTGCATGCTTCATGCACAGATGTCATCACCACTGTCTGTCCCACAATGAACTGGATGGTGACAGAACAAAGGCTGTCACAGTGTTTGCCAACTTTAAAATCTCCAGAGCCACACATATCTTCAGGGTCATGGGACACCAAAGCCCAACATCCTGGTGTTACAGCAGGGGTGGCCAGCTCAACACAATGGTCCATGAATGTGCTATGGGACATCTTAAAGTTTCACCACCACTGCTTATCATCCCAGACTCTAAGTCTGAGTTTCACCCACTAGTCTGAGATCATAGGTCAGGGGTGGGCAAAATACAACCTGCGGGCTGGATCCAGCCCATGAGGCCATTCTATCTGGCCCACGGGGCCCCTAAAAAAGTTTAGAAAATTAAAATTTATCTGTCTTTGGTTCCTGCCAAAGATGACAAAAACCAAGGGCAGTAGGACCCGGGGGAAGTGCTTGAGAGCTCCTGCAACAGAAGGACCCACCTAGTCCCAATGCCCCAGCCGGAAGCACCAGCAGGGGCTTCTGGCCTGAGATCATGCGGCTGCCCCAGCGTGGGAAACTCAGGTAAGTGGAGTGGGGGTGAGGAAGGGCAGGGGACTAGCTGGTGCTGAGTGGGGGAAAAGCAGCCCCTCCCCTGCCCTGTGGCCAGTGCCCCAGGCTGGAGCTGCTTACAGCCTGCATGGGGCTGCCTGTGCCTACTCATGACAGCCCCATGTGGGCTGCAAGTGGCTGCAGCAGGAAGCTCCGGGCACGGGGTCGGGGAGGGGCCGCTTTTCCCCTGCGATCAGCACCATCTCCTTCCCTGCCAGCGAGCAGGGGGTTGGGGCAGTGTGCTGCCCCTCGCCTGTACTGCAGACCTGGGGAGGCACTGGGAGTAAGCTAGTGCAGGAACAGGCTCCACACCTGTGTCCTAGGGCCAGGGCCAGCAGGACCCAGAGCAGGGCGACAGGTATACAGGGGTCCTGGCTGGCAGGGGCTCTATGGAGCCAGGCCAGCTCGCCCCTCTCCCTGCTAGTGCAACCCAGCTCACCTCCATAGACCCCTGCCAGCCTGCACCCTGCTCTGCGCCCCACTGATTCTGGCCCTGGAACATTAGTCCCAAGACATTGGGACATTGGTCCCAAGATGGTGACCAGGGGGCAGGGCACCTGTTAAAGGATAGGGCTACCCACGCAGCCTTTAACAGCTTGCCACAGCTTAGTAAGCAGCCCTCTTCCCAAAATAATTGCCTGCCCCTGTCATAGGTAGTGCCTAGAGGTGACTTGGTTTCATCCAATACCAGGCCTGCAGCACCCCAGCTTATGAAGCATCATGTTGCGTCTCTTGCAAGTGTACCTGCATGGTGACCATGCAAGGAGCATCTTACCAGGACCAGGAGCTCACACCACCAAAAGTACAGCATGCCTGTGGATCAGAGCAGTCACGGCAAGAATGTTCTTGGATTTGTTACTCATCTCCAGGAAGTCCCTGGAGTTCAAATCCTAGCTGAACCAATTGGCCAAGGAGGAATTGGAATCTGTGTCCTCACCTCAGCAAGATGGTCAGCCATTCAGCACTTTTGTCTGTGCTTGGCTGCTTTTCGCTGCTATCAGAAATATGGTAAAATGTTGCTCCAGCAAGGTGTGTTGGGAGGTCTGCTGACTGGCTCTCTAGAGGCAGAGGTCAGGGGTGGATTCATTGTACATAAGACTGAATGAATCCATGTAGGATTCATTGTACACATTAACATGCGACTGCTCAGCACACGTTCTAATTTCATTATCATATAACATTCTACAGATTTCATGCATACTAAGTGTCCCATGTGCCAAGGCTCTCAGAGTTCAAGAACTAGCAAGAGGAAGACAGATGTGTGGAGTAAGGCCATCCATAACTGATTTCTATCAGTAATGGCACATATCTGTCCCCCTGTCCCCAAGCAAAACCAGCATACAATGTTTTTATTTTTGACTAAAAGCAGTTTTATCCTACACAGCTCTGAAATGGGGTCTGCAGACAGACAGTTCCTAATAGGAAATATTTGGGATTTTGAAAAAATTGTGACCCAAGTACGTGACATGAAAAAAAAAAAAAAATCAGGACATGTAGGAAAAGCCAATTATAAGGTGGCTATGGCGAGGGAGGGAATGGGGCAGGGTTAGCAGCTGGGGCTGGGGACACAGCCTGGCTGGGGCCAGGGCTAGGGTGGGAATACGCAGCTGCAGGGCCCAGCTGGAGTCACAGGCAGCTCGTCTAGGAGGATGGTTCCCCACTGGGGTCAGGAGCTTGGAGGAGTATGTGCTCCTCCAGGTTTGTGCATTGGGGTAGAGGAGGATAAAGGCTGCATGTTGCAGGGCTCTTCCCTGGTACCCTCCTGCCAGGGACCAATGCAGCTCAGTGGGTGGGAGGGCAGAGTGAGGGAGGCTCAATGGTGCTGTCACTACCACCGGGAGTCTTATGCCAGCCATACCATCACGTTCTGCTCCAGCCACACAAGCCACCACCTCCTACACACGCAGTTAGGACTTAGGTGCTGCTGGCCGGCTGCAGCTGACGCCCGTGGAGCAGGTAACAGGCAGCATGTAGCTTCCAGGTCCCAGAGCCCTGGCAGTTGGGGGCCCCCGTCTGGCAGGGCTTGCAGGGCAGGGTGCTGCAGGTCAGGAGTGAGAGACCCTGGTGGAGATTGGGTACCAGGATATCAGGGCTGCACAGAACCACGAAGCAATGAGTGAAAACAGCCACAGCTGGACCCCCATCCTGGTGAGTGAAGGGGTAAGGGGGAGCTCTGATTTTCCATGAAAAAAAAAAAAAAAAAATCAAATGCCAAAATATATAGGTATTTAGAATGTGTTTTATTATAATGACTGAGGCACTGATAGGTTTTAAAACTGCTTTAAAATTGTAAACGTGTCAATCAGACATTGTATTCAGCTAATACAGTACCTACATATATAGTGGTGTTTCATTTTAATCATGGAAGAACATGAATTTGGGGTTTTTTAATAAAATAATTTAGGATTTTTATCAGAGAATTTGGGATTTTTAAACAGAAAAACACCAGGATCCCTGGTCATCAGTTGCTCTTAAGGCAGCACAGAATCCTTAAATGAAGTTGCAGCAGAGAGCTACAGGAGAACAATTAGGAAGCTTCTTCCCCCCACCCCACACATTTTTGGGCACTTAAAACCTTCACGCATATACTATACTATCAATTCATTATTTTCAAGCTTACTGATTTTTTTATAAGTTTTTCCACTCATCTTTAGAAAAACAGACCTGACATCCAAAAAAGTCAGCTGATGTAATACACGTTTTGAAATAGTGACAAAAAATGTTACAGTTCTACCTTTAAAGCAAAATCCTCTTTTGTTAAACCACTCAAATGAATAAAGTTGTTAAAACCGGTAGTCAGTGTAGCAGCACTGATGCACATGCTTGAGACAACCCCCATGGCCATACAAACTAGGCCAACCATACCTTGTAATACTTCTTGCCAAAAAGAGTGTGTTATTAGCCAAGCTTGGCTCAAACAATTCATTGCCCACAGAGCTACTTTAATGTACTGTCTCTCTTGAAAAAAAAAATCACAGTAATCCAACAATACATTAAGATACTTTCCCATCACTGCAGCAATTCCCACCACAGGCAACACTTTGTCTCTAACAAAGAAGCCTCACATTCTGTGTCTGCAAAAACCCCTATCCTGACTAGTACTGTATAGATGCCAAGAGGAACATCTGTGTGCTCAGAACTACACAAAACCGGCTTTTTTTTTTGATAAACAATGGCCTCTGTGACTGTTTAGTAAGGAAATGCTCTGTCATTCCCTTCCTCTTCCCTTTATTTTACTTATTTATTTTAAACAAGACATTCAAACAATCACATCTGTTATCAACTATTATTCCAAACACAGTGAAAAGGGTTAAGTTTAGCCTACATTACTAGTTTTAAACTGGGTTTGTTTTTGCAGTGAAGAATGGCTTTAGATGTTAAACAAAAAACAGGCACCAAATAATATGAAGGCGCTCGGTCTACTCTTCCATCTAGCACAAATTGTTATGGAACTAGCACAGATTCCAACCATAAAATACTGAACTACAGAGTAAAAGGTCTCCTGTGATGGATGGGGTTGCAGGTTTTATTTGAGGATCAACATAAACTGTGAAATTTAAAGAGGAAAAAAACTGACAAAAATAACATGCACACAAATAACACTGCCCTTCTGGCTTGTGTGTCAAATACTTAAGAAATGGTGTAGCCCAATGGATGAGAGCCAGGAACTCCAGCTTGAAACCAAGGTAAGTCCCTCTGGTGTGAGTCAGTTTGTACAATATGCCTGCACGTGGGATTGCTACTGGTACGGTTACAGCAGCAGAGGTAATCCAACATAGCCTAACATAAACAAATCCTCTGCAAAAATTTGAATTCAGAAGGAGCACTCTCTCATAACCCCCAAGAGCTCAGCTCTGAATATTTCCCTTAAGAATACCTAGTAAACTATTAAAATAATGGCATATCTTTACTGATGGTCTAGCACTTGACATGGTTTCCTTCTTTTCTTCATAAGTTATTTATTTATTCCATGAGAAGTCATAATCAGGTCACTGATTTTTAAAATGCACTCTCATTGGAAACATTGGGAAGTTCTGCTAAAAAATGAAGTGCCAGGTTATGAACAAAATACAAAAAGGTTGCTTAGACCATGGGCAGGCAGTAGCCTGTGGGCTGCATCCAGCCCACCAGGCCCTTTCATCTGGCCCAAAACATCCCCCAACAAATTGTGCCCCACCCAGCCCTTCCGCCCTTGAGAGTGGAAGTGACGTGCTTACACATACATACACCCCCAAACACCCTATTGCACCTCGCTCCCACCCTCTTTCGGCAGATAGGCCTGACCTAGCCAGCAGCAGCTTCTGAGAGGGGTTCATGCTGCAGCCACCCCATGGGAACCTAACTGGCTTCCCCGACATCTGCCTTGCTCTAGGCAGCAGGTAGGGAAGCGGCAGAGCCAGGGCCAGGCACAGAGTTGCAGCCAGGTAGAAGCATGGACAGCAGTGCAGAGCCCACGCCATGGGGCAGCAGGAGCGTGAAGCTTGGCTGGTTAGGGTGTGGGTGGCAAGGGAAACTCGACACACCCACCCCCTGCCCCAACCCCCCCCACATATGCACATTCCCCCCAACACACAGCCACACCCCTTCCCACCCACTGACCCCCTACCATACACACACACCCCACCCCACCCCACCCTCAACCACACGACACACCCTCCATACACAAAATAAAAGGGAGACTATTTTTGAGTTAGTATGCAATCCCTTCTATATATAGTACATAAACACAAATCATGACAAATATTTTTGGTAATAAAATCAAAATACGTTATAGTAGGAGTTTGACTTATAGTGTAAGATTTGGGTTTTTTCTGGCTCTAAGATGGCAACCCCCATCCCAAAAGAAATATTTCTGGGAGGAGGGGGGGCAAGGGGAGGAACTTCTGGTGTCAAGGGTCAGAGGTTAAGGTGTGGGACTTCCAGTCCCAGTATGGTGACCAGAGGACGGGGTAACAGTCAAGGGGCAGGACCACATGGGTGGACCTCGACAGCTCACCAAAACTCGTTAAGTGGCCCTCCTGCCAAAATAATTGCCCGCCCCGGCTTAGAAGGACTACCAGTCGCAATTACTTTTCTCAGTCCTCTTCCCCTAGTAAACCACTCGTAGCACATCAACCCAGAACCAGATGAGACAATCTTGACTCAAAAACAGAGATGGAAGAGGTAAATCTGGAAGAATTTGCGATTAATCAGATTAGTAATTGATCACCAATTTGTTTCTGACATTCATTTTATAAAACAAAAAACCAGCATTACTGGTGTTCCTATGAATAAGAATACAGTGGTACTCTCTGAGTTTGTCCGTGGGCAAATAAATAAGTCATGTAAACTTCTGGAAGTTACTACACATGGAAAATGAAATAAAGTCCAAACTGTCATCCCATGTTAGTAGGCAGATTAAGCACTTTCTGGAAATTAGGGGATTTAATGGAATCTGGCATTGGCAGGTAGGAAAATATGTCAACTGATTAATTTTTGCATGCAATTACTAGCAAAGAATAAATTATCATACCTGTGTCTGGTGAAAATGCTTTATATATACACAATCTGTTTTAATCCTCCTTTCACATCTCAGAGTAAAACTGTTCAATTTTAATAATTGTAAAAATAAAACAACATGGTCGGAGTTGGCCACATTACAAGTAAATAAGACTTGCCAGAGTTTTGCCAGCATTATTCTTATATTATTTAATATGGTTATTACCTAAGCCCTTCAGTCAGCATGAGGTCTCAATTGTGCTAGGTTCTGTGCAAACATCTAAAAAGAAAGTGAAAACCTGAAGAACTGACAGGCTATGCCATGAACTTCGCAAGAATTTGGCTTTAGGTGTAACTTTTACTTATCTAAGTAGTCTTCTTGATTTCCATGGAATTATTCAGGTATTGAAAGGTATACATGTGTGTATGTCTGGAGAACTGGAGCCAATTTGGGCCAAACAAGGCAAATACATGAATGTAGGTAAAAAAAGGCAGAACACAAAAAAAGACAGCTGGCTCAAATAGTCACTTTTATTTGATCCTTACCTTTTATTCAAGTAGTATTTATATATTAGATTTTTGCATTTCCCTTTTATTCTCCATCCATTTTGGGCTTTTATCAGACTAATAACTGCTCACTAATTGATTCTGATACTCACCTTATAAAAATAAATAAATAAAACTAGCATTACTGGTTTTCCCCAAATTTAAGTACTTCAGTGTATTCCCACCAACCCCATTCTTGCCAATTCTGCTGTGTTACCTCCAATCTAACGTAAATCTCTTCTTCACAGCATTTATTTGCATTAAAAAATCCATTAAAAATGTCTCCTGATGACATCAGGGAGTTAAGACAAGTCTTATTCACAGAAGTTTAGAAGCTTAACTGCTGCCCTACCTCCTCCTAGAGGAACTGAATCAATTCATAAATCATACCCTGAGCTTTACCACCTGGTAAAGGAGTGAGGGAGGCTCTCAAGGCTAGTTCATTGCACTCTGTCCCTTGGCCCCGCCTGCTACTCCACTTCATACCTCAAAGCTGATTTACAAGGTGTACACCAGCAGTTAATTGAGACTACTATGCCCAACTGTAGGCTGGCACTAGATTAAAAAGAGTTTGATCAATTCCATTATGTCAAACTAACTTTTTAGTTACCAGGTTTCTAAAGGCTATTGGCATGATTAGATTTGTATACCACTTGACCCCTTACTTTTTTATGCATATGGAAAAATTAGTAGAGATCGGAAAATGCTCATTCAATGACAATAAAAACAGGAAGCAAAGTTTGTTTGCTGATACTTTTTATAGGAGCAACTCCAAGAAAGATGTTAGACAAGTTTTCAGCCAATAGAAGATACTACCAATGAATCTCCTAGACCCGTGGTTCTCGAACTTTTTTTTTCTGCAGACCATTGAAAATTGCCTAGGGGTCTCAGCAGACTACTTAGTAAACATATTTTTGTTCTGTAAATCAAAGCACACAACTCATATTTTAATATCAGTAGTCATACCTTTCTAATGCAATGGATGTGCCCGTTTTTTGAGCAGAGTTCTGGGAAGCTGGTTGTAATGTTGGTCAGCTTTAGTCTTAGGTCACCTTTGTGGACCACCTGAACGGAGTTCGTGGACCAGGGGTGGTCTGCGGACCACAGTTTGAGAACCTCTGTCCTAGACCATGTCAGTTTCAACACCACGATGACCCTACTAAGAAAAACAGGGAGAGCGCTTCCCAAACCAAGGCTGCAATGGAACTCCAATTAGCTACAAGTATCAAGGACAATAAAAAGTCCTTTTTTAGATATGTGGGGAGTCAGAGGAAAAGCAAGGACAATGCTGGATCCCTGTTAAACTATATGGGATAACTGGCAACCAACACCCAGGAAAAAGCCAACTCGCTAAATAGGCACTTTGCGTTGTGCTTTCATCACTCCCAGGGGACACCCCTATCCATTACGGGACAGGGAAGCCCGGGTGAGGGAGATTCCTTAACACCCATCAATGGTGACCTTGTGAATGAACATCTTAAGAGGCTGGATCAAGTCAGTTGGCCCTGACAGTTTACACCCCTGGGTACTCAAGGAGCTGGCTAGCATCATAGCTTAGCCCCTCGCGTGGATCTTCGGGAACTTCTGGTGCTCTGGTGAAGTGCCCGAAGATTGGAAGAAGGCCAACATGGTGCCTATCTTCAAGAAAGGGAGGAAAATGGATCCGGGAAACTACATGCCCATCAGCCTGACCTTTATCCTGGGGAAGGTCTTAGAAACGATTATCTAAAAAATGCAGGTTTCTCCACCTTGGGAAGAAAAACCTGCAGTACTCTTAGAGTTCCGGCAGTGCTATGCTGGCTAGCATTACAAATGAAAGGGACTTGGGGGTCATGATTGACCACAAGATGAACATAAGCCTTCAATGCGATACTGCTGATAGTAAAGCAAGCAAAACGCTTACTTGCATCCAAAGATGCTTCTCAAGTAAATCCCAGGATGTCATACTCTCATTGTACTCGGCCTTGGTGAGGCCTTAGCTAGAGTACTGCATCTAGTTTTGGGCTCCACAATTCAAAAAGGATGTGGAGAAGCTTTAGAGGGTGCAGAGGAGAGCCACGTGTATGATCAGAGGTCAGGAAAGCAAACCTTATGAAAAGAGGCTGAGAGCCATGGGACTCTTCAGCCTGGAAAAGCACAGGCTCAGGGGTGATCTGGTGGCCACCTATAAGTTTATTGGGGTGCTCACCAGGATCTGGGGGAAATGTCTGTTCACCAGAGTGCCCCAAGGGATGACAAGGTCAAATGGTTACAAATACCTCCATGACCGTTTCATGCTGGACATAAGGTAAGACCTTCTTTACTGTCCGAGCTCCCAAGGTTTGGAATAGATTGCTGGCAGAGGTGGTTCAAGAACCTACTCTGAATGCCTTCAAAAGACATCTGATGTTTAACTTGCTAGGATCTTATGAACTCTGCTGACTTCCTGCCCCTGGGGCAGGCGACTGGGCTTGATGATCCTCCAAGGTCCTTTCCAGCCTGAATGTCTATAACATCTATGAAATAATGTGTTCAGGAATAAGGCCTCCTTAGAGATCATTTTTTCTAAGTACCCATGATTATTCCTTGTATTCAATTACTATAGTTCTCTGTTGTCACCATTTTCTCCAGGTCAACTTTTCTCTGTCTGTTGTCTTCATTCCTTTCTTCTTCTCCCTTACTTACCTTTGCAAATCTCCACCCTTACTACTCACCAATTTATTCCCTACTCCCTTTTTGTAATGTTCCCTTCTCCTCCTACTCCTAGTGGAGTCATGCTGATGCTAGCAATGGTGGATTATTACTTTCCGCATTAAAAATTCCATATCCTACGGTAGGCCTTAGTCACCCATAAAAAGTTTAGTGTCTACTGCCAAATGCAGAAATCAATACATCTTTAAACATCTAATGAAAATAATACTGCCAATGATCAAACATGAGATGCAATGTCCTACGTTGCTCTGAGAGAAGAAAAACAGCATGATGTCATAGCAGGATTATGGATCAAGGGAAGAACCGAAAATGAATCCCATTTGTATGCACACAAGCTAGTCATTTTCCTTGTACCGCAGTCTGGTTAATCCAATTATTATAGTTCCTTTGTAATGTCCCCAAAACCTGGTCTTTAAACCCTACTACTAAGTTACATTCCACTTAAGAAAAACCAAAACCACACCTCTGTTGGCTGTTACTCAGAGTCTCTACACTTGTTTTCATTCAGATCATGAAAGGTTGCCAAAAATTATGTCACAGAAACAGGCCAAAAAGAACACCATCCTCTTTATAAAAGTTATCTACAAAAGTTGGCTACAAGTTATTTTGTTTTCCAAACATTCATTTCCACATACTCAAATATATTGAAAAGATGTTTCCAAGCGTCTCATTTCAGACATTTCTATAAAGTCAAATTTGTTTCCAAAATTGCAAAAAGCTCATACAGCAAACTAAAAGTGTTTAAAACATCCAGTTTTAGTTACAGATAAATGGAAGACAACTGTCTAAGTACAAAATTTGCTTTTAAACTCAGGAAAAGTGAATCAAATTGTTACTGGAAGATGTAAAGTTCTAATGGTCTTACAACACATGACAGAACATTTACACTTCACATTTTTATTTCTTTCAAAACCTCCTTGTTCCTTTGTCACCCTCTCAACCTCTTCAATCCCTTTTCTTCCAGCTTGGTCTCAGACTGCCTTCTTGAAGTCACAAGCTGCTCAGTTCCTCATTCCCTTTGACATCAACTTTACTCTGTTGAACTCGTCGCTGAAGTAGGGTTACAAATCTGTACAGGGGTTCTGCAAGCAGTTAACTTCTTTGGATATAAATTATCTCTGTAAGAGGACTGGAAAAGCAACCTGCAAATTTCTACACCTCTTAGCACTGCTCTGTACTTTTGTCAAAGCAACAGCAACTTTAGATGAGATAGAGCCCATCAGCCCAGTTTGCCTTTCTCTCTCTCTCCTGAGTTGCACTCTTGTCTAGACTATGATACTAGAGCCACTAAGGTAGCTGAGTTCAATGCTTTTAAATATTATTCCAGGCAAAGCAACTGTACTTTAGATCCTGCAAAATGATTGATTCGAAGTGTAGGCACAATCTTAAGTCTTACTTCTAGCCAGATCTCTGTTGCTGCTGCTGTCATTCATGAGAACAGAGACACTGCCAGACTCCTCTCCCTCCACAAGCACCCCCTAGTATTAGTTTGTCTAGCATAGGAAATCAGATCAAAGTGCCCTGACCCTATGCACAAGCTATTTTGTGCAGATATCTTTATGTTAGCTGGTTGAACCCATGAGGTTCACCTTAACTAGTTTAATGGATGTAGAAGGTGTTACAAGATAGTGGTTAGGTCAGGATTCACCAACACAGATTAACTACTCTAACTTCTTTTCTCATTTCAGATAAATCTCAATGGTCTTACACCAAAGCAGCTAGACTCTGTCAGTCCTTTCTTTAGACCATCATCTGGAGTTTTTGGCATCATATTAAAGAACATACTTAATGTTAATTCTTTATGTGAGCATTTTTAGTGAATACTAAGTGTGAAGTAGCTCATTTCACCTTCAGTGTAGAAAGAGCTACCACTTATAAAACTGCTCTGAGTGACATTAATAGGGTCTACATTGATAAATAGTGAGGAATGGGTCAACTCACACCCTGACTTACCATGCACTAACTCCTTTGTGTAGTCAACTTCTACTGAGTCATTATCTACAGCCACTGAAGGAGGGACTGATGCACAGGAAAGGTTTCTTTTTGTAGGAGCCAAGACAAGAATTTAAACACCAGCACTGGTATCCCACTCCTTCTACCATGTGGACACCTACTCTATGGTAAGAGTGGGGGGTTTTTGGCTTATATTTTACTCTATATTCTGGTTAAACTGAAAAAAGCACTCAGATTCCAGAAGAATGCCTACACCAGTGATTGACAATTTTTTCAAGGGGCAGGCTGGAATGACTCAGCTCAAGTCTAGGATGGACTGGCGCTAGAAATGGGGTGATGCTGATTCTCTCTAGTACTGCATCGTCTCGCTTTCTCCACCACACCACAGGCTAAGCACCCCCCCACCAGAATGCTGCTGAATGAAACACCTCTCAGCATCCCAAGTATGGGAAGACACAAGCAGTCACAACAACAAAATCCTACTTTTATTTGTAAGTGAAGCTAATTGTATTACAGTAATTTTTTCCACCATCTCAGGAAGGTGCCTTGCCACTTTCCCACAGTATCAAGTTGCTGGTGCACACACGCACAGAGTGCCTAGGTGATAACTCATTCCAGTTTAAACTACTTTTTCATACAAACTTCTCCAAACAATACATTATCTACATTTTAAATGGTGGGTGAAATTCTACCGCTCCTCTCAATAAAGAAGACAAGAGAGGTTATTGTACTCAACAAAAGATTTAAGAAAAGTATTGATAGTACAAGCAATCTATAATTCCCTTAGGGTGGAAAGAATTGTTCCAAAAGTTCTCACACAGAAAGAGGGAAGAAGTACATACAAAATTAATTTTGTCCATTTATTTACCACACCTATTAAAATAGCTTATTAAAAGCTGAAAAACAGAGCTTAAGCAACATTCGTATAAGGATGTATATAGTACAAGAAAAAAAGGTTAAAAATTATATAGGAAGATTCAGTTCTAATGGTACGGGAAAAGTTAATATATGGATAAACTAGGCTTTCAGATACCCAGATGAGATCAGAGAGGTTGAGACAGTCTTCAATTGGGTGTAAACGCAGATTGGCTGGATGAGAAAAGGCCCATCTAAACTAGGAAAGGATTTATCATCAGGAAATAGTTTTATATGGTTAATGGATTAATTTTTAACAATTGTTTGGCTACTTATCATTTGGCAAAAGTTTCATTAGAAAATGTAAGAGCATATAAAGTGAGGAGTCACTCCACATAACAGTTTATATCCTTTACTCCTCTAACCACCAGCACACATCTTGGTACTAACTTCAGCTATCTTCTAACAATAAACCTGCATTCTAATCTTATGTTTGACCTCTGCTAGGACTGCCACAATTTCAACACCCCATTTATCAAAACTTCCCCTTTATACACTCCAGACAATGCCCTACTTCATCACATTACTCTCTCCTAGTATTATTAGTTATGGATACTGAGTTATTTAGTAGATTGGAAGAAGTCTACAGGAACAGAATTTTGGTTGGAGGTGAAAATATTTAGTCACAGCACTGAAAACTGTACACAGTAAACTGAGAAGAAGGCTACTTCAATTAAATATCAGTATTTTATTTCCTTTTGTAATTAAACTGCATATTTTTTCATAGTGTTGGGGTATTTAAATTACAATAGTAAGTTAGTTTGCGTTTCCAGTTGAAGCCCCTACGCTCTTTACTGTATGTAATTTACACTAGGACTACTAATATAAAACCTTATAGATTGCTTTAAAATATGGAACATTATTTATAGGATTTTTATAATCATACAAACTTAACAATGAAACAGCAAGAACGATAAATTAGCGTTATATGCAGACAATGTTATATTATTCATTTGTTATTCATTACACAACCAATTAACAAACTATCTGAAATACAAAAGGACATAATAATACGGCAAAGTTTAAGGATTTAAAATTAACTATGAAAAGTTAAGACTCCTAGACACTGGTATAGGACCAGATTCACAAAAGTAAAAAAAAAAAATATATGTAGATATAAATATAAATGGCTAATTATTTCATTAAACTACTGAGGGGTGAATATCACTAAAAATGGCAGGACTTGTACACTTATAATTATATTGCTTTGATTGAAAGAATCAAATAGACTTGGAAAATGAGTCAAACTATGAAATTTAGTGGGTAGGTGGAATCACAGCAGTTAAAATGAATGCAAAGTGAAGAGGGAAATCACCAGGAGCAGACAGACTACTTACAAGTTCTAAGAATCCTGATGGATGCTGAGGGGAAAAGCAATACAGCATGGGAAATTGTGACAGCAAGTATATGGCAAATACTTTGGTTATGGTCCAGAAGGGATGGGGCTGCAGGCAGGTAGGCAGACAGGCAGGGAGCAGTAGCCAGGAGCAAGACAGGCGGGAGGGGCTGAGACCTGAGGCAGATCTGCTCCCTGCATGCCCAATGACAGACACTAGTTCCATGGGCAGGGGCATGCAGGGAGCAGATAGCAGCTCTGCTCTGAGCCCTGGCCCCAGTCCCAGCCCCACCCCCACATCCCACTTCGTTGTGGCCCCATACAATCTGCCTGGCCACACACACTGCCCACATGGGTCCCAGCCAGTCTCCAGAGACACTGGGATCACGGGGCTATGACAGCACAGGGTGAGGGCCTGGGGCAAAGCTGTAATCCATTCCCCGCACACCCCTGCCCGTGGAACCAGCACCCATCACAGGGGTGTGCAGCGAGTGGACTGTGGCTCGGCCCCGGATCCCAGTCCTGTGCTGTCACAACCCTATGATCCCAGCCCCGGCCCTGCCTACCCATCCTGCTCCTGGATGCTGCTTTTTGCCTTCCTGTGGCCCCACCCCAGCCACCCAGACAAGTGTAGAGCAATCACTTAGGGAGTTTTGGTGAGCTGTTGCAGCAGGGGGGCAAATCAAGGGTGGCAGGTGCTGACCTGGCCTGAAACAGCTCACCTAAACTCCCTAAGTGGGCACTGGGCCCAAATAATTGCCCATCCCTGTACTATATACCAAAAGAACTGGAGGAAACATTATTAAGGACTTTATTAGCATGTGTTAAAACTAATTTATGGAAAACATGAAAGCTCTGGGTTTTTAAGGGGGTGGCTTTCACTGAAAGAGAATGCCTGAAGCTGGCACTGTGTACACTGAAATACTACATTGATCAGGACAAAAAAAAGAGATCAGAGAAGAAGAGGCAGAGAAACGGAGGAAAAATGACTGGAAACACTCGTTTCACTGAACCAACAGAGACGACTAATAGGAAGGGTGGAGAGTTTCAGGTGGTTAATGAGGTAAAAGTTTTTCATTGGGTTCTGTATGAAGAGTTCTATAAAGGTTTTTTCTGGGAAGTTGATATATGTTGTTTAAAGGTTTAATATATCTGGTTGTATATTTTTGGATATCTAGTTGTTTTTGTAATATTAAGTTTTAGTAAAGCAAGGATGCTCAATATGAGAAGTTTTATAAGTGTAGGGTGATAAGTCTGTTTTTAACAAAATAAAATAAAATAAAAATGTTTGCCCAATATGGGCCCTGTGTTTCATAGTCATACTTAATGTTGGCTTCATTTAATCAATGTCATAGTTGGTTTCCATAACTGAGCACACGCTGCATTTGGCAGCAGTTCCATAATGGACAATGTACTTAATGAAATTTTATTGTATGTGAATAAGATGAGTGTTTTTTCCCCCATGCTGACTGTGGGGAGGGGAAGAAACTCATATTATATTTGAGTAAATGCAGAATGTTGCCAGTAAATTCATATTTTCTTCAGTTTAACAAAAGAAATTTAGCAATGGAGCATTCAGTCACATATCCATCCTCCCATATTTTCTCTCACCTGATATAAGCATTTTAATTTTGTAACATTCACATTAGAAATGAAAGGAATTGGAAAGATGGAAGTTGAGCACGGAGCCTAATGAAATTATTTGTTCTATTCTGTAAGCTCGTGATGAACTAAACCGGGGCAGGCAAAATAGGGCCTGCAGGCTGCCAGGCAATTCCATCTGGCTCAGGGCCCTCAGTAAACCTTGGCCCTCGCTGCTCCACTGAAACCAGTGCCTCCATGCAGGAGGTGCAGCTCTGATTGACAAGTAAACCCCAGGGGCCCCTGGCCTGACCAGCCCCAAGTTGGAGGGTAGCTAGAGACAAGAAGCCTCTTCCTGGCAGAGGTTTTTCCCTGGCCTCCCCAAGGCTGTTCCCAACCTCCCTGCCTGTGAGACTGGAAATTTAGGTAAGGGCCCCACCAGGCTGGGGCCAGAGACTCTCACTGGGGGAAAGAGCTGGGAGTGCAGGGAACTGTGCGCTATGGGACCAGGAGGGGCTGGCCCCGCACACTGCCACTATGCGCAGCCAAGGACTGGGGTGGAAGCGCTATGGGACTGGGCTGGGCTGCCATGTGCAGCCAGGGACTTAAGCAGAAGTTGCATACCATGGGGCTGGGTGGGGCTAGCCCTACACAGTGTCTCCTTGTGCAGCTGGGGACTGGGATGGGAGTACAGGAACTGCATGTTATGGGGCCAGGTGAGGCTGGCCCCACTTGCTGCCACCACATGCAGCTCCAAGCACTTTGAGGACATCCCCTCACCCCTCCACTCCCCATCATACCCCCAAACACACCGACATCCTCCCACAGCCACCACACACACTCCCACCGCTGCCCTATAACCTCCACACCTATCCTCCCCCACACATCACACCCACACTAGGCACACACACCCACTCCCAAACCACCCCCCTCCACATACACCCCTTTGCCTCCCTAATATACAAGAATTTTGAACTATAATGAAGTCGCCACTAGATACACTACACAAATGCACATAAATCAGGACAAACTATTTTTAAAAATAAAATTAAAATAAGTTACAGTAGATGTTTGATTTTTTAGTATATGATTCGTTCCCCTGACCCAGTTTCAAAATGGCAACCCCCCCTTTCACAAAACCCCCCAAACCAACAGTACTTCTGGGGCAAGGGGAGTGATTTCCAGTGGCAAAGGTCAGGGGTTAGGGGCAGGGCTTTTAGTTCCAAGATGGCATTAAAGCATAGGGCTACCCTTGTGGCCCTCAACAGCTCACCAAAACTTGTTAAACAGCTCTCCAGCTGAAATAATTGCTTGCCCCTAAGCTAGACAATGTGTTATTATTACTTGAGGCTATAGGTTAATATAGCTTGCTAACAAATTATGCAGAGCTGAGATGCCTAGAGGTGACCAGCTCAG
Organism: Caiman crocodilus; assembly: GCA_030014935.1. Lineage (NCBI taxonomy): Eukaryota > Metazoa > Chordata > Crocodylia > Alligatoridae > Caiman > Caiman crocodilus. Next base: position 49,114,671 of record JAGPOW010000261.1, on the reverse strand, counting down.
ATCCCTCCAGTATGTGCTTTAATAGCAAACTGAAAAGAATAAATTATATAATTTAGCTGAATCCATAATAAACGCCATTCTGGATTTAATATAAATAAATGAATTAAGACTTGGGGCCAAATATTCTTACCTTACTCAGATTTATTTCTTTAGTTGTTACAAGCAGAAGTTCAATGCTTTAGTTTGCTACTTGTAAACTAACATTTTTCACCAGAATGGGTCATTACTGTAAAAATTAAATATCCAGTAAAAAATTAATGACTGCATACTGAAACAAATGTTGTACTTAATACTATGAAAAATATATTTAAGTCAAGATAGAAATCTAGTGATTAGCAGACTAATAGTAAAGGAAAAAACAGAGCTGATTATGGTATTTTAAGTTAAGTACCCCAAAAGTGAGTCATGCCAAATCACTAATCACTTAGGAAAGTCTTGGCTTAAGATGCAAAATTGTAGAAATGTAGAGAGAGCTGAAGTTCATCTATTCCAACCTTTTGCCCTGAGCCAGGATCAACTGTATTTGCACCACCCCTAACAGGTAGCTGTCTTGTCTCTCTTTAAAATTTTACAATTTACTTACCACTGTTCCACAGCAACACTGGAATACATATGAACAACTACATTTAGTCAGGAATGGTTCTTTTGTACATTACTAAAGACACTGTCCCCATCAGTAACAGTAAACAATGCTGCTCTAATTTTCCATGTACAATAAAACTTCTGTCCATTTGCAGGTTTTAAAAGATATGCGATTATGATGGTATCAGAGAAATGCAATGTTTTTAGTTTCCCAATGAAATAGAATAATTTTTACTCCAGACTATAATAATGGACGTTTACAGGAGGGGGGAAGAAACCCACCAGAAAAGAATCCTATACAAAGGGGGAAGGAAGATAAGTCTCTTTTTACATGCATTTCAAACTTTCTCAGCCAACATCAAAGGAAGGCATACCACATTTCTTACAAGAGTGTTTGTTTATGGTAGTAGAGAAGTTTATATAGTGCAGGCTCCCAATTTGCATGTAGGGAGGCACTTTCATCAATACCAAGCTACTCTTATGCTTTACTACTTACTCCTCAAATACCTTCTTTATCCCACTAGGCCTGTATTAAAGCTTGCAATAGACTCAAAAAGTGCACGTGGTTGTCACTGAGGTCTGATTTGCCTCTGACCAGCATTATCAAACAAAAAGACCACAACAATAGAATATTAAATATCCTCTTTTGTGCACTCTCTCTTTCCACTGCTCTTGATTTTAAAGAAAAACCTGGTTGTTTTCTGCAGAATTTTGCTACTTCATTTAACACTGTCTACAAAGTCAGAAGTAGTTTAGCAGTAGGCTTTGTGTCATTTACTGATGATGGCATGGTCTTATGTCACACACAGGACTTTCAGGCTTTTCACTAATCCCCTTTCTTCTTTCTTCTAAGCCTTATGTTACTTGAGAATTTGACAGGAGGAAGTTTCATGTGGATGAGGCCTTCCACACAAAATCTGCTCTTGGCTGCTAGTAACCAGATCAAATACAACAGAATGGAGCTTTCATCTGTCAAAGACTATACAAACTGTAATGCAAGCTTTCATTCTTCTTCTGCAAGCAAGGCCAGAAATAAAAGCTCAAAGTTCAAATGAGCTTGTGTCTTCACCCAGTAGAAGGATAGTTAGCAAATGGCCCAAGTGGAGATTGAAAATGTTTGGGTGTGTTACCTGAATGTATATGAAAACTGGAAAGAACCCTAGGATTCTACATGAACTACAAAGCCACAACAGCACAAACTACATGGTTAACACAAACAAATATTTCAATGTTTTAAAACTCAGAGTAAAACACTTACACTGCCTTCATTTTTTGGCTGAAAAAAACCCTTAGCTTTGAGTATGAGTAACTACCAAAGGCCTAAGGCCTCTGGGGATGGAGACTATGTACTGAGGCCCAATATGACACACCAGCACTGGGGCCACCTGGAAGGACCCAATCCAGTGTGCCTTATCTAGCATATGGGATCCAGGGATGCATGTCAGATCTGATCCTGCACACTGGCTTCAGGGCTGCATGCAGAGTCTGGGGCCACGTGCTGACTCTGTAGTCCTGTATCAGGTCTGGGGCTGTGGCCAGCCACCAAGCCAACCCAAGCCAACATACGGTTGGGTTGGGGGATCACCATAGGTCCAGATATTTGGTAGCAGGGGGATAGAGGGAGAGGGAAGAAGCAGTGGCAGCATTAATTGGTAGCAATTAATGCTACCACTGCTCATTTCCAGACCTATGGGGAATCCTTTTCCTCACATATAATACACACCTCAATTTTTCACAGCTGGCTTGGGGAAAAAGATAGGGGTTATATGCAATAAAATATGGTATATCACCAGTTTAAACCAGTAGTGCCCAACCTTTTTACCCCGTGGGACAGATGGACAGTGCCTGGTCCACCCATGGGATAGATATGACTGGTGGGTCTGATCTGCCACACAGGGTGGGGTCTCAGTAGGGATCTGATCCAGCTGCTCAGAGAGGGGTTGGGAATAGCCTGACCCCAAACAGGTTGTATAGAGGAAGGGGCATGGCCTGGCCTTAACCTGGCCCCATAGGAGGAAGGAGTGGGTCCAGCCCCAACCCAGTCATGTAGGAGGAAGGGGGTGTAACTTGGCTGCTGTATGCTTTAGAATTTGGCAGCAGGGGAGAGGTGGCAGCATCAATTGCCACTGTTCCTAGATGCCAAATTTCCTAGCCTGTGGGGAACCTCACAGGCCAGATGCTGAATTTGGCCAACAGGCTAAGGGTTGAGCAACCCTGGTTTAAACTAATAAATACAGAAGAAAAATGTTAGGTAACTTCAATACACTGAAAGACTTTCATTAATTGTTTATGCTGCCGAACAGAATCAAACAATTGTTTGCGGCCCTCAGCTTCTGGCATGGGAGATGAAGGGATAGCTCCTTCCTCCTCATGTTTAATTCTCACTTTTTCTACTAGTTGTTGATAATAGCTAACACTCTTCCTACAGCTGTAAGGACAGCCTAGCAGCTGCCTTTATAACCAATGCCAACTCTCTATATTAATACACAAGAGCAGCTGCTTGTCTGACCACACAGCTGAAGGAAGAGCACTAGAAGCACAGGCCAGCTTCTAGTACTGGCTGTGAAGACAGCTGCTTGACTACTTATACAGCTGCAATATGAGTACTGGGTGTCAACAGCTAAAAGAAAAATGAAGAGGGAGTGGCTGAATTGGTGCAATCCTCATTTCTAATATCTGTAATAGTGCAAGGATGTTCCTCTTTCCCAGGATTAGAGCTTGGCATTAGTTATACTTAGTCTTTCATCTATGACAATCCAAAAAATCTTGGACTATTCTTGGTGCAGGAATGAAGAGGGGTCTGTTATTAGCACCTCATGCAGTAAAGGAGAAATTGTTCTAATGGGTTTTAGCGCTGGAATCTCACAAGAAGTTTGACTGATCTCAGCAGAACATTCTTGCACCTTCTTGAACAGAGACTGCAAGGGCCATGGACTGATCTTCACTGTCTGATTTATAGAGTGGCATTGACCGTAACAGAAACAGCTTTCTCACCCATCAATCTTGGTTGAAGTGGTGATGACATAGTCTGCCTGTAGGGGCTAAGGGCCAACAAATTAATGGACAGAAGGAGAAAAATATCTAAACCCATATTAATTACCTAGTCCTGGATACCTTTTCTCTCTAGATCCCATCTCATACCTTCCAGCTGGTCCAAGAAGGCTAAAAGTTCAGCTCACATTTTTGGGCAATTCTAAAAAGGTACTTGAATGAGAGACCTCATTGGATAAAAGAGGACATTGCATCACTGATTAAGAAGAGGGAAGCATTTAGTCAGCACTGAAGCAGTGCTACAGCTTACTATAAAGGCACTGTGGGCACTGAAAGCGCTATCTGTGACAGGTGACATCACATCAAGTTACCTACTACTTTTCATCAGTGACAAATCAAAAACATTTTGCAAATGAGCAGTGCTGTTCATTCAAGTATCCTAGCTAAACTGTAACTCCAGTGTAAAATCCAGCTTTACTGAGATAGAAAATTAGTCTTCACATTCAGACCTTCACTTCAAACTGGTATGATAACTGCCCAATTGATTAAGGTGAACCATAACACAAACAATATTATATTAGAGGAATTTCAATCATTCAATTTAATAATCCAATACTCAGAATGACCCAATGAAAAATGTACAGTATTAGGATAATAATAATAGGCTAAATCTGTTAATAGATTTTTTTTTTTCCAATATCAATAATAATCTGGCTTCTTGCTACATAATAGGCTGAAGAACCAGTTCATTCTGTAGGACTTTAAATTTCTTTTTCCTTATATTAGGAATATAAACCATATAAATTAACATGCAAGAGATGTATATTACAGGCAGGATTTGCAGAATGATTGAGATTTATAAAATCCTAGTTTCAGTTGCATATTATTTTGCCAGAGGCTTTTGCAAAGGCTACTTTTTTTTTTTTTTTAATTTAATCCAAAGCAGTTTAGACACGTCTGAAAATAAGAGTAAGGAAAATATGTTGTTTTACCCATCTTAAACATTCTGATCAGTTTTTATTTGAAAAGCTCATGCTATGGGCCACAGATTTTAAATGTACGGAGGAAGAGAGAGATGGTGAGAAGTGGCCTGTGTGTCAGGGATATGCTTTTGCTATCCCCACGAAAAATCTGTCCAAATTGGACCCTGACCACGTGACAGAGATCACATTTCCATGTGCTCAAAAGAGACTGACTCTGTAGATTGTGTTTAGCAGTAAAATTTCCAGAAGTGTATATCTGCACTAAACACACTACAAGCTGGGCCTGGGCAGAAACTTCCCTGAATCTGCGGGTCTGGGCTAGTATGGGCCATGCCAGGTCCAGGTAGAGTCACTTGAGGAAAGAGTAGGAAAACTTGTCTTTCCTGTGCTGTCAGTGACTGCCTCTTGCTGGGCCCAAATAAAATGGAGGATAAGACAAAGTGGTTTGCACACAGACTGGATGAGAGTGTAGACTGTAACAGGGAGTTGAAAGTACAGGGGGGTCTGAGACAAGTGATTAACACAATGGTAAGTAGCAGTGGATCTAGTGGTTCTAAACTGGATGTCAATGTGATGTCACTCAAGAATATTTGTGGGGGGAGGTTATTTGCTGTTTTAAATACCTAGAAAACTTCACACAAAAACTATGTCAAAAGGACAAACTCAAACTGAACAGTTATGAAGTGCCTGAAGTATAAGGCTGCCTAAACAATGCTATTTTAGTTCCCTTACGCAAATGCACTATGATATGCACTTTAATCACATAGGTTTACTTGCACAGAACTCTGCCTCGATCAGTACACAGAAAAGTGCACTCTAGGCACAAATCAGGATTGTACAGTGATGCAGATAGTTGTCTCCACTTCATTTGTTGCAGAAGGTGGAAGGCCTCTAATAGATAAGCACAGAATTGCAGAATAAGGGATGGTATGTGATCATTAAAGAAAGCATACTTCCCTAGGCAACTGGATACCATCCCTTCTCTAGGTCATTAAGCTCATATATAATGCTAGATAAAAAGTCATGTACATCAAACTTTTTATGAGTGGTCACTAAGCACAATTCTCTTTCACCTACTAGACAACCAAAGTGTAGCTTGCAACCAATTCTGAGTTCTCTGACTAAAGCGTAGGAGCGATTCTGTTTCATCTCTCCCCCAGCATGCAAGGGCCCCCATTATTGGATCTTCAGAAGGTCATCTTATTCCTATGACAGGGACACTTAAGTACCCAGAAAAATTAACAGAATCTCTCCTACCCTTTAGTTAGGTATCATGGGGTTGGCCGCCAGCTGTACTTTGGTCACGCACCAAGTGAAACATCAAGCATGTTCCTTGTTTTATGGTTGCTTGACACCTGATTTGAAAGCCAGAGACTAATTTGTAGATATGATAAGCACTCATAGTTACGAATAAATTCAGAAGCCACAGTCTGAACTTAAAAACTTCTACAAAATAATGAGTTAGCTAGAACCTAAATTTTCAATATCTCAAATTAAGCATAATTTACCTTAATCTTGCTGTGAGTCAGTCATCTGATAACTCTCTCTCTGCGTAGGCCAACATGAAAATAAAATCATAATGAATGTGACTCACTCAAATAAAAGATGAAATACTATGAAAAAAATTAATAATTCTCTCTGGACAGGGTAGGGGCCACATATGGAGCAATGAGGAGAACTCACACACCACCTCCACTATGCACCAACTCAATATAATTAAGAATTGTGTCATATCAGGGATCCTGGTTTTCTCTGCTTAAAAATCCCCACATCCCAAATTCTCTGATTTAAACCCCCCCCAAATCCACATTTTTCCACAGCAAACAGAAAACCTGAATCCCTGATCATAACATATATGCAGAAGCAGGTCAAATTAAGAATGCATATGCAACCTTTACTCTAGCTTTTCCTACCTTTTGATTGTTTCATATTACAACTTTAGTAATATTCTTTTAACAAAATGTGTGCACATGTGTGCATACCTGCATGTGCATGTGTGTGAGATATCTGAGGAAAATCATGCCTAGGTTCTCTCCCAGTGTTCTAATTCAGTGAATTGATTCAGCAAAAGGCGTTTTAGACACTGTAGACACTTTGGCTAGGAACAGGCATTCAACAAGCTTAAGCCTGAATTGATTCCATCTTTGCAGGTTAATCTAATCTGGCTGGGCTAAATCAGTTTTATAACTGGACAGACATCCCAGAAATGCAGCGGCTCAGACTAGAAGCCAGGGGGCGCTAGAGCAGATTTTCCTTCCTTCCTTCCACAGCATGGAGCTGAGGTGTGGGTCCTGGCCAGGCTGCAGCAGCACACTATGATTAGCCCAGCAGGGAATTGATAACACTTTATCATCCAAATAAGAAAAGAACAGAGGAACATTACTAGCCACTTGTTGGTTCCGTCTGCTGATTCACCATAGACCATAGCCAGCATTTGGCCTGCTAGCTAATACACAGACACCTCCTCAGCAAGGCAGAGGGGAAGGGGGAATTCCTGCTAAGCAGGGAGTGGTTGGGGGCAGAGAGGGGAGCTGCAGCCAAAGAGCAGAGGGGAGGGGCCAGCCCTGCTGTGGATCAAAGAGCCCCACCCAGACCAAAGAGTATGCCAGGAAGTTGGTGGTGTCCCTAGATGACTGGGGACAAACACTGCATAAGCCAATCTGACCAAAATCAGTTAAGTCTGATACTACATTCAACCAGGTTTATCTCAATCTGATTTCAGCCAGTCTCAAACTGGTTTATGTGCACTGAACATCTGTTCTGTTACAGGTTTTAACCAATTTCTGATGGCTTAAACCTGTTTATTTGTAATGTCTGTCCATAGCCATAAACTGTAGATATCTAAATCACATAACTCCTCCTGCAGATGAATCCTTTGCAATTTTTCCAGTCAATTGTTACAACCCACAGATATGCATTCAAGCTACTATTTGCTTCTAAAATCTATCAAGCTTGCTTACTCTTCCTGGCCACCCTGAAATACAGCATCAGTGGTACTGGTTCACAAGCTCTCTAAAACAAGTTAAATGACAATGAGAAGGTGAGATTCACCAATACACTTTGCTTGTTCTGTGCTGCTCTGGAAATGACAAACTTAGTTTAACAGCTCAATGTGTTCAGGCAGCTTTGTGCTGTACTCCTGTACTTGTGATTTTGCCCTTTAAAGTTGCATTAAAAAACCAAAACAGATTAAAATAATTAGAAATATGGTACATTGGCATCCTCCCTCAGTTTATGAACTATGAAATGTTTAGTATTTAAAAAGATAAAAAGCTTTTGAAATAAAAGTCCCCCCCTTTTTTTTAAACCAAAACATTAATTAAAAGGACCAAAATAAACCAAACAAAAAAACCTCAACAAAACCCTACTACAGAAAAAGCCCAGGAGGTAGCATGGCTTGACATTTTAATAAAATAATCCCTCAAATTACTCCGGAGATTTAAAGTCTGAATTCTAAAACAGCATGTGGGGAAAGTGATCAAAGCTTCTTTGCAGATATTTATTGTTCCCACCTCAGTCAGCTGTAAAGCTGTTTAACTGTAGGCTACTGTAAAGGCACTGATCAGCAGGCCAGCTCAGAAGGCTGGTTTCAAGTAGCCACAAACGTGTGAGACAAGTATCATGCCTGATACTTTGGATCCTGCTCATTTTGTTGATGGGATTCTCTCCTCTACAGACCAGAAGGTTATAGTCAAGTCCCACATCAGAGATGGGATTACATCCAATGCTGACATCACCGTTTAACATCATGGATGTGTACTACTGCTGGAAGATGCCATATTTCAGATGAAATATTAATATTCTTCAGCCTGCATTCTACTTGGGGATAGTATTACTACAGTTGGTACTAATGTAAATATTAACAGCTGTATACAAGATGTTGCACAGTCACACTCATAGCCACCTACACACTATTGTTGTCCAAATAGCTTTAGTGTATTTTCTTTTTCAGTGGAATGAATTACATGCTATCTCAGAGAACATAACCCAAACAGAATACACAGCAATCCAAAATTCATTGAACATTAGTCAGCATCACACTTTTCCACAGGTCTATTACTGTGTCTAAATTTTATGTAATTCCTTCATTGTAAATTTAATGTGCTGGCAATTACAGATGCTGAGAGATGTAGTTAGCAGTGTTAGTCTGGAGTCAAGTAGAAGGTAGGGTAGATTTGCACTTTAGAGACTAAACAGAGAGAGAGAGAGAGAGAGAGAGAGAGAGAGAGAGAGAGAGAGAGTGTGTGTGCGCGCAAACTTTTGTGGGCTGAAGCTCACTTCAGAAAACATTGCAAAAGGACATTCACAGAGATTTGTATAAGGAGAGAGAAATTTGAAAGCAAAAGCAGGAGGGGTAGAATGGAAGAGGATGCTTACAGACCTCTCTTCCCAACCAACCAAGTTTTCCAGCCATGTTAACAGAATTCAGAGTTCATACCACCACTGAAATTACTGTAGCAACTCTTTTTTGCACTGCTAGTAATGTTTAAATGCCAGCAATGAAATACATAGTAAATAAAACACTCAAGACACTTAACTATGGGCCCAATTAAGAACAAAACTCCAATTCATGGATGCTCAGTTCTTTTTTGGACCACAAAGTCCCACTAAGCGGTTGAATCAGTTTCAGTTGATTAGCACCTTATACACAAAAGGTGACAAGTAATTTCGTTACCTGTTTCTTTATCTTCTCCTTTGTGGGTGTATGTTGCCACATTAGTCCAGTACTAAAGGACTTATCTGCCTCCAATCTAAGCTTAGGGGGTAAAATGTACAAGCCCTTCTATTATTTTCCTGCAAAATGCTGAAGGATGGTTCTTTTTTCTGGAATATTTCAGCATGATAAGATGATCCCTGACATACTGATACAGCTCAGATGTAAAGCAAGAGCTACGTTAGAAATATAGTATTGAGGAGGAAGCGGAGCCTGTGAGGGAGGTACTGCAGACACTGTGAGCTAATTGGGAGTCAGCAAGGACTACTTTCCTCTGAACTATGCTTCTCATTTGATGGTCACTACTGCTGAGGCTATGAACACACTGGGCTGGGGGAGTTCCCTTTTTTTGAAATTGTGATGAAGAAACTCAGCTTGCCTGGAAAGGGGACCCTTAGAAAGAGTGCTGAGGAGTCTCCGTTTGACTTGCACCCGAGAGAGAAGACTGCACTATCACAACATGGCAACAGCAACTCAAATGTGGCAGCAAGAAGAGGAGCAGCACTGAAACTGCAAGTGTGGGAAGTGACAAAAATCTCCCTGAAACATGGAATGGAAAGCAGAAAGCCCCCAAACAGCAGACAAATGACATACACTCTTGTAGAAATAAGGCTTGAATGCTTTATTAAAACACAACAAAGTTAAATTGCAGAAAAAGGCAAATAATAGAAAAAGCCTTCAAATGAAATTTGATATAGAGGAAATCTGGACAAAATTAAGCAAGATTAAGAATGCTCTTTCTCCATTATGCGAGATACAATTATCCAGGGGTGGGCAATTATTTTGGGCACATTGAGACATGACATACATCAGGTCCATATGATTAGTTACTCTGGAATATAAAAATAAATATTTAAACTTCCACTGTTTAATTCGTCCATATTTGTTGTCAAGACTATACCCCAGAGGGAATGAGATTCCATTAAATTAGATGTTAGACCCTAGTAATAGCAACATCATTATTGTTAATATTTAGTCAGAGTAATTTAATATTAAGCTTTTCTTCTGCTCAAATATATCACAAAAAAAGCACATTAGGCCACACACAAGCATTATGTTTCCATCAGGAGAATCACCAATCTCCCAGTAGAAACCACAAGCCTATAAAATTCACATGGTTTCTCCTGGACCAAAATGGCTATTCCAGGAGAAAAATAACCCAACTCTAAGTCAGTGGAAGTTACTCCTGTAAAAATAAGCACTTGTACACTTCTCACAGCTTAACTCTTCCCAGGGACCAAGAGGAGTCAAACTGCAATTTAAGGCACCATGGTCTAGAGACTCTGCAATGAGCAACTGCTCCCATCTCTCCTGCAGACTAGAAGGAGAAGGGAGGAGCAACACCAGCTGCTCCTCTCTACCTTCTCACACACCAGGGACTTTGGTGTGAGGAGCAGGCAGAAGCACCCACTGCTTCCGTCTCAAACCAGCAGTCTCTGGTTTGGGAAAGAGCAGTGCAGGGGGACGTTTTTTTCTCTGGCTTCACCTTGCTGCCCCTATCATTCAGCTAGGCAAAGCCAGAGATTGCAAAGCAAAGGGAGTTGGGAACCAGAGTTGGAGGAGCTATTCCCAGTCCCTGGCCTTTAAATGCCACTCCTGCCATGCAGCTGGGCAGGAGTGGCATTTATTCAAAGGGCCAGATTATGCAAAGCCCAGGGGCAAGGACTGGGAACTGGATAGGGAAAGCTGTTCCCAAGCCCAGTTCCTACCCCCCCAAGCTGTAAATGGCTCCCTCTGGCAGCAGGAGCAGCAACAGAGCTCCCAGCATCTTCCTGGGAGTTGCAGCTCTCCACACATTCCCCAGTGTGGGATCAACCCAGTCTCATGACTGCACAAGGAACAAGGGAGAGGGGACAGCAGCCAACTGAGTGCCTATACAGCTCCCTTTCCCAGAATCATTTCCAACAATGGAAATTTTCTACCACGAGAACGTTTTTGGGCATGGCCTAAAAAACAAGAGTTCTGCAAACTTTTGCAGAACATGTGGAACAAATATTACTTACAGCTCCCTGTCCTCCTTTAGTTCAAGGAGTGCTATTTGTCTAGCTTATTAGAAAGGTCCTCACTTACCCTGCCACAAGTCAGTGAGAATGCTTATTAGAAAAAGTAACTGTCATGGTTAGAATACAGGAATATTAATGAAACAATAATAAAATTAAGTGAATTTTACTCCCAACTCTGCCCCACTTTGACTTTGGGCACCTTGCGATCTCTTGTGTGTCAATCTCTTTCATCAATAGAGATAATAATAGTTTATCATTACAGAGGGATGTAGCAACACTTCATTTAATAGTATCTGTAATAGAACTGTGGCCCCTCAGAAGAAAAAGATGATGGAAAAAAAGATAGACGATTTGTATATGACTTCCTAGAGGACAGGTATATATGAGGACACTGTGTGCCATGAGACTAGATATGCACATATAACAGAATTAGTCCCACTTTTATATTTACTACTCCTATTGCTTGGTATTGCACTGCAGTAGAATGCAGATTAGGCCAGAAGGCTATTATAACTGGAGATGTGGAAAAAAACACAAATTTACACTATCCCTGCACTGAAGAGTTTAGAAATGAATTTTAAATGGATGCAAAACAAAAATAAGAACATGTGGAACACAGTTAAAGTGCAGATTTTAAAAGTCACCAATCATTTAATGAACAACCACCCTCAGAAACAGTAAGTAAATAGCAGCTCTTTGCAGAAAGATAAAGAAATGGTCCCTTCCCTGAAAAAGTTGCAATTAAATGTTTTAGACAAAATGCTGTGGATGATAGTAAAAATAGTCTCAAAGGAGGGATAGGTAAAACAAGACTACACAAAATCAGATTATGCAGTTGTGTAGGATTGCTGTACTGATGTCTTCATGGTTTCAGTAACTGTATGTTCAGAATCACATAAATAACCGGGGCATTTCTGGGTTGCCCCATGCAATCTCTGATCTTCTAACATAACCTAAATATTCAACAACCTACACAGCAGACCAATCAGTCCTCTTTAGTTTCTTCTCTAATCTCCTGGTGGGAAAATGCCTTTAGCAATGAACACCAGTCTCAGGGGGTTTGACTGAGTAGAACCACTGGCTGCAGATAACATCTTGTACATGACCGTGAAATCTGACGAGTGTTACCATATTCCATCCATGGTGTCCTTTGCTACCACCAGGAACAACACAATTAAACGTTCGAGTCAGTGAAAAGATTTTTACACTTCAAACACAGTTTGTTTTCTTACAGAAAGCTCACAAAACAAATAAGGGGATGTCTATACATTTTGTACAGTTCAGCTGCTATTCAGAAAATAAAAAGGCTATAGGAAACATTGCAGGTACAACATATTTACAGCAAGACACGGTTGCTCTCAGGGGAAAACAGGAAAGTGCTACTGCTTTTATCCATCGTGAACCTGATAGACTTAGCTTATGCTAATACTGAAAATTGGTGAGGCAACTAGCTTTCCTCATGCAACAGCCGTTGCATCCTTCCAAGACTACTCAAGTTCCTATTGACTTTATTTTGTTGCTGGGCACAACTGTATATTTGTTCACTTATGCATACCTTTTCATTAGAGATGACATTTTGTTTTCACTGGATGTCTCAAAATGATTCTCTTAAAACAGAATATTTATTAGAAAGAGTAAGTGTCATGGTTAGAATACAGGATAAAGAAACAATCATATAATTAAGTAAATTTTACTCACAACTCTGACATACAGTTTTTTACTTTGGGCACCTTGCAATCTCTTGCATCTCAAACTCTTTCATAAACAGAGATAATAACAGTTTACTATTACAGAGGGACGTAGTAAAACTTCATATTTAATTTGGAATGATTGTCTATGGAAACATTAAATTACCCCCTCACACACTATAAAGATCTTGCAGAATGTGATGACAACATTAGCACATGATATGTTAGATTACATACTTTAATATTATTTACTGTCCTAACTAATACAGGTGCAGTAAATGCACCACTTGTTTAAAAAAACCCTCTGAAATCAATTAGGTGTGTCTATTTAACCCAAGACCAAACCATATAGAACACTCCCAAAATCAAAATTACTAAATGTAAAGAGGGTACCATAAAACACAATAAGCTATGCGTAACATCTAGGACACTCCTTCACCAACCCCTTAAATATATCTTCTCCAGTTCCACCATATGTTGGTCTCTGCTAGAGATAATTTTCAATAGTGGACAAATTAAACATTCTTTAGAAGCCACAGAGCTGAAGTCACACTGCAATGACTAAACAGCACAGCTGTCAGTATAGGCAAAGTGGGTTCATATCCTAATCCTGTTCTGATTTCAGAGCTGAGCCTGAGAACCTGTCAGAAAGGTGCTCTCACAGTGCAAGACATCAAGCAGCAGCTGCTTATGCTCATCAGGCTGCAGCCCAGCTGTTTTTTTTTAATGTCACTCTGGATACACACGCCATGAAGCTTACACACACACACACACACCCCCTCTGCTCCTGATTCTGAAACTACTTTAGAAGTGCAAAACAAAGTCCAGATATAGCTGAAATATAGTTTGCAAACTGTAGTCAAACTGAGACTCTGCAATACCTTACATTCTGCACTGGCACTTCTGTTTCATTTTCAACTTAAACACAACTATCTGCTACTGCGCATTCTATTAACTTAACGGAAATCATCTATTTCTTAAATTCCTTCCTTGTCGAGGATGTTGGAAATTAGCTGGAGGGGAATCGATTATTAAATCAAAAGGAAGTGTCCTTACTCAGAATGAAATCATGAAAGCACAACTGTTGAGCAAAGTCCTATAGCCATCTGCAAGTACCACAAATGCACAAGTTTGGCTTGGCAAAAACATGAGACTCAACAGAGCCCAAACCTTGACTTAAGACCTTCGTATTTGGGCAGGTGATTAACAAACTGAGCAAGGGTGGGATACTGTTTAGCAGTTTCGGTTTTATATTTGTTTTCTGTTGTATAAGAATTCTTCTTATTTTGTTCTGCCCTAAGCTGCCCTGACAGTTCAAAAGGGAGGCCTATAAATCAAATAAATAAATAATTCAGTCTTTTGCTTGCCTATGATACAGAGTAGAAGAGAGCAAGTAAAGGTTTTATATTTTGAATTAAACCATATTTTCCTGTGCAAATTCAATGCACATATTAAATGACACGGGAATGGTGACGCAAGAGACAAAACCAAACTTATAAAATAAATTTATATTCTCTCTCTCTCACAGTTGCAACAGATTTCATTTTAAGCTTCTGCTTCCAAGTACATACAACTTTCTTTAAAAGCTACTATTTGAGGGTTCACTCTCTCATGCCTATTGTCATACCACAACATTTTATAACTTATAAGTTCATGAACTTCTGTAACGTATGCAACATTATAAGATCATGAGAAAAAGCATTTAAAACATTTAAATAATTTTCCCTCAAGTTATTTTTGTGTTCAGATAAATCGATGAAGCTAATTACTTTAGATATATCTGAAGGAACTTGGGGTTCAATGTTGCTACTGTAAGTCACAGTGATTAGCTGTTTAATCACAATGATTAGCAATTAATTCAGTCTAAGTATGAGGATAATTTTGCCTTATAACTAGTACAAAATATAGTTTTAAAGGTCTAAATGTCATACAGGGTCACTGCACATCACAGCATTTGATTTTCCATTAGAGTCCAGACATATCAAGGAACAGGGTTCCAGACACATGCATGCTTTTTTCCACACTGAGCACAAAGATGAATTAATTCCATTATGTGAGATCCTTGGCACAGTAGAAGTGAAAACATTAAAATAAAAACATAATTTAATAAATTCAGTTACATCTTACAGTGACAAACCTTTTAAGGCTTTCTTTAAGTTGGGAAGATTCAGCCTGAGTCTTTTACATAACAGACTACAGATCTGGACTTGGACTGATGGACATGCATTAAACCCAACGTTGGGATTAGATGTTGGTTAATCAATTCAACAAGGCAGTAGTAATAGCTCTTTCAAGTAACCTAAGAAGCCTTGGCCTGTCAACAGTGGTTCATAAATTCCACCAAATCCCCAAACTATGCCAAAGAATGTACATCGACTGAACTAAATTCAGTCAAATCGCTAAGGACATAGTGAACTATCACCACTGTGCACTAAATATCTCTACTGATACTCTATCTCCAACAAGTCCCTTTGCCCCTTCACAGAACTCCGTTTTCAGATGTTCTATGCCAGATCTAGAGACAAAGACAGACGCTTGAGCACAGATGATAGAAAATGTAAGCTAAAATAGGAAGGCTGAAACAATGGCTATATTAAAACCTATGGCAAGGCTGTTTTGCAGGCAACAGTTTTCCTGTTTCCACAGCAGTCACCTAAACACTACCCAAAGAATTGTTCAGCATGGATAACTGCTTCCTCAACTCTGCCTATAATTCACGCACTATGATCTTCTTTGTTGGATGAAAAAAAAAAAATCATATACTTGGAACAGCTCCTCTGGCTTTGTGGATCGTGCCTCCATCTACCAATCAATCCGGCCTCTTCCCTTCAGTTCAGCCCATGAACACATCAAGTACTGGATACCCTAAATATTCAGACCTAACTTCAGTGAATTTGATCTCGTTTCCAAGGCTTGAGCCACTGATGTTTCTTCTGACTGAAAGAAAGACTTGTGAGCCAATGCCTCTCCCGGTGAAAAAATATTCCCCTTTGTTAAATGTACAAGGTCAAACATACACCAAAACTCTTAGATAATAGCATCCATAAATAACATATTCTATAATGAGTGTCCAGTTTGGGCACAACATTGAAGGGGGATTTGACAACAGCCCTTAAAGACCTGAAGGGCAGTTATAAAGAGGACGAAGCTAGATTGTTCGCAGTGGTGACAGATGACAGGACAAGGAACAAGGACATGGTCTCAAGTTGCAGCAAGGGAGATTTAGGTTGGATACTTGGAAAAACTCTCTCGCTAGAAAAGTGGTGAAGGCACTGGAACAGGTTAACTACAGAGGTGGCAGAATCTCCATCTTTGTAGGTTTTTAAGGCCTAGCTCATGATCTAGTTGGGGATGGTTCCTGCTTTGAGCAGGGGGTTGGACTAGATGGCCTCCTGAGATCTCTTCCAATACTAATTTTCTATCATTCTATGATTGTATCATGGTGAATCATAACAAAAAGTGTTTATTTCTGATGGCAGATTATCATACCACTAAACAATAGCCATACAATCTACTGGAACATGAAAAAGGTGGCCATGATGCAACTACAAGTAGACAGAAATTTGTGAATCTTTGGTAACGTGTCATTATAACTCCAAACCTGTCCTCTACACTGTCTCCTGGCAGAACATCACATCAAAGGTTTTGATCCTTATCTTCAAGACAATGATTTGGGCTTAGGATATCTAAAAGCTCTCCTAAAGCAGGGATGAGCACAGGTGATGTGGATGGCTCCTGTACACGTCGCATTAGCTATGATGGGTTAAGTAAAGCAAAGGTAGAATGGAGGCAGGGGCTAAAGCCTCCACTGAGGCAAGCAGGGGCTGCTGCTGCCATTGCTATCAGGTGTTACTACCAACAGGCAAGTTAGCCTTTCCCTAGCCCTGCAGCTGCTGCTGAATTCAGACATATCATTGTGACTCATTCACAATGTAAAACTGTTGTGGTTTTGGGGCCAGGGAAGGGTTACTCCAGATCCTGGTAGCAACACCTCTCTGGCAGCAATGTCCTGGCTCCACCCTGCATCAGGCAGCCAGAGACTCAAACCACATCTCCATCCCAGCACTCCAGGGTGCAAACTCTATCCAGAATACCTCTGGGGAGACAAGGGAAGCAGGAATCAAAGTGACACTCCAGGCAGGGGTAGGGGCAGGGCTTATCTTTTGGCATGCTTACAGGTGTCCTAAAGAACCACACTCAACCATATTCAACCATAACACCTGCTTGTTTAGGAATACAGAACTTTCTTGGAAGTCAGCTTAAGAGTGTGGAAGGAAACCCACAGAAAATTCAGTACTTTCTGCTCCAAGTGCAAGGTGAGCTGCTTCAGGCATGGCTTTACAAATGAAACACACACAGCAAATCAGATATACGTAATATTCTAAAAAATAATCCACATGAAATTTTACCCCCAGGGAAAAGACAACAGAAACAAAGAACACCTTGCATGATAGCTGTTAGTCATGCTTCTTAATGTGTCCCTGGAATGCATTCAGAAATCACAGTGATGGGTGCAGTATATGAAATCTAACTAGAACAGAATTCTGTTTATAATTCATTAAAAGTAGGAAATGTTTGCTTTAAAAGTTCATAGTTCATTCCTGATCACTGTGTTATTTACTTAAAGAAAGTTCAAATTATTATTGATTACAGCTTTACAAGAGTGTGTGTATATATACATCATGGGGCTGAGCCTGAAGATGCTTGCTATCAGACACTGCTTATTACCATAAGCATGGAATATAGAGGACCAACTTTTGGCAAGAAACTATATGGCTGGTAATAAGAGTTTGCAGAACTGGGCTGAGTACATAACAACAGATGCTGTTGTCAGTGTGAGTTTAGTTCAAGTAAACATTTGGTCCATAAGTTGTTTAAAATACCAAGTCAGACACAAGTTTAACATTTGTGCTACAAAAGTTTTTTTTGTCAAAAGATGTGAGCTCTATGCTTCTGATGTAACACTCAGAATGCTGGCATATTAATATTTTGAGAGTACTGGCAAGTTGCAAAAATCATTCTAAAGGAATCACAGGGATACTGTTTACTATTCTGTTGGGATAAAGTACCGAGAGAAAGACAGTTGTGTAATGAACAATATAGGAAAACCGTATGGCTACGAATAAACTTTACATAAAATAACTATAAGTTGTACATGCAAAGCAGAAATAAAGGAAATATTCTATTATGAAAATGACTGATTGATAAAATGGTGTATCTGTTATAGTCTCAGCTGGTCCAGGTGTTTGCCTTCACAAAGAGGCTGTACCACCATTCACATAAATATAATAATTTGTCAATTTATTGCTGACAGGTGCCAATTTCAAGCTTTGCTAAAACAAAAGCATTCTTATCAGCAGTATTTCTAAGATGAAATCATTCTATCAGCTGCAGGGTGCAAGAAACTAAAATAAACTACTCATGCACAAGCTAGCCACATTCCACTAGATTGTATGTTACATGAATTAACTGACAATTTGCCCAGCAGCAAAGTTTTGAGCATTACAGTTTGGAGGGAGGAGGGGGCAGAAGAAGAAGGTAGAAATCAATTAACAGAATTTTTGAAGGATACGGTCAAGTATTTTACCCCCCAGGTTTTACTCCCTACTAAAACTTTTAACTGTAAATGGGGGGAGGAGGGGTCTTTAGACTGTAATTATAATTTATCCTCCTCCTTCCCTAAGCAACAGCAGCTTCTTTTTTTAGGATCTGTATAAAAAATGAGCTATGTTCTTGCTCTCCATCTGCTGGATCTGCAGCAGCAGTTAATCATACTTTCCAAAATATTGATGTTGCTGATTAAGCTATGAGAAGAAATAAGGGATCAAATAAAAAGATTTTTACCCTTCACCATTACTGTTTAATATGGTTCTGCATGCGATGAAATGAAGAGCACTGTAAAATGAGAACTAATTCAGAAACTGTTTTTATTGAGGTATGGGCATAGGGACTTCAAAAGTGCAGAGAATTTAATGCCTTAAACTCACTCATACCATCTGGTAAGTTCATCTTAGATAGGGTACTAATCACAATACCTGTTCTATTGGCGGCCGGGGGGGGGTGTGTTAAGATTTTTCAGTATTTTCGCAGATATTATATTATACTGACTCAAGGCTGTGGCATCATATTATGCTGTTATTTGATGCAAGCCTCCAAGTACACAGAATAAATTCTAAAGTTTATCTTTTCAAAATAAACCCTTTGTCTCAATATGTATTAACAGGTCTCCATCAAATTCTGTCACTGGACATTGGAATATAGTGCAGTTTCAAAGAGTCACAAAGTGGTATTTTTTAAAAAGTTGGCAGCAAATTAAAAGCTGGAAGTAATGTTGGGGTATTAAAGCACAGGTTTTCAACTTTTTTTTAAACAAGTATACCGCTTCTGTCTCAAAGCTTCAGCTCATGTACCCTTTTATGTTATGGGGTGGTTGCAAATCAAAGCCTCAATGGTGAGCGCAGGAGCAGGGCAGGGGCTGCCCAGCTTGAGCACAGCACAGGACTGAGCCAAAAGGGGGGGGCGTGGCTCCTACTACTATGTGCACCCCAGGAGGTATGGGGGCATGTGCCCCCAGATCTGCGCGTGGCACAGGGCTGGCTGCCACTGCAGGCTTGGGCGCTGGGCTGGGCTGCACTCAGGGCAGGCAGCAGCAGTACTGGGAGGCAGGTTTGGGGGCTATGGCAAATTCTGCACTGGCTATAGGCCCCCTCCCATAGGACCCAGCAGTGAGTAAGGGAGCAGAGCTGGGGCAGGGCAGAGTGTGGGACACAGCCACATGCGACTTATCTAGGAGGCACAGGGGGTGGTGGCCCCCACCACTGCATGTACCCCAGGAGAGCATGGGGGAGGGTATATGGCCCCAGATCTGCACACAAGGGACAGGCAGGCTGGGATTACGCTGGGCTGTTTGTGGCAGGGGCTGTGCTTGGAGCAGGTGGTGGTAGCACTGAGAGGGGACTGCAACCACCCCAGAATTCGCAATAGCCCCCCAACCCCAACTTCTAGTACAGCCCATCCCAGCTCAACACTTCCACTGGGAACAGCCCAGTGCTGCCCCAACCACAGCCTGCATGCAGATCTGGGGACACATACCCTTCCAGGGCACATGCAACAGCAGAAGCTGCCACCCCCTGCAACCACAAGCAAGCCACTCGTGCCAGTGCTCCGCTGTACTGTCCCAGTTGGGCAGCATCTGCCTCTGCTCCAGCCCCACTCCCTCCCTCCTGGCGGAAGCCTACATGAATGGGGCTACCAGGAGGGGGCTACAGCCACTCCAGATCTGCCATAGTCCCTCCGTCCCCCAAGTCCTCCCTCCCACTGCCGTTGCCACCCACCCTGAGCACAGCCCAGTCAACCCCACACTGGGAAGAGCCCAGTGCAGCCCCAGCCCCCTCTACCCTCCATGCTCTCCTGAGGTGCACATAGCTGTAGGAGCTGCTAGCGCTCCCTCCTTCTATGCAGCTCAGTCCCACACCTCAGGTGGGACCTGGCAACCTCATAGCAGTGGAGCAGCCCCTGCCCCCGTTCCACTCCCTCCCCCCACAACAAACTTACCAGCCAAACCTGGCTGCTTTCCACATGGTTGGGCTGTGCTCCTGTCTGCCCGTGTGCTGCACTGTGGCTGCATGCACGCACATACAGATCCGCATACCCCCATGACCATTTTAAGTACCCCTAGGGGTATGCATACCCCCAGTTGACAACCTCTGCACTATGGAGATATAACAGGAATACATCCATGTGAAAATATGTTTCACGAAGCATCATTTTGGAAAAGTGTGAGTACTTAGAAACTTTAGGCAGCATGTGAATTGAGTTGTTGGAGGTGCACTACAAATTACGGATTGCTGGATCAAACAAAACAAAAAATAATGGAGACTCCTTAATTATACACTTATGTTCCTCTACACCTGTCCATCCGCCACATATTTTTACCCTGCATATTCCATATCCTCACTTTCCCCTTGCCTCAATTCTACTTCCCGAATTCCAGAGTTTAGATAATCTGAGGGTGAAAGTATTTAAACCTGGACGGTTGATAAAATGTCCACTCTGTCTACTGAAGGTGAATCAGGCTAGTCTCCTCCCTAAGCTCTCTTTTGTTCCTCATTGGGAGAAGGGCGAATATATGGAGTGTGTGCCAGGAAGGCCAAAGATTAGACCCAGGGACCGGTACAGCATCCATAAACCACATTTGTAGACCTGGAACTACAGAATTGCCCTGGCGTGGATCTAGGAGTATGAAAAGCAGTTATGAGCTCATTAGAGCCCTTGGCAGCAGAGAGTTCACTGTGCATGCACTACACAGCTGAAGCAGGATATAACCCCTGCCTCCTACCCCTGACATAAAAGTCAAACTATTTTACTGAAAAGGTAAATGTAGCAACATAGATATCTTTCTTCTGTACAAACAGTTAAAACTGCTTATAACTGAAGCATTTAAATATAAACAGAGGCAGAGACTACTCATTTTTCTTCCGATTGAATTCAAGGGAACTTATGGTTTCTTCTTCCTGAAATTAAAAACTGTACTGAACTGAAACAAGTTTAATGCAGTGTCTTTAACTGAAAGTAATAAAAAACTCAAAAAGCATTGCTGAAAATTACACACTGTACAAATAGTTATTTCTTCCGCGTATTTATGATAAAAAGAATAACTGGTCTCAGCACTTGTTAAAGCAAAACCCATGGATTCTATCACTGAATAGCAATAAGAAAAAAGTTTTCCAAAGATAATCCTTTTATATCGAGAGAAGTCTTCAATAATAAACTTTATTCATTCACAATTCATCACAATATTGTGATTGACTTTCATCTGACATGAGGAGGTCATGCTTAGTATCAGTATTTCAATGGAATTAAAACTGTGCTCAAAGAATGGTCTGAAAGGCCACAAAAGTTTCTTTTGACCAGTGATTGATCTGTAACGACTGCAAGATATCACAGTTACTCTAAGACAATGACAGCTACTGTGGACTGTTGGTAACAAAATGAAGCCAGGCTGATCATGCATTCCTGATCCAACACATTTTATGATATACCAGGCAGCTTGATTTGTCTATCTGCTGTTACCGAGTCAAAGAAATTTGCCAAAGAAAAGCATGGACTTACTGAATCCTAAAGCCACTTGAAATGCATGGAGATGAACAAAAGGGAAAGGAAGTCATGTAAATTAGCAAATTGCCATATACAGGATAAACAGACTTGGAGAAAACAGACCCAAGTCAGCGGGAGGTGAAGGAAACAGCTTTGTCAGGACCATCACCATCTTGTTCATATAGGCTAGTGCAGACTAGAATGCATAAGGTAATAAACTGGCTGAGTTTTTAGGCCTCTTTTATCCTGTTCTGAAATTCTAGGCAAACCGTGCAAGTAGGTTTCTACTACTGTCATGGAGCAGGTCTGCATAAACAAAACATTTTCACTGGCATTTTTCAGTCTTCTTTACAGGGTATTTTGGGATAAAGTAGAACTGTGTCAGACAGTAGAGTTAAAAATCAAAGGATAGCCCTTTGGATAAAGGCTGCCTTTTCTCAATATCTGTGTATCCACAGCACAACCACAAAATCAAGGACTAATAGCTGACAACAAAAAGCAGCATCTAGGGGGTTACCAAGTACAAAGAACTACATATTCCAAGTCTACACTGATTTTTGGAGAAAAAAAAAGGAGGACAAATGTCTGAACCAACTTAGGGGAGCCTTTAAGCTCTACAACAGTAAGGAACACAACTGGGAACCTGAGATGGAGAAGGGCAGAAAACCCTGGAAAGTCACTTGAGATACAGCAGCAAGCTCCAAAGAAGTGAAGAGAAAAAGAAATAAAAAACTGGAGTCACCCAGCTATTAATAGAAGGTTATATCCAAAATGGTAAAGATAAACAAGTTTACAGTCCTAGTCTTCTGGCTCTCTAGAATCCAAATGAAAAAAAGAAAATGTATTATCTGGTATAGCCTTCCATAAAAAGGGACAGCATCCCAAGTTCTGTTTGCTCTCCCACCTCCATCTGAAAGATGTACTATTCCAACCTCCAGGCTATTATGCTGGAAACATTAGAGTTTTAATTTTGAGACAAAAAGAAAAACAAGAAACGGTGAAAAACAAAAATTCTGAAAATGTTTTAAAAAGATTTTAAACCTTAAAAATGAGAATTGGAGAAATAAATCAGTAAAAGTTGCCTGAGACATCTGACAAGTCTAGATGTTGAACAACTGATCATAAATATGAATATGCAGATATACACATTTTACAGATGCAGCATCTTCATGCACACACATATAATAGATTAGAAGCATGCAACACAAGTAATTATAAGCTTGAAAAGCCAGTGTGCCAACACTGCACACCCATTCTCTCTCTCTCCTTGTATACAAATCTCACAACCCTCTAACTCAAAAGGTGGCAAATGAGATTGGTGACAAAGATTTTCAAAGGCATAGGGATGCATAGATGCCCATCTCCCACTGAATTTCAATGGGAATTGAATACCTAACTTCAGTCTGCGCATTTAAAAATCCCCTACTTGAATACCTAGGGTTGTTAATAATGCATAACATTCTGATCCAGCAAACTCTTACTCCCAAGCATAATGCTTACTACAGCAATTTGCAGCATTAACAATATCACTGGTTTCTGGTATCGGTTATTTTTACAACTAGTTGCCCCTGCTGTCCTTCATAGATTATAGCCCTGCTTCAGTAAAATTTGGTAGTATAAATGACACTGTACTACAGCATATGCTAGAATATAACAATAGAGTAGAAGCTCCATTTACTATTTATTTCCCAAAGCCAATTCAGAGGGCTTTTTCAATTTTGAATCCATTGTATTGGGAGCTTTGCATAATCTTATCAAAGTAGTCCTTAAATACATTACTCTCCACATTTTCATTTTTTTTAAATTACAGTAGTTTCTATTTTGAAAAACTGTAATATAAAGAACCATCAACACATTCAAACATAAACACTAGGCTAGCTTCAACCCTCAAATCCTTATAACATCCTGCTTTCTAGTGTATACTGCTCTAAACAGCCTGCTCTGCAGTCTGAGAAAGTAGACAGAGATTTGTTCTGTGGGTTTAACTAGGCCCTCCTTTAATTGAGTGCTGCTATGTGCAGTGAATCACTGCAAAAGCCATGTTTATTGACATGTACCTTTCCTTCACTACTCCCCTTTCTTTTTAAGTGCACAATGGCAAAGCTAGATGGGAAAATGCCAGACTGCTTTGTTTCAGGTCTGGACAGCATCTTGCTTTCCCATAACAGGTATGCACAAGCACACAACACTGCTGAATGGGTAAGACCTTGCCAGAGGCTGAAACCACTAGCTTCTGCTGCCTTTCATGCAAGGCACATTTTCTACTGACCATGGCTCTTTGCCAAGGCCTAATTAAAATACTTTAGGATTTCAAAATGTTAACCCTGTGGCTGCATCTAGTTCAGAAGCAGGCAAAATATATTTGTGGGACACATCTGACTCACCAGGCAATTCCACCCAGCCTGTGGGCGCCCACCAATTAATTGTACCTCATCCAGCCTGCACACTTTGCTCCCACCCTGAGGTGCAGGGCCTGGCCTGGCCCAGCCGGTGGCAAAGCTGCTGCAGCCTCCGGGCCACTTGCTCAGCTTTCCCAGCCACCAGCAGCTCATCTCACCGCCGCAGCACTGGCTCTGGGCAGGCAGGAAGGGAAGTGGCAGGGAGCTGCAGCAGGGGCGGGGGAAGGAGGGACCCATCTGCTGCTGCTAGCAGCCAGGGCTGTGCATCATGGAGGAAGTATGTGGGGGGGGGCACTGCCCCCGCATACTGTCCCTACAACCCCCTACACACACGCACACACGCACACTGCAACATACCCTACACCCCCTCACAAACCACACAGCCCACCCCCAACCACATTCCACTCACTCCCCCCACCAAAATACAAGAATAAGGCTTCATTTTTGATCTATTATGCAGTCACCTCTACATACACAACACAAACACAAATCGGGACAAAAATATATTTTTTAATAAAATTAAAATATACTATTGTGAATGTTTGGTTATTAGTATATAATTTGGTTTTTTTTTAGTTCCAAGATGGCAAACCCCCTTCCCAAAAGGAGTACTTCTGGGGGCAAGGGGTGGGACTTCTGGTGGCAAAGGTCAGGGGTTAGAGGACAGGACTTCCAGTCCCAAGATGGTGACCGGGGGCAGGGCACCTGTCAAGGGGCAGGGCTACCCACACGGCCCTCACAAGCTCACCAAAACCCATTAAGCGGCCCTCCAGCTGAAATAATTGCCCGCCCCAATCTAGTTACTTTGTGAGAAGCTGTCATGTGCTTCCTTTTTATGGACATACCCGTATATCCCGTGTTATCAGTGCTCTGGAACTCGGTCCTCAGGGCTTTTGTGCTCTTACTCTTGAAGTAAGAAATGATCAGCTTAGTAACTTGGTACTATGGTTTTTTAAACTTTTCTAAAACAGACACTTAACTGCTGAGTTGAGGCTATACTTTGTTTTTTTCCTCCCATCTCTTTCCAAGTGAAAGAAAAATAGTAAAATATTAGAGAAATTTCTAAGTCAATGTTGAAGCTAAAACTTTCCTCAGGGTAAAATGAGAAAAGAAAGGCTGTTTTGATTTCTTTACCTTTCAAATGGTCTTTTGCAACAGCCTTTGAAGTCTCTGCAGTTGCCACTTCTTCATAAGAGGAAAAAACCCACACCTCTTAAGGCACCAGAGTATTCTCTCTCATATAAAGAAAGATCAAATATGAAACAGTATTTGCTTGCTCAATACCAGTCTCAATACTATCTATTGATCTCATGCTAAGAACAACCACCACCTCCAGACTGAATGAGGGGAAGTAGTGACAATGGCCAGAATGGGTGAAAGGAAGCTCATGTTGAGGCTAACTTGTACTGATTGTAATCTATATATTCATGGTTCAGAACCTTGTTTAGCCATTTCATCCTGCACATAAAATGAAATCTTTCCTAAAAAGAAGCAGTGTATGAACTACAATGTGAGAGGAACAGTAACCCATGAATTTAGTCCATTCATTTCTGATAGATGAAAAAGATCCGAATTTGAATATAAAAAGATGTTTCCTTGCAACACAGAAAAATGTAGACAATTGACCAAAATGGTCTAGGTAAAAAATGCAATAAGGTAAAGTTCTCAGTAGATTGTGCAATATCCCTCATTTTTACAGACTAGCCCAAGACATTTATAAAATAGGTTTTATTTACTCTAGGGCAGTGAAGCCCAACAGGCCCCACCCAGCATGCATAGCTGGTCTGAGGGCCTGATCTGTTACAGACTGTTGCAATAGGATGGGCAATTAGTTGCCATGGCTCCAGAAACTGCAGCACTTAACACTATCATCACATCCCTGTCCCCATCAGCTTGATGACACCTCTTCACAAACTTAATCTGGCCTACAGACCATACCTTGGTCACCTTGATCTAGAACAATACATGCTGGATTTCACAGTCTAAATAAAGTAATTTGTAATCCAGTTACAACCTTTTGCTTTTACCATGTGTTAGCCACTATCCTAGGAAAAACTGATTGAATTTGCAGTGCCTGAACTACAATGCCTGGACATGCAAAGAGGAACTATGTATTAGGCTCTGGAGGTGGAATGGTGTACAACATCCTTAGCCTTAACTGGCACAGTAACAACAGCAACAACAATGATTAAGCCTTGTCATCCCATACTTCTGTAAATAAGACCTAACATATCCATTGCAAGAAATCTGAAAAGAGTAAGATTTTTTTTTATTACATTAACATGCTCAATACTTTTTCCAAAAGATAAACACCACATTTTCAGCTGCAAATCAATGGTTATACTACTTCATTACTTTTGTAAGATTAGTTGTTCTTATAATACAGCAAATAAGAGAATTGGGTTTTCAAACTTTTTATACAACTAGTTTTCTGCATCCTGAAAAAAACCCGTATTGAAGAAATGTATCTGTTAAAGAATCTGACACCAGCAAGTATTACTGTAAAATTATATCAGATAAGTGAATTCAAACTACTTTTCATTTTTCGGACAAACCCAATCATCATTTTCCAAAGGCAAAGGCAAAATCTCTATAGGCAACTTCTACAGTCAATCTCTAAGACAATAAAAGAATTTGTGAGGGACTAATCTTATTCTAAAGGAGTTTTTAATTCTTATATTTCTACACTGTCATTACACTGCAGCTGCAGTCCTAGAAGCTACACATCTGAGCTGTGTACAGACATTTGGGGAGGGCAGGGGAGAAGTTCAATCATGTTAAAAATAGCCACTCGATCTAAGGTAAGTTGGGATGGTGGAGGGTGGCTGGGGAACTAGTGAGGAAAGGTTTGGCAAGTAGGCTCTGTGGGAGGATCTGGAGGCAGACACAGTTGGTGGGGGGACTGGGGGTCAAGTGGGGCCCACAGGAGGTTGTTGAGGTCTGGGAGGGTTTGGCAGGATCAGGTGGGCTTGTGGGGTCTGCAGAGGGCTTGGGGTCTCTCTCCCACACCCCCTGGGACCAGGGGCTATTTTCAGTCCTCTGACTCCCCTACCACCTCCACCCCCAGACAAAACAACCCCTCCCACAAACCTATCCCCCCGTCCGTCCTTCCACCCTAACTTACTTGCTCGGCTATCCATGAATGTGGATACACAGGCAATGAGAGCGGCTTGTGGGTGGGGGGAGTTGGTGAGATGGGGAGAGACTCACTGGTCTTTTGGGGGAGCGGTTGTCTGTCTGGAGGTGAGGGGAAGGGTCGGGGGAGTGCTAAAAACAGCCCATTGGCAGGGAGGAAATATGAAAAGCACAGAGCCAGGGCTGGGGCCAGCAGCTGGGCTTTCCCATCCTGGGGGCTATGCTGGGAATTGTATAAAGTTGAGTTAGGTGGGTCTCGACAGACCCAAGCTAAGTTTGACTACCTCAGAGGTATTCTTAACTTAGATAGGTCAACCATTTTTAGACTGAGTTAACGGTCCTGAATTTCCATATAGTTCACACATAGATCCACCTGACGAATGCAAGGTCCACACCTGAGTGAACTAAGTGAGATCAGGTGGCCATTTAAAAAAAATATATCCTATTTCATCACTTTATATAGCACTGGGAAAGAATTTAAAAAAAAATTAAGATTACATTGTGAACTACAATCTAAACTCCCCCTAGACTCCCTGAATGTCTGTACGCTCTGGATGAGTATTCTCCCATCCTGTGCTAATAGTGCACTGTTTACAGAAGCTAAAGAGCATAAAAAAAGAAGCTAAACTTTTAGTATAAAAGTTTCCATTAAATTCTTTTGAACTGAGAGGGATGACGTGCCAAATATACCAAGTTTTTCACTCACGGATTACAGTATCGCACAGCTTTCGTTGAAACAAGCCAACTAATTTTTGTTAGAACATTATTGTTTTCAATGAATCACCTTCATTTTCTTTAAAGGCAAGTCCAAAAACACGGTACCTATTCAGATTACAACCACATGCATGTCATATGATGGTACTGTTCTAACAACAATAAATTTATGTCGAACAATCTGAAACACCAGAACAAAAAAAGATATCCTATTTCATGACTTCATATAACATTAGGAAATATTTTTTAAAAAATTAACATTACTTTGTGAATTAAGTTTCTCATGGCACTATTAATTATAAAAATAGAAGCAATGAAAAAATAGAATAAAATTTATTAAGCAAACAGTAACTTAGCACTTCTGAAGCATTTCCCCCTCTTAGACTGTACACACGTCAAGTAACTTACTATAGGGTTTTTTTCCTCTTGAACTGAAGTACATTGGGCTACAATCACCCAAGGGAATGTATACTGTGTGGCTCTTCAGTTAATAAGGACTGCTCATGTGATTCCAGAGTCAGCCAACAGGCATACAAGCGGTTACTCATTCTCCCTGGGGAAAGAAGTCCCCCCCAAGAGAAAAGTTCTTCCAGGTGCCGACTTAAACGATCTCTTTTACAAGAAACTGTAAAACTCCCACAAGAATTTGTACATTCCCCTTCTGGTCTGGTATGCAACAAGAGTGAAGCATGGCAATGCTCTCCCAAATTGGGGGAGTACTGGGGACCACTGCTCACTGCTTTGGGGACTGGACTAGCAGGGCAAAGTCTCCTATCCCTCCCCAACTGAGATCTCTGGTCTGCGGGGAGGGAAGAGAGACAATGGGGTTTGCCCATCTGCTAAGCTCCTGGGCATCAGCACCTAAGTAGAGGAGCAGAAATCTCTACCAGTAGAAATGAATGTCTGTTCATGGCCAAATGTCACCCATATAACTCCCTCCAGCTTAGCAAAAATGGTAGAACACAGAGAAAAAGATACGTTTTGCAAGTACAGGTCCTTTCAGAGACAGAAGTTATTATTGTCTTTTTAGATAATGTATACTGCCACTTATATCACTGCTTTGAAGAATGCATCACACCAAATAGAACTAACAAGTTATTAGAATCAAACAAGTAAGGATGTTCCTTACTTGAAGAAGCATGGAGTCCAAGTGGTATAGTTCACTGCACAGAATCCTTTTTACTTCCTTCAGCCCACATACAAGTGTGTGAACTCTGCTACAGTGACTTCCTAAAATTGGGAAGGCGCCCAACCATTACATAAGATGAAGCAGCCTGGACTGTACTATTCTGTTTGGTAAACTCTGAAGCTAAGCTTCCTACAACGTACAATATTTCCTCATGCTTTACTGGCTGAATTTCTACCCAAGCCTTCCTGACTCCTTCAAGTTTTAGTCACACAATGGAAATTTAAGGCCTTCACAAACCATAAACAAAGTAAACAAATAAAGGTTGATAGTTTGGCTGTATATTTATTAGTCCACTTAGTACATGGATAATGTCAAAGTTTTGCTCTAAGCAACTTCCCTTTCAGTACAGAATCCTATCCTGCCAAATAGCTACAATGCTAATGGCATTCATGCCCCTTTTGGTAAACTTCTTGGCATGTATAAGGACAATCACTCTGTGGATAGCATCCTTGTTATAATCATCCAGAAGGATCAGGTACTGCAGCCAGAACTCTACAGCAGTGGTTCTCAACCTTTTTAGACTCAAGGCACCCCTCCATAAATTGTGAGAAGGGGCCTAACAGTAGGGGTGGGGGATCGTTCAGACAGGAACAAGCCTAAGCCTGGCTTATCTACTTACTTTCTCACACTTTGCAGCACCCTTCAAAGGACTTGGCAGCCATAACTAGTAGAAGAAAATATTATTTGGGAGGGCTGCGGTGGTGACAGAGAATGCAGCAGTGGCAGGGGCAACGGGCGCTGCGACAACGGGATGCGGAGGTGGTACTGGCCTGGCTGCAAGCCAAGCAGCTCCAGGCACTGCAGGATGGCAGCGCTGTGGTGCTGCTGCTGTCACCAGCCACCATAACATGGGGAAGGGAGATGCTAAGCCCATTAGCCCTGACTTTCTGCCACCTACGCTGCTAGCACCCTGGTTGGGAATCACTACTCTACCGAATCTGATACCACATCAAATTTGGGAACCTGAACAAGGCTTGAAACAGTCTAGAGAGACGATCGCTTCTCTCTGAAGCCTCTCGTATGCTGCTGACAAATCCAGTACCCTTAAATAATATATGCTACAGCTATATATTATTTGCTTTTAAGAAACATTGCTATATTCTTGTGTTTCCAGTCCTAGGATACAAATAATTAAAAAAAAATACTTTGGTTCTGTAAATGAATGAGAGAAAAAGGCCGTTCTTTCAGTTCCAGACCAGATTCTTCTTTAACCTGGAATGGAGAAAGTCCTCTTTAATGTTGGACGGAGAAAGTTCATACTCCTCTGTAGATGGAACAGCAGGAGATAAATCATGCTTAATGATTTCAGAAGCAAAGAAAAGCTTGTATTCATGTTTCTTTTAATTATTTTGTGGCCTTGAATTTCCAGCACATGGAAGTAGGAAGATAAAAAGAAAGCATTGGGTTGTTTTTTTTCCAAGGAGGGAAATATGAGAGAGAGAAGATGGATAAAGAATGATGTGACTTGGGAGTTGGACAAAACTAGCTGAGAGGAGGAGCCTGAGAAAGCCTGGTGCTGTGAGAGCTGGCAAACCATATGCAGAGATAATTCCAGAGCGCAGCTAAACACATCAGATTCCAAACTGAAACACTGGGGCCTCTGGGAGTCTAAAAAATTATGAGTAGAAATGCAAGCAGACTTCATGCTGTAGGGGAACTTCAGTGATCATAACTTAACTCTGTCCTCCATCTCATTGGATTTTTCCTTTTAGTGATCCCTGTAAGACTAGTCCAATTCACGAGCAGCTAGGAAGCCAGGAGAAGCCAGAGAGCAGGATAATGCTGATTTCTCTATGGCACAGGCAGGCAATTATTTCAGCTGGAGGGCCGCTTAACAAGTTTTGGTGAGCTGTCCAGGGCAGCAGTGGTAGCCCCGCCCCTTAACAGGTGCCCTGCCTCTGGGTCACCATCTTGGGACTGGAAGTCATACTGTCTAACCCCTAACCTTTGACACTAGAAGTCCCACCCCTTGCCCCCAGAAGTACTCCTATTGGGAGTACTCCTTTGGGGTTTGCCATCTTGGAACTGAAAAAAAAAACAAACAAGCTATATAGTTTAAAAAAAAAGAAAAGAAAAGAAAAGAAAAAAAGAAAACCCCAAACATCCACAATAGAATATTTTAATTTTATTAAAAAAAAAAAAATTGTCCTCATTTGTGTTTGTGTTGTATATATAGAGGTGACTGCATAATAGCTCAAAATTAAGTCTTTCTCTTGTATACTGGGGGAGGGGTATATGGAAGGGTATGGGTGGATAGTTATGCGGTTTGTGGGAGCACGTGAGGAGGGGAGCATGTGTGGGGGAGGGTAGAAGACCCTATGTATGGATGTGGGGGGGGGTGGGCATGTGTGGGGGTGAGGGACTGTATGTGTAGCAGTGAGCAGGGCTCCCCCACAGAGGCACATGGGTGTGTATGAGGTGGGGTTTATGGGTTTGTGGGGGGGGTGCCGTTGTGGGGGAGTGTTTGAGGGTATGGTAGGCTGTGCATAGGAGCTGTCCCCTCCCCCCCACCAAAACACCTCTTTGAGCTGGTCAGCACCTGCCTTTGTCTTGCAACAGCCTAAAGCTCACACACCACTGGCAACAGTGCACAGATGCAGCCTGCCCCGCACCCACTCCACACTGCCTGTGGCATGTCCTGCCCTCCCTGGGCACATGGTGGGGCTGTAGTGGCTCCACAGCTGGACTGCCTTTCTATGCACATGCGACAGCAGCCCCCTCTGGCTGCTGTGGCCACTGCCCCAACCCACCCAAGCTCAGCAGCAGCTGAACAGAAACTGTTGCTCAACATGGGGATGGAGGGAGCAGGCGGAAGGAGCCCTTCCTTCTCATCGCTGCTAGTCTGTTCCTGCTGCAGTCACCTGGAGCCCATGCTGTGCCAGGCTGCCCTGCATTTCCACTGCATCACTGCCGCCTCCAGGCTACCCAGAGGGACAGTGGCAACAGTGCAGAGCAGCCAGGTCTGGGCTGAGCGCACAGGTTCCCACCAGTACCACAGGACTGGGGCCAGTAGAAACAAGTCAGAAGGAGCTGCCACTGCCCAGGCTGCCTAAAAAGGCAGTCCAGCTGTGGACTATAAATCACATTAGCCCTGCTGCATCCCCAGGAGCAACAGGACATGCCATGGCTAGGCGAGGCCTGGGCCAGGTGGGACCAAAGGACTCACCACAGGCTGCACCTGGCTCACAGGCCATATTTTGCCCACCCTGTTCTACGATCCTCTTAGTAACTTGATTTGCTTGGTGAAGAAGGACATAATAATTTCTTCTTGAGAGGCTTCTCCATACCTAGAATCTGAGGCACTGTCTGGCTGAAAAGGATCGATTCAATTTCCTGCATTGGGGGGTGTTATATTTATCTTTTTAGCTACTGCCTTTTGACCACAACAGCTACACAACCACTCAAACCCTGTTTTTTGGCTTGTCAGCCATTGTAAATAACTCCTGCCCAGAAAGAGCACTCCACATTTTGAGGAAAACAATCAATCACAAACGTTGATAGGTATAGGGCTAAAAATACATATATAGAAGGGTAAAAACTAGAGAAGGCAGGGAAAACACAAAAAAGATCCTACTTTAGAAGAATCATGTCTTGGAATATTATCCTCAATAAGAATACAACAGAAAAACAAAACAAAGCCAGCTACGTTGTAGATGCCCCTGCCAGACACTGGCTTATATAGATTCATTTACTGGACAGGTCCCTACAAGGTGAAAAAACATGAGTAGCAACTTTTCTCTCTCCATGCTGTGTGGCGAAAGACTCAACTCTAGCAGGAATCAGCAGGCATGCCTTGACAGGAGACAGTTTTGCACTTTTACTATGTACTATCCTCCCACAGCTAAAACGGGATCTGTTATACATTTGCTCTAATTCTAGTCTATACATACTTTCTAGTTGCATTAAATTTCAGTATTTCTAAAAGTTGCTCTCACCCAGAATAACTGCTTCCCAAAGAAAGATTAACATGATACAAATGAAAACAGTAATACCTAGGAGTTCATTCTTTTAATTATAAGATTCTGATGTTTGACTGCTCTATAAGAACACATTATAAATTCTGTCCTTTATTTCTCATCTCTCAAATGTAGAGATAGAAATAGAAAGGGAGGATGTGCTAGGACTGATCTCTCTCTCTCTCTCTCTCTCTGTGTGTGTGTATACACACACACACACACACACACATATAGATACACACACACCCCACACACACACACACCACTTACGTCAATTGTAGCACACTAAAAGAAAAGGCAGCCGGCCTAAAAGAAAATTTAGCCAGAAATGTTGTATTGCCCTGGCATTCTTATCATCATATTTCGAGGATGCTGACCTATTGTTAATAATGAATTACAACTGAAAATCCTAGCAAGTCAACATAGAGGGATGATAGTCATTATAACCAATAAAAGCACCACAGAATAAAATCAACTACAAGCACAGCTTGCAATGCTGTTCTTCAGCAAGCACTCTGGGAGGCAGGAATAAAAAAAAATATCCAGCAGTCTCCACCCCCACCAGAACAATTAAATAAGTGAAACTGAGGTTTAGAACAGTTAAACCTGGAGTCATGAGAAAGCTTCGAAACGTAAGGTAGGAGAAGTTCACAAACAGCTGTGGCAGGACCTATTTTGGCTTCCATGGATAAAGTATCCACCTTGTTGACCTGTCAGTCTCACTAATCCATTCTCTATTTCCAGTTAATATCATTAAAGTTCAGCGTTCAAGAGCCTAGACACAGAAGAGAAAACCACATATATTTTTTTCCATGAGGCGGTAACCAGATGTCAATAGCTGCAGCTGTGACTACATAATTACCTGTTTGCATTAACGTAGACTACAGTTTAGATTTAATAGGTCAGATGACAATGCAACAAAATGCATTTAGCCTATGATTACCCCTTTTCAAACATTCTCTCACTCGCAACTTCGACCCTGGGAACATTGCAGGCACAGACTTAGGTCAATAAGAAACATTGGCCAGCACAATAGGCCTTGCCTC
This sequence comes from Caiman crocodilus, assembly GCA_030014935.1. Classification (NCBI taxonomy): domain Eukaryota; kingdom Metazoa; phylum Chordata; order Crocodylia; family Alligatoridae; genus Caiman; species Caiman crocodilus. The sequence continues at coordinate 49,080,175 of JAGPOW010000261.1, read as the reverse complement.
AAACAGCGCTGTTGACAGACACCAGCACAAAGGAAGTGAATAGAGTCCCCCTCAGTTCTCACACAGAGCGAAGAATGAGTCAGTGTACTGCTGCTTTGGTGCTCTGTTTGTACAGTGTATACAGCTTTTGTCCTCAGCCACTGTTCTCAGCTCAATGGGAGCTAAAGAACCTAGGAAGTGAAGGCGGAAGAATGGCTCCACACACTCTCCTGCAGCCAACAGCATATGCATGTGTACATGACAGGTCAAATGATTTTTTTTTTTTCCATTCCCTGCCCGCTTTTTTTTTTTTAAACAATCCCCACCCCAACAGCCCAATTCACTGATGCACTTCAAATGAATGGGCAAATAAACTGAGACCTGAATATAGAATTAAAATGGTTCTACGCTACTTGAACAGTTAGTACAAAGGTGATACAAAGCTATGTATTCATTATTTAAACTCCCAATACAATGAATTTTAAAGCCAAAATCTGCAGAGCACCAGGCAATCAGTTACATACTGGCATTTCATGCACAGAAAAAAGAATACTTTGCACAAGCTACAGATGCAAGTTTTAAACATATTTTACATACACACATACACATTTGTATATTAATATTTACATATACATGCAATATATCAAAAACACTTTATACAAATTACCTCAAACAACTACATACAGTCAACTTTCACTTCTATGTAAACTGTAATTATAACACTTGCAATACTATCGCTACATTCCTGTTTAAGAAACAGAAGCATCTAATCTTCTAAGCTAACCTGGAACAGTTGGAACCTATCTTCAACCATATCAGAAACCAGATATCAAACAAAATATATATGATTATTTTCTAAAAGGAGTGAGATGGTTGATTGCGATACAAAATGTAAACACTTGTATAACTAGCATGGAGTTTTGAGTAGTAAGAGAATTAGTTTCTGGCATTTAAATTCTAGAAGACCATATTACAGTTTAAATTATAAATTGTAAAGTCTGTAGGGAAAATATTAACACTATTTGGGATCCCAAATTAGTATTAGAGTATCAGAACAGAAAATAATTGCATTTTAACAAATATTATTCCATCTATGCAACTTCATGAGCTTGCAAATAGAATTTGAATTCCTTTTACCACTCTGAAAAAATAACACACTGCCAAAATTGCCAACTCACACAAACGTATGAGTTTCTTAAACGTCTCTAGCTTCTTATGGAAGAGCTCACCTTCCATTGAAAGAAAGTTTCTTAGTTCTCACAGCTTCATTGAAAAGTTTGAAAATGTTAAAACCCAAAATCTCTGCTACTACCAGTCATATAAAAAGAATTATGCACATTAAAAATGCCACAATTTATGAGCTAACCTGATGGTCTTTGTTTGGTTTGTGGGGTTTTTTGAGGGGGCGGGGAAGGAGTGGGGAGGCTAATACATGATGCTTGGGTTTAGCATTACTAAGGTAGGGCAAGAAACGAGTGAGAGCAGAACTTTTAAATTTTGTGAAGAAATTCCACACATTTCCAAAAATATTTTCTCCTAAAACAAATAACTAATTTTTCAGTTTACATATACAATAAGCCCAGTTTTTCAGTAAAAGTATGCATATTTACTTTGAGCATTTGCTGTAGTATCATGGCACTTGACGAACTGGCACAGATCATACAAAGTAGGCAAATCCTGGTACAAACATTGCAAGCTTTAGTAGAATGTTCAAACAGGAAATTTAAAGACACATTACCTACCTACAGACATTTTGTAGGTCGCTTGGAATGAGGGAAACAGCTCATATTTAAGATTGCCACTAAAAACTTTAAAACATCTTTGTCTGGTTCCTATAACACCATAGAAAATGCCACAAATTTGAAATTTTGAAAACTGAGCTGTGAATGCAAAAAGTAACAATAAATGACATAATTCACAAAGAAAATATTATCAGGTAGTACGGAAAAAAATAAAGGAAGGCAAAGTAATCTCTGCAAAAGAAAGTTATACCAGTTTATCAAAAGGTGCAGTTGCAAAGCACTGAAAATTTCTGTGTGGGTACTGTGAGGAGGAATTAGGGGTGGGAGGGTGATTAACCCCTTGATTCGAACAGGCCGGGGATGAAAGGGTTCAGGAACGTTTCACCCTGCTTTTCTTTTCCCGTCCAAAAAAAGTCCGAAGACAACGTAAGAAATAAATGCTTTACTTACAAACTAGAATACACCATGGACACACTCCGTAAACTCTACCGCGAAGCACCTAAATACCTCGTATGCACATCCGTGCCGGCAGTTCCCCTTACAACAATCTCCACAACCGAAAAACCTTAAACCATAGGGAACTTGAGAGCTCTTTAACACCTATTCAATGCAACCTATCCAATGGGGGCGTCCGGGGGGGAAGGGAGCCGTGGACGCAGGAGCTCGGCGAGGGTAATCGGGCCTTTCCGTTGTTGTATAGGTCCCGCCTTCCCTTTTCCCAGGCTCTGTTTTTATACTGTCCCAACAACCAATTAGATCGCGTCTTTCTTTTGCACGCTTTTCAAGCTGCATGAGCTGGGGATTTTGCTGTATGCATGCTTTGCGCGACTAATTGGGCTGCACCCACTGTTTCCCCATATAGCAAGCATAGTTTGCTGGCGTTTGGTCACCTTTATTTACCACAGGTACACTCACATAGGATAGAAAGCATAATTTCTGTCTAGCTTCTTTCAGTTCAGCATAAACCTAATCAGTTTAAGCTGAACCAAAATAAATCTCATTTAAACTAAAATTTGTCCATAAATTATTTTATATTGGTTTACCTTAGTTTATACAAAGCAGTACTACTCGGTCATGCAAACACCACCAAGCCGACCTTAACCTATCAAAGTAGGGCACAAGAATGTTCAAAGAATTATGAACTTCTATACACCACTTTCCGTGTTCAGTAATGTATCATTTAGATAAACTCCAAAACAGTGTTATTTTTATTTCATTTATTTATTTTTTTTGCCTCACATGATCACGGTTTTGTAGCTGGCATGAAGCTGGAAACAGAGAAGCAATGCTGTATCCTGCCCAGAAGAGAATCACAATTTGTTTATAGATTTTTATTTCAAGGAAGCAGCGTGTTTCATTTTGAGCTCTAGTGACTTCTTCAAAGATGATTGCAAAAATCAGTCTTAACAGCCTCTGGAGCGAGCCAAATCCAGTACCCAGTTGTGAAGATAGATCAATACAGAGCCTTTGAAAGGGATCAAAAGGGAGAGAAGGGCACACAAAACTTCCCTCTTAGAAACATTAACAATGCCTTAGTTAATACAAAATAACTAAAATTGCACCAACACGTATTCATAAAAATTTTAAACAAAGTATACATAAGCAATGGCCACAAGGAATTCTTGTAACTGACACTCAGTTTGATATTTCAGTATAAATATCTGAAGATAACCTACACACATTTTAAAGAAATTGGGATAAATCCTTGTTTTGCTTCTTCACAATGCCTGGAAAAGGCATGAAAGTTTGGTCGGAATTTTTTTGTTTTTCCCTGACCGTGTTACACGTGTGCTTTAATATGCAGTAGCCTATTCTACTGTATATTAAAATGATGCATAAAAACATATGCATAGCTAATATGCTACTGCGCAACAGAATACGCTACTGAACATTGTCACCAAAAAAGTGTGCGCTTGCACTACTGCACATTAGCACAGCCTAATGCACATTTATTTAGTACCTCATATTGGAGATACCATACTTAATGTGCATTAGAAAAAGCACATTAATGTTTGTGTAGATGGACCCCCTTTTTACCATTCTGCTTTAAGCATCAAGAACATCAACTTTGGTCTTCTCTGCTTTTGCCAGAGGACCTGGGGTCAGAAGTTGTAAATTCTCACATCCTATTGAAGAAGATACAGCTTCTGGATACACACTAAAGACATACTTACTCTACAATATAAATTAGAAATCAAAGTTCAGATAAGCCTTGAATGCAAACAAGCAGCAAGTTTTAACCCCTATACTTAAAAGTCTGTTCTGAACTCAACTGCCCTGCTTTTACTCTGTTCACTCTTCTTATGCCATCATTTCATTAATACTACAATCATAGGAACAAATGCTTAGCTGGTAAAAGCTGCCATGTCACCAATGGCATTTAGATTTATATAAGCTAGGGAATGGTTCAGACAATATTCCTCAAGAGTGAAAAGCAATGCCTGCTTAATATGAAAATCATATAGCAGAAAAAAGATACTAAAACTACAAATGTAAATTCAATAGCCTTCATAAGTTATAAGAAACAAGCTAATAAAGCATGTGTATATTCCTTGCTTTCTACTTCCTGTGTGCTATTTTAAAATATTGGAGTGCTTTGAAAATAACTTCATACAATAATAAGACAAAGCATCTTGCTTACACATTTTGTCTTTAAAGTCAGGATATATATCTATCAGCATAAATTTACCAAGCATTAAAAAATGTCTTTTATTTCTCTTTGCTACCAAACTGGTTCTTTGCCAATTTTTAAGGCAATAGCTCAAACCAGCCTCTTATGCACTTATATAGGAACCCTGTGACCAAATTATGAAAACTTTTGCACTAATAAAAGCCTGCCAAGTCTCAAAACACTTCATTTAAAATACATCTTGAGTGTTTTTTACAACAGTTCCTCTAGGACTTTTGGGGTTATTAATTCTCACCCAAACTGGGTGGCTGAATTTCCAGTTCTTTAGATAAAAATAAATTGTTGCAAAAGAAAAAAGAAAATTGCCTCTCTTGACTGTCAAAGTCAAAAAAAAAGAAAGAAAAGAAAAAGAAAGTGGAGTTCTTTATTTTTGTCAGAAAAGCTATTTCATTTATGAGTATCATCTTATCATTTCACTGTCTATAAATCATGCCTGTGTTCAGCATGTCCCACCAAGCACTACCAGCACTTGCATCTCCGCTGGCTATCATTTTTTAAATGCTGACAGAATCATGGCACACATTTTTAAATCCTGACCACACACAGCCTGCAGTGTTTATGAAGGCATTATTCTAATAGTACTCAGTAGCGTATAAAAACAAACAAAATCCTTTAAAAAAAAAAAAAAAGAGAGAGAGAGAAGAAAAATGCAAATACACCATTCACTTAAAAACCTTTCCCACTGGAACAGCAATTCCTCTCCTTTTCCTACCCCTCCTGTTCTTCAAGATGGACATTTAAAAAATTATGTAGTCCAAAATGTTAGAGTAGTTGTATAATCATCATAAAAGGAACAGTACTTTCACTCAGTAAAGATGATCTCACATAAACTACTAACTGCCTGAATCTATTTTTCTACATCTACTCCTAAAAACTTCAATGGAATATTCTCAGACATTATATGTAATGCCCCCTGCCCCTCCCCCTTACACACACCAAAGATGCATAAAACTTGGCCATTCCTGAAATATTCATCCATTTTCATGGATTTTATAAATTGGCCTTATAAGTTCCGTCAGGAATTTTCCTCAGATTCGGCAAGATCAAAACCCAAGACAGTCTTTTTTCTTTTTAATGGTGTATAACTGTGCACAGACAGGGGGAAGGGAAAGGAAATAAACTGACCATCCAAGCAACAAATAGATGATACAAACAAGTTTGTTTGTTTTTTTTAAATATTTTTGTTTCAGGTGTTCATTTGAATTTTTGAATGGAGAGTTTCTAAGTTGACTAATGAGAACTGCTTCCCCAAATGCTATATGTACTTTTGAAAGGCCCATTCTTTACTGTTCTTGTTTTTTGGTCTTTTTTAATCTGAATTTCCCATGGCCTAGCTCCCAAATTGAACCAATGACTGAACAGGTTGATACACAATGCAACAGAAGAGTAATATCAATCCCAGAAGGGAAATGGAAATCTCTAGGTTTTGGGGAGGAGGGTTTGGGGGAGGAGAGGGCAGAAGATGGGAATAGCCACAGTTAAACAGATTGTATGCGTCATTAGGGCCTGATCCCAAGCGGTGCTCCTCTTGCTTGACTCCCATTGATGGAGCTTCCCTTCCCTTAACCCTTCCTTTCCTTTCTCATTTCCTTGTGACAAGGTATTTAGCAGAAAACGCAGATTCCTTGGAATCTGACAGACCGCGCTGAGAACAATTCTGCTATGATCTTGAGCTTGCGACCTCTGAACCATTAACCATGTACCTTAGCACGTACAAATACTAACTTTAGTCAAAAATACTTTGAAGGCATCTCTTACTGATTATTCAATAAGAATCTGTTTGATACAAACCAAGAATAACCAAACGTAGTATTTTCACAATATTGTAAAGGAGTCTGGGCAGAACAATGATTGATATAGTTGTAGCACTGAATATTTCCAATACTGCTAGTACTAATAATCTTATAACGAGTTAGTGTGATACTTGGTGCTTTTCTTAAACATTCAGCTCCTCTGGTCATGATTATATAAAAGAGAACCTCAGCTTTCATGCATCTTTAAAAAAAAAAAAAAAAAAAAAAGACTTTTTTTCACTTTCATGTATCTTTTAAAAAGTCTCAAGGAGGGAGAATGAAAGCTTCGAAATTGTGAACTACTTTTATGCTCAGAACTCCAAAATGGAAATAACCTTTGTTTATTTTTTATTTTTTTTTAAATGTCATGGTTTTTAAGACCAGCTCATGACTTTGGAGGGCTTGCCTGATGTTTTTTGAATTGCTGGTGTTGACACTTCCAGATGTGAAAGGGCTTCTTTTATTCTTCACCCTACCAACTGCGACCATTTCATGAAGGACAAACTTTGTATTAAAGTTATTATATAACAATATATAATGAAACATCAAGGCATTTCTTCTTACAGGAAGCATATTTTTATCCTTGGAGCCCTTCCACTGTAAGACATTTCATAATGGACATTTGGTGCAAAGCGGATCCAGAAACTGAATAGGTATACGACTTCATGGTGTTAAGTCTTTAAAACACTATACAGTGCCACAGAATTCTGCCCTATGTATACCTTGCGTCTCATTACCTGATTACCAGTCATTTAGGATTACTACTTTTATAGAGCTTTGTGTTTTGTTTCGTTTTCTCCAAGATCAATAGCTCATAGATCATTATCTTAGAATGAATCCAACACCTGAAACAGGGCAAGAAATACTCACAAACGTGACTGTGCACAGTGAAGCTTGGGTATGTTTTAGGCAGATTATTCAGGCCTTCTAATCAGGCAGCAAAACAAACCTGCTGTTAAATACACACACACACGCGCACTAGAACTGTGTGAAATAACTCTGTTTTGTTTTGACTTGTGTCACCGTTTTGAAGGGACAGATTTTCGTTTCGTCATTTTGTTTCGAAGCACTGTTCCATTCCATTTCGTTGAAACTTTTGCTGTTTCAATACATTTCAACATTTTGCCCATACGCAATAATGAAGAGGAAAACTCCAGGAGGAGTCTGACAGCACTGGGAGAGCAGATTGAGCTCTGTGGGGCTGGCGGAGCCAGTTGGAATGCAGCCCTGGCTCTCCCCCGCCTCCTGCCGCTGTACTGCACTCCAAGCGGCTCCACCAGCCCCATGACACTCAGCTCAGCAGCAGGAGGTGGAAAGAGAGGCAGTGGTGAAGCTACTCAGAGCACAGCCCTAGCCAGTGGCTCTCCCCTGCCTTCTGGCACCAGGCTTAGCAATTTGGGGTGGCAGAGCCACTCAGAGTGCAGACCAGTGGCGGGAGGCAGGAGAGGAGCCAGGGTTGCATTCCAACCAGCTCCGCCAGCCCCACAGAGCTCAGCCCAGCAGCAGGAGGTGGCAGGACAGCCATGGGCCAGGGTTGCACTGCAACCCTCCATCACTGGCTTTCTGCTGCCTCCCGCCACCAGGCTCAGCTCCATATGGCTGCGCTCGCCAGGGCTGTGCTCCGAGTGGCTCCGCCAGCCCCATGGAACTCAGCCCGGCAGCAGGAAGCAGAGGGACAGCCAGTGGCAGAGCCGCTCAGATTGCAGCCCTGGCCAGTGTTTCTCCCCCACCTCCCGCTGCCAGGCTCAGCTCCACAGGGCTGCCAAGCCTCCAGCTGCTGGGCTGTGCTTGCCTGAGCTATGCTCCGAGAGGCTCTGCCAGCCCCATGGAGCTCAGCCCAGTGGTGGGAGGTGGCGGGAGAGCCACTGGCCACGGCTGCGCTCGGAGCCAGGGCTGTGCTCCAAGCAGCTCTGCCACTGGCTTTCCCACCACCTCCCACCACTGCGCTGAGTTCCAGCGGGGTGGCGGAGCCACTTGGAGCGCAGCCCGGGCTCTCTCCCCCCACCAGACTGCTTCAAACTCAAAACAACCTTCATTTCATTTCAAAGCTGTTTCGAAGGCTTTTGTTTCATTTCAATTTTGCAGTTTCAAGCTCAAAACTCGTAGAAACAGCTTTGAAACCAAACGCTCGTTGATATTTCACACAGCCCTAATATATACACATGCACACACAGGTTAACAAACCTTTCTGCCTGCTCACAGACTGGTCCAGTGGCAGAACCGCTGTGGGACCACCTTTGGGCTGCTTTGCTCTCTCAAGCGCTGCCTGTCATTTTTCCATCCGCAGCATATGCAGACTCACACTGAGAACATCATGCTTGCATTGCCCCCATAATTTCCTTGTGTTGCTACAAAATGTGACATTTCACTCTAGTGCCTCTTGCCTGTCTGCTGTTTCAAAACAATGACAGAATGTGTTGGGGGAGGAGGATGCAGGCTAGCTAGCTCTGCTGCAATTTTGCTTTTAAGCATGTTAGGCAAATTCAGTTCTAAATCTTGTGCTGGGTCCTTCATTAGTGCAGAGGGAGCAGACTTTGACAATGCAGATGTGGCACGATGCTGTTTCACAAGCTCAAGCTGAACGTATCTGCATGATGTAAAATTTAAAACATTCCAGAAAAAACTGTTTACAGACTTAGGGCTCCAGGAATGCTGGAAGTACAGCCCTTGTGTATGACTGAACCACAAAAAACACCACCTCACTTTGTGGTTGAAAATAACCACTGCAGAATGACATACAGTGGGTGGCAAAAACATTTACAATTGTAAAGTAACCAAACAAATAATATGCCATGTCCAAAGGGGATAAAAATATTATAATTTTGAAAATGCATGCTGCTATAAATAAAGTTAGTGGTTATTTGCTGAAGCACACAGATTAAGTCTGCAATCAAATGGCTATTCTGTGTATAGGTTATAAAAAAGAAAAGCTGAAATTGTTTGGTAGCAGACACAGTGGCACCACAAGCATTGTTTGGGTTAGGAGCTATGGTGAACTGCACTATATAGGAGCTTTGTCAAAAAGAGAGTTCATGCCACCTCCTTGAGTTTAGCCTTCGTTAATATAAACAATAACTCTTCCTTTTCTAAATTGCAAAGCTGGTATGTGGGAACAGGACAACAAAACCATTCCTGCTTCACATTTCTTCCCGAGATCTGGGCAAAGTTTGTGACCAAGGGCTGACTTGGACTGCCAGAAAGTATGCTAGTTCAAACCATTTCAGGTCTCTGAGGATTTCAGCATGATGCTCTTGAAAGCTTAATCACAGGGAAAAACCGTTTTCACAGCATGGAGACCAACTGTCTGATTGTCCTTCAGGCCGTCTCTTTTAAGCAAAAACATAAATCAAGAAAATTTCTCCATTTCAGGGCAGACACAACAATCTAAAGCCGGGGTTCCTGGGCCAGTCTGTGGGTCAGACTGGGACCAGCTGCCTGTGCAGTGCCCATGCATATGAAGCATGCACTAGTGTTAGGCATGCAAGTTAGACATGGTGCAGCATTGGGGGTCAATATGGGGTGCTGCAGAACACTCTGTGCCACATTCAGTGCTGGATGAAGCCTATGCCCTGGGCAGCACACAACCCACACTGGTCCTGTGTGCCATTTGCAAAGCAAGCTTCAGGAGCAACCCATGATGCCTGTGGTACATCTAAGAGACTAAACTAACTGCACGTAGCACAGGAGGCTGGTATAGGGCATGTGCAGCATGCAGCTTCCTGTTAATTGGCCCTTTCCACTGGTCCTGGCATGGCCTGATCTGGACTGGCTAAGGGATGTAAAGGCTTGAGTTCCCCTGGGTTAGAATATGAGTTAATTACTCACTATTTCATAGACAATAGTTGTATAAAACCCCTAATCACTGGGATTTTCTTGGATACTTGAAATAGAGCCCACAAACTGGTGTGATACATTTAACATGTACATAATATGTAACAACCCTTGCTACAGCAGGACATTGACCACCACTGTCCCTCTTCTTTACTGTGGCAAGTTAGACATGCCCAGTTAGACATGAGGCCCAGGGCCCCGGTGTCACCCCCTCCTGGCCCCCCACATGGGATTAAGCCGTGGGGGCCCAGCACCATGCCTGCCTGTCCCTATGTGCTGGGATCAAGTCCCCAATTCAGCTCATAGGACCAAAATGCCTCCAAAATGCCTCAGCTCAAAATGCCTCCACCTTACCCCAAAAGCCTTGCTGCAGCAGCTGAATGCTCCCCCTCCTCTCTCTGCACTCCTCCAGATCAGCCCAGAAAAGTGCAAGGAGCAGAGTAATTCTCCTGCAGAGGAGAACCTGAAGTGTTCCCATCACAGAAGAATGTCCCCCATCTCCTGCCAATCAGCTGATTGGTGGGATTGGGTGGGTGAGGGAGAAATTCTCCAGGGGCCTGAAACCTCTTGACAGCCTTCCCCGTTTCCAGGCAGGGGAATATGACAGGCTGTCCAATAATGGGTGTCCCCAAAGGCAAGGCCGTCTCCTGGCTACAGGAACATTTGTACAGTCCAGCTTCCAGGCTATTTTTCTACTGAAAAAATTTTTTTTTCCAGTAGAAATGAACATCTGTACACAGCCTTTGTAAAGTATCAATTTAATAGATCACAATTCCTGTTCTTGATAACTATGATAATTTAAATGGACAAAAGCCCAATTCTGTACTGGCACCTCTCTTAAAGACTCCTCTCTTTCCTTTTGGCACTATCTGCTAATCACAACCAGTGAAAACACATGCCTACACATACATATATTTATACCACAGGCAAAAACATTTCACTTGGATCCATTTTTCTCAGCAATATGATATCACCTGTCAATTAAAACAACTTCTCCACTTACAAACTCCCATTGTGGATTTAATTTCAGTCAGACAGTTAACTTTGTGTCCAAAGTCAATACCAAAGGTTTTGCCTTGCAAGTCCAAACTGAAGTTTCAATGAAAGAGAAAGAATCATCTTAGACGTACCAAATTTGCAGGAGTTAATCACTATAGTAAACATTAAAATAAAGTGGTTTTAAAACTTGGCTAGATGTAGAAGTATACTGTTATAGGTCTGTCTTTTCTCTTCTCATTTCATACCCTTTCTCAGTATACACCATCTGAAAATTATTTATTTAAAAACATCCTTTTACAAATTTGAAGGCAACATTTGTTCCTTTAAAGTAGTACATTATATATGAAAATGATTTTTGCTGGCCATTGACACTGAAAGGAAAAATGAATTAATATAAAAACAACCAGATAAAACAAATACATTACAGCAGCACCGAGAATATTTGAAATCACATTTCTGCTAAAAGATATTATTCCATATTAAAGTGATGTTCATTTACCTATTAACCTGCAGGCATTGACAGTTTTTTGATCTCTCAAGCAGCAATAATGTCAGAAAAGATAAGCTGGAGTCATTAGTAGTGCTGAACATATCTATAGAAACCCCAGCTATAACTACAGGTGTCCCAGAGTTTGGTTCTTTTGTAGGTTGAGCTGACTGCACACACCAAAAACTTCTTGCATTCCTCCATTCCTCCTTCTGGCTGCATGTACATCACGCTGCATTAAGTCCATTCATTTCAGGGACTTCTTGTAATACTTCTATCGACCTATTTGGGCTAGAACATCTGTAGGCTGCCACATTTCCCATCCTTACGTGCCAGGGGCTATATGTCCCCTATTCTTCTCATTCTCCTTATAGCAGGGATTCAGTGTTTTCTTCAGTCCATTAATCCCACATTGTGCCTTCATGCCCGGGGCTGTGTTTCATACCAGTCTTCCCTTTCTCTCTAGACAAAATTCCCTGCTCCCTTCCTCTCTCCAGTATCCCCTTTTTCACACCCATGAGGGGTTTCTATGAATCCCCATTTTTCCCTTTCCTACTAAATCAGGGGCTCTGTATTCCCACATTTCCCCAGCGTACCTAGGCCCTCCTTTATCACCCCTCCCACGGACTTCCAATATGCCCCCATTTCCTTTTTATACCCTGTCTGCCATTCCTTCTTACCATTCCTATTTCTTTCCTGTCTGGAATACAATCCATTCTGGGTATCAACCTTTTAAATGGACAGGGTGTACCATCACAGAAGAATGTATTATTGACTGCCATTTAGATGCACAAAAGCAAGTTGAATGCCACCTAAGAGTGTCCACAAGGAGATTTAATGTAAAGGAGCTAATGGGCTATAAATTCACCTTTTAACACACTAATTTTTCTGTGTACAGAAACCCATATTGCTAAATAAGTGAGAGCTGGCCCTTTATCTATCACATATGTGCTACTGATACTAAAAACTGGCTAGAATATATTTTTTCAGAAAAATCCTAATTACACATATAGTCAACCAGGTATTTATGCACTTAAAGGCTGGAGCAAAGTACTTATGCACATGCATGATTTAAGTACAGTCTTATTATACAGCCACTTTATGCACATTCCTACTGAAGTCAACCTGAGCATTCACAAGTGGAAAGTAACAAGTGCTTTGCTGGATCAGGGCCAAAAGGGGTCACTCTCATGTAAGTGTGGGTATATGAACATGCTTTGGGGCTGTGGCGTATAGTGCCAGTTTTCCCATTTGGGCCAAAAAATGTGAAATGTAGGAAAAGTAAATTAAAAGTTTTATGCTTAGCACTTATTACTGTAAGGTCAGTAGTGTGTGCATTTCTCACTGAAAGCTTGTCTAACTCTATCCCAAATATGCAGTTGGTCCAATAAAAATTATCACCCAAAGAATCACCCATTCTTGCCTCTTAATTTCTGGACCATCACAACTCTACCATCACTTTAAAGCTAAGATTTCCTCTTCTCTGACATGCAAAAGATCACTTTAAAAACTTTTAACAAAAAAGACTGGTAATACAATTTTTAAAAAACTAGTTAGGAAAATTCAGCAAAAGCATTCCTTCAGTAGAACTCCCCATTTCACTAAAGAGATGGTTCAATTTTGACAAAAAAAAAAAAAAAAAAAAAAATCAATCAGATAGACTTGCACAGAAGTTTAGGGTTGGAAAGGACCTCATGAGATCATCAGCAACTAGGTGAAGTTTTGACATAACCCTGCCTGACAGGCAGGTGGCAAATCTGGCTTGCTGCCAGCCCTCCTGCCCAGCTGCATAGTTACCTACTGGCGAGCTGCTTGCATGCCTGGTCTTCCAGCCACAGAGCCTCCTTTCCATTTCACAGAAAAATTCATTTTTTTTAGTCTTGTGTTTCAAATTGTAACAAACCCAGATTTTTGTGTTACTGAAATCCTCCACCATATGGAATAGCTTTCTTTGCCCATCTCTGTTTCCTTAACACTGATTTTTTAACCTTACAGCTTGATTTGAATAGACGTATTTCATCAACATTTAACTTAAACTGGAAACAATACAGCTTAAGCTGTTTTTCAATTGACTCTACGTGCCAGAACCTCCTCCCCGCCCCCCGCCAAAAATCAGACACAACATATTTTTAGATTAGATGGGGGGAGGGGGGGGTGTTCAACCATTTTTAATAAGTGTAATGCCCGGCAGCTCCCTTTTTAGTAAGTGTACACCCTGGCAGGGATGGGGGGAGGAGGGTGGCGAGCAGCGACAGAGCAGCATCTGTGTAGCCCTGCTGTTGCCCTGCACCTGTGAAGCAGTGGCATGGGATGGCACCACTCCATCCCTGCCCACCCCTGTGTAACCTCTGGGACCTTTCAAAGTACCCCCAGAGGTACGCGTACACCTGGATGACACCCCCTCGATTAGATAACTGGTTTCCACTCCTCCTTAACTACAGACCAAAAAATAGGGCTTTTAAAATGTTTCCCAAATAAGATTCACCCTGGCAACCATTCAAACAACATAAACATTTTCAAAAATAACATTAAATAATGTTTCATGAAGCTCATTAAATTGTCACATTCTGATCTGCAAGGAGTATCCTATGATATTTCTTCCATTCCCCACCATGTAAACTTGGTGCATATACTGTATGTTCAGTAAAATATGTGCAGTAAATTGCCTCAGGACACATTGAAAATCCCTGCAACAGCTACACATACAAACTTAAAGGAAGCACCTTTCAGATTCCACAGCTAGATAACGGTTAAGTGGCTGAAGGGTTATGGCAGACTTTGAAAAAGAGAGCATCATCAGACAAGTGTGAAGAGTTTAATCCTCTATTTGTGAATCTGGAGGCTGGTCATGTAATCCTGCATTTTTTAAAAACTGCCAAAAAGCCATTGTGATTGTAGTGAGAATGGTCATTAATGATACAGGTGCAGATCTTGCAAAAGAATGTCATCACAGCCCCTTTCCAAACCTTACTGTTCTAAATACTCCCATCAGCAAAAAACAAGTTAGAACAGAACCTTTCTTGCCCTGGTTTACAAGGTTGTTCTTTTGGGAGATATACTTAAAAATAAGCACTTCACAGCTTCTCTCTCTCTACCTCCAAAAGAAAAACTTTCAGTTGCAAAAAAACCCAGAAGTTAGTATAATCTTATTGTTCCATAAGCATTTATCTCCTGTAGATTACTAGTCATTTATACAGCCTACACTTTTTACTGAGCTTTAATACAAGATTTAAAAAAGACATCTTTTGTATTAGGCTTTATTTTAACTAATTACAGTATACAAATACAATTTAACCTATTTAGAAGTATCCTATAGTCAGATTTTCCTTTTCTGAAAGAGCAAAGGTAATATCTGTGTAACATCAAATAAGCCCTCCATAGCAACCTGTTTTTCACATTAACAGGTAAAGTGTAATTCTACTGACATTGCACCAGCAGTGAATTTAACCCACAGTAAATTAAGCACACAGTAAATAGACTAGACATAGGTGAATCTACAGGCATAGGAGGTTCTGAAACTGATGCTGACGACTATTAATAACGAAGGTGTTAGAGGTTCAAACTTGGATATGATGTGCTTTAAAAAGGGGAAAGAGATGCTTACTAATCAAGAAGATACCACTGCTTTTTTAAAGTTCCTACTCCATAAAAATCTTAAGGAAAAAAATAATCTCGTTTCCTTATAGTAGTAAGACTCTGTTAACCTTCAAGTGAACTGTGCCTTTTTTTTCCATGGAGAAGACCAAAAAAAGTGATTGGATTAGGACTAGGCAACCAATTTATAAGACCCTTAAGAGTTGCATTTGCTTTGAAGAAGACCCAAAGTCATCTTACAGTCCAAAGACTATGCTGGGTTATGAGAACCAAGTTTTATTATATTCTAGGACAGGGATAACAAAGATGCAGATTATAGATCCCTATCATCTGGCCCACGTGTCTTGGACTGGCCCTAAAAGCCACATGATGCATGTGTTGGCCTTGGCACCACATGCACTTTATGCAACTAGTGGAGTTGGTCCATGGTGCATGCTGCACCATGGTGTGTGAGGCCAGTCTGGGTCACATGCTGTACACGGTGCCCATGCCAGACCAGCCCTGCATGGGGGATCCAGGTGTGTGGGGCCAGCCTGTGGGCATTATCCAACCCACAGACTGGCCTCACATCCCTCACCTGGCCCCAGGGGCCTGACAACTTAAATGTTCTTGTTCTAGGAGACTATAATAGCATACTAGAGCAATCTTCTACAGCAGGTTTATTCAGCTGGCAGCCTGCAAAAGGTTAGTTTACAGACGACTACTGCTTTCCTCATTGCTCCAACTGCAGTATCAGCAGCCCTGCCACACAGTTGCATAGCTACCTACTTCCTCCCTCGGCCCTTTTCGAGGGTTGGGGTAGAGCCGCAGAGCACACCCTGTGGCACTGAGGGAGCCAGTAACCCAGGGTGGCTGTGCAGCAGAGGAGAGCTGGCAGCCAGGAAGCTGAAGATGAGTCCAGAATACCCAGGTGTGCATGCAAGGCAGCAAGGAAGAGCATGCACAGTACAGCGAGGGGTGAAGCACCCATACTTTGTGGCTCATGTTGGTGCAGCCCAAGAAGTATGTGGCTCCTGTGGTGTGGCTGCTGGGTGCTTAGAAGTTGGGCAGCCCTGGAAGCACATGGTCTGAAAGAAAAGTATTTAAGGGTAAAAGGTATCTCCTACCCACGTCTCTCCTTTTTCCTTATTGTGACACATTTTAGTAGTGGAATCACACCTACAAAAATAAGAGCAAGTTGAAAAGAAAAACTGGAACTAGAAGAAAGGTACAATAGAAAATAATAGCTCCATTCTCAAAAGAGGTAAAAATGATGCAAATTTTACAGACTAAATCTGGTACTTTTTTCTGAAATTCCCTGTCCTCTATATCCGATCTGCAATTTGAAGGTAAGATGTTTCCTCTCTGGCTCACATGCTACCAGCAATAAATATTTTGCAAATGAAATTCTGTTAACAGTGCTGTTGGTAATGGGTAGAATCAAACAGTTCACTCACCTTCACTGACTGCAGAACTAGCAGAAATCATGATAGTCAAGTCTTAAAATTGCCAATTTGAATGGACTTAGTGTCAAATATGCACAAGAAAACTCTGCTGAGTAAGAGGACTTCTTGTTTTGGGGGTTTTTGTTTCTTTTTTACACACAGTTGCTTTCCAAAATATACCTACCTTCCTCCAAAATATGGATCTTGGTGATCAAAAATGATTATTCGTTTTCTTCCCACCTAGAACTTAGTTTCCATTTTAGTCTCTACACACTACCCAAAATAGGCTCTTATTAAACATGATAAGTTTCTAGTTGTTCTGATAAAGCAACCTTCGTTTTGTAAACTGTTCTACTTGTGTCTTGACTCTACAAGCAGACTGAAGTAATGACATAAGTAGAAGAATAGCCTTCCACCCTCTCACTCTTCTTTTTGAGTTCAGTTCAAACCAAGGAGGTATGGTGAAATACTAAAAGCGCAACTAGCTAATATAGCAGTTCCCTTCCTTGTTTTAATCTCAGAGATACTTTATACACAATGCACAAAAAACCCCTAAAACTTGGATAACTAGTTTAACTACAGACTAATAAAGATGGCACTGATGCAGCCATGTGGTATGCAGGCCTCGGCCACTAAGAACTTGGACAACACTGCTGTAGTGACAGGGATCTCTCCTGCACAGGAAAGCAGTTAAGTTCCAATTCCACTTTGTGACAGACAGAATGGGAATTTGAACATGGGTCTCTCACATCCCTGATGAGTGTCCTAACAAGTGGACTCTAAAACAGAAGAGGAGCTGCAGCCCTACAGCAACTTTCTTTTCCTCCTAAATTTTGGTATCTTCAATCCAAATCTCTTTATGGCTCTAGCTTTTCAGGTCCAAAATTTCCTTCTGAAAACCCCAGAAATTTCTTTTTGATTCACAAAAACTTTTCATTTAACCTGAACAGAATGTTTTGGTTTTCTTTAATTTTGCCATTTGACAACTAAATTGAGAAGCCAATTATTCACAGAGAACTGTTAATCAAAAACTCACTAGTCCCTGGTAAGTATTCTCAAACTTGAGGTGACAGATTAATTGCTAAATTAAAAAGAAGAATTTGTCAGTTCAAATTAGTCTTGCACTTTCCTGGGATGTATCTGTTGGAAGATTACAAATTGACTAGATTACAAGCTCTTTAAGGTTCACCATCAACACCAATATCCATTCATCACAAAACACATACAAATATAAGTTTTAGTGCTTCCCTCACTCCTCTCCATTTAAAAAGACCAAAAACTTGTCTGTCTATGGCCTTATTGATGCATACATATGGTCTGCCTACAAGACTTTATTGAATCGTACATATTGTGAGAGGTCTTTTATTTCCATGCCGTGTCCTGTCAATATTTTTCTATGCGGAGCATGCTGGCGGAGGATGGACTTCACCTATTGCCTAAAGGTAAGTGTTTCTTTTCTTCTAGCTTGCTGATCTCGTGCGGCAGGCTTTAAACTAACTTCACTGGGGGATGGGCCTGCCGGGAGAGGAGAGGACGCTCTGCTGCTGCTGAGCCAGCAGAGCCACACAGGTAAGTCGGGCGAGCGTAGGTGGTTGTAGCTTGCGGGATTTCAATTACCCAGACATCTGCTGTGAGGAGCAGTCGGCCAAGTCCGAGTGGTCCAGGAGGTTCCTGGCGGAGCTGCAGGACCTCCACTTGGTCCAGGAGGTGCATGGCCCCACCAGGGGGGATCCGCTGCTGGATCTGGTCCTGGTCTCAGGGGACAACCTGGTTGCAGGGCTCCAGGTACGGGACTCCCTGGGAAACAGCGACCATCGCCTGATAGAATTTGCTGTCCGGCGTAGTGTAGATAGGGCCTATGCTAGGACTATGGTCCCAGACTTCAAGAGGGCCAATTTCAGAGAGCTCAGGAGGCTAGTCGACGAGGAGCTGCGGGACTGTAGGGTTGAGGACATGGGCGTTCACGAAGGGTGGGCGTTCCTCAAG